>JBCNJP010000025.1:23204110-23280910 GCA_039602395.1 Deinandra increscens subsp. villosa
GCCCTGTGACGACCCTAAAACTTTTGCTTTCTTTCCCCAGCAAATATAGCAACAACGATAGCCGAGGCTGCGAACGCTACAACGCAAGAATAATTTTCGGGATGAAAATTCCAATTACAAGGGGATGATGTGACATCCGAGAATTTCAAGGTTTACTTCCGTTAGACAATTCCGTTAGTTACGTTATAAGTGTTAACTTAGTAACTAATGCTTAACTAGGCCGAATACGTCCACGTCCTTTGGTTGATCACCGAACCCGTCCATATGTGTTTATTTATTGAATTGACTCTATGAGGAAGTATGTGCAACATGTTTGTTGATTAATTGTGTAATCGTGTGAAACTCATGAACCGTACTTATCTTGCTTAGAATGTGAAATTGACCACTTTTGGTAACCAGCGAAACTACCGGGCGAAACTATAGTGTCGCCCGGCAGTCTATTGGCTCACTCGTGATCAGAGCCAGTTTCACCTGGCCAGCGAAACTGCCAGCGAAACTAGGCCCTGATATATAATAACATAAAACCCTAGTTGCCTCATTTTTGCACCATTCTCTCCAAAACACACACACACACTCCTGGAATTCTGGTCAGTCGAGAAACACAACAAAACATCAAGATCTCAGCCTCAAGACAACATCCATTCGATTCCTTGATCGAATCGTGAGTCCCAAAACCTCTCTTTATGCCTTTTCTTTGAGTTTTCTTAAAAAGCATGCTTAAACTTTCATGAAGCTGCTTGATCTGCTAGTATGTCGCTTAGGGATGTTAGACCTGTTATAAAGTTTGCAACTTTACGTATGAAATCCAACCATGATAGAGATTTATGCCATTTTAGTCATTTTAGGGTTTTAAATGTATTTTGGTGATTTGATGATGAAAATACATGAATAAGGTGTCTAAACTGCTTCTATGATGTTGGTAATTGACTATGCATGCTATATACTGAATTACATGAAGTATGGGGACTGTTAGATTGATTTTTAGGCTGATCCGTAAGTTTGTCGCGACTAGCGAAACTATGGTGTTCTCTGGGCGAAATTGTCCAGCGAAACTATGTATATCTTCATCCAGCGACACTATGCAGCGAAACTGCAGTGTCGCCGGGTAAACCAACCAGACCAGCTCGAGCGAATCTACCGAGCGAAATTCCCTGAACGAAAGTTCAAACCAGTTTCGGGCGAAACTAGGTTAGCGAAACTGTACCAACAGTTTCGAGCGAAACTAGCCTAGCGAAACTGTGTCATCGGGTATTGCCTAGCGAAAGTGCTGCCCGTGCACACAGCGAAACTACCTAGCGAAACTGCTAGCGAAATTGAGACCAGAATCCAAACTTGTGCAATTCATTTGAATGTTCTACCATGACTTACATGATTATGCTATGATGATACATGCTTTGATTTCTGATGTATATGAACCCTTGTCTTTGATCAACTATCGGTGTCGTGTGTCTGTATGTCGAGTCATAGTTCCAACGTGCTATGTTATGGGCCATAGTGACGTTAAGTAAAGATTAGACACAAAACTAATACTTAAGACCTAAACGTGTTCATAGGTCTTCATTAAGCAAACTTGGATTATTATAGCAAGTGTAGCAGTGCAACCCAAGGTGAGTGTCACTAACCCGATTACCATGAACCCGTTTGGGTCACACCGAATAACTAAATGAAAAACAATGCTGACAACCTCGAGAGTGCTATGCACCTCCCTGATGAACTTGAAAACTTGGAGTGCTCGGCACCCACCTGATGAACTTGAAGTGCTTTATGGGAAGCACTTGTGAATCACTTAAACAACTATTTCTGAAACGAAACTGAAAACACTTTTGAGATTCATGAGAATCCGGTAAACCTTTTTAATATGGCTAGCGTAGGTTAAAGTCTAAACCACATGATATCACATGATTTCTAAGGATGCCTTGAAAACTTAAAAGTCCTCAACTAAATTGTACCATTAATTGTAAAGCGAGGGGATGTTGGGTAGATCTACTGGAGTTTGACAAACTCCGCCCCGTGGCACGGGGAGTGCACGGAGGTACAATATCAGCCTATCTGACCGTGATCCCGAGAGGACACGGGGGAGGCAAAACCGCGATGACGTAGGTCCGCAGAACTGATGGCACGGCCACTACAATAATTTATGGTCAGCTTTGGTACAAACTTCCTTAGTGCATGGAACAACGGATTAGCTACCCGCGATATCGGTTGAGCACTTTAACTATACAAGACTAGTACATACCCGATAACGTAGGTTACGGACAATACTTTTACTAAACCTCAATAATATGATTTTGATTATCACAAGCATTGCTTTTCACAAATAAATTGTATGTAAGAATACGTTTACACGATTATGATTTATGAGACCGGGCCACTGCATGACAAGCCCACTGTGAACTCACCAACCGTTAGGTTGACACTTGCGTGGTTTAAACTTTTGCAGATCGCTGAAGAGTATCCGGAGCAGGTTGACATGGCACAAGAAGATGTTTATTTTTATTTAAACTAAACATGGGAATTTAAAACAATGTTTATGTAAAGCACGCGGTTAGTGCTAAAGATAATGTTTTCCGCTGCGTACTGTTGACTGTTTTTATTATTAATGTTTGGACTTTACTCTGATTCGTTTAGTATTTGTAACTAATGGTTGTGGTCCTGGTCTGGTCGCACCCCTTAACGGTATAAACTCCGTTAGTGGTTAATTTGGGGGTGTGACAGGCCCGGTGGCCTATCGATTACGACTCCCTGCAGAACTCGATGGAGTTCACAACGTGTTTCACGTCTCGAACCTAAAGAAATGTCTGGCTGAAGACATCGAAATAATTCCTTTGGAGGAATTAAAAATTGATGAACATCTGAGATTTATTGAGCAACCGGTGGAAATCATGGGACGCGAGGAGAAGGCCCTCAAACGTAGCAAGATTCCGATCGTCAAGGTTCGATGGAACTCAAAGCGTGGACCTGAATACACTTGGGAACGAGAGGATCAGATGAAGAAAAAGTATCCTCACTTGTTCGAGCAAACGTCCACGGAAACTCAAGGTATGATTTAATTTTGGGGACCAAAATTCCTTTAACAGGATGAGGATGTGGCGACCCTAAAACTTTTGCTTTCTTTCCCCAGCAACTATAGCAACGACGACAGCCGAGGCTGCGAACGCTACAACGCAAGAATAATTTTCGGGACGAAAATTCCATTTACAAGGGGATGATGTGACATCCGAGAATTCCAAGGTTAACTTCCGTTAGACAGTCTCCGTTAGTTACGTTATAAGTGTTAACTTAGTAACTAATGCTTAACTAGGCCAAATACGTCCATGACCTTTGGTTGATCACCGAACCCGTCCATATGTGTTATGTGTTCATTTATTTATAGTTATTATGTGCAATGTGATTTAAACACATGATTTAGTATTATGAATAGCATGACAATTCATGAACCGTGCTTATCTTGCTTAGAATGTAAACTGGTCACTTTTGGTTTCCAGCGAAACTACCGGGCGAAACTATAGTGTCGCTCGGTAGCCAAACCATAGACTTACAGAGCCAGTTTCGCTAGGCAAGCGAAACTGCCAGCGAAACTAGCTCCTGTTATATAATGACATAAGACCCTAGAAGTCTCATTTCTTGCACCTTTTCTCCAAAAACACACACACTCTCCTGAAACTTCTGGACCAGCTGAGAAATCACCATTTGCTGCTATCATCTCTGTTGGTAGAGACCATCCATCGATCCTAGATCAAATCGTGAGTCCCAAAACCATACTTTATGCATTTTCTATGTGTTTTACTATAAAGCATGCCTAGATCTCCATAGAATCGTTAGATCTTCTGATATGATGCTTAGGAATGCTAGATCTATCATAAAGTCTGTAACTTTACGTGTGAAACTGGTCCATAATGAAGATTCATGCTAGTTAGGTCATTTTAGGGTTAAAATGTGTTTTTGGTGATTTGTATGTAAAAGCCCATGTTTAAAGTGTTAAAGCTTACTGTTTTATGTTGGTAAATGATTATGCATGATAAATATTGAATCACATGAAGTATGGAAGTTGTTAGGTTGATTTTTAGGCTGATTTGTGAGTTTTTTCGCGACCAGCGACACTGTGTGTTCTCTGGGCGAAACTATACAGCGAAACTGTTTATGCATCCAGCGATACTATGTAGCGAAACTATAGTGTCGCCCGCGAAACTAAGTAGACCTGCTCGAACGAAACTACCGAGCGAATCAACCTGAACGAAAGTTCAAACCAGTTTCGAGCGAAGCTAGGCTAGCGAAACTGCGCCAGCAGTTTAGGGCGAAACTAGCTAGTGAAACTGTGTCATCGGGTAAATCCCTAGCGAAAGTGCTGCCCGTGCACCTAGCGAAACTATGTAGCGACACTAAGTAGCGAACTATGACCTGACCAAAACCCAACTTGTGCAACTTGTTTGAATGTTATGCCATGACTTACATGAGTATGCAATAATGAAACATATTTGATTTCTGAGTTATGTAAACCCTTGTGTGTGATCAACCATCGGTGTCGTGTGTCGGTATGTCGAGTCGTAGTTTCAACGTGCTATGTTATGGGCCATAGGGACGTTAAGTTAAAGATTAGACACAAAACTAATACTTAAGACCTAAACGTGTTTCTAGGTCTTCATTAAGCAAACAAATACTTGGGTTATTTAACAAGCGTAGCTGAGCAACCTAAGGTGAGTTTCACTAACCCTTTAATTTGTGAGCCCGTTTGGGTCACACCGAAATTACTAAACGAAAAACAACGCTGACATTTTGAGGTATCGCCAAATGGGATATCTGTTATGAAAGTTGGAGTGTTTTATGGAAAGCACTTGCAACTGTCCATCCTTGGGATTTCAAATGAAATCCGCAACCAACCATTTTGACACTTAAACTCTTTTTGGGATTTCAAAGGAAATCCAGGATAAACGATTTTAATATGACTAGTGTAGGTTAAAGTCTAAACCAAATGATATCACATGATTTCTAAGGATGCCTTAAAACTTAAAAGTCCTCAACAATGTAGTACCATTAATTCGTGAAGCGAGGGGATGTTGGGTAGATCTACTGAGGGTTGACAACCCTGCTCCGCGGTACACAAATGTGTAGCCAACCGGTTGGAGGCCGAACGGAGTGCAATATCAGCCTATTGTAGTTGTGGGTCCCATGAGGAACACAACTGGAGGCACAAACCATCGGTAAATGCCGAACACTGTTACGTCAGCTTTGGTACGAACTTTCTTAGTGCATGGAAACCGGATTAGCTACCCGCGACATCGGTTGACCGCTTTAACTTTTACTTAACTAGTGCATATTCGATAATTCAACACTGGGCAATCGTTCGCAAAACTATTACTTAATTATATGTTGATACATACGCTTATGAGACCGGGCTGCTGCATGACATGCCCACTGTGAACTCACCAACCGTTAGGTTGACACTTGTATGGTTTAAACTTTTGCAGATCGCTGAGGAGTATCCAGAGCGGGTTGGCATGGCACGTGAAGACAATTTTAGTTTTGTTTAAACTTAATTGGGAAATTTCAAACAATGATTTTTGTAAAGCACGTGGTTAGTGCTAAGATGTTATTTTTCCGCTGCGTATGTTGAGACTTTATTTTATGATTTATATTTGGACTAACTCTGATTCGTTTAGTATTTGTAACTAATGGTTGTGGTCCTGGTTTGCTCGCACCCCTTAACGGTATAAACTCCGTTAGTGGTTACTTGGGGGTGTGACAATTTCTCAAGAGTTCTTAGAGCTATTTAAAGGTATAAAATTTAATTTATGTCAAGTTAATATTTATTTAAAACATTGTCTTCATCCAAGCTAAAAAAAAGTTAAAAACACCTTTTATCTAACTTGAAATTATGTAAACACCATGTTATGACTTGTTAAATTATGAAGTAGAAAATATTTGGTATGTAACATAGGCTTTCTAACTCCACCTTCAGCCCATTAAATAATGGTGTTTACCTTATTCATGCAAATATACAATGTTTTGATAACATGACGTGCTAACCGATCATTAATAAAATATATTAATTAAATGTCAAATTGCAACGTTAACATATCTTTGCATTTAGAAACTAGCAGCAAGATAAAAAAAATAAAAATGAATGCATATCATTATGGGTTTCCTTCGTGTAATCTATATTTGTTATTTATTTTTATTTAGTTTATTGATTGATTGATTTATTTATTTTTTTTTTGCTTCCTTCTTTGAATACTCGGTACTGTAGGGACAAGTTAAATAAGGACAAAAATTGAGATTTCACTCTTATACACAAAAATCTAAAAATTTAAACAGTTTCGTAAACATTAATCAAACGTGTATATATATTTTTATGGAAATATACATTCCATAACGTAACTGACAAGACATATTATTTAAACGGATTTTTATGAAAATAAAGAACGAATCAAGTGTTGGATGAACCTTGGGGTATATATTTGAGATAGAAATTATGTCTTAGAATTGTGTATATGTGTTATAGGACGTGCGTAAGACAGTCTTTCACTCTGGACTAGTTCAAGTATTTTCAAGAAGTTAGCTAGCACAGGTGAGTTCACGGCCCCTATTTTTTTTAAAAATATATTTCTTGGGGAAGATTAACATATATAAAATCTTGATTTACATATTGCAAGTGGTATATCTTATTACATGAGTTGATATATGATATAGCAACCGTAGTCCCCTACAGCTTATAACGGTAATTTAAGGAATAAAGCGTGATAATTTAGAATGGATCCATTGGGTGTGACGACCCTACTCGTGGTTAGTCGCTCTAATTTTGACAGGAGAGTCAAGCGAGTACCTAATTAGTCATTTCTGGTTGATGTGTGCTATATAACATCAGTGGGGCAATAATCTGGAAGCAGGGTCAAGCAGCGTTATAAGAGCTCATGGTAGTAATAATAGTGTTATTATATAAATATATAATATCACGACAAATCTCTGGAATACTTGTATATGTACTGGAAAAACATCATTTTTAAAGCTAAACTTTGTTTTACCTAGTCATCAAAACCTGTGAATTCACCAACTTTATGTTGACTTTTCAAATATGTTAATCTCAGGTAATTGATTTGGCGTTGGATGTTGGAGTCGCAACTTAGGACAAGTCTGTCGGGAGGGATTCGTGTTAGCATTTGTTTGCATATGTTTTTAAATAAAATCCCGTTATGTTGTGAACTCATTATAATCACTTTGTTTTGTGTAACCAAAGTACTGTTTGTAAGCTATTGAAATAAAGTGTGGTTTTAAAATCATATAGTTGTCGTTCGATATAATCATAGTTGTGATCCATGATCGTCACACCCAATGCTTCCGCAAAGTTTCTGACGGGGTGTGACAAAGAAAGTTGCTTCAAAGCTTGCAAACCCAAATACCGAACATATAACTTTACCCCAATTATTCCTTTCCCAGAGAAACCCATTCCTAGCCTAGACTTTTCAGACATCTTTCCACCATCACCTCCAAATAGCCATGCACCAGAAGCCATTAAACCACCCACTCAAACATCTCTACCACCTCTTACCATAAGAGAACCCACATCTACCACTGCTCACACACCTCCAACCAAACCCAGTGATGCACAACCTGGTCCCTCTTCTCACTCATCAAAAGGGAAAGCCCTTATTGAGTAAGATTCAGAAAATGATTCTGATGAGGAGAAAATAAGAGAAAGAGGAGACTGATGCGTGCCAAGAGAAAGAAAGATCAAAAACAGAAGAAAAAAGGCCCACCCAGAAAGAACAAAGTTATTGGGTGGACAGCTGTAACACCCCGATATTTCCGTCTAGGTAATTACATATCTTAATATGTTTACCTATGTGCTTTATTGTAAATACGTATTAGAAATGGTAATAAATGAATAAAACACGTGTTTGTATGATAAACGGGTTTAGAAATAATGAGACATGGATGATTACATCTCGTATACGTGTTTAAATCATAACTACATGCTTATGTGAATAGCATAAACCATGGATAGGAAAACACGTATAGAAATGCATGTTAATAGTTAACGGAAAAGTAAAAGGGTCAAAAATGATGAATATTACAAAGTTGGGGGGGGGGGGGGGGTAGAAAGTGTAAACTATATAAAAATATGTTTATATATATGTGTATATATAAATATATATATATATATTATACATAACCCGAACCCTCAAGAATGTTAGAATTATGTTTAATAAGGATATGGAACATAAAATGATAACCACATCAAAAGATACAAGGGAAATAAGCCTAAAACAAAAGTTAAGGGACTAAAAGTGTAAATAATTAAAAGATATAAAAAGTATGTATACGTATATCATCGAGCGTGTCCCGAGCCTTAGAAACTTTTATAAATATGCCCATAATGTTTTTAATTATAAAATAATAGTTTGGTAGAAGTCCGGGGGGGGGCTAAAATGTAAATATTAAGTCTAGGGACCAAAACTGCCATAATGGCAAACTGCCTCGCGGGTCGCGACGCTTGAGGCTCAGACCTCGCGACCCTCCACCCAATTTTACACCAGAATTCGCCCTGCAGCGATTTTTGCGACTTGCAACTCACGTTTTTGACAAATTGACCCTCCTAACGTGTCAAATTCAGGAATTGTATTTCGCAGATGGTAGTATAAAAAGGAGCTCGAATCCATCATCAAAACTCGCCAATTTCATTGATTCTTAACCCTAAAACTCGTCCGAAGCTTGTTCTGTCCAATTCTCCCAACTCGATTGGAGTTAGAGGCTGAAACTCTGCAGTTATACTTCATAAGGTATGATTTAGAATAACCTCTTTCAGTTTTGGCTAAATCGATTTCCAAGTATGACTTTTAAAACCATGCTTAAATTAGGGTTCTTGAGCTTATTTTAATGTATTTTAAAAAAGCCCTAAGTTTATTTCACAATTGGAAAATGTTTGGTTAAGGTTTTGTTAACGGGTCAAAATTAGGATTTTCATAACGTTACTCAGCCCAGATTGACTAAACGATGTTGAATTAAGCTTTGATCTTTTAAACGATATTATAAAATGTTATAATGGATAATACCCTAAGTTGGTTTGAATTAAAAATGAGTTTTAATAATAAAACGAGAAATTCATGAAATTAGGGTTTCTAAATATGATTATTTAATATAAAATAATCCGAAGGGTATGGGGGCTTTATTTTTTTGTATAATACCATGTTTACATATAATAAGTATATATGAAATTAAATTGGACAAATAATCAAGTATTTAAAATTCCGAGTTAATCGGATATTTAGAAGTTCGTGCAGACCGGAAGGGTAAGCGCCTGTACACTGGGGTTTCTGGTAAAGCGGGGGTGTCGCATAAATCCCAAATGGGAACTGGCATACCTCACTGGGCGATCCCGGAGTGAGTGTTTACTTATAGGAATGCACGTCTTCGTATTATCGTTAAAAGAAAAGAATAACTGCCTAAAGGGAATTGTGGTCATTTTGACCTTTAAAAAGGAATAAACTTAATAATTAAATATTATTAAGATAATAAGATATTAAAATAAACATACGAAGTGTTTATTTTATAAAACCTTGTGTTAACGCCATACAATACGCAACTAGGTTTAAAATGGAAGACTGAAAGGAGGTTCTGACCGAATTAATTGGCTTAAGAGAATAAGGTGAGTTCTATGAGCTCAATTTTAAATATTTTAAATGTTTTACTATTTCGTGCTGATATACATGCAAAGTTATTACTTTTAAAGTATTTGAAATATCGTTTTCCTGTTTTGTGTTAATACATATACGTGAAATGTCATAATACTTATGATTATTTTAAAGTTGTTATTACCTGCTATGAATTCTTTTCGGGAAGGTTATAATGCATGGGTAATAAAGATGTTTAACTTTTTCAAGTAATGTTTAAAAAGGGAAATTTAGTTTTCCGGATAAAGAAAATAACCCTTGGGGTTAGTTTTAAAATCTAAGCAAAAGATTGTCTATGTAAGAAGGAAGACTGTGGTTGTACAACTAAAAGCGGGGAATGACGGTTCCCCGGGGGTAGCGACAGTTACCCTATGACTGATATTCAGGTGAAGATGGTAACCCGAGGAACTAGCGTGGTTCCAATAGACAATGCTTAGTTGAATGAATGAATGAATGATTTGGTATAATTCTGTTATGTCTTAAACCTGATAAATGTGAATGAATGAATGTTTTGGTATAACGTTGTTATGTTTTATACATGATAAATGAGGCCGTTAGGCCTAAGCGTTGAAATAAACTTTTGAGAGAAGGTAACGCTTTTAGAAAAAAGTAGAACTCACCAGCGTAAGCTGATCCTTTAAAGTATGTATATCAGGTGACGTTAAGGATCCAAACGTAAAGGGAAAAGTTAAGTCTGAGCAGGGTGAGATGGGCAAGCTGTTGGAATAAAGCTATAGGCATGTTGGCATAGTAATGTAGATAGATGCATATCTAAATAATCGTTATCTTTCGTAGTTATAGATAACCGTTGTAGTAGTTTTATCTTACTTGTACTTGGCATTATAGATAAATAAAAGTTTTTAATTTCCGCTGCTTTAGTTATCTCTGTTGTACCTTGTGTTTATCAGTAAATCCGACACGTGACCCCTTCTAGAGCCAACTCTGGGAGTGGGCGTCACAAGTTGGTATCAGAGCCTTGGTTTAAGAGATTTAGGTACTAAAAGCAGTATCTAGACTTAAACTAGGACTCTAGGAAAACAGTAAGATAAGATAGAATGCGAGCAGAATAACTTGGGCCCATAAAAGGACGAGGTTGCATTAGGGAACATAATAAGTAGGACCTAGGATATGTAAATCTGGTAGGTACCCAATTGCAATTAGCTACTGCCGTTAGGTATTAACCATATATATGTATCTAGGGTACTAATTGTTATGTGGTCAAAATGCGAAAAGTAGACCGGTTTGAATTAGAATCACCGGTAGATATAGAAAGGAGAGGAATATACACTAAGGAGGAATGTGTTGAAAGTAATAGGGTTTTAAAAGCATCATGACTATGTAATTGTATGACGTCTGCACTTATCTAATCATCATGCCCTCAAAATTTAGAGACTCGACTTCACATAAATTTTGAAATGTATGTAGATCATGGTGAGAGAAGGACAAGGAAATAGAAGAATTGGTAGACTAGTCAGTAGACCAGGAGGTTCTGGAAGGCGTGCACAACCAGATCCTGAACCCAATAATGTTGGAGGAGGAAACGTCTTTACTGAGGAACAATGAGCTGCAATGGCTGCGGAAGTAGCAAACGCGTTCCAGGCTACAATGCCTAACCTGATAGCTCAGCTTCAAGGAGTCGCTGGAGCGGGTGGAGCCGGTGCTGGAGGAGCTAATTGTGGAGACAATGGTGTTGGTGCAAACGCGGGAAACATAAATCAAGAAGGCAGAGGTTATTCGTTCAAATCCTTCATTGGATGCAAGCCTCCTTCGTTCGAAGGAAAAAGAGATGCTAGTTTGACCTTTCGCTGGATCCGAGAGATGGAAGCTGTCATTAGCATTAGCGAGTGTCGTGCTAACCAGGCCCAAGGTGAAGCCGCCATTGTTGCAATGCGGTGGAACGATTTGAAGACTCGAGTGATGAATAAGTTATGTTCGAAAAACGAGCTTGAGAAAATTGAAGCCAACTTTCTGAGGTTGGAAGCCGGAAATGAAACTTAGCAAGAGTTTACTAAGAGGTTCGATGAAATAGTAAGGTTGGTACCTAGGTTGGAGGCACCAAAGGAGGAAAAAGTTAAACGATACGTACAGGCTCTTCCTACAGAGTTACGGAAGATAGTGAAACCCCATGCTCCTAGGACTTACCAGGAGGCAATCGATCTGAGTACCACAGTTTACGAGGAAGAGTACGGTGAAGAAGGAAAACCTGGAGGACCCAAAAGAAGCTGGTCAGAGGCAAATGGGAGTTCAAAGAAGTTTGATGGAAGTAATCGCAAGAAGCCTAGAAATTATTCTCGAGGCAGCAAGCCCAAATACCGCAAGTGTAACAGGAACCACATAGGAAGTTGCAGACTGGGATCGGGAAACTGCTACAAGTGCCGGAAGGAAGGTCATTTTGCTAACAACTGTCCGGATTTAAAAAAGAGTTATGAATATGGAGAACCGGTAAATATCATGCCAAACTGTCCTAAGCTAATGAAGAAACCAGAACCAATGAAGGCGATCGAAATCTCGAAGGCTAGGGGTAGGGCATATACGATAACTACTGCTGAGGCGAAAGTGACACCTGATGTAGTTTCAGGTACTTTCCTCATTAATAATGTGCCTGCAACTATGCTATTTGATTCGGGTGCTAGTAGACGCTTCGTATCATATGAATTCTGTGTGTTACTCGATAGGCCAACTATTAGGGCCCGAGAAACCTTTCGAAGTAGAGACTGCCTCAGGAAAAAGCTTTATGATTTCTGATTTGGTAGATAATTGCCTGATAGATTTAGAAGAACTTAAATTGCCTATTAGATTTTTCCCTATGACTTTAGCCGGTTTCGATATCGTATTGGGAATGGATTGGCTCGCGAAGATCGACACACAAATCATCTGTAATCAGAAGAAGGTCCAGATTCGAGCGCCAACTGAAGATGACATATCCGTTTATGGAGATCGCAATAGTTCTGTAGTGAAGATTATCCCCATAATCAAAGCACGAATGAATGCTTCATAGGATCGACAGAAGTCCTATGCTGACAAAAGACGAAGACCAATCGAATTCCATGTTGGAGACTATGTTCTGTTAAAAGTTTCTCCATGGAAGAACATTATCCGTTTTCGCAAGAGGGGTAAGCTAGGTCTGAGGTATGTTGGACCTTTCAAAATCTCCAAACGTGTTGGAGAAGTCGCTTATCGTTTGGATCTGCATGAGGAGTTATCTGGGATCCACCCAACATTCCATGTATCCCAGTTGAGAAAGTGTGTGGCAGACGAATCAGAAATTGTGCCGCTAGAGAAGATAAAAGTAGACGACAAAATATCCTATATCGAATGATCAGTTGCAATCCTAGATCGTAGTGAAAGAAAGCTCAGAAACAACGTAGTTCCTATAGTCAGGTTGCAGTGGATGCACAGGAGAGGTTATGAGTTAACATGGGAAAGAGAAGATGAAATGAAAGAGTCTCATTCCGAGTTGAGCAAGTTTCGAGGACAAAACCCTTTTAAGGGGGAGAGAGTTGTAACACCCCGATATTTCCGTCTAGGTAATTACGTATCTTAATATGTTTACCTATGTGCTTTATTGTAAATAAGTGTTAGAAATGGTAATAAATGAATAAAACACGTGTTTGTATGATAAACGGGTTTAGAAATAATGAGACATGGATGATTACGTCTCGTATACGTGTTTAAATCATGACTATATGCTTATGTGAATAGCATAAACCATTGATAGGAAAAGACGTATAGAAAATGCATGTTTGGTTCGACCAAATAGCTTCTGAATGGAAGTTTTGCTGACCGATTCAGACCTTTTCTGTCATACGGTTGTGTTTGGTTGGAGGGCAGTGTATGTCCGAATAGGACATTAATGTCTGTCCGAAAAAGCAAGGCATCAGGTGCTGAAGCACACAGCCTTAAGTCTGTAGGGGGCGGGCGAAAGAAAAAAACGAGAGATCGAGGGGCCGGACGAGCTGAGCGACAAAGGGCGTCGAGAAAAGCTGAGCAAAATAAAAAAACTGATAAAACGAGAATTTTTTTTTAACAAAAAACAGGCTTGGTTCTTGACCCGAGTTTTCGGAGTTGCATTCGTGTCCGCAGGTCGCGTGAACGGGAAGGCAATTTTACCAAATTTGCACCCCCCTTGCGCGCGAGTAGATATCGGAGTAAAACACAACATAAGAACTTAACATGTCATGTAGGTTTTCATATATAAACTAACCATATTTTTATTCCCACATCAATGTGGGACAAGCTTAATGAAAAAAAATAGAATTTTTGTTCTCACAACAATATGGGACAAGGTAATCAATATAAAATTTTGATGTTTTGTTCTCATACCAATATGGGACAAGCTACATGAAAGAATTTTTTTTTTATTCTCACACTGATTTGTTAGTGTTTTTTTTAATTTCATTATACAGTTATTCAGATGTCCAAACAAACAGCACATAATGATTCAGCAACTGATTCAGCATTTCTTTACCATACAGAAAACTTATTCATTCAGTACCAAATGATTCAGCACGAACCAAACAACCCCTAAGAATATGTCCTAACATGATTCGTGACATAAAATGATGAATATTACAAAGTTAGGGGGTAGAAAGTGTAAACAATATAAAAATATGTATATATGTGTATATATATATTATTATACATAACCCGAACCCTTAAGAATGTTAGAATTATGTTTAATAAGGATATGGAACATAAAATGATAATCACATCAAAAGATACAAGGGAAATAAGCCTAAAACACAAGTTAAGGTACTAAAAATGTAAATAATTGAAAGATATAAAAAGTATGTATACGTCTATCATCGAGTGTGTCCTGAGCCTTAGAAACTTTTATAAATATGCCCCATAATGTTTTTCAGTATAAAATAATAGTTTGGTAGAAGTCTGGTGGCTAAAATGTAAATATAAAGTTGTTGATACATGGTCCTGATCGTCATGTGAAGTATCGAATACAAGACGAAGACATGCAAGATTAAGTCTGGCCGAACCTTGGCCGAACCTAGAGTTCGGAAAGGGCCGAACAGGTCCGAACCTGAGGTTCGGACCAGCGAGATTCAATGTGTATAAATAGTCGTCTTGTAATAGATTTGAGAAGCTTCTTGGTCATATATTCTCTATGTACTCTGTGGTTCTCTCAGTGGTTAATATAAGTCATTTGTATTTACTCTTTGTATTCTAGCTCGTATTACTTTGATTTCATAACGATTAAGTAGACGATCCACACGATCAAGCAATTTCAAAAGTCCAGGGACCAAAACTGCAAAAATGGCAAACTGCCTCGCGGGTCGCAACACTTGAGGCTCAGACCTTGCGTCCCTCCGCCCAATTTTACACTAGAATTCGCCCATCAGCGATTTTTGCGACATGTAGCTCACGTTTTTGACAAACAAATTCTCCCAACGTGTCAAATTCGAAGCTTAGTCACCCTAGGACGTGTAGGAACTGTATTTCGCAGCTGGTAGTATAAAAAGGAGCTCGAATCCATCATTAAAACTCGCCAATTTCATTGATTCTTAACCCAAAAACCCTAAAACTCGTTCGAAGCTTGTTCTGTCCAATTCTCCCAACTCCGTTGGAGTTAGAGGCTGAAACTCTGCAGTTATGCTTCATAAGGTATGATTTAGAATGACCTCTTTCAGTTTTGGCTAAATCGTTTTCCAAGTATGACTTCTAAAACCATGCTTAAATTAGGGTTCTTGAGCTTGTTTTGATGAAATTAGGTGATCGGGTGGGAATTAGGGTCTGACTTTTTGTAAGTAATCCTAATTTAATGTGTTTTAAAAAACCCCTAAGTTTATTTCACAATTGGGAAATGTTTGGTTAAGGTTTTGTTAACAGGTCAAAATTAGGATTTTCATAACGTTACTCTGCCCAAATTGACTAAACGATGTTGAATTAAGCTTTGATCTTTTAAAGAATATTATAAAATGTTATAATGGGATAATACCCTAAGTTGGTTTGAATTAAAAATGAGTTTTGATAATTAAACGAGAAATTCATGAAATTAGGGTTTCTAAATATGATTATTTAATATAAAATAATCCGAAGGGTATGGGGGCTTGATTTTTTGTATAATACCATGTTTACATATAATAAGTATATATGAAATTAAATTGGATAAATTATCAAGTATTTAAAATACCGAGTTATTCGGATATTTAGAAGTTCGTGCGGACCGGAAGGGTAAGCGCATGTACACTGGGTTTCTGGCAAAGCGGGGGTGTCGCATAAATCCCAACTAGGAACTGGCATACCTCACCAGGCGATCCCGGAGTGAGTGTTTACTTATAGGAAAGCACGTCTTCGTATTATCGTTACAAGAAAATGATAACTGCCTAAAGGGCATTTTGGTCATTTTGACATTTAAAAAGGAATGACCTTAATAATTAAATATTATTAAGATAATGAGATATTAAAATAAACATACGAAGTGTTTATTTTATAAAACCTTGCGTTAACGCCATACAATACGCAACTAGGTTTAAAATGGAAGACTGAAAGGAGGTTCTGACCGAATTAATTGGGTTAAGAGAATAAGGTGAATTCTATTAGCCCAATTTTAAATATGTTAAATGTTTTACTATTTCGTGCTGATATACATGCAAAGTTATTACTTTTACTACTTTTGGGCTGAATAAAGTATTTTGTTACTTAGTTTTTTTCGATCAATCGACATGTGATATGAAAATCAAATTTCAAAAATATTTCTTGTATTCTCGAAGAGAAGTTTTGTGCCAAGAAAGCCGCGTTTCTGTCTTCTGAAATTGTAGGTTATGCTGTCAAGACTCAAGCATGGTGAAAGGGGAGTTTGAAGTATCTTTCACAAGTGGATCTTGAAGATCAAAAGATGACTTAAGAGTGATCCAGCCATGCAAGCTCTATTGCTGAAAAGATATTTCAAGTTAAAGATCGGATGCAATGATACAGAGGATTGAAGATTGAAGTTTAGTTAGCATAGATACATGACACGTTAAGGAGGAGTTTGTTATAGCATATTCCTCTGCTACAAAGTTTCTCGTGTATTGTATCTAAGTGAGCATGTCATTGTGAGTCTTAGGGTTCAACGTGTTGGGTTTCAGATAGTGGTATACGGGTGCCCAGTGATGTTAAAAAAACTTTTAGGTTAATTAAAACATTACCGACCGGGTTTAGTAAATAAAGAGTTAAAATGGATTAAACCGGTAATCCCTTTACATAGCGTAAATTAATAATTTTACTACTTTTAGACGCGTAAACCGTTGGTGTAGAAATCGTGTCAACAGGATCACGATCACCAAAATAATAACGCAAACACCATTTCGCGTTAAACCGGTTAACGCAAAGAAAAACACTAACGATAACATTAATCGAAACAAAACATCTAAACTAAAATGGAGTTTAGATATACCTTTGTGGTGTTCAAACAAACGCTAGAGACACCGAGGGACAACGTGATGACGCTAGGGATTCACGGAAACTTAACCCAACGTTCGGATCTAATCACTTTGCGAATCACAAGATCGTCTCCAACCGATTCGTTATACACTACAACAATTCGGTTTGTGGTGGTGAGTAGCGTGCACCAAGGGAATGGAAATGATGTGTGACAACCGCAACTTCCCAAGTTAACTCCGTTAACTTTTTCCGTTAGTTCCGTTAGTTCCGTTAGCGAACCCGAGACCCGTTATTTGAATGATTTCGTGTTTACTTATGTTTACTTGTTATTTGACTGTAGTAACTTGGTTTGTAAATGCGTTTCGTGACTTTATGGGTTAAATGTGAAAATTTGCATTTTTGTGCAAAACTGGGCTTTGCGGGTAATCTCGAATTTTTATGTATAAATGATAAATTTATATAACCTGACTAAATCTTACATGTTAAATGATTTAAAAACACTTGGAAACATTTTTAGAAGTTTTACTTTACAACTATTAGTTAAAAACCCATTTAAATGAGTTTTTGTGTCTTATATGTTTAAAAATAAAGTGGAGGGACCATATGTGTAACTTCTCATAAGAGAAATCTGCCCTTATCCTCCCCCCATCTCTCATTCACGACATCACCATCTCCTCCTCCTCCCTCTCCTCACGGCTCCAACACACACACACTCACACACTTAAAATTTTCGAGAAATCGAGCTCTAGGAAGTGGATTCGAGCTAAACCAAGCTACAAGGACACTCAAGCAAGCTTCATCTTCTCCTCTTCTCTCTCAAATCTGCGATTTTTCCCAAATCTTGTAAGCCCTAAGTTTTGGATTTCGAAATTTGTTGGTTGCATGTGGGTTTTTGTGTGTTCTTTAGTGTTTATATGCTAAATGTGAGCTATTATGCTCCTAATCCATGTGTTAAGTTGAGATGTGCTATATGTTGAATTGGGGACAGATTTGGGTTCGGGTTTAGGGCTGGAAATTGAGTTAAATTTCTGCTATGCATGCTCTTGTATGATTGTTGGGTGTTTGGTTATGAAATTTGGGTGTTATGCTCTTGTATGCTAGTTCCATGTTGAAATTTTGTTATGAACTTGGTATGAATATGTTTGCAACTGAAAATCTGTGTTAAAGTGTTTATAACTATGTTAGTGGAAGTTGGATGACCAAATTGTTGCTCAAAATCTCTAAACCGAAATTTTTACAAACTATTAAAAGTGGACAGATTCGGCCAGATTTTTAGGCCATTTTGCAGAGGTCATAACTTGCTCAATTTTGCTCGAAATCAGTTGATTCATTTTCCCTAGTAAAGTATTATGTCTTAGCTTCGAGTCAGCTACTCGCACGGTCTCTAAAACCTTCGTTTGGTCATCCAAAACACTGCTGCAAGTAAGGTGTGCAAAGCTGTATTTTTCTGTGAAAAGTGGACTTTGCTTTTTGGTTAGGCATGATAATCTTGTTTTATTGACGAGTTTGTTAAATGTAAATGAGGTTTATATGATAAGTGTATGATCTGGAAGGTTTGGTACACACATTCTATGTTTTGAATGAGTTATGCAAATTTTAAGTTCACTTTGACTATTTTACAAAAAAGCTGAAAATGCCAACTTCCGATGCGCATAACTTTCTCGTTACTTAACTTTTTAAGTTGAATCTTTTTGCAACATTCCCTAAATGTTAAGTAGTCCATGCTTGCAAAATTTTAAAACTTAACTTCAAGTATGGAGCAAATTAGGCATGCCACCAAATGGTTTGTCAAAGACAATAATGTCGATTTTTGCCAACTTCTAACACGCATAACTTTCTCATTTCTTAACATTTTTACTTGATTCTTTTTGCAACATTTCCTAAATGATGAGTAGTATATGTGTGTAAAATTTAAAGAGTTAACTCCAAGTAATGTGGATTTTAGCTATGTCACTAGTTAGGTGCTTGAAGTTTGACTTTTTGGGTCAGCTTTGACTTAAGTTGCAATTACTTGATTTTCTCCCAAATTGGGATTTGTATGCGCATTATGTGACTTGTATGATCACATGAAACATGTTTAGATGGTTCTATGCTATTTTCGTCTTATAGACAACCTATAATTCGGTTAGACCATATTTACCCAAAATAGGTCATTCATAGCCAATCTTTAAAGTCAAGTGCCGCGTACCAGTTCACCCTAAGGTGAGTTTCACTTACTATTTTTGTTGCATCCGGTAAGGGATGGCAACACACGGTAAAGGTATTTCTTTACTTGAGTAGTTATCCCACATATATCACATGTTTCACTGAATTGCTTTTAATATCAAAAGTCCTTACTTATCGGACCATTAATATAGAATAGCGAGGTAATGTTGAGTAGATCTACTGGGGATTGACACCCCCGCTCAGCGGTGCACAGGATGCACCCTCCCGACTGGCGGTCGGACTGAGACCAATATTAGCCTAGGACTACCGTGATCGGGAAAGACACGGGGAAGGCAAATTACATAGGTAAATACCTATCAAATACATTGTCAGCTTTGGTTTCGAACGTTCAGGTGAGCATAAGCATAGGCTAGCTACCTACTGATACGGATAATACTTGCAACTTGTATAACTAGAGTATGAATTGTTTCCTTACTATTCATATGCATTTTTGGTCTACATGGTGTTGTGTATACTGTTTTAGTGAACTCACCAGCCTTTTAGCTGACACTTGATCGTTGATTACTTTTCAGGTTGCTTGGAGGATCATGGATGGCACGGGCGTTGGCAATACTTACCATTTTTGTGAAACCCTTTCGGAAATCATATTTCAGATACATTAGTAATCACCTTTGCTAAGCAACAACTTTGTAAACCTTTAATGCTTCCGCTGATTTTGTGAATTGTAAACTCTGATTTATTAAATGTAATACATGACTAGTTTACCCTTCAACTATGGTTTGGTCGTAACTAAAGACTTGGATCCTGGTCTGGATCACACCCCACACGGTTATACTCCGTTAGTGGAAATTGGGGGTGTGACAGATTGGTATCAGAGCCATTGGTTACAGCGAACCAGAACATTTTAAAAGTAAAATTTCTGAACTGTAACTGTTTTAGAAAACTTTGGTTACAACCTAACTCCCAAAAGTATTGCCCCGCGTGCCGAAGATGATCCTCATTTAGAATTCCTGTCTTGTGTCAGTATAGGGATTGGAATTTTGTGTAGAAATTTCTGAGTTTGAGAAAATTTTTCTAAGTATGAAGCTTAGCGTACTTGTTGTAATTCTTCTTAGCGAACTTCATAATGCCCTTAGCGGACTAGAATTGCTCTTAGCGGACTTGATGTTAGCGTACTTGGTCCTTGTGCTTAGCGGACTTGATATTGTCCTTAGCGTACTTGAACTCTTCTTAGCGAACTTCTTTAGCGAACTTGTTGGTCTTAGCGAACTTGTTGCCCTTAGCGAACTTGTTGACTTCTTAGCGGACTTGGTGAGGCCTTAGCGGACTCCCTCTCTTCTTAGCGGACTTGTTATCCCTTTAGCGAACTTGTTAAGTGGTTAGCGAACTTCATCCCATTCTTAGCGAACTTGAATGGTGCTTAGCGGACTTAAGTAGTTCTTAGCGAACTTGTTTCTAGCGAACTTCTTCTTAGCGGACTTGAAATACTCCTTAGCGAACTTGAACATGACTTAGCGGACTTAAAGAGTTCTTAGCGAACTTCAAGGAGACACCTGAGAGAATTTACAAATAGGTGTAGTAATTGCTTGTGCCATATGTTAGAATGCACATTGCCCTCTGTGTAGTATAAACAGGACCATCAAGAACCCTATTAGGGTAAGACCCACCTAGGATGCAATCAGCAAGGATTTCCCTTTAAGCATGTATTCACCATCCTTTTTACTTGGTTACGTCAGCAAAACTTGAGTGATTAATCGTAAGTGCATGTAGTTATGCCCTAGCCTCACGAATAGGGTAAGATCCATTGTTTAGGATGTCGGTATCTTTAAGGACTTGTTTAACCCTTAACAACATTGTTTATCCTTAATGACCTTGGTAGGTATACTTTTAGGCCTAGATCATGGTAATCTAGACTCTAAGACAATGATCCAACATATCCTTAGCTTAACTGATCATGCTCCCTTATAACATAAATAGGAATCATAGTAGATCCTATTCGGGTAGGACACCCATTAACACCACACCGGGAGTACCTTTATCGTAGTGAGTTAGTAAAGAACACTGTTTAGCCTTGTGTAGGGCAGCACTGTATAGAATCGGATACTTTCTCATAAGATACTTGTAACTGTATTTGTTACCCTAAATGTGTTGACACCCTTTTTCCTTGGTCAGTTTAGACCTCACATTTTAAATTGCATAATTGTTGTGTGATAATTCAGTGTGAATGTGACTTTAATAACATAAATGAAATCAGGCATGTGATGACTAAGAATAACATGATATTCTCTTTGTATATATATATAAACATGTGCATGCATAATGGATACGTGATCGAGTCGGTCAAAAACTACTCTATATCATTAGGTTAAGTTAGGGGCATTGTAGCATGCCCTGTCCGTACTCCTACAGAACCACTTGCTTACCAAATTGTACCTACGATAAACTCTAAGTTAGATCAGCTGTTATTCTCAGAACTTGTCTCCTTGGCAAATCCAGTCAGTTACTTTTGATTTAATGACCACATTCTTGATACTTATCCTTGGAAACCACATACTACCCCACCGAACCTGGTAGCTAAAGTAAGAAGAACCAGCGTGACCATACAAGGTGAATTACCGTTACGGGTGCACACGTAAATGTAATTTACAGTGTATGGAAGCCCTGGGGAAATCCTACTCGGCAAACCATCAAGTTATGAGGGATACGACCTTTCATTTCAGAACTCTCATGACATCAAATTTCCAAGCCTATGGTCTTCGACCGTATTCTTTGCGCTATCACACCTATTCTCATTTCTCCCATATATGATTTCCAGCCTATTCAAAATCCTTTAAAATTGCTTGTACAAAAGAAAACCCCGGTAAGACATCCCATCACTCACACTATTCGACGATAAGATCTTCCCTCGCTGCGAGCAAGCCGTGGTTAAACTCTTCACTGATTCTAATTTATCCGCAATCCTAACTCTACTCCTATGACGTTAACTGCTATAACTCTCCTTCAAGCTCTCTCAATTATACAACAATTCCATAAACTCTAATCTGATGGAAACCCAGACCTCTTCAATGGACAATTACACCTCAACCTTTGGAACCAACCTTTCGGCAGGAAAATCTTGTGAAGTCCTTCTCTCTTGACTAGTAATCTCCTCACGATTTTTAAGCACTTTATACCCCACTACAAATACAGTTTCACCCAACGGAGCGATGTTAGTTACTTCTCGAACCCGTACGACCTGCTTTATCTTCAAACACCCGATTCGTTTGTGAACTTAACTACCAAGGAACCTTCTACCCCTTTTATCTAGTGTGACTTGGAAGGTCCTCAAGCCTTGAGCCATCGCGACTAGTTAACCTCATCAATGACTTTTCCATGCACTTCTTTGCCAGAAGCTCCCGTACGACAACCATTGACAACCAGCATTAGGCAACAGTAGGCTAGGAAAGTTCCACAACATCATACGTTTTTACCCATCGTCCTCATTCCTTCTTTTCTAGAAAAACTTTCATTGGTAACCCTCTGCTTCATAACTAATCGAATGATTGACCCGCACTTTTGAGACACGCGTCAGGAAGTAGATTGACTCCATATTTGACGAAGACACGTTTAAATTTATCGTATATGCGGCGAGCTACCCGAGGAGCACCGAAAGCGACCCAAGTACCCGATATTTTTACATCTTATGCAATGCGGCTTTTCGATACGCAGCAGACCTCGCGAAACCTTAACTACGATTCGTATTTACACTCATTGACAGCCAGGTAGTATTTGAATTCGTTAGCACTTGGTATTTCGGAAACCCACTCTTACTACACGTTTTCACTTTTACTTACTCTGGAGGACCAATGTAAACTGGTGTTCTATTTATCTGTACGCTACCACCGTCGACACAATCACATTGATATCGGTCAACCCAAATCGTTTTTCTCCAGACCCGCGTCATTTGTGCCGGACGACTCTCTTCAAAATGTGCAGTTGCCACTACCCTGCACAAGCAACCTCGCCTTTCATTCGGAGTCTGTATTCCCCTACTGATACCATTCATGCTTCTACAAAGAACCTTTCATTCATTAGAACGTCACTCTTATTTTGGATCTTTACCGGAGGTAATACCCATAACGATATATCCCATGTTGGTGAACCTCATTTTAAACCTAAACGTGAAAGACTACCTTCTCTTTTGAATCCTCTTCAGAAACTCAAATTGTATTCGCGTTGCGTCCGCCAAACTCTTAATAATAATCCGCACCATAGGCGAAGACCCCACCTACCGAAGACCTTTTTGTTGCAAAGTTCAAAATTTTCACATGATTGCATGGTTTCAAATCTTTTTCTCCCATTCAAACCCAAAAGCACTGGGGAACGCCATAAGAAACCTTATTTTGAAGTATATTATCTAACAAGATTTGTCAAATAGCTAGGAATGGCAAGGAAACTGGTGCACCCTCAACGTGCTGGTAGTGTGGTGGGTTAGCTGCGGTACACCCTATACATAAGCACTATCGGCATGTCGAAGGTGGGATCAGTGCTGAACCACAGATTTACCTTGAAATCATCACACAAAAACCATTTAGCATTAAAGAAAAATTTATGTTACATCCATTGAACTTTCGCATAACCCTCATACATATTTTCCGCTAAAAGGGATGTGCACAGTTTAATCAAATAAAACTTATTGTTTATCAACCCTCTAGATTTAGAGGAAACATCCTGATATAAATTTCCTACTAAGGGTCAAATATAGTTTACGACCCAGATGAAAAACGTTTTAACAACTTAAGTTTTGTATTATAAAAGACGAATCACATGTTCCTTGGAGCAAACCCATTAACTTTCCAGGACCTTATCGACGTCTACTCGTCCCAGATCCATACTCGTCGTGAAATATTCCAATTGGACCTCTAGTTATCGCATTTCTGACATACCACGACTTGTTAACCTCGCGTACGCCTAAATTGACATCGGCTTGGTGAAGTAGAGCACTTCTTTATGAAATTACCGCACTTCTTTATGAGATTACTACGCTTACTCGCTATGCTATGGATACTACGATACCTTGCAGCATCATCTGCCTATACCTTTTCTGCGAACTGTAAGAACCACCCAATCTTAGCCAAATTCAAGGATGCGTAACCACCCTCCAGATACGTTAACATTCGAACCTTGTTGCAGCACTTCGCCTCTATCGTGTCATTTGACCCAATACTTTCTGTTATCTTATTGGATACTATAGCTGAAGACTACTCGGACATATGGTGACTTCGTCATATCAATTACTTCAATTTCGGATATGCTGTCGTCGTGACACTCGTTAAACCTAACCATGCGATGCGATTCAACTCACTCATGGAAACGTTCGTTATAGAAAAATCACTTTTGTACGCTCATGCGAAATGTTCATTCGATGCCTTTTAATCGTGTACCGTCCATCACTCCCCTCAGATTCTCTCGTAACAATTCGTGAAACAATTAGCATTACGACAAATTTTCTTGTTTCCATTCTCCTTCATCCCATTCAATTGTCCCGAACACATTGAACATTATGCTAATTTTCGGGACGAAAATTCCTTAACATGGGGAGGCTGTGACAACCGCAACTTCCCAAGTTAACTCCGTTAACTTTTTCCGTTAGTTCCGGTAGTTCCGTTAGCGAACCCGAGACCCGTTATTTGAATGATTTCGTGTTTACTTATGTTTACTTGTTATTTGACTGTAGTAACTTGGTTTGAAAATTCGTTTCGTGACTTTATGGGTTAAATGTGAAAATTTGCATTTTTGTGCAAAACTGGGCTTTGCGGGTAATCTCGAATTTTTATGTATAAATGATAAATTTATATAACCTGACTAAATCTTACATGTTAAATGATTTAAAAACACTTGGAAACATTTTTAGAAGTTTTACTTTACAACTATTAGTTAAAAACCCATTTAAATGAGTTTTTGTGTCTTATATGTTTAAAAATAAAGTGGAGGGACCATATGTGTAACTTCTCATAAGAGAAATCTGCCCTTATCCTCCCCCCATCTCTCATTCACGACATCACCATCTCCTCCTCCTCCCTCTCCTCACAGCTCCAACACACACACACTCACACACTTAAAATTTTCGAGAAATCGAGCTCTAGGAGGTGGATTCGAGCTAAACCAAGCTACAAGGACACTCAAGCAAGCTTCATCTTCTCCTCTTCTCTCTCAAATCTGCGATTTTTCCCAAATCTTGTAAGCCCTAAGTTTTGGATTTCGAAATTTGTTGGTTGCATGTGGGTTTTTGTGTGTTCTTTAGTTTTTATATGCTAAATGGTGAGCTATTATGCTCCTAATCCATGTGTTAAGTTGAGATGTGCTATATGTTGAATTGGGGACAGATTTGGGTTCGGGTTTAGGGCTGGAAATTGAGTTAAATTTCTGCTATGCATGCTCTTGTATGATTGTTGGGTGTTTGGTTATGAAATTTGGGTGTTATGCTCTTGTATGCTAGTTCCATGTTGAAATTTTGCTATGAACTTGGTATGAATATGTTTGCAACTGAAAATCTGTGTTAAAGTGTTTATAACTATGTTAGTGGAAGTTGGATGACCAAATTGTTGCTCAAAATCTCTAAACCGAAATTTTTACAAACTATTAAAAGTGGACAGATTCGGCCAGATTTTTAGGCCATTTTGCAGAGGTCATAACTTGCTCAATTTTGCTCGAAATCAGTTGATTCATTTTCCCTAGTAAAGTATTATGTCTTAGCTTCGAGTCGGCTACTCGCACGCTCTCTAAAACCTTCGTTTGGTCATCCAAAACACTGCTGCAAGTAAGGTGTGCAAAGCTGTATTTTTCTGTGAAAAGTGGACTTTGCTTTTTGGTTGGGCATGATAATCTTGTTTTATTGACGAGTTTGTTAAATGTAAATGAGTTTTATATGATAAGTGTATGATCTGGAAGGTTTGGTACACAAATTCTATGTTTTGAATGAGTTATGCAAATTTTAAGTTCACTTTGACTATTTTACAAAAAAGCTGAAAATGCCAACTTCCGATGCGCATAACTTTCTCGTTACTTAACTTTTTAAGTTGATTCTTTTTGCAACATTCCCTAAATGTTAAGTAGTCCATGCCTGCAAAATTTTAAAACTTTACTCCTAGTATGGAGCAAATTAGGCATGCCACCAAATGGTTTGTCAAAGACAATAATGTCGATTTTTGCCAACTTCTAACACGCATAACTTTCTCATTTCTTAACATTTTTACTTGATTCTTTTTGCAACATTTCCTAAATGATGTGTAGTATATGTGTGTAAAATTTAAAGAGTTAACTCCAAGTAATGTGGATTTTAGCTATGTCACTAGTTAGGTGCTTGAAGTTTGACTTTTTGGGTCAGCTTTGACTTAAGTTGCAATTACTTGATTTTCTCCCAAATTGGGACTTGTATGCGCATTATGTGACTTGTATGATCACATGAAACATGTTTAGATGCTTATATGCTATTTTCGTCTTATAGACAACCTCTAATTCGGTTAGACCATATTTACCCAAAATAGGTCATTCATAGCCAATCTTTAAAGTCAAGTGCCGCGTACCAGTGCACCCTAAGGTGAGTTTCACTTACTATTTTTGTTGCATCCGGTAAGGGATGGCAACACACGGTAAAGGTATTTCTTTACTTGAGTAGTTATCCCACATATATCACATGTTTCACTGAATTGCTTTTAATATCAAAAGTCCTTACTTATCGGACCATTAATATAGAATAGCGAGGTAATGTTGAGTAGATCTACTGGGGATTGACACCCCCGCTCAGCGGTGCACAGGATGCACCCTCCCGAATGGCGGTCGGACTGAGACCAATATTAGCCTAGGACTACCATGATCGGGAAAGACACGAGGAAGGCAAATTACATAGGTAAATACCTATCAAATACATTGTCAGCTTTGGTTTCGAACGTTCAGGTGAGCATAAGCATAGGATAGCTACCTACTGATACGGATAATACTTGCAACTTGTATAACTAGAGTATGAATTGTTTCCTTACTATTCATATGCATTTTTGGTCTACATGGTGTTATGTAGACTGTTTTAGTGAACTCACCAGCCTTTTAGCTGACACTTGATCGTTGATTACTTTTCAGGTTGCTTGGAGGATCATGGATGGCACGGGCGTTGGCAATACTTACCATTTTTGTGAAACCCTTTCGGAAATCATATTTCAGATACATTAGTAATCACCTTTGCTAAGCAACAACTTTGTAAACCTTTAATGCTTCCGCTGATTTTGTGAATTGTAAACTCTGATTTATTAAATGTAATACATGACTAGTTTACCCTTCAACTATGGTTTGGTCGTAACTAAAGACTTGGATCCTGGTCTGGATCACACCCCACACGGTTATACTCCGTTAGTGGAAATTGGGGGTGTGACATGATGACGGCGGCTAGGGTAAGCCGGGGCAAGGTAGCGATTATGGCGACGAGGCTCATCCGTCGATTTTGTGTTAACGACGACATACGAAGGAGGTTATGGCGTCACGGTGGTTACGGAGAACCAAAGTCGCAGTAGTGACCTAAGCGACAGTGGTGGTGGGTACGGTGGGAACGCGTCGGCGGTAGTCGGCGGCGGCGACGTTGGCACGGGTCTCAGGCGGTCGCGGTATGTGGCGCTTGGTGGTCTCGATGCGATGGTCATTGCACACAAGATGCGACGACGGCTTCCTGGTGGCAATGGCTCACGACAGAGGAAGGAGGCCGGCGAGAGAGAGAGAGAGAGAGAGAGAGAGAGAGAGAGAGAGAGAGAGAGAGAGAGAGAGAGTGACGTGAGGGAGAGGGGGCGACGGCTCAAGAGGCGTGGGAGGGATTAGGGTTTCCTAATCCCTTAGTCGCTTATTTATAAGCCGACTAATTACCCTCCTAGTCCCTCGAAAATTCTCTAATCGTATTAGACCACCAATCTTTTACAATATAATCAATAAAGATAGTTTATCAATTTACTAGTCGTATAAACCTAGATATACAAATAACCTTTTATTTGTATCACCAAAAACATTAACCGATAAATCAGAATGTTTTATCTATGTTCATTATCGCTAGGATAATTTACTTGTGATTAAATTCATTTTTATTTAATTGTGAATAAACATAAATTAATTACGTATTTCCGTGATTTACCGCTTAACCAATTAAGCGGATTCATATCTCATTTCCCTTAGTGCAACTCTTTACGGGTCTAACCGGGTCGGGTTCTTGGTGTTGTCAGATCTGGACATCCAATAACCAACAATATCCCACTTGGACAGAGTCCGACAACCTTAGAAGAAAAAGTCAGAGGTGCTCTAGCTACACGTGGTTGTCCCAACCAGTTATGACACTTCAAGTCAGCAACCAAGGTATATCTACAAACTCGCGTTGTAGTTTTGACTTATGGTAATTGAAAGTCATTAGTTCCTTTCCGTATAAGACATCTTTTGAACAAGAGACATGGATTTAATTCATTCTCTTTTATGTTCAATCATTCTATTTCTCGTGGATTAGTTCGAGGTGATCCAAGCAAACACATAGTAAGTTTGGGTAAGGCCTTACACTAAACACTTGGAACTCACGAGAGGCCCCATGATGTCTAGCTGTTGCATTATTAGTGCAAGAGTACATAATCCCATCTTGACTACATACAGCCCCCACTAAGCTTCAGATCCATTCCCAAAAGTAGCCCTTATTACTGGCATTTACGCGACATCGTTAGACTACAATCAAAGAACAGTCTTTGGCAAACGGGAGGTAGCATATGTATCTCAGGTCAAAGGACACTATTAAGTATACCATTTAATCAAATTCGTCTTATGATTAAATCCATGAAGACAATTTGATATGAGCTACGTCACAACGTCATTCCATAATGAGGTATGTGAGTCTAGAGAGTCAACCCATTGAGTCCAGAGTCAGAATAGTCATAGATCAGTTTTGTTCCCACAAATTAGATCGACTACGGACGGTTTTAGAATATTTCACAAAAATATTCATGGATGTTTAAAACGTATAAAATTCGAACACGTTTCCCAGAACTCGAAATTTGCATCTAACCCTTTAGATTAGATTGAATGATTTAGTGCAAACGTTAAGGTTCGACACCCAACACTAAAGTAGAACATCAATGTAGCGTAGAATTTAGGTAATACGTAACAATATTAGCTTATTGATCAAACTTGATCAGTGGATTTGTGAATTATAGTGCTAAGTTCTTTTGACTGTGTTTTGGTTTTGCCCGTTTAAGTTGTTTTATTAGTTTTGGTGTTTCTCATGCACAACAAAAGTACTTAAGTGAATTTGAATGCGTGATAAAACTTGTGCCCTTGGTATGCACATGGATTAATGTGTTATCACAATGGCATGTTAATTGATTATCAACATAATCAAATTAACCTTCTTTGAATGTACCTTTACATTCATAATTCAAAACTTCACTTAAGGTGGCTAGTTGTTCAGTGAGTATACTCGAGTACTCATCATGAACATTTGTCATCATCAAGGCGAGTTGAGATGATATGGTTTTCCAGCTTGTGTCATTTGTGTAACTCTTTATAGTGACACTTCATGCAACATCCCTATGTTCGATAGATCTCGTTTCATAACTAGTATGATACGACTTGTTTCAAGGAACTGAATTTATTTGAGGATGCCGTTCTTGAGATGATTTCAATTATGTGATGTTCTTGAAACTTGGAGATAAGTTGAGGCTTCACTACAAGTTTAAATCAGTAAACTTTAATGAACATCGAATCAACACTCAATCGTTATCCGATAAGGATTAGTGGTGATGCTCCCACTTGCTTTATGTAGACGATGCATTCTTATAATTATGTTTCTTTCGTACCGTTAGGATATTGTTTTGCAAGAGAACTCTTAGCAAAGATACTTCGTTTCCAAGAACGAAATTATTTAGTTTCATAAACACAGTATGAATCTAAATTGATGAATACGTCACATACATGAGATAGCAAGATGAAATCAAACTGCCAGAGTTTGATGGTATCCTAGATACAATCATCTTTGTGTTTGAAAGGAGTTGCGTGCTAGACGCTCCGATGACTATTCTATGAGAGTTTCGAGTCTGATTTAGGATTGACAATTCAATCCAATGACCAACCAATAATGGGAGATTTTAGACAAGTAAAATCGACATCTAGTTCCATTTGGAATTATTAGTCATTTAGAATGCCAACATGTTTTCATTGTTGCAACAACCACTTGTTGTGAAAAGATGTTCGTCTAATGAATCTTGAATAATTACAAGAATCATAGCGCACTGTCCAGTAATTCCCATAGAAATCAAATTTCTTTGATAAGGAATTTAAATGTCAAAAAGTGGACGTGCAAAACTCAAATTTTGGTCTCCCGCAAGGCTTGCTCTTGGAACCAATTTTGAGTCGCAAGTGTTTGGTGAGGAAATGATTCGTGGGTATAAGGTGTGAACGACGCCATTGGCATGTCATTAGTCATGTGTTTATTGGCTTTCAAACTTGAAATCAAAACCTCATAATGTAAGCAACGGGTGCTTAGCAGGAATTTAACACATATGAGCAACGGGTGCTTACAGGACTTAATGCATTTATATAACATAATCAAACAGGTGATTGTGTTATGGTGGTTTGAACTTTATACAAACAAGAGTTCAACTCAGCAAAGGACCTATTGTTTGTATTAACGAAATCAAGCAAGTGATTTCCTAAAATTTCAACTCGATTTAATGATTTCACAATCTACATAATTCAAAACCATAAGGTTCTATGAATCAAGGTAGGTTGATTATTCTTGTTGTAACAAGTACAATGAGAATAATAGATGTCATGGCCTTAATGGATTTAGAAAGAACAATTGCTGCTAGTCTCATGATCATTAAATTAATAGCACCAAGCTTAGCGTCATGTTATATATGTTTGAATCTTATCTACCAACCAAGTGAAACATTTTCAAGTGTAGAAAAACCATGCTTATTAATCAAGTTTAAAACAGAAACTTTAGTGCATGTTCGAGATTCAAACCAAAAGCAAAAATTGTATCATCCTGGACCCCACCAAGGAAAATAACCAAGTTGTTTCAAAGATACTACCAAGAATTCAAAATACGACATGATGTTTATTTAAAGTTTGCAATCATGCAAAGATGTCATGTCTTCTTGGCTCTTTGCTTTCTACGACTTCATGTTTCTACAAAATGTAAAGTATGTCAAACATATATTTTGAGGGATCAAGTGAAGTGGTTTATAACATGAGGTAACTGATATATACCTCCTGAAGCGCCTGCATCGGCTTTCTTCACCTTTGCAAGATATTTAGGGAGGTCTCTATTCCAGTGCCCCATCTTGTTGCATTCGAAGCACTGGTGCTCAGCTTTTGGTTGTGCCTTCGAAGCCTTTGACTTGTCTTTTCCGGTGCTACTAGAGCCTCTAGCAGCAGCGCCCTTGCCTTTCTTTCTTTGCCCAGGCTTCCTCTTAACCTGAGGTTTCTTGACACCTCCGGATCGGATGGCGTGCACATCATTCGACCTGCCTTTGCTGTTGTTACCGTTGAGAAAATTAATATCAGCAGTCTTCAACATACCGTGAATCTCGGTCACTGTCTTAATCAGGATGTTCATATTAAAATTGACCCGTAAAGGATTGAATGCGCTAGAAAGAGAGTGGAGGATCAAATCCGTTGCCATTTCCTGAGGAATGATGTAATTGAGCTTCGCAAGTCGGTCAATATAGCCCTTCATCTTAAGGACATGGGCGCTGACAGGGCTACCTTCAGCCATTCGACAGGTGATTAGCCTGATAGCGGTTTCATAGCGTTCCTTCCGAGCCTGGGTTTCAAACATGCCCTTAAGTTCCCTGATCATCTAAAACGATATCCTGTCAACCATGCTCTTCTGAATTTTAGTAGACATGGTCGCCATCATGAGGCACAAAACTGAGTTGGCATCCTTTCTCAGTGCCTCATGTGAAGCGCGAGAAACCGCAGTATTATTTGCGGGTGCTTCGGGCACCTCGGCCTACAACACATGTTGTTTGTTCGCCATCTGCAGGACAATTTTCAGATTAGCCATATAAAATAATAGGCAATTCGTTTAGTGTTTCAATGTAATATTCGTATTAAAAAACGGCAAGCAAATCTTGAATAGGAATATGGGAACTCAATTTGTAGTCGACCCACAAAGGCAGCGTTAAGTGCAATCACCGGTCACTAAGTAATCAGATGGACAACGATTGTCTCTTGTGAAACCCAGTCACAACTCCCGTTTATGAGGCTTTCACGAATTAATTCGTGAAAAACGTTTAGCGTCATACATGCCAATTTTGTCTATGAATGACTAGATGGCTTTCACGAATTAATTCGTGAAATACGTTTAGCGTCATCCATGCCAATTTTGTCTATGAATGACTAGATGTACGGTGTTGAAATACTCCAAAACACAAGGTACTCGTAAATAAAATGATAGATGTCCTCAGTGGTCAGTGTGTACGCACGGTGTTGAAATACTCCAATGCACACACCTTGGAAGATACCCTGAACACCAAGTGCGGTGTTGAAATACTCCAACACTGATGCATTGGTAAATATGTTCCAAGTTAGACTTGACTAGGATGGCATAATCTATCCGTTTAGCGGCTTACCAGATAGGATTATTTAGTCAATGTTTTAATTAATTAAACGTCTGACAAAGATTACTCATGAACAATATCTCACTTGGGACAGTCAATTTAATAACCTCCTTATTAAAGACTACGCGCCGCGAGTCAATAACCAATTATTAAAAGTTCGAAATTTAAGATTGAAGAATTCAAGATGACAGTCGAATAAAATTGGTTATTTTAATTTCGAGTCTTAATGTATATTATGACTCAAATCAATTGATTGTAAAACACTTTTAACCGATTAAAACTTAGTTTGGTGTTTTAGTTGGCGCGTTAAATGATTTAAGACAAGCAACCAAAACGCACATGCAAACAAACACATATTCGGCTTAAGAGGTTTGGACATTGTCAGAGCCTAATGACAATGTCGAAGAAGGTCTGGGACAAAAAATCAACCACAAGGATGAGTATGTAATCTCTCCCACTGACTTCATAAGCTATCCTTTGATTGATTTGGATTTCGTCGGTCTTCCGGTCGTGGATACTTGCCATACTAGGAAGTGTCCTTAGATAAGAACACTTGCCGCGATGGGGTAGTCGCATCAATGCTCGTCACGTTCATCTAGGGCGAAGGTGCTTATTCATAAAAAGAGAATAAAAAAAAACTAATCTATTAAGATACAACTTTTGAACCCAAAAACCAAGTGGGCCAATCCAAAACCAAAATGCAAGTGGGCCAAAAAATGGACCAAGCCAAACACGACAACGAATCACAACCGTAATACGGGTCTAGCCAAATATGCACGGTAAACAATCAAATAACAAATTGATGACGTTTGCTGGAATTAAATCGACCAAACATGTAGAAAGGCAATTCGTTTATCTTTTGCGACTTTCGAGTTTAAACCCCAGTTCACGAAATCCACCGGTTTAAAACCGATCGGTCAGGGTTTGCGTATGGTGATCAATGCTCTAATACCATTGTTGGGTTTCAGACAGTGGTATACGGGTGCCCGGTGACGTTAAAAAAAACTTTTAGGTTGATTAAAAAATTACCGACCGGGTTTAGTAATAAAGTGTTAAAATGGATTAAACCGGTAATCCATTTACGCATCGGAAATTAATAATTTTACTAATTTTAGACGCGTAAACCGTTAGTGTCAAAATCGTGTCAACAGGGTCACGATCACCAAAATAATCACGTAAACACCATTTCGCGTTAAACCAGTTAACGCAAAGAAAAACACTAACGATTACATTAATCGAAACAAAACATTTAAACTAAAATGGAGTTTAGATATACCTTCGCGGTGTTCTAACAAACGTTAGAGACACCGAGGGACAACGTGATGATGCTAGGGATTCACGGAAACTTGATCCAACATTCGGATCTAATCACTTTGTGAATCGCGAGATCGTCTCCAACCGATTTGTTATACACTACAATAATTCGGTTTGTGGTGGTGACTAGCGAGCAACAAGGGAATGGATACGACGACGGCAGCTAGGGTAAGTTGGGGCGATGAAGCAATTATGGCGACGAGGCTCAATCCGTCGATTTCGCGGTAACGGCCACGTATGAAGGAGGTTATGGCGTCGCGGTGGTTACGGAGAACCAAAGTCGCAGTAGTGACATAAGCGGTGGCAGCGGCTCCAAATGAGGTGGCGACGGCGGGTACGGTGGGAACGCGGCGGCGATAGTCGTCGGCGGCAGCGTTGGCACGGGTCTCGGGCGATCGCGGTATGCGGCGCTTGGTGGTCTTGATGCGATGGTCGTCGAACACAAGATGCGACGGCGGCTTCCCGGCGGCAATGGCTCACGAGTGAGGAAGGAGGTCGGCGAGAGAGAGAGAGATTGCGAGAGAGTGTGTGGTGGTGAGGGAGAGGGGGCGATGGCTCAAGAGGCGCGGGAGGGATTAGGGTTCCTAATCCCATAGTCTGCTTATTTATAAGCCGACTAATTACCCTCCCAGTCCCTCGTTAATTCTCTAATCGTAATGGACCGCCAATCTTCTACGATTTAATTAATAAAGCTAGTTTATCAATTTACTAGTCGTAAAAACTAAGAAATACAAAAACATTAACCGATAAATCGGATGTTTTATCTCTGTTCATTATCGCTAGGATAATTTACTTGTGATTAAATTCATGTTTATTTAATTGTGAATAAACATTAATTAATTATGTATTTCCGTGATTTACCGGTTAACCAATTAAGCGGATTTATATCTCGTTGCCCTCAGTGTAACTCTTTACGGGTATAACCGGGTCGGGTTCTTGGTGTTGTCGGGTCTGGACATCCAATATACAACACAACGAACCATGTCCCGAACCAATGGTTCGTGGGTAGCGAACCATTGGTTCGCTGGTTAATTTGTTGGACAGTTTGGTGTCAACTATAAATAGGTTGACTTGTAGAATGTGTAAGGAGCAGAGTCATTCTACACTTTCTGTGTGTGTTCCAGAGAGAGAACCCAGAGAGAGTCTTCTTGTAGTCTTGTGTGATTCAATAAGAAAACTCTTATTAACATTCTTGTGTACTAGATCCAATCGATTCTATTAGATGTAAAATCATTCCGCGTACTTACAAGAACCAAAAGTATCAAAGAAATCATCAAAAGAGTCATACCTTGGAGATTTACTCCGCGAAGAAACTTTCTAATCAGATGACGAACCTCCAGAATAATAAGAATTGTTCTTGGAATAGAAAGCAACATGTTGCTTCTTTGAAGGTTGTGATTTCTTTTGATTCTTGGCCTTAATCTTTGGTATGTTGTTCTTTTTTACCAAACTCTTGGCAACTTTAACTTTAGATGATGTAGCAGTAGAATTACTAGTCACATTGTTGTCAAATACAACTACATTTTCTAATAATGAGTTTGGTGAGTCTTACAAAGGAAGATGTTGATTTGAAAGAAAATATTTTGGAGGCATTACCCAAGAAGTGGGAAAATTATGTCATGATGATTACTCATCATAAAGATTATCCGGGTTTGTCTTTCAATGATTTGTTTCAAAGAATACAAGCAAGGGATATGGAGTTAACTGTGAATAAGTCACTTCCTGCACAAATTCAGAATCCTGTTGTGTATCATGGTGAAAATAATTCTACCATTCATGGTGTGATGTCAAATGTTTAAGTTCTGCACCTCCTACAGCATTTATCGCCGGAAAATCTGAGAATCCTAGTTATTCTTCTGGTTACACTGTGTCGATTCTAAGTTCATTAACACAAGATGCCTTATCTGTTAAGACAACGGATGATTATATGGCATTGATGTCTGCACTGGTATCTTCATATTTTGGAGTTATTAGTGGTTCAGTGAGCAATGTAGAATTGACAGAGGAGGATTATGATCAGATTAATTATGATCATCTAGAAGAGATGGATTTGAATTGGCAGTATGCAATGTTGGTTCAAAGAACAAATAAATTTTTTAACAGAACGGGGAACAAGATGTTGAATCAAGATGGAAAGATTGGTTTAGACAAGTCTAAAGTCAAATGTTTCAAGTGTTCGATGTATGGTCATTTTGCTCATGAATGTCCAGAATCAACTGACAGTAAGTTCAAGAATGGTCAACATGCTCATTTGGTTATCAATTCTCCAAGCAAAAATATTTTGGCATCCAAATGAATATGCATGGAATGCAGATTCTGCAATGAAAAGATTGCCACATGCTAATATTAATGTACATTCTAAGGATGACGTAAGAAATACTGCTTTAATGGCTCATCATCAAAATGATGAAAGTCAGTCTGATTTTTTTTACAAGTTCAGAATGCACAACAGTTAGTCGAAGAGATTCCGGAAAAAGTAGATGAAACTGAAAAAGCAGAAAAAGTTAAATGTTCTGATTGTGTTCTGTTACGCAACAAGAATACAAGTTTGGAAAGAGATTCCTAGTTATCAACTGATGAAATTGTTGTGTTAAAGCAAGAGTTAGAAGGTTTTCAAAAGAAGTATTATAATTTGGTTCATGTTAATGAAAATCTGATGAAAGAAAATAGTAAGTTGGTTGAAGAATGTGAAAAAGCCAAAGCTGAAGTTAAGGAAGTTGCTGAAGATTTTGAGGTGTTATTTGAGAAAAGATATCCAGTTCAACAGAAGTATGAAAAAGTTAATGCACTTGCTATTGAGTCTCCTGATATAATTCTGAAACTTCAAAAAGAATTATCTACACTTCGAGATACAAATGTACTTCTCTGTGGTAAGAATGAAGTTTTGACAAAGGATGTTGATATTTTCAAAAAGAAATGGGTGAAAGTTACGGAAGTAGTGTCAGTTGAATGTGAAATTCGGAAGCAACAGAAGTATGAGTATAATGATCTGAATGAAGAATTTATAAAGTCTCAAAAGGATCTGTTTGCTGCTCAACAGAAAATTTCTAAATTGAAATTGGAGATTTTGGAGTTGCAAAGACAAGTCAAGAATTGCAATTTATCACCGACTTTGCTGAATTTCTTGTACAAGAAGGACAAAAGTGAAGATAGTGCAAAAGAAAATGATATTCACAAGGTTCCTCAACTGGTGAATTTATCTGAATTTACGTCTACTCCTCTTGATCCTAAAGCTGAATTGCATGATTATTCCAGGTTTGCAATACTAGCAAAGAAGAAGAAGAAGTCTAAGTCAGCAAAGAAGAAAGAAAAGTTTGGTGAAGCTCCAAAGTTCGATTCAAGTTCACTTTTGGAAGATGGATTTTTTTTTATAAAGTTGAGAAGTCTACAAGTACTTTCTCTGAAGAAGAAGCAATTAAATCTTTGGTGTGTGAGAACAAGCTAAAGGATATTAAAGAAAAATTTACTAGAGAAGCCAAAGGGAGAGATGCTTCTGGTTCTCAATCTGGATCTTCAAAGATTCCGGATTATAAGAACAAAGGTTTGGGATTTGAGGTTATAGAGTTACCCATTCAAGTTCAAAAATCAAAGAAGACAGAAAATGTGTTGAAAGTCAAGAATCAAAAGAAATCACAACCTCCAACAAAACCAGGTTTTTATTCTTCAGGAGGTTCTTCATCTGAATCTAAGGTTTCTTCGCAAAGTCAGTCTCTGAGGTATGATTCCTACGATGATTTCTTTGATAATTTTGGTTCTGATCATTCATCATTTTCTCAACATTCAAAGAAATTTTCAAATATTTTTAAACTTCATGAAAGAATTTGTTATGCATGTCGTCAACCCGAACATTTAGCTGCAAATTGTCCAACGACTGCATATATCCACAACACTGCCAAATATGTGGATAACAATGGTCAAATTTTTGATGAACCATGGTCCCAAAAGGTCAAATCAACTCGTAAATCGTTTTGGTCCAAATCAAATACGCCAGTTGAAACTGATTCTAGTTCTGATCGAAAATCGAAATCATCAATGATTTGGAAACCAACAGTTGTTTCCAAGGCCAACACAGACTATGTGGAAGTCACCGGGACACCCGACGCTGTTAAATCGGGTCGATCCCAATGCAACTAACATTTTATTTAGGGTCAGCAGGTATTTCAGGAAGACTTGTTGGTAATTGAACAGTTGTTGATAGTGGAATATCTGTGTTTAACTTAAATTGAATTTCCAAATCATTTTCAACGTTTTGTGTTTTTCAAACCGCAAGTATTCGTGTTGGTTGATCAATTTTTCTTTGTTTTTCATTCCGTTATCGTTTTGAGGGGGAGTTTGTTTCTTTCAAACATACAAAAAGAGTGTGTTGTTTTTCAAATAGTAAAAATGAAAATCTAAAAATAGAGTTTGTCAATTTTAGAGGGAGAAATTTAGAAAAGACAAAAACATTGGAAAATGCAAAAATACAAAAACATTGAAAAATGAGAAATTGTATATGAAATGAATGGAAAATGATGGTACATTGGCTAACGATGTTTGACTCATGGATAAACTAGATGAGAAAGCCATAAGACCATTGTTCATTGTGCTAGGTAGGCTCGGTAAATCAGAATGTAGACAAATGTGATATATACTAAATCTGATGCTTGACCTAGTGGACAACATTTTGATGCGTATCTCATGATATGTCAAGAAAAGGATATGTGAAAAGAAAAAGAGAAGTTGATAGAGTATATTCCTATGCTACGATGTGTCTCGCGTATTTTATCTAGACTAGAGCAAGTTTGTGAGTCAAATAGTCATCATACCATTGGGGTCGTACCATATGGTCCGTCGTACGAGTTGGTACGGGCGTAAATACGTGGGTTGGTACGCTGCACTTAATGGTAAGTATAAATAGTTCGTGTTACAGAGAGTTAGTAGTTTTGTCATTTTCATATCTCTTAACTGTGTGTTCTAAGTGTGTTTCTCGCTCTAGCCTTGTAACTCTTTGTGAATCAATAAAGCAAAGCTTTATTTACCTTTGTTTCTAATCAATTGACCAAATCATGCAGTAGTAAGATCCGTTCTGTGGTTTTACAAGTGGTGTCAGAGCAATCCAGGTTTGGTCATTTTCGAGTTTTTAGAGAGATAAAGTTTGGGTTTGGTTTGTTTTTCATCAATTGTTCCCAATTAGGAGTGATTCAAAGGATAAAAATGATTTCTGAGTGTTCCTAGAGTGTTTTTGCACTTCACTGTTGCAATTTCTAGCTCAAAAAGTCAAAATTACAAAAAATCAGTCGAGTTCAGCATGATACACTACTGGTACGCTGGTTGAAGATTTTGGTACCGGTTGAACATACTGGTACGCTAGGCAATCTTCATAGTTTTCTGGTACGCTGGTTTTTGGTACGGAAGGCAATCTTCAACAGTGGTCCAGAGCGGTTATTTTTTGGTACGCTGGCAGTTACACCGTACCAAATTGGTACGCTGTCTAATCTGGTACGCTGATTTTTCTGGTCCATTTCTTGGTACGTTGGATTTTGGTCCGCTGGTGGTATGTTGAACTCATTGGTACGGAAGTCGACATTTGGTTTGGTACACTTGCAGAATAGTTGTGTTCACTAAAACTGACGTAACTTGAGAACTGTTAAGAGTTACGGGAGCTAATACCAGCCAAAATGTTCGTCTCGCCGAGATCTATACTTTTACCCGCCTAACAGCTAGTACCCTCCGGTGTGACCCCCAAAATTCTCTTGGAAGACCTTCGTTTTTGGGTTCGAAGTTTTTGACGTTTGATTTTTAATTTCAAAAATGAGCGATTTTCACGCATTGTCAGCTATTCAATCTTCAATGCAGAATTTGTTGAACTATGATAATGAAATCGGAACAAATCAGAAAGTTCCTAAATTGTTAAGATTGGAAGATTATCATAACTGGAAGCAACGGTTTTAATCATATATACGTGCTCTTGATATTGATTTGTGGATACCCATTGAGCAAGGGTATAAATATCCTACGGAAAATGGAGAACCGGTCATGCAAAGTGATCTTGATGAAGATGAAAGGAAAGTTTATGCACGAGAAAAGAAAACATATGGAAATCTTACAATGGTATTACCGAGAGATCTTTTGCATCAATTTAAGAATTGCACAACATCTAAAACCTTGTGGGATGCATTAAAAGTTAGATGTGAGGGAAATGATCAATATCAGAAAAGTCGAAAGAAAGTTTTGTTAAAGGAATTTGATAACTTTCAACATTGTGAAAATGAAAGTATTTTAGATTTGGTTTCTAGGTTTTCACATCTGGTTAGTGAACTTGGGGAACTGAAAGTTACTAAAGACGATGATGATTTGAAAGAAAATTTTTTGGAGGCATTACCAAATAGCTGGGGAAACTATGTTCTGTTATTGACACATGATAAAGATTATTTTGGATGGTCTTTCCACAAGTTAATAGGAAAATTGCAAGCTCGTGAACTAGAAATGAGAGTGAAAATATCTACACCTGTTCTCAATCAGAATCCAGAAATGTATTATGGAGATAATTCAGCCACTCTGAATGCTAAATGAAAGTCACATTCTGAGTTAAGTGTTAATCCACCATTAACAACTTTTCTAGCTGGAAAGTCTGACGTTCTAGCTATTATCCAGGTTGCAGTTTCACTAATCCTGAAAAAATCAACAACCAATTCTATTCCTGTTCAAACAGCAGAGGATCTAGCTGCACTGTTTTCTGCTTTCATATCATCTGCTTCTAGGTCAATTTTTAGTCAAATTGGAAATTCTAATATGTTTCCAGGTGATTTAAAACAGATGGGTGATGATCAGTTGCACAAGTTAGATTTGGACTGGCAGTTTGCTATGTTAGTCGAAAGAGGCAGAAGAGTTATGGATAAACATGGCAAAAATTCTATTATTTAGGGAGACAAACTAAGATTAGATAAGTCAAAGCTGAAATGTTACAAATGTTCCAAAGTCGGATATTTTGCTCGAGAATGCAATCAATCTTCATCTAAACCGAGAACTTCAGATAATCTTGATCATAATAAAGAAGCTAAAGATATGATATCTCAAAATGATGAAGGGTATGATTGGTCTAAGGATTTTCCGGATGAATCTACTTTTCTTAACGATGAATCTGCTTTGATAGCTATTGTGCAGATAGAATCAAGTGATTCTGATTCAGAAGTTAGTGGTTATGAATCCGTGTGTGAATTTTGTTCACAAAAGGATACTCGAATTCAAATTTGATAAAGGAAAGTGAATGAAAGTTGCTGAAATCAAAAGAAAGAATGAAGAGTTGGAAGGTTATGTCAAGAAATGTCAAGGTCTTGATGACATTTGCGAAACAAATGAGAAGTTGATCAAAGAAAGGAGTTTGTTGTTGGAAGAGTTGAAAGATCTTAAGAAACAATTGTCTGAAGGTTATATTCAAAATGATCAACAAAAATTACAACTTCAACATGAGAATGATGAGTTTATGACCAAAATTGTCAAGTTAACTGCTGCAAATGAAAATTTGGTAAAGGAGGTTGAGGAATCTAAGTTTCAAGCTAATGATGTTTGTGAAGATTTTGAGAATCTATTTTAGAAATCCACAGCAAGGGTGGAAGCACTTAAGGAATCTAATGATGAACTTCAAAAAGCATTGATGAAGTTACTGCTGAAAGAACTCAATATCAAATCGTTCAGTCTGAATTGCAAGATAAAATCATCCGTCTGAAGAAGGACAAAACCTTGCTGTAAAAAAATGTGGAGATTTATAAGGAAAGAGTGGATAAAATTACACAAGAAGTGTATGCTGCTCATGATGGTATGCGAAGAGAAAAGTCTTTAGTTAACAGCACATCTGAGAAGTTGATTCAATCAGAAAAGGTTGTGGCTGAGACACAAAAGACAATAGCCGATTTGAATGTTAAATTTTGGACCTTAATCGTGAATTGCATAACTTGAAGAATTCACATTCTTTTGCAAGTTATTTGTGTCAAGATGATAATTTCAAGAAGGTGTTTGGAGGAGATAATTTTAATCAAATTCCGCATCCAGTGATTCAAACGGAATCTATTGTTGATTTGAGCACTTCGAATACAAAGCAAGATTATTCAAAATTTGTGTCTGAGAAATCTGAGAAGAAGAAATCAAAGTCTTCAAAGAAGAAAGTAGAAAATGAGGAAATTTTGATTAATAAATCTACATCAAAGTTTGAATCTAGTGGATTTATATATGATAGGGGAGTAATTTCTACTGAAAAAGTTGTGGAAAAGGATGAAAAAGAGTTGATTGAAACATAAATTGCTGCAAACTTGGTTTAAGCTAACAAGTTAAAAGACATTAAAGCTTCATTCAATCAAGCTGCTAAATTTGGTCCTTCGATTTCTCAAGTTGATTTATCAAAGCTACCTGGTTACAAATAGTCTGGTTTGGGTAGTGAAGGCAAGAAGTTTGAGAAAAGAGAACATAAAATTGTGTCAAAGAAGATTCAGAAAGCAAAGAAAGACACAAGTTTGGAACAAATCTATCACTTGGCTCAAGTCTTCATTTCAACCATGGAAAAGGGATTTGGAGGTAAACAAAAGAAGAAAGGTTCATCTGAAAGTTCTCCGAAAGAATATTATTTATCTGGATCTAATTCTACCCCTTGAAGTCCTACTTCAAAATGGGTACATGCTAATCGATTTCAAATATTTGATGATTCTTGTGATTATTTTGAATCCAATGATAGATGCCCTTCATATCAGGAAAAACCACAATCTCAACGATCCTATCGTTTGTGCTATCAATTTCGCCGAAAGGGACACATGGCATGAGATTTTCCTGAAATGGCAAAAAGATCATTTTATAATAAATCTGCCACAGTGATTGATAAATCAGGCAGAATTTTTACCGAGTCACCACCTTCACACTTTAAATCTAAAACTAAGAAAATTTTCAAAAATGTTTCAAGTTTTGGTGGTTCATCACGGGATGATAACACAGTTCATTCTGATAAATCAAAAATGCACTGGCGACCTAAGGTGGTCACCAACGCTGCAAATGATTTTAAGGAAGACACTGGTCGACCAGAAGTTGTGTGCTTCGGGTCACTTGAAGTCTAATCATTTTAATCCAGTGTGCAGGTTTCTTCAAGAAGACATGTTGGTGATTGTGAAGTTTACAGCTTCAAACAGTTACTGATAGTGGAGTTTCTTGCTTAATTTAAATTCAATGAATAATATTTCAACACTGCAAGTTTTTCTGAAAACTTAAACTGAAAGGTATCAGTATCTATTGGTTAATTTTCTTTATTTAATGCATTTCGTTTGTAATTAGGGCGAGCAAATTGATGATCCAAAAATAGTGACTTTGTGTTTTGTTAAAATGAAAATGGTACAAAAATAGAGTTTTCATTTTAAGGGGGAGAAAAATGAAAAATACAAAATCTGAAAATACAAAAACATTTCAAAATGAGAAATTGTATCCGACATATTTGGGAAATGATGGTACATTGGCTTACGTGTCTGGCTCGTGGATAAAATAGATGAACAAGCCATAAGATCATTGCTCGATGTACTTGGTAGGCTCGGCATTAAATCAGAAAGTATTCAGATGTGATATACATTTAATACTAATGCTTGACCAAGTGGACAACATCTTGATGCGTATCTCAAAATATTTAAAAGATATGTGAAAAAAGAAAATGAGAAGTCACTGTGTAAACATGTGTTCATTTGGCAAAGATTTAAACTTGTCTGATTTTATTTATTTTGTCAAACGATCGAACTTTCTCTGCGTGTCCACAAGACCGACCTGATTGTTGTTCGTTTGACATTCTGCTTTATTTTCTTTGTTGTTTCGTATAACTCATCGGACTTTCTCTGCGTGTACAAGAGTACCGACCTGATTGTTGTTGGGTTATACAATTTAAAATTGTTTTTATTTTCTTATTTTGTTAAATCCGAGGCCTTATTTGCGTATCGAAAGATCGACTTTAAGGTAGACGATTTAACGTTCTTATTTCTTTTTTGCATGGAACACAATTGAAAATATCATGAATACAATCATTATGTTATTAAATCACAAATGAAATCACAAGGTGTGATAAACAAATACATATCTGAGTATGTCTGATAGTGTGGGGTACACTGGTCAATGCAATCTAATCAATACAATAACATATCCAGATGTTATGAGTATGATTGTGCCTGAGTTTAAAATGAACAAATTATACCAGCAATAGACATGGCTTATGTGCTGAAGTAATTGAAATTGAAGTGTAGTTCAGCATGTTATGTCCAATATGATCCCAATTCGTGATCTTTCTCACAAAAGATAAAAATAGTGTCAGATTCAGTATTGCATTTATGTTTCTTATCTAAAAAAAAACCAAAAAGATTTTAGATGTGTTTTAGCATAATCTTAGAAAAGTCAAAAAGATTTTTGGTGTGTTTTGATTTAAAGTTTCAAAAAGCCAAAAAGATTTTGTTTCTTATTTGTTTTCGACCGATCAATACAAGATGCAAATTCAAATTTTCAAAACTATATCATGGATTCTCGAAGAGAAGTTTTGCGCCAAGACTAAATTAATTTTCAAAAGAAAAAGAAAGTCGCGTTTCTGTCTTCTGAAATTGCAGGTTATTCAGTGTTACAAGACTCGAGCATGGTGAAAAGGGGAGTTTGTTATATCTTTCACAAGTGGGTCTTGAAGTTTAAAGAATGTTCAAGAATGATCCATCCATGCAAACTCTAATTCTGACAAGATTTCAAGTTGAAGATCGGTCGCAACAATGTTAAAGATTGAAGACTAGAGTTTAGTAGGATAGATAGATAGCTAGATACACTACACGTTAACGGGGAGTTTGTTAGAGCATATTTCTATGCTACGATGTGTATCATGTATTGTATCTAGACTAGAGCAAGTTTGTGAGTCAAATAGTCATCATACCATTGGGGCCATACCATATGGTCCGTCGTACCAGTTGTTATGGGCGTATCAACTGGTACGTGGGTTGGTACGCTGCACTTAATGGTAAGAATAGTTAGTTAGTGTTAGAGAGAGTTGGTAGTTCTGTCATTTTCATATCTCTTAACGGTGTGTTCTAAGTGTGTTTCTCTCTCTAGCCTTGTAACTCTTTGTGAATCAATAAAGCAAAGCTTTATTTACCTTTGTTGTTAATCAATTGACTGAATCATGTAGTAGTAAGATCCGTTCCGTGGTTTTACAGAAGTCTCTGTGTAAACATGTGTTCATTTTGCAAAGATTTAAACTTGTTTGATTTTCTTTATTTTCTTAAATGACCGGACTATCTCTGCGTGTCCACAAGACCGACCTGATAGTTGTTCATTTAAGGTTCTGCATTATTTTCTTGGTGTTTTGTATAACTCATCGGACTTTCTCTGCGTGTACGGGAGTACCGACCTGATTGTTGTTGGCTTGTACAATTTCAACTTGTTTTTTATTTTCTAATTTTGTTAAATCTGAGGCCTTATCTGCGTATCGAAAGATCAACCTTAAGGTAGACGATTTAACGTTCTTATTTCTTTTTGCATGGAACACAGTTGACTATATCATGAATTCAATCATAAGTGATAGTGTGGGGTACAGTGGTCAATGCAAATTAATCAATACTTTAACATATCTAGATGTTATGAGTATGATTGTGCCTGAGTTTAAAGTTGGACAAAATATAACTGCAATCGACATGGCTTATGTGCTACAATAATTGAAATTGAGGTGTAGTTGAGCATGTTATGACCATTATGACCCCAAGTCGTGATCTTTATCACAAAAGACAAAAATAGTGTTTGATTCTGTTTTGCATTTACATTTCCTATCAAAAAATACCAAAAATATTTTAGGTGTGTTTTGATAAATTTTTATAAAAGTAAAAAAGATTTTGTTTTCTTATTTCTTGTCAATTGATCAACACGATATACAAAATCATTTTTCAAAATAATATATCTTGGAGTCTCGAAGAGACGTTTTGTACCAAGATTATTTATGTTGGCAGGTTCTAAGTGGAAAGGGAACATCACAACTTCAAGTCTTCTGAAGCTGTTGATAGAAAGAGTGTATGCACTGAAATGTCAAGTATTCGAGATCAAACTAACCGTCAAGTTGAGGGGAGTTTGATCGAAGATACAAGTTTATGTGGAAGTTGATACTGCACAACTATTACTTATGTAGTAAGATACTGCACACGTCGAGGGGGAGTTTGTGGGAGCATAATATGTTTATTGTGTGAAGTATTAGAACATGTGTGTGAAGTATCAAGTAAAAGACAAGAGCTACAAGATTGTGTCTGTCTGAACTGACATGAACTGCCAGTTCGGGTACACACGGACTGACCCGAACTGCAAGTTCGTGTGAGGTCCAGTTCGCACATATTGGAACGACTATAAATAGCTTATCTTGTATAGAATTTAGAACTTCTGTCTATATTTACGGTGTGGATTTTTTGTGTGTATTCTCTCTGGTTATCAATACAATTCTCTGTTGTATATACATCATCTTGTTCATCTTTTGTTCTCGTTTTATATGGATTTCATATCGACCGAGTAGACGATCCACCGCTCACGCAATTACAAAGAGCCTAACGTTTCTATAAACGTAATGGAAGGCCTTACAAAGGAGCCAAAGATGCCCCTATTGGTCTTGACAAAAGTAAGGTCAAGTGTTATAACTGTCACCAATTGGTACACTTTGCAAGATAATGCCCAAGTTCAAGAAATGAAAATTAGTTTCAGAACCAAGTTCAAGCAAAATCACAGGGAAGCCATGATGTGTTGCAAACACATCTATATTTCCCGTGTAAATTGTTTATAAATTGAGTCGAGTTTGAGTCATTTTTGCTTGTTTTTATCTATTTCATAGTATTTGAGTCTTAATGTGTTAATGAGTCATTTTTATATTTTGGTGTGAGTTTAGGTAATTATTTGAGTCTTGTTTTTAATTAGGTCAAATGTGATTCAAATGTGCTCAAAATTGTTTAAATATATTTGGTTGTAGGTTGACGTACGAGTACAAGGGAATGGTATGACATTTCATAAAAGTTTAAAGGTTAAAGGATTAATAATGAAAGTCGAAGGACTGGCGTGGTCATATTTATGAAAGATTGAGGGCTAAAGTGCAAAATATGAAAAAATCATCAAAGTTCACGTTGAAATGGAAAAAGGAAAATAATAATTTGTTTTAAGATTATTGAAATTCACGTGGAGGGCTTCTGACGACAACAAAGCAAAAATATGAATTTTTTCTTTAAGGATTTGGATTTCACGTGGAGGCTGGATAAAGGAAAAGAAGAAATCAATCTAGTTGGATTGATGTGGGCCATGTAATTCGCAAGTGGGCTGAGCCTAAAAATTTCGGAGGTCAATAGCAACAATAAAATAAGATGCAAATCATTTATATGGGGGAAGATACATTCGGAAGAAAAAAAAAGAATGCAGAACCCTACGTACGAATCAATTCAGCCGACACCAGGGAGCAAGCGAGAAAGAGTTCAAGGAACAAGGAACAAGGAAAGATCATCGGATTCGACCGTTTCACTTCAAGCATTCGACTTCGGTTTTCTTATCTCTTGTCTTCTTTATCAATTGCTTGTTGCTACCATGTCTTTTGTTGAATACTGGATTTTTTTTCCTTTCTTTGACATAAATATTATCCTAGGCTAAGCAATTAGTGCTATCTAGGCCGTTATGATGATTATTTAACGGTTGTGATTTTATTTGGTTTATGGATTTCGTATGTTTGGTTGATATTCTAGTAAAAGATTATTAATTTACTGGTTAATGCGTATGAATGTTTGAATTAGGGTTGTAATCAATCATCTAAACTGCTCAATTTGCGAATGTCTTTCGGTTTGGGTTGGGTAATCAATTGCATGACTTTGTGTTTGTAGTTGATGTGGTTGACTAATAGGTTAATCATTGTTTAGGTTATTGGTGAAAATCTTGACTCTTGTGTGCTGCTAGGTTTAGACAAGCCAGGAGGTGATAGACCTATTGGGTTATCGGGTTTGTTAGGATTTTAGGTTAAATTGCCTCGGGAGAGGGATTCCCTAGTAATTCTAATTTTACCTGTTATTCCATGTTAATTCTGTAAGTTAGTAGTTACTCCTTTCATCGTTAGGTGTCTGGGATAGGAACAAGCCGGAAGGTGACCTGTCTGTTCGAGTACTAGAACATCCGTTAGGAACAAGCCGGGAGGTGACCTAACCAATCAGTGTGCGTCTTCGATTCTTAGGATTTCCTATTGCGTCACACCCGGTAAATGGTCTGGGGTCCACTAGGTTTTTCTTAGAGTTGTTATTAAGATCCTGATTCCATCATAGTTATCCATAGTCGAGTAAAATTGCAAGTGTTGAATAGGATTCTAGGTCTAGGTAGTACTTCTCTCCATCTGTCAGTTTCCTTGATTTTTTCCGAGTTCGGTTGTTAGTTGCTTTAGTTAGTTAAGTTGGATAATCAATTCTAAAAACCAAAATCACTCAAATTTCTCATTCATAGAGTCCTAGGTTAAGTCTTGTTCAAAGTGTCCTTAGGGTTCGATATCCCGGTCTTCTATAGCTATACTGCCATCGACAGGTACACTTGCCTTAGGTTCGGTCTAATTTTAGGAGTTTCGGTAAAATTAGGTGTGTCTAGGTCTAGGTTTAGGTCTAGGTTTTAATTAGTATTTTTAGTGTACTTCCGAACACATCAAGTTTTTGGCGCCGTTGCCGGGGACACTTGGCAATAGCAAGATTAACTAGGTCGTTATTAGGAAATTCTGAGTCTTTTTAGGTTTTTCGTGTTTAGAGTCTTTAGGATTTCATTTCTCGAGTCTAGAATTTTCTTAGGTTTATTTTCTTTGCGTCTAGAGTTTTAAGTTTCATTCTTGAGTCTAGAGTTTTAGGTTAGTTTTTTTAGTCTAATTATTTTCTTATTTTTTTTTTTTTATATTTTGTTTTATTTTATTTTTTTCGCCATGGCCACAATCGATCTTCAAAGCTTCATTGTAAATATCCGACAGTTCGCGGAGGAGATGGCCACATGGAGTAGATATGATCTGCGATTACCTCAGGGCTTGGAGATTGTAGAGAATGCTGTTGGCCTGATAAAACGGCTTCATGAAGAAAACACGCCACGCTGTATGAGCTGCGGTGGACCACATAACTACCATGATATTTGTCCCATTCGGGTTGGTATTTGTAGAGAAATTTGTCAAAGGATCTTCCGAGAGCGTGAGGAAAGAGAAAGGCGTACGGGGGAGTCATCAAGGACGGTGTTTGAAGAAATCCGATACCAGGAGACGTTAATGGACATTGAAGTCCCACCTCCTGTTAATCAGGGTATCCAATGGGTTTGTGACGACGATGACTATGATCTAAATCAATGGACGAATAACATCACTTCGATAGACGACGCCGGGATCGCAGAGGAGGAAGTTGCGAATGAAGAAGATGAGGATTCAGATAATGAGGAGCCTCCAACGGATAAGGACATGTCTGAAGATGATGCATATTCTTCGGATCCAATTTGGGATTGGTCGGAGGAAGAGGACAATATTGTGTGGGATGAAGAGTGTGAGGATGAGATCGCAGCGAGTACAACAACAAATGAGGTAGATGAAGACGGATGTGAGGATGTGCTTCATAAGGGTGATTCGAATGATTTATTTGAAGCACAAATGGTAGAAATGTTTGGTGAGGAGTGGACGTTGATGTCACCAAAAGAGTTAGATGAGGATCGGTTTGACCCGGAGGGTGATTTGAAAAAGCTAGAAGAGATGTTATACGGGGAGCCGATCGTTGAGAGTGAACACGTCCCACACGTGAAAGAATTTTGTGAGGATAGCGAGGTTCAAGCGCCGAGGCACGTACCGTACTCAATCTCCATTCGAGATGTGCTGAGGTGTGAGGAACCAGTTTGTGAGAAACCAACGGAGGGGTTAGAAGACGTCCCACTTGGTAATCTAGCTAGTATTGATAATCATCTTGTGTTTAGTCCAAGTGTGGGGACGTTAGAGGATGTAGATTGTAAGAATGACCCGAGATTGAGCTTTATTGTAGTTATTAAGTTAATTCCGGGTAGGTTTAAACATTGGTGGGTTGACTGGTTACTAGGTGTGATTTTTGGTGGTTGGTTAGTTAGTGCCCTAGGAATGTTAAACGAGCTGATGATTAGGGGCATGGTTAGGAAGAACATTAAGGAGAAACCCCCTGATAGAGTTGATTGAAAACTCGGGGAAGCCCGAGTTGTAAATTTATGTAACTTATTTTTTTTTTTTGCTTTATTTTGCATTTCATTTTTTTTTTCGTCTTTTCGTTTCTGTGTTTTTCAGTGTTTGCAGGAAATTCGGGCGATTCAAGATGATGAAATTGTGTTGGAAGAGTCCAAGTTCCAAGTGACACGTTTCAACTTGCTTTAATTTTCTTTTATTCTTATTTATTTTTATTTTTCGTGATTAATGGTTTTCGTCGAGTTGTTTGTTTTGTTTGTTATTGTTTTGCAGGTTCAATGATGTTTGCGTTGAGATGCTCATGAAGATTTAATAGGACCCACGGTTACAAGCTTGCCTGTCACTCATCCAAATCAGAAATCTATCGAGTTTGTTCCAATTTTTCTTTTCATTTTTATTTTTCATTTGCACTTTTATTTTTTTATTTTTTTTTATTTTTTTTAGTGTGTTTATTTTATTTTATTATTGTTTTTTTTATTTTGTTTTATTTCCATTCCACATTGAGGGCAATGTGTGGTTCAAGTGTGGGGATGGGAGACTTGCGTCTTGAGTCAGTTTATTTTGAGTGTGTTTATTTGAGTTTAAAAAAAATAAAAAATAAAAAAAAAATTGTTCAAAAATGTCCAAGATTCTGGCTGCAACATAATGGAAAATGATAGGTAAAACTGGGAATTGGTTTTCTAATTTTGTGCTTAAATGTTAAATAATAAATAATTTGGGAAATGTGGTTAAGTATGGTTGAATGGAAAACATTACTAGTCTATGATGTGTCGGTAGGCCCAGCTGACCTAAGAGTAGCTTAAATAGCCTGTGTGTTTATTGTTGTATAAATATGTTAATCAGTTTGCTAGTGGGTTCCCATTTTAGGAGTGATAGGGATTCTGAACCTGATGATTAGGAGGAAAGAGACCGCTTTAGGCTAGATACTCCTATGTCCTTAGAATTTTCAATGAGCATAGTAGTTAATAATTTGGTTAATAAATTTGAGTGAAGGGACAGAATACTCATGTATAAACTAAGGATAGTATCCCGTGGTAAGTACCTCTGATGATGTTCCGGATCTCGCGGGCAAAATACTCACGTATGATTTCGGGGGTAAGACCTTGTGAAAGAATGCCTCTGATGCTGTCCGTTGGTAATTTTAGGTAAAAGTGACCAATTAGAGTTAAAAAAAAAGAAAGAAAAAAAAAGGAGAAAAAGAAAAAATATGGAAAAAATATGGTAGATTAGAGAATAAATGCTCAGAAAGTTGCATATAAATAAATAGTTATTCTTTGGACATCTTAGTATCTGGTTTAAGGGGGGTTGGAGAAAATATAAAATTTAAATCATTATTACCCTTTGCTTTGACTGAATATGATTCGGTAGTAAGTTGAACTCGACCTTTCTTTAGTGGGATCCATAGGTAGACTGAACTTATATCTGGTAATTTCATAAACACATGGGGGCGAAAGAAAAGGTTGGTGGTTGGGTTTAGTCGGATCGAAATATCGGCAATTGTAGTTAGTGTGTTAGTACGTTATGGAATGTGGAATTGTATGGAGGTTTGTTAAATGTAAATGATAAATGCTTAGAGTCAATTTCCTGGTTGTGATTCCATTGCGGTATTTTTCGAGGACGAAAAAAGATTAAGTGTGGGGATGTTTGATGTGTTGCAAACACATCTATATTTCCCGTGTAAATTGTTTATAAATTGAGTCGAGTTTGAGTCATTTTTGCTTGTTTTTATCTATTTTATAGTATTTGAGTCTTAATGTGTTAATGAGTCATTTTTATATTTTGGTGTGAGTTTAGGTAATTATTTGAGTCTTGTTTTTAATTAGGTCAAATGTGATTCAAATGTGCTCAAAATTGTTTAAATATATTTGGTTGTAGGTTGACGTACGAGTACAATGGAATGGTATGACATTTCATAAAAGTTTAAAGGTTAAAGGATTAATAATGAAAGTCGAAGGACTGGCGTGGTCATATTTATGAAAGATTGAGGGCTAAAGTGCAAAATATGAAAAAATCATCAAAGTTCACGTTGAAATGGAAAAAGGAAAATAATAAATTGTTTTAAGATTATTGAAATTCACGTGGAGGGCTTCTGACGACAACAAAGCAAAAATATGAATTTTTTCTTTAAGGATTTGGATTTCACGTGGAGGCTGGATAAAGGAAAAGAAGAAATCAATCTAGTTGGATTGATGTGGGCCATGTAATTCGCAGGTGGGCTGAGCCTAAAAATTTCGGAGGTCAATAGCAACAATAAAATAAGATGCAAATCATTTATATGGGGGAAGATACATTCGGAAGAAAAAAAAAGAATGCAGAACCCTACGTACGAATCAATTCAGCCGACACCAGGGAGCAAGCGAGAAAGAGTTCAAGGAACAAGGAACAAGGAAAGATCATCGGATTCGACCGTTTCACTTCAAGCATTCGACTTCGGTTTTCTTATCTCTTGTCTTCTTTATCAATTGCTTGTTGCTACCATGTCTTTTGTTGAATACTGGATTTTTTTTCCTTTCTTTGACATAAATATTATCCTAGGCTAAGCAATTAGTGCTATCTAGGCCGTTATGATGATTATTTAACGGTTGTGATTTTATTTGGTTTATGGATTTCGTATGTTTGGTTGATATTCTAGTAAAAGATTATTAATTTACTGGTTAATGCGTATGAATGTTTGAATTAGGGTTGTAATCAATCATCTAAACTGCTCAATTTGCGAATGTCTTTCGGTTTGGGTTGGGTAATCAATTGCATGACTTTGTGTTTGTAGTTGATGTGGTTGACTAATAGGTTAATCATTGTTTAGGTTATTGGTGAAAATCTTGACTCTTGTGTGCTGCTAGGTTTAGACAAGCCGGGAGGTGATAGACCTATTGGGTTATCGGGTTTGTTAGGATTTTAGGTTAAATTGCCTCGGGAGAGGGATTCCCTAGTAATTCTAATTTTACCTGTTATTCCATGTTAATTCTGTAAGTTAGTAGTTACTCCTTTCATCGTTAGGTGTCTGGGATAGGAACAAGCCGGAAGGTGACCTGTCTGTTCGAGTACTAGAACATCCGTTAGGAACAAGCCGGGAGGTGACCTAACCAATCAGTGTGCGTCTTCGATTCTTAGGATTTCCTATTGCGTCACACCCGGTAAATGGTCTGGGGTCCACTAGGTTTTTCTTAGAGTTGTTATTAAGATCCTGATTCCATCATAGTTATCCATAGCCGAGTAAAATTGCAAGTGTTGAATAGGATTCTAGGTCTAGGTAGTACTTCTCTCCATCTGTCAGTTTCCTTGATTTTTTCCGAGTTCGGTTGTTAGTTGCTTTAGTTAGTTAAGTTGGATAATCAATTCTAAAAACCAAAATCACTCAAATTTCTCATTCATAGAGTCCTAGGTTAAGTCTTGTTCAAAGTGTCCTTAGGGTTCGATATCCCGGTCTTCTATAGCTATACTGCCATCGACAGGTACACTTGCCTTAGGTTCGGTCTAATTTTAGGAGTTTCGGTAAAATTAGGTGTGTCTAGGTCTAGGTTTAGGTCTAGGTTTTAATTAGTATTTTTAGTGTACTTCCGAACACATCAAGCCATCATCAAAACAACAATTACAAGAAGAACAAAAACACTCATGGTTCTTCAAACTCATAGCCAACACCACCAAAACCAAGCGAGAGTGGAAACAACAACAGCAGCAACTCAACAGCAGCTGTAGCTAATCAAACGAAGTATGTTGACTGGGAGGAAGTTATCATGGAGTTTGAGCCAATTAATCATGCTCTTATAGCAAAGGAAGAATCATCATCTGCTCAGGTAAACTCTATCCCTGAGAAAGTGTTAGTACACATGTGCTCTCCTGCTTGTGTTGAACAAGGGACAAGATACAGGAATCACAACTCTGAGTTAATTAAAGAAGTCTCAAATTTAAAAATGTTAAAGGAGTGTTTTAGAAAAAACATAAAGCTCATATATTTCAAAATTCACTGTTTTAAATGAAGAAGTTGAGCAACTAAAACAAACTAACTCAAATTTGGAAACTCAAATTGACGATTTAATCTCCAAACTGAATGCTTCGAGAAAGGAGACCCAACATGCCAAAGTAGATGTGGGTGCGCTTGAAGTAAAACTGACTGAAGCTCAATTTACATGTGATAAATTTTAAAAAATCAAATGAAAAGGCTGAAAAACTTTGGAAAGGTGCTATGTATGGTAAACCTGGAATTGGTTATACATCTTGAAACCACCCGGTGATTACTTACCAGTAATGGAACCAATTTCAGCTTTACAAACTGAAAGAACAGTTAGTTTAACTGTTGATGACTCTGCTCCAGTTACTGTTGTTGAAAAGAAGTGTGAATCTATTGAAGCTGAAATCACTGTTGCAAGCACCTCTGCGAGAGTTGATCAATCAAAAAATTTGAAACCAACATTTGTTGTGCCTCCCCACACTTTTTATGAACCTAAAGATTCAAAAGTTGGAGGAAAACATGTTGAAAATGTCAAAACTAGCAAAGGTCAAATTTTTGGTAAAACAATTTTCAGTCAAGAAACATGTGAAAAATCCCCTAGATACACTCAATCTTATGACTCTTCTAGAGATCCTGAGTGTATACTTTATGCAAAAATGGGTCATTTGGCAGCTGATTGTTATTACAACCCTCTGAACAAAAATCAATCCTCAAAGACTAAAACTATGAAATATGTTGCAAAGAAACTAACAGGAAGAGTCTCACCTATTAAGAGTCATATAGTAAAGTATTTTGAGTTTGATTCAAACAAGGTCTTAATTGGAAATGAAAGAAATGGCAGCATTTTTGTTTTCAAGCAAAACAATTTTTCGGCTGAATTTCAAGCGCAACAATCTTCCGCTCGAACTCGGGTTCAACCGGAAAACAAGAAAAATTTCAGGTCAGTTACTGCTTTGAAACAAAGACAATCTGTGAGATTTAGTGAAACTATGAAGTGTTTGAAGGTCAAGAAAGAAGAAATCCTTCAAGAGGAAAAGTAAATCCTCGTCACTTTTTTCAAACGGAAAGAATTTCTAGTCAAAATGAGTTTCTAACTAGTTCAAGCGGATGTTCATCTTTTCCCCTTCAAGGTGAAAAATTATCAAAAATAGCTTTGCATCACAAAAGTATGCTGCGTCACCAGAAAGAACAAAAATTTCAAGTCAAAATTCAGTCCCACCTGTAGTTTTGTAAAACCTGAGTCTAACAAACACAGAAAGTTAAATTAATATTATATAGAATATTTGAAAAAGAATTTCGAAAGGAAAGACTTACTATCTTTGGGATTTGATCCTACACCGCTGCTCTTCAGGGAGTTTAGGGAAAGAAAGGCATTAGAAAGAAAGTCAAAAATGGGAAGTGAGAAATTTCATCAACAAGGTCAGGATTTGGTTTTTGAAAATGATGACTTTCTCACTGAGCAACCTATTCTAAATACTTTAGTACTCAAAATAGTACAAGTATAATGATGCTCTGGGAAGACCCAAGACCACAAAGGCTTGGGTCCCTTACAAAAACTGATCAATTTCTGATGTGTGCAGGTGTAAAATAAGAGTCAAGATCGACTATGGATTATTGATAGTGGATGCACCAGCCACATGATAGGGAATAAAAATATCTTAGAAAATAAAAAAAAAAACACAATGGAGGATCTGTTGCATTTGGAAGCAACAAGGGGTACATCTCAGCACAAGGAGATGTTACAAATGGTTCAGTAAGCATTGAAGAGTCAATCTTGTTGGTACTCTAAATTTTAACTTGCTTAGTGTCTCGCAAATGTGTGACAAGAAGTTAAATGTTTTATTTAATGAGAGAGAGGCAATCATACCAAACTCTGAAATCGAAATTCCCAAGGAAATGATTCTGCTTAGAGCACCCAGGAAGGAAGGTTTGTATGTTTTGGTTATGTCAGTTGCTGCACCCACTAGTGACACTGCTTTCTTTATATCCAAAGCCTTAGTTGATGAGTCTCATCTTTGGCATACAAGGCTAGGACATGTAAATTACAAGAATATGAACAGAATTGTCAATCTTAGTTTAGTCAATGTTCTTCCTGTTAAAGAATTTACTTGTTCTAAGCACTGTGTGCCTTACCTCAAGGGTAAGTAACACAAGTCATCTTTCAAGCCAAAAGTTGAAAGTTCTATCTCACAACCCTTAGAACTGCTACACATGGACCTTTTTGGGCCAACAAGGGTAATGAGTCTGGGAAAAAGGTCATATTGTTTTGTAATAATTGATGATTTTATCAGATATACTCTGGTTTTCTTCTTAAAAACAAAAGATGAAACAGTTGAATTGTTGAAAACTCTTGTGATCAAATTGGAAAATCAGTCAAAATTTAAAGTCAAAACAATTAGGTGTGACAATGACACAGAATTTAAAAATTATGTTTTAAATTCTTTTTGTGAAGGAAAAGGGATAACAAGGTAGTTCACTACTCCCAGAACTCCACAACAGAATGGAATTACTAAAAGGAGAAATAGAACATTGATTGAAGCTACCAGGGCAATGTTGGCTGATTGTAAATTACCTGTGATATTTTGGGCAGAAGCAGTGAATACTCCCTGCTATGTCCAAAACAGGATTTTGGTTGTTACGGGCTAAAAATAACACCACATGAGCTTTGGAGAAATAAAAAACCAAACATTAACTTCTTTAAATCTTTTGGGTGTCTTGTTATTATTCTTACAACTAATGAGTTATTGCGAAAGTTTGCTGAAAAAACAGATGATGGATATTTTGTTAGGTATTCTGGTGTTTCAAAAGCATACAGGGTATACAACAAGAGAAAAAAGGTTGTTGAGGAGACTCTCAATTTCTTCTTCAATGAAAAATACCAAAACAACTTTACTTCTCATCCCACTTGGTTATATGACATTTATTCACTAACCACCGCCTTCAACATAACTGTTGAGAAGCTTGTGTGTAATAGTTCAGGTACAGGAAACCAACTCTTCTGCTGATGAACATTGGAGGATGAATACAAATAATTTCTCAGTCGACCCTCCATTCTTCTCTTTACTCAGCACCAAACCTTTGAAGCCAACTATTGTGTACAACTCTACTGAAGTCATCTCTGTTGAAGCGATTGCTGACCTGGTTTAAAATCAAGCAGAAAATTCTCTGGCTGAAGTTCAAACGGAAACAACTTCAACTGAATATCCGGCTCAAGTCCAACCGGAAAATTGCATTTCAAATTCTTTGGTGAATTCTGACTCTGGGTTCACTGAGCCTTCAAATTCGAATGATTTTATATCAAATGATCTCAGTTTTGAACATGAATCCTATGGGTCAATGCCTAGTTCTCAAGAGTTAAACACAACACCCGATCCCATCTCACCTATTGGTAATGCTGAGTCTGATTTCATACTCCCTCAACTCAATTTTCCCACCAATGGAAGAAGCCATGAAATCCCTATATTTCATGATAGAAGAATCAGCAAGTATCATCCTTTGGAGAATGTTATTCGAGATGTGTCAGCTCTGGTGCTACATGAAGCAAATCTGTTGATGCAAACATCTGCTTGCATGCTTCCTTTCTGTCACAAGAGGCTCTTACCAAGGTAACTGAAGCCTTAAAAGACAAGAGTTAGGTGGAAGCTATGCAAGAAGAAATGTTTCAGATCAACAAACAGAAGGTATGCGAATTGGTTGATTTGCCAGAAGGGGCAGAACCAATTGGTACCAAATGTTGTTCACGAATAAAAAGGATGACAAAGGTATAGTGGTTAAGAACAAAGCAAGGTTAGCAGTGCAAGGGTATGCTCAAGAGGAAGGTATTGATTATGATGAAGTTTTTGCTCCTATAGCCAGACTTGAAGCCATCAGAATCTTCTTTGATTATGTTGCATTGAAGAACTTCCAAGTGTTTCAAATGAATGTTAAAAAGTGCCTTTCTTTATGGGCTAATGGATCAAGAAGTGTATGTATGTCAACCTTCAGGTTTTGAGCACCCACACTATCCTAACAGAGTGTGTAAGCTTATCAAAGCTTTGTATGGTCTCAAACAAGCTCCTAGAAACTTGGTATGAAACTCTTTCAAACTATCTCTTGAAGAATGGGTACATGAGATGAGCTATTGACAAAACACTCTTCATCAAGAAAGTTCGTAAAGACATGCTAATGGTTCAGATTTATGTGGATGACATCATATTTGATTCCTCCTTCTGCTCTTCGAAAAGAATTTGAAGCTCTTATGCAAGCAAAGTTTGAGATGAGCTAAATGGGAGAACTCGGTTTCTTTTTGGGGCTGCAAGTGAAGAAAACTAACTCTGGTATTTTCATGAACCAATCTAAGTATATTCAAGATATGCTTAAACGTTTTGATATGCATTCAACTTCTAGCACCAAAACTCCCATTTCCACATCCCATAAGCTCACAAGTGACTCAAGTGGTGAACCTGTGGATGAGCATCTTTATAGAGCAATGATTGGATCATTGATGTATCTCACAGTAAGTAGGCCAGACATTATGTTCAGTGTTTGCCTATGTTCTAGATACCAAGCATCACCAAAGGAATCTCACCTGTTGGCAGTTAAAAGGATATTCAGATATTTGAAGGGTCAACCTAAATTAGGTTTGTGGTATCCCAAGAATTCTCATTTCACCTTCAAAGCATTCACTGACAGTGACTATGGAGGCTGCAACCTGGATTAGAAGTCAACTTCAGGCGGATGTCAATTTCTGGGGGAGAGACTTGTTTCATGGTACTACAAGAAACAACCATGTGTTTCTACTTCTACTGCTAAAGCTGAGTATATTGCTGCTTCAAGCTGCTATAGTCAAGTCTTGTGGATTCAAAATAAAATGCTAGACTATGGAATCACATTCATGGAAACTCCCATCTATGCTGACAACAACAGTGCCATTTCAATCACCAACAACCCTGTGAAGAATTCCGAAAACAAGCACATTGACATCAGGTATCATTTTATTACATATTGTGCTGAAAATAATTTAATCAAATTGCTTGAAGTTCACACGGATAACCAATTAGCGATTTATTTACAAAAGCTTTTGATGAGGAAAGATTTTTTTACCTCATTACAGCAATTGGTATTATGAACTTTGATTGAAATGTTTTCAGAAACCTTTAATAAAGAAGACCTTTGTGTCAAAGAGTCCGTCTCTTGATACAAAAAGAAAAAGAAAAAGAAAAAGAAAAAGAAAAAGAAAAAGAAAAAGAAAAAGAAAAAGAAAAAGAAAAAGAAAAAGAAAATATTTGTGTTAATTAAAAACCATTTTGATTCATAATCAGTAACTTCTGTCAAACTATGAAAATTAACACAAGTCATTTTCAAAAATTCATGCGTTTTGGTTTTTCCATTTCAAGTTCCGGTTCAACCTGTGAGAAAACAAAATTTGATAATCTCCAGGTGAACATCAACCGGAAACATGCTTTGTCTTAAACATGGAATTTTTTTTAAAACAATTCTTCCAAGCGGAAAAAGTGTCCGCTTGAAATTCAAACAGAAGAAATGAGGTTTTTAAAATAAAAGAGAAAATGGGTTCTTGTAAATGCGTGAGCGGTGGGTCGTCCACTTAATCGTATTGAAATCAATGTAAAACGAGATGAACACAATGAGTAAATATAATGAAGCTTGTATTAGACCACAGAGAGTTTACACGGAAAGCCACATAGAAGAGTTTACCAGAAGTCCTCGAAAAAATACATAAGAAAAACTATTTATAGAGCTGAAAACCCGATGGTCCGAACCTCAGGTTCGAACAAGTTTGGACCTGTCCGAACTTGGAGTTCGCCAAGGGTTCGGCCAGCATCAATCATGTATGTCTTAGTCTTGTATTCGATACTTCACATGACGATCAGTAACTAGGTACTAACAAACTCCCCCTCAGCATGTGCAGTATCATCTTCCACTTAAAACTTGTATCTTGTATCTTCAATCAAACTCTTCCTCTTCTTTGACGATGAGTCCAATCTTAAATACTTGATATTGCACCGTGTATAATCTCTTTATCAACAATCTTCAGAAGACTTGAAATTGTGATGTTCTCTTTCCACTTAGAAACCTGCGAACATAAATAATCTTGGCGCAAAATCCCTATTCAAGACTCCAAGATATTTTGATTTTGAAATTGATTTTGTATACTATGTTAATCAAACGAAAATAAATCAGAAACAAAATCTTTTTGGTTTTGGAAACTTTATATCAAAACACACCTAAAAGAGTCAGAAAGATCACAACTTTGGATCATACTGAAGATAACATGATGAACTACAATTCAATTTCGATTATTGAAGCATATAAGCCATGTCGATTGAAGATATAATTTGTCCAACTTTAAAGTCAGGCAGAATCATACTCATAACATCTGGATATGTTAAAGTATTGATTCGATTTGCTTTGACCAGTGTACCCCACACTATCAGACATACTCAGATAGGCTTTGCCTATCACATTTTTGTGATTTCATTCGTGATTTATCACATAATGTGTGACGCCCACTCCCAGACTTCGCACTAGGAGGGGTCACGAATCGGATTTACTCATGAACACAAGATATCAACAGAGATATTAAGCAGCGGAAATTTAAAACTTTTATTTATATAAGCCAAGTACTACAGTAAGAGAGATATTGTACATAATTATAACTAATTATGAATACGAAATCTATAACTAAGCCAGCTTGCCAGAAATCCTTCCTTGATAGCTTTCCCGATTATCCCGTCCTCACAAGATCCGTGCCTTTACTTCTAAACGTCTCTGCAGAACCTAGCATTCATACTTTTAAAAAGTCAGCTTACGCTGGTGAGTTCTACCGTTTAGTTCAAAACCGTTAAAGTGTTTACCTGATTTTCACAACACACATATATATATCGCATATAAATTCTAGCACGTATTTATTATGATAATATATCTTATTATCTTAACCATGACCCTAGGCTAAACTTCTAGGTCACTATATTTATCTGACTCTTTTATTATGAGCAGACCTGCCACTGCATTCTCTAGGGCACCCCCATTGGAGAAGCAGCGCCGTCCGTACACGGTACTCTAGGGCACCCCCATTGGAGCAGCAGCGACTCCTCATTCTTACCAGTAACCCTAGGCTTATCATCTGGGTTACCGACTCTTCCTATGAGAAAACCTGACACTACATTCTCTAGGGCACCCCCATTGGAGAAGCAGCGCCGTCCGTACACGGTACTCTAGGGCACCCCCATTGGAGCAACAGCGATTCCTCAACTTTATCTACCAACTTTATACTTAACTATATTAGGTCATTGTCTCGTCTTAATGACTTAATTTCTGATCACGTATACTACCCACCCCTAGTTAAATAACCAGATGCTTTAGGTTTGTTATTAAACGGTGATAATGCATTCATATACTGCAACAAATGGACATCCCCCAATTTACCGTTAGTGTATGTATACAGGATGTACCAGCGGCGTATCCTCCACACTTCCAATATACCGGGTAACTTATACTACTATGTATATATATAGGATGTACCAGCGGCGTATCCACCACATATTAATATAAGCAAATGCATCACTTGTTCTCATATAATCATACATATTCATTAAATGTTTACTAACAACTCCCTAGTCACTTGGCTACTTAATTTCAAAGCAAGTATATACACATCACATTATAATCAACATAATTGCATAACACGTATAAGCAATTTAATAACAATTTCATCATATAACACGTATATATCAAGTCACAATTATCTTGAATATATGTTCACAAGTATTGTATGTATACTAGCCCGAAAACATTTAAAATATTTAAAACATTTAAAAGTGGGCTCATAGAACTCACCTGATATCTTTAATCAGTTATTCAGACAGAACCTCCGTTATGGTCCACAATTAACCTAATCGCGTATCCGATTGCGTTAATGCAAAGTCATTATAAATAATACCTATATCCTATTATCCTAATAATACTTTATTAGGGTTCATCTCTTTTAAGGTCAAAATGACCAAAATGCCCTTATAGGCATAATAACCTTTTTATTGATAATATGAAGACGCGCATTCCTATAAGTAGACACTCACTCCGGGATCGCCCAGTGTTGGGATGCCATTGCCCAGATGGGATGGCGACACCCCCGCTATTGCCAGAAACCCCAGTGTACAGGTGCCTACCCTTCCGGTCCGCGCGAACCTCTAATATCCGATTAGCTCGGTATTTTAAATACTTGATTATTTATCTATTTATCTATTTTAACTTCATATATACTTATTTATATATGAAAACATGTTATAAGATCAAAAATCAAGTACCCATACCCTCCGGATTATTTTATAATAATTATCTTTATTTAGAAACCCTAATTTCATGAATTTCTCGTTTTATTATCAAAACTAATTTTTAACTCAAACCAACTTAGGGTGTTATCCATTATAACATTTTATAATACCCTTTAAAAGATCTAAGCTTAATTCAACATCGTTTAGTCAATTTGAGCAGAGTAACGTTATGAAAACCCTAATTTTGACCCGTTAATAAAACCTTTACCAAACCTTTTCCAATTGTGAAATAAACTTAGGGCTTTCTTAAAATACATTAAATTAGGATTACCTACAAAAATTCAGAGCCTAATTCCCACCCGATTACCCGATTTTAGCAAAACAAGCTCAAGAACCCTAATTTTAACACATTTCTAGAAACCATACTTAGAAATCGAATTAACCAAAACTGAAAGAGGTTATTTTAGATCATACCATAAGAAGCTTGACTGCAGAAATTCAACTCTTAATTCCTCTCCGTTTGCTCGCAATCGATGGATGAAGTTCTGGGTCCGAAAGAGGGTTTTTAGGTGATGTTTTGATGAAATTGTGAGGATATAAGGCCGAGTTCGACCTCTATTTATACCCATTAGCGGCGTCCAGGTCCCTTAACACGTATAGGGGTGACTAGCTACTTCAATTTGACGTGTGGAGCTCGAATCGTGCAGAGAAAGGTAAGAAAACGTGGCTGTTTTCGGGCCTGAATCAAAATCTGCCTCCAGCCCCCCATCGCGTATCGCGTAGGTAAGAGTACCGTGGCTCGCGATACGCGAGCCACCCTATTTCCGGCCAGGTTTGTATTTTACACTTTTGGCCCTCGAACTCTTATCAAATGCACTTTTTTTTACCCCCTGAACTTTTATTCTTTTATTATTTTATGTACCAAAACATTAGGGGGCATATTTCTAATAATTTATAAGGTTTCTAAGGCTCGGGATTCGTACGATAACATATATATACATTTATATATATTTTCTTTATTAATTGCTAAATTACGTTTTAGTTCTTCAAACTTCACAATACTTATCATTTTATGTTATAAATCACATTAGTATATATTTTTACTAATTTCTAAGTCTCAAAATACTTATAATGAATATAAACACGTATAATACTTGTATATGTTTATATCTTTACAATAATTACGCTTTTAGCCCTTTTACTTTTCTGTTAGCTATTATCACACGTATCTACATGTATACATCCATCAAATGATTCATGTATCAACATGTTATTCATATAAACACATTATTCATCTTATTTTACTTTCTCTCATGTTTAACACATTCAATTATGCGCAATTCATCACATTGGCTATCAAATGCATATTTCTAACACATGCAACCTATCTAATGTATAGTCTTACCATATTTATCAATCAAGCTTACGTATTTATAATATAAACACGTATTTAATATATATATATATCATGTATCTATGAATTTTGGGATGTTACAACTCTACCCCCCTTAAACAAGGTTTCGTCCTCGAAACCTGTTTAACCCGCAATCAACTCAAGGTAGAAATCTCTCACCTCGCCTTTTTCCTTCCTAGGTAAATACGAAATCTTACCTACATATCTATCGAGTTCGAACTATTTCGTTTCGAGCTTCCTTCTCATTCCGACTTGTCTACTCGTGGGACTTCTTCCTGGACTGCTACAATTGTTCTGGAAGATGCGTCTCCGTGGGACTTCTAATACTCCGCTCCGCCTTTGCGTACGCCAAACGTCCGGTTCCATACTGCACATCCTAATATATGTTACTTATCTAATAAACCAGTTAGACCTCTCTTGCATAATCTCGTATAATGCCTCCATCCTTTGAGTGTAAACGCCATTGCTACAAATTTTGAATCGTCAGGCTCATCCGCGTATCATCATTTGTCTTGGGATCATCTAGCTTGTTGATTTGGAATTGTCCTAAGGAAGACGTAAGTCTAAGCTATCCAAGGTAGCTTGATTACGGTGATTCCTTGACAATGCTTCTCCTATTTTATGCTCATGTAGCTCGTCTGGTCATCATATGGATTCTTCCCGCCATTTGTTGAAGTATAACACCTTCTAGGTTGTAAGTTCTTCTTGGCCTATACCTAGAGTAGTCGGTCGTTCCCGTACTTGCATTCTTGAATTGATTCTCCTTTCTCTCGTGCTTCCTAAGTTCGTCGTTGATTCTTGATCCATCTTATGGTAGCCTCCGCCATTCTTCTTGAACTATTCCTAACTTCAACTGCTTCCGGCTTATTGCCTATAGTGAATTCCTATGGTCTTCTGAAGATAGCAACGTAGCTTGGAACGTTGTTTCCACTACTCCTGCGTAGCAACTCTTAGTTCTCCTCCACGGCGATCGCGCCTATCTTCAATCGTGTCTTCAGGTATCGTGCTCAGGGTGACATTTTTAGAACTTATGTAATGTAGAGTCTCCAAATTTTGAATTCATGATAATTATACGTGCACTTATAATTATGATGCGTTCAAAACCCAGTTACTTTTCACCGCACTTATCTTTAGTGTCCACACTTACTTCTTCGTTCTCGTCGATGTTCTAAGTTAAAATCTCCTTCGGCTCTTCTTCGCGTTACTAACCAGATATTACGTTATTGTCTAACCTACCCCACATTTGGCCACATAACAGCTAGTACTTGGAATTTGTTTATATGGCGAATACCCGATTGCAGTAGCTAATTGCAATCGTGTATTTTCCATATTCAAATATCATAAGTCCTACCTATTATGTTCCTTATGTGTTTTATCCTTATTGGCAGAAGCTATCCTGGCTGGCATCTATATTTCCTATCTCAACTTACTTTACCCAGAGTCCTAGTTTAAGTCTAGGTACCGCGCTTGTACCTAAATCTCTTAAACCAAGGCTCTGATACCAACTTGTGACGCCCACTCCCAGACTTGGCACTAGGAGGGGTCACGAATCAGATTTACTCATGAACACAAGATATCAACAGAGATATTAAGCAGCGGAAATTTAAAACTTTTATTTATATAAGCCAAGTACTACAGTAAGAGAGATATTGTACATAATTATAACTAATTATGAATACGAAATCTATAACTAAGCCAGCTTGCCAGAAATCCTTCCTTGATAGCTTTCCCGATTATCCCGTCCTCACAAGATCCGTGCCTTTACTTCTAAACGTCTCTGCAGAACCTAGCATACATACTTTTAAAAAGTCAGCTTACGCTGGTGAGTTCTACCGTTTAGTTCAAAACCGTTAAAGTGTTTACCTGATTTTCACAACACACATATATATATCGCATATAAATTCTAGCACGTATTTATTATGATAATATATCTTATTATCTTAACCATGACCCTAGGCTAAACTTCTAGGTCACTATATTTATCTGACTCTTTTATTATGAGCAGACCTGCCACTGCATTCTCTAGGGCACCCCCATTGGAGAAGCAGCGCCGTCCGTACACGGTACTCTAGGGCACCCCCATTGGAGCAGCAGCGACTCCTCATTCTTACCAGTAACCCTAGGCTTATCATCTGGGTTACCGACTCTTCCTATGAGAAAACCTGACACTACATTCTCTAGGGCACCCCCATTGGAGAAGCAGCGCCGTCCGTACACGGTACTCTAGGGCACCCCCATTGGAGCAACAGCGATTCCTCAACTTTATCTACCAACTTTATACTTAACTATATTAGGTCATTGTCTCGTCTTAATGACTTAATTTCTGATCACGTATACTACCCACCCCTAGTTAAATAACCAGATGCTTTAGGTTTGTTATTAAACGGTGATAATGCATTCATATACTGCAACAAATGGACATCCCCCAATTTACCGTTAGTGTATGTATACAGGATGTACCAGCGGCGTGTCCTCCACACTTCCAATATACCGGGTAACTTATACTACTATGTATATATATAGGATGTACCAGCGGCGTATCCACCACATATTAATATAAGCAAATGCATCACTTGTTCTCATATAATCATACATATTCATTAAATGTTTACTAACAACTCCCTAGTCACTTGGCTACTTAATTTCAAAGCAAGTATATACACATCACATTATAATCAACATAATTGCATAACACGTATAAGCAATTTAATAACAATTTCATCATATAACACGTATATATCAAGTCACAATTATCTTGAATATATGTTCACAAGTATTGTATGTATACTAGCCCGAAAACATTTAAAATATTTAAAACATTTAAAAGTGGGCTCATAGAACTCACCTGATATCTTTAATCAGTTATTCAGACAGAACCTCCGTTATGGTCCACAATTAACCTAATCGCGTATCGGATTGCGTTAATGCAAAGTCATTATAAATAATACCTATATCCTCTTATCCTAATAATACTTTATTAGGGTTCATCTCTTTTAAGGTCAAAATGACCAAAATGCCCTTATAGGCATAATAACCTTTTTATTGATAATATGAAGACGCGCATTCCTATAAGTAGACACTCACTCCGGGATCGCCCAGTGTTGGGATGCCATTGCCCAGATGGGATGGCGACACCCCCGCTATTGCCAGAAACCCCAGTGTACAGGTGCCTACCCTTCCGGTCCGCGCGAACCTCTAATATCCGATTAGCTCGGTATTTTAAATACTTGATTATTTATCTATTTATCTATTTTAACTTCATATATACTTATTTATATATGAAAACATGTTATAAGATCAAAAATCAAGTACCCATACCCTCCGGATTATTTTATAATAATTATCTTTATTTAGAAACCCTAATTTCATGAATTTCTCGTTTTATTATCAAAACTAATTTTTAACTCAAACCAACTTAGGGTGTTATCCATTATAACATTTTATAATACCCTTTAAAAGATCTAAGCTTTCAACATCGTTTAGTCAATTTGGGCAGAGTAACGTTATGAAAACCCTAATTTTGACCCGTTAATAAAACCTTTACCAAACCTTTTCCAATTGTGAAATAAACTTAGGGCTTTCTTAAAATACATTAAATTAGGATTACCTACAAAAATTCAGAGCCTAATTCCCACCCGATTACCCGATTTTAGCAAAACAAGCTCAAGAACCCTAATTTTAACACATTTCTAGAAACCATACTTAGAAATCGAATTAACCAAAACTGAAAGAGGTTATTTTAGATCATACCATAAGAAGCTTGACTGCAGAAATTCAACTCTTAATTCCTCTCCGTTTGCTCGCAATCGATGGATGAAGTTCTGGGTCCGAAAGAGGGTTTTTAGGTGATGTTTTGATGAAATTGTGAGGATATAAGGCCGAGTTCGACCTCTATTTATACCCATTAGCGGCGTCCAGGTCCCTTAACACGTATAGGGGTGACTAGCTACTTCAATTTGACGTGTGGAGCTCGAATCGTGCAGAGAAAGGTAAGAAAACGTGGCTGTTTTCGGGCCTGAATCAAAATCTGCCTCCAGCCCCCCGTCGCGTATCGCGTAGGTAAGAGTACCGTGGCTCGCGATACGCGAGCCACCCTATTTCCGGCCAGGTTTGTATTTTACACTTTTGGCCCTCGAACTCTTATCAAATGCACTTTTTTTTACCCCCTGAACTTTTATTCTTTTATTATTTTATGTACCAAAACATTAGGGGGCATATTTCTAATAATTTATAAGGTTTCTAAGGCTCGGGATTCGTACGATAACATATATATACATTTATATATATTTTCTTTCTTAATTGCTAAATTACGTTTTAGTTCTTCAAACTTCACAATACTTATCATTTTATGTTATAAATCATATTAGTATATATTTTTACTAATTTCTAAGTCTCAAAATACTTATAATGAATATAAATACGTATAATACTTGTATATGTTTATATCTTTACAATAATTACGCTTTTAGCCCTTTTACTTTTCTGTTAGCTATTATCACACGTATCTACATGTATACATCCATCAAATGATTCATGTATCAACATGTTATTCATATAAACACATTATTCATCTTATTTTACTTTCTCTCATGTTTAACACATTCAATTATGCGCAATTCATCACATTGGCTATCAAATGCATATTTCTAACACATGCAACCTATCCAATGTATAGTCTTACCATATTTATCAATCAAGCTTACGTATTTATAATATAAACACGTATTTAATATATATATATCATGTATCTATGAATTTTGGGATGTTACATAATGATTGTATTCATGATATCGGTAACTGTGTTCCATGAAAAAAGAAATAAGAATGTTAAATCGTCTACCTTAAGGTCGATCTTTAGATACGCAGATAAGGCCTCGGATTTAACAAAATAAGAAAATAAAACAAGTTGAAATTGTATAATCCAACAACAACCAGGTCGGTCTTGTGGACACGCAGAGAAAGTCCGATGAGTTATACGAAACACCAAAGAAAATAAAGCAGAACGTCAAACGAACAACAATCAGGTCGGCCTTGTGAGTAGGCAGAGAAAGTCCGATCGTTTGACAAAATAAAGAAAATCAAACAAGTTTAAATCTTTGCAAAATGAACACATGTATACACAATGACTTCTCATTTTATTTTTCACATATCTTTTTCTTGATAAATCAGGAGATATGCATCAAGATATTATCCACTAGGTCAAGCATCAGATTTAGTGTATATCACATTTTAATACTTTCTGATTTGCCGAGCCTACCTTACACATCGATAAAATGGTCTTATGGCTTTTTCATATATTTTATCCATGAGTCAGACGATGTCAGCCAATGTACCATCATTTCCCAATCATGTCGGATACAATTTCTCATTTTTTAATGTTTTTTTCTTTTCAAATTTCTCCCCCTAAAAATGATAACTCTAGTTATAGACTTTCATTTTTAACATTTGAAAAACAACACACTATTTTTGTATTTTTACAAAAACAAACCCCCCCCCCCCCTCAAAATGAGACGGAGTGCAAAACAACTCAGAAATTGATCAACCAACACGAAAACTTTCAGTTTAGCATTTTGAAAAACAGAATTGATTTAGAAATTCAATTTAAGTTATCACAGATATTTAACAATCAGCAATTATCCAATCACCGAAAGATCTTCCTGAAATACCTGCTGACACCAAATAAAACATTAGTTGCTTTGGGATCAACCCGATTCAACAGCGTCGGGTCTCCCGGTGTCTTCCACATAGTCGTTGTTGGCCTTAGAAACAACTTTTGGTTTCCAAATTTTGAAAGATTTTGATTTGTGATCAGAACCAGAATCAGTATCAACTGGCATACTCAGTTTAGACCAAGACGACTTACGAATTGATTTGATCTTTGGAGACCATGGTTCATCAAAAATTTGACCTTTGTTATCGACATACTTAGCAGTATTGTGGATATATGCAGTCGTCGGACAATCGGCAGCAAGATGTCCTGGTTGATGACATGCATAACAAAGTCGTTCTCGAAAAATTTGACCTTTGTTATCGACATACTTACCAGATGAATGTTCAGAATCAAAGTTATCAAAGAAATCATCATAAGAATCATACCTAGGAAATGGACACCTTGAAGATGATGACCTTCCAGAATAATAAGATTTTTCTTTCAGAGGAGGTGATTTCTTTGAAACTTTAACTTTTGAATTCTGCTTAGCTTTTTCTGGCTTCTTAGCTTAAACTGGTGCTTCCTTGACTTCATAACCCAATCATTTGTGCTTGAAAACTGAAGTTTTTCATGAAATTGAAGAAGAACCAGAAACTTCTTTCCCCTTAGCTTCTCTAGTGAATTTAGCTTTGATGTCTTTCAGTTTATTCTACTCCACCAAAACTTTGTCTTCTACAGTTGCTGATGAAGTACTTGCACCACTTTTGTCAAAAACTTGTTCATTTTCTAGAAAAATAGACTTTGAGCTAAACTACAGAGCTTCACCCAAAGACTTTTCCTTCTTCTTAGACTTTGACTTCTTCTTCATGGATGGAGTAGCAAACTTTGAATAATCATGCAATTCATCATTATGATCAAGCGGAGCAGACGTAGCCTCAGACAAATCCACCGGTTGAGGAACCATGTGAATATCATCTTTCTTAGAATTATCTTCACCCCGATCCTGTATGTATAAGAAATTCAACAATGTTGGTGACAAATTGTAATTCTTCACTTGTCTCTTTAACTCCAAAATTTCCAACTTCAATTCAGGTATTTGCTGTTGAGCATCAAACACTTCTTTTTGTGACTTGATGAATTTTGCATTGTGATCATCATATTCATACGTTTTAAATTTCTGGATCTCACATTCAGCAAATATGTCTTCAAGAACACTTTCTGTTTTCTTCTTGTAAATTTCAACATCTTTTGTCAAAACTTCATTTTTATCTCGATAAATAACATTTTCATCTTGAAACATAAAGATCTTGTTCTGAAGTTTCTCAATAGTAGCTGCAGACTCAACAATAAGAGCATTCTCCTTTTCATACTTTTGTTGAACTGGATAACTCTTTTCAAACAAATTTTCAAAATCTTGAGCTGCATCTTAAAGCTTCAGCTTTGGCTTTCTCACATTCTTCAGCCAATTTACTCTTTTCTTTCAAAACATCTTCATGAACATGAACTAATTCATAATACTTCTTTTGAAAATCATTCAATTCCTTTTTGAGCACAACAATTTCTCCAGATAACAATTCATGATGAATTGGAATCAGAATCAGTCGAAGACATTTTGATTCTTCGACTTTAACTTCTTTGATCATTGATATTGTCGAATTGGAATCAGAATCAGTCAGAATACTATCATCATTATCATGATGAGCAGTGAATGCAACAGTAAATGGAGCATGTTTCATTTTTGCTTCAGAATCTGCATTCCAGGCATATTCATCTGGATGCCAAAACGTGTCTGGCAGTTTGTCATCAAAAGAAACAGATTTCTTTTCTTCAACCTTAGGAGCTGCATTTGGTGAATGAATAACCATATGAGCATGTTGACCAAACTTCAGCTTGTTTTCAGTTGAACTTGGACATTCTCGTGCAAAATGTCCATAAACAGAACACTTATAACACTTAACCTTTGACTTGTTCAATCCATTTTTTCCATCTTGATTCAATCTTTTCTTGCCAGTTCTATTGAAAAATTTATTCGTTCTTCGAACCAACATAGCATATTTCCAGTTCAAATCCATTTCTTCCAAATGATCATAATCGATTTGATCATAATCTTCATTTGTCAATTCAGCATTACTCACAGAACGAGTGATAACCCCAAAATATGAAGATACCAATGCAGACATTAAAGCATTATAACCATCGATAGTTTGAACAGACAAAGCATTTTGAGTCAAAGAACTATGAACAGAAACATTACAAGTAGCAGAAAAACTTGAATTTTCAGATTTACCTGTAATAAATGCTGTAGGAGGTGTAGAACTAAGAATATTAGATTTCCCAGCATTCATGGTAGAATCATTATCACCAAAATATATAGCAGGATTTTGAACTTATTGCAGGAAGTGATTTGTTAACCTTTAACTCCATATCCCTCGCTTGAAGTCTTTGAATCAGATCATTAAAAGATAATCCCGGATATTCTTTATCACGAGTAATAATCATCACATAATTCTCCCACTTCTTAGGTAATGCTTCCAAAATATTTTCTTTCATATCAGCTTGTTCCTTTGTAAGACTTACCAGACGCATTTCGCTCATTAAGTGAGCAAATCTTGCAATAAGATTCGGGATCGATTCATTTTGATAATGTTTGAAACTATCAAATTCCTTCTTTAAAACCTTCTGACGACTTTTCTTATATTACTCATTGCCTTCACATCTCTTTTCCAAAGCATCCCACAAACTCTTTGATGTGTAGTTACCCAAAAATTGATTTAGTAACTCTTTAGGAAATGCCATTGTCAAAGTACCATATGCTTTCTTTTCATTTTGATATGCTTTCTTTTGTTCAGATGACATCTTTCTTTGAAGAATGGGTTCACCAGCTTCATCCTTGGGATAGACATATTGATCAGTAAATGACAACCACATGTCAATATCATTAGTATCAATGTACGCTTCAATTCTTTTAACCCAACTATGATAATCTTCCAATTTGATCAATTTGGGAACTTTCTGACTTGTTCCGATTTCATTATCATAGTTCATCATTGTTTGCATCGTTGCTTGAACCGAATTTTGAATAGCCGCAAACGCTTGAAAATCAGATTTGTAAATCCTGGTTACTGTTCACCCGAACCTGTTCTAAACCTCGTCCGAACCTTTACCAAACCTAAGCCGAACCTTAGCCGAACGGAAATTGACCAAACTCCTTCCGAACCTCACCTTCGGATGATTAAACAAAACCTGGACCGAACTTGTTCCGAACTGTGTACGAACCTCGGCCGAACTATGTCCTAACGTGACCCGAACTCTCGCGGAACCAATCAAAGAACCGAACATTTTCCGAACCTAGAGTTCGGAGCGATTATTTCGTAGTTGTCCAAACCTCAAACGAACACAAACACTATCGACTCCATTTTAGCGATTTTCAGTGATTTTGGATGAAATTTTGGACAGGAAGTCAAGCAAACTCAATAGACTGAATCTCGGAGCAGATTTTTTACGTAAAGCACACTCGAATGATCAAACGAACTCAAAAATGATACTCATTTTCGCAAAAATGTGAAATTTTGACTCAAAACTCAGAAAAACAATGATTTCCGATCAGTAGAGCAAACCAAATGCTCTGATACCACTTGTAAATGTGTGAGAGGTGGATCGTCTACTTAATCGTATTGATATCAATGTAAAATGAGATGAACACGATGAGTAAATACAATGAAGCTTGTATTAGACCACAGAGAGTTTACACAGAAAGCCACATAGAAGATTTTACCAGAAGTCCTCTAAACAATACACAAGACAAACTATTTATAGTGCTGAAAAACCGATGGTCCAAACCTCAGGTTCGGACTAGTTCGGACCTGTCCGAACTTGGAGTTCGCCAAGGGTTCGGCCATCAGCAATCATGTATGTCTTAGTCTTGTATTCGATACTTCACATGACGATCAGGAACTACGTACTAACAGTTCCGCTTAAACTTCCGGGTCAACGGTCAAAGTTGCTTTACATTTAATTATTCGGAAGGCACCGTTTTCTAAGCAGATATGCATTGAATTACCCATTAACCTTTTAACCATTAAACATCCGAGGTTCAGTAAAATATCTTGAGGATAAAGACACGCTTTAGGGGATTGTAGCGTATAAACCCCAAAGCACAGGTCAAAACAGTCACCGAACTGTTATTTTAGATTCTCTCTCCTCCACATCATCCATGTCAATGTAAAAAGCCCTAAATTACAGTCATTCCTCACATATCTCATAACTTCCACACCCAATTTCTCTCAACTTCTTCATAACTCCCAAGAAAGTTCTCAAATTCTCTTCATAAATCCAACAAAGCGATTGCTCCTAAAGCAATCAAGTGGCAAACAGCCTGCCAGAAATCCTAAGTTCACAATAGAACACAATCTGGTGGCCTATCTCGAAAAACCAAGCAAGACAGATGAATACACTGCCATGATAGAGTTTCTGAAAGAGTCACATCTTCATCACACGCTTACAGTTGAAGTGGTTATGTATAAAGAACTCATGGATGAATTCTGGACAAATGCCCAAGTTGTCGAAGATAGAAACGGTGTAGAAAGTATATCCTCAAGGGTGAAGGGTATAGATGTGGTAATCGATGAAAAGAAGGTTCGAAAAGTTTTGAAACTGATAGACAAAGATGGGATATTATGATTGAAGCCACCATTGTTCAGGGCCATAGGCTACGGCGGTTCAACCACTAGTAAAACATAAAAAAGGGGCAACTGCCACATAAATGGCGTTTTCTTGCCCACATTCTCATGGTGTGTCTAAATCTAAAGAAAGGTGGCTTTGATGAACTCAAGACTGAACATGCATCGGCATTTCATGCTCTGATAAAAGGTCAAAACTTCAATTTCTCAAAACCCATCTTTCATGCCCTAAAGTTGAATGCTCCAACTTTTTCTTTTTTTCTTATATCCAAGGTTTTTAACCTACATTTTGAAAGAGGAATACCCTCAAATTACTTTGGGTGGTAAAGTTTTACAGCAAAACCTTCTCAGTGAGAAGACTTTTTCAAACTTGGTTGTCAACAAGTCAGCATTTCTTGGAAGGGATACTGACCATCCCCTACCAATTCTGAGGCAGTTTCCGGATGAACCCTCAAATGCTGAGGATTAAATGGAAACTATTACTGTAACTGAGCAACCTGCTCAAGATGACAGGGCTATAAACCCCATAGTTCGTGAACCCACACCTGTCCCAACTTCCTCTACTATGCAAATTTACCAATCCAAAAAGAGGAAGTCATCTGCTAAAATCACCAACATTCCTGCCACTTCATCATCCGAATTCCCTCCTGCCATTTTCAAAAGGCACAAATCCGTGGCTGCTAGGTCTCCTCCACCTATGCCCACTGAACCTACCCAAACTTCAAGCCCCGCTAAAGGCAAAAAGCCCAAGTGGAAGCTAACCGAATTGGGATTATCTCTTAGGGATGAACCTTCATTTGAGGGGGGGGGGGTCATTAGAAAAGGATGCACAATCCCCATCTAACAGGTTCTCACCCTTAACTTCCTTATCACCTTTGAGTGACAATGCATTAAATCCTGATCCAAATGAGGGTGTTATTAACTCACCTACTTCATGTTCTCTGACTTTCGTTTTTGTGGTTTTTCGATTTTCCGGTGACTGGATCAAACTCCAGCGTGATTTAGGTTTTCTGTGGAGGAGATGACTCTGCGCCTCTATAAAATGAAGGAATTGTTTTCGATTTTAAACACATACCAGCGATGTAGCGCAGTGGCTAGGGCGCACGAGTCGTATCCATGAGGTCGAGGGTTCGAGACCCACCGGCCCCAATATTTTTCCTTTTCTTTTCCTAAAACCCGTTTCCTGCCCCTGCTTATGTATATGAAATTTATGGTCAGAACCTATACATAAACAGTCTGTTGCCCTAGTGGTTATAGCACTCAGATAGGACCCAGACGTCATAGGTTCGAACCTAGTGACCTCCGGTTTTGCTATTTTATTTTATTTTAGTGTTTTCGACCCTTTTCTTGACTCAAAATTAACCACCCTTAGTTCTTGGCATTGATTTAGACCCGTAGGTTTTCACATATCATTACTTTGACTAATTATTCCGAGTTATATAAACAATATATATATATATATATATATATATATATATATATATATACATGTTGGTTGGAGAACTTGAAAGGGATTATACATATAAATATAAATTGGAGATGTTTAGAAGGGTTTTTATATATAAGTATTGATGGCTATACACCGAGCATTTTTGTAAACTATATGTTATACCCTGAATTCTGGACCGAATTTTACTCATGTTGTTTGATAGGTGGTGACCCATGGATGTCGTATATCCAGGGATTACGCATTCGGTTAATCGTTACCTTGGATTTCCATTCATATTCATATTATCCCGTTATTTGATCAGTACTTCCCAGGATGTAATGCATTTGATATTTATCTATTTATTTAATCTACCTGATCCCAGCATGCATGGATACCCAACATGCTACGGTGACGTTACTAACCTTTTCTTTGACTCTATGTGATCAAGCCAGGTAAAACAGAATGGATAATGGTCATATAGAATGGTCAAAGTCAGGGAACGTGTGGAGATGAAAACTCGCCACCAAACTCGGTCAAGTAACGGTCATGGGTCGTTGGAAGGAAGATCCCAAGAATCTCGGAATTATAGTTAGGATTAATATGTGTTTATACGCGGTGTAGGACTTGATTTTTCATACTTACGATCACTTGTACTCTCACTCACTCACTTAGCAATCACCGCAATCAAGTGTACTCGAACTAACTTTTAGTGGAATAAACAGCAACGTGTGTTATCGTTGCCAAGGGGTTTTTTTATGCCGGCGACTCTTGGAGACATCCAATGGTTAAGGGTTTTTTCCCCTCATTTCTTTTGTTCAAACCTTGGATTTTAACCGGTAAAGTCGATTTCATAAACTTAGCATTCAAGGCATCTAACCTCACACACAAAATTGGTTACTAAATTCACTCTTGCAATTTTTAGCCAAAACAATTTGGCGCCCACCGTGGGACAATTCGTGTCAATCTTTTTTCAAACTCTCGTTAGATTCATTTTTAACTTAATTTTTACAAAAAGTTACCAAAAAAAATGGCAACACAACCGAGTTCCTTGAACGCATCTACCCCTGCAAGCACTTCTTCTACATTGAACA
>JBCNJP010000025.1:23281410-23457706 GCA_039602395.1 Deinandra increscens subsp. villosa
TAATTTCTTTAAATCTGGAGATGAAGATGCTTGAACCTTTTCAGCTTTGTTTTTCATCCTGTGAAAACCCAATCCTTCATGCTTTCCAGAAATTTTCTCCTCAGGTGAAGAATGTCCATTCTTAGCCAATCGAGAAAATTCTGCTTTTACTTCAGTGACATTCTTTTGATCATAAAAAATCTTTTCATCAAACTCAGGTTGAGACAGAATCTTGTCACTAGAAGTAGCCGACTTCTCATTATCAGCAGATGATGATCCAGATACAAATTTTAGTGCAGGAGAAACCTCAGATTTTTGTTCCTTCGTCTTCCTATTCTTCCTATGCTTCTTCTTCGGCACAACTTTCTCATCCTCAGCAGTATATGACGAAACCTTTGAATAATCAAATTCTTCAATTTGTTCCTTCACTTTTTTGACAGCTTCTTTGATATGAGCAAGGGGTGAAGCAGTTTTATCAAACATCTTCTCAAAATTTTCATCATTAGCTAAAAAGCTTGTGAAGACTTGAGAATTTGAAACATTATTAAGCAATCGATTAGCATCAAGAACCTGAACCTTCAGATCAGAAATTTTCTGTTGAGCCTCAGCATATTCTTTTTCCTTAGCAATCAATCGCTTTGCAACCTTGTGAGTTTCAAATTTTTGCAAACGCAGATTATCAAGTCCCTCATGTAATTCCTTCTTCAATTTAACCTCGTTGCGCTTCTGAATCTCCAAATTCGCGGCTTGAACTTTATTGACACGAACTAACTCCTGCTTCTCCTCCAACAACTTTCCCATGTCAACTTGATATGCTTCAATCTTAGCAGTTGACTCTTCAACATTCTTCGTAAGCATATCAAGTTTGACTTTTGATTTATCAAACAAATTCTGAAAATCAGCAGCTGTATCATCAGCTTCATCCTTCCATTTCTTTACATCTTTTACCAACTCATCCCGTTCTTCACAAATCTTAGCCTTTGAAATTTCAACATTCTTTTTATCTTGCTTCAAAACTTCCAAAACCTCATTCAATGTTTGAATTTCCATGGTCAAATACTCATTCTTTAATGTCAACTTCTTGGCATGATCTTTAGAAATCTCCAACTCTGAATTAAACACATCAAACGCCTCAGACAGTTGTTGAACTTTATTTATCAATAAAGCATTTTCTTTCAACAGACTCTCCAAATTTTCAGCAGATTCATAAGAACTTGGAATTGAACTAGTATCGGAACTAGTTTCTGAACAAAAATCTTCTTGTTGATCATGAGTAACTATCAACGCAGATGAATCATACCCAAACTGTTGACCCCAATCATATACACCATTATTTTGAGCAATCAAAGCTGTGGTCTTGCTTGTGTTACTAGTAGATGGTTGAGTAAAACCAGGCTTTGGTGATAGAGGAACACCAGACTTATCTGCATGTGCCTGATGACAATCTTTAGCAAAATGTCCAAGTTGTGAACATTTATAACACTTTAATTTGGACTTGTCAAAACCCAACTTATCACCAGAAATATTCCTTCCATGCTTCTTAAAGAATCTTTTAGATCTTTGACACAACATAGCATATTGCCAAGATACATCCAATTCGGTTAGTTGATCATCATCAAGAGCATCAAGATCCTCACTGGTTAACTTGGCATCAGACAACATTTCTGAGAATTAATCCAAAGGATGATGAAATCAAAGCAGAAATCATTCTGGCACAATCATCTGTTGATTCAGCTGAAAATGCATTTTGACTTGAAAAATTTGGAATTGTAAAATTGCAACCTCTTGAAGAATTATTATCAGAATTTCCTGAAGCTCCAGCTATAAAAGCAACACTTGGTGCTGTATTCTGATTTGGCTTAGACTTTGCACTCTTGCTTGCACTATTTTCACCATGATACAATTCAGGATTTTGCAAGGTAGCGGTTGACTTCTTTGAGTTTAACATTTCCATTTCTCGAGCATGAAGTTTTCCAGTAAGCTCGTGAAATGTCATTGCAGAATAATCCTTGTCATGAGTGAGTAACAAAACATAATTTTCCCACTTTTCAGGTAATGCTTCCATGATCTTTTCCTTTAAATCCGCATCAGATTTTTCAATTCCAACAACCTTCAATTCACTAATCAAATGTGAAAATCTTGAAACTAGAGCAGTAATGTTTTCATTGTCATAATTTTGAAAGTTATCAAATTCTTTGTTCAAGACTTTCTTTCTACTCTTCTTATAATCAGCATTTCCTTCACATCTTGCGGATAAGGCATCCCACAATTGCTTAGATTTCTTGCAAGTGATAAATTGATGAAGCAATTCAGTAGGTAAAGCCATAGTAAGATAACCATAAACTTTCTTTTCAAGTTCATAACTTTTTCTTTCATCACCATCGAAGTCTTGAATTTCTTTAAGATCTCCATCTTCCATTGGTCGTTCATACAACTTTCAAATTGGAATCCATAAATCAATATCATTCGCGCTTATGTAAGCCGAAAATCGTTTCTTCCAATTTTGATAATCTTCAAGCTTCAATAATTTGGGAACTTTCTGACTTGTTCAAATTTCGTTATCAAAGTTTAGCATAGTTTGCATCGCGCTTTGCATTGCAGCAAAAGCTTGAAATTCCGACATGTTTAAAAATTTTTCAGAAATCTGTCCTCCGAACTTGCTACGAACCTAATCTGATGTCCGAACCTTCTCCGAACTTAAAACAGACCTCTGAACTCTGTCCGAACCTAAAACTATAGTCCGAACTCTGTCCGAACGAACTCCGAAACAAGAACAAAAGTCTGAACCTCAAAATAACTCCGATCTGCCTCCGAACCAAGAAAAACTCCGAACTTAGACCTAAAGCTCACCGATACAAGTCCGAACTCCCACCGAAGACACACCGAACGAAGACCGAACTTCAAGTTAGGAGCAGTTACTCCGAGCCTGAATAGAGAACTCCGAACTTCGAACACATTTTCCGAAAATGCGCAAAAATGGACTGATTTTGACGAAACTTGTTACCGTGAGTTTGAAAAACAGATAGAAAATGGTTTGCAAGCAAGTTTGACACCAAATACTCGATAGAAATGATGAAAATCACAAAAACAAACTCGAGAGACTTCAAAAACGCTTCAAAAAATCGGGAAATAGCAACCACAGATCAGTATAATGAACCAGAAAGCTCTGATACCACTTGAAAATGCGTGAGCATCGGATTGTCTACTCGATCTAGCTAATCGGACATCGAAACGTAATTAACCGATTGTTTTATTGATCAATGACGAACAATTACAATTAGTAAACACTTAGAAATGGACTTAGCGAATACACACTTAGAAACACATACTTAACAGAATTCACACGCTCAGACCTCATCAATAACAAAGACCAAACATATATTTATACCCAGCTGGCCGAGCTTCGGCCGAACCTCAGGTTCGGCCAGTCCAAACTTCAGGTTCGGATCTAGATCGGCTAGACCTAGTTTGACTTGATCTTGATCTTGCTTGATACTTCACACGACGTACATATCAGGTATCAACAGTACTAACCTTTTTATTGACTCTATGTGATCAAGCTAGGTACGTGAGAATGGATAAACGTCATATAGACTTGGTCAAAGTCAGAGCACGTGTGGAAATGAAGACCCGCCATCAAACTCGGTCAAGTAACGGTCATGGGTCGTTGGAAGGAAGATCCCAAGGATCTCGGAATTATAGTTAAACTTGATATGTATTTATACGTGGTGTAGGACTTGATTTTTCATAGTTACGATCACTTGTACTCTCACTCACTCACTTAGCAATCACCGCAATCAAGTTTACTCGAACGAAATTTCAGTGGAATAAACGGCCAACGTGTGTTATCTTTTCCAAGGGGTTTTTTTTTATGTCGGCGACTCTTGGAGACATCCAAGGGTTAGCTTTTTCCCCTCAAAAATCTCGATGTTCTTAGTTGCATTCAGGGAAGTTGTCATTTGTGTTTCCATTTCTTTTGTTCAAACCTTGGATTTTAACCAGTAAAGTTGATTTCAAAAAACTCAGCATTCAAGGCACCTAACCTCACAAACTAAATTGGTTAGTAAATTCACTCTTGCAATTTTTAGCCAAAACAATTTGGCGCCCACCGTGGGGCAATTGGTGTCAATCTTTTTTGAAACTCTCCTTAGATTCATTTTTAACTTAAGTTTTACAAAAATTTACCAAAAATGGCAACACAACCGAGTTCCTCAAATGCGTCTACCCCTGCAAGCACTTCTTCTGCAGTTAACACAACTCTTCCCCCTCCACCACCACGGTTTCCTACGTCTACAACGACCACCGTGAACCGCAGTACCGGTCGACCTACCAACTAGGCTGCCACAAGATCAGGACGTGCTCGTGAGATCCCAGTAATAATCTCTAATGATGAATTCCTCATCATGTTTGCAAAGATGCAACAATACATGGAGCAACAGCAGAAGGTGAACCAGGTTGTGCTTAGAGAGATGGCTAGGCTGAGATTAGAGATGGGTAGTGTTATACCCTAGATTTTGGACCGAATTTTGCTCATGTTCTTTGACAGGTTGAGACCCCTGGATATCGAATATCCGGGGACTACACATTTAATTAATCAGTACCCTGGATTTACATTTATATTTGTGTTACCCTTTATTTAGTTATAATCCCAAGATGTAATGCATTCAATATTTATCTAATCTGGCTGATCCCAGCATGCTACGGTGACGGTACTAACCTTTTTATTGACTCTATGTGATCAAGCCAGGTACAAGAGAATGGATAACAGTCATATAGACTTGGTCAAAGTCAGAGCACGTGTGGAAATGAAGACCCGCCACCAAACTCGGTCAAGTAACAATCTTGGGTCATTGGAAGGAAGATCCCAAGAATCTCGGAATTATAGTTAGGATTGATATGTATTTATACGCGGTGTAGAACTTGATTTTTAATAATTACGATCACACTTACTCTCTCTCACTCACTTAGCAATCACCGTAATCAAGTGTACTCGAACTAATTTTCAGTGGAATAAACATGCACCGTGTGTTATCATTGCCAAGGGGTTTTTTATGCCGGCGACTCTTGGAGACATCCAAGGGTTAAGGGCTTTTTCTCCTCAAAAATATCGATGTTCTTAGTTGCATTCAGGGAAGTTGTCATTTGTGTTTCCATTTCTTTTGTTCAATCCTTGGATTTTAACAAGTAAAGTTGATTGCATAAACTTAGCAATGAAGGCACCTAACCTCACAAACTAAATTGTTTACTAAATTCACTCTTGCATTTTTTAGCCTAAACAATTTGGCACCCATCGTGGGGCAATTGGTGTCAATCTTTTTTCAAACTCTCGTTAGATTCATTTTTAACTTAATTTTTACAAAAATTTACCAAAAAATGACAACACAACCGAGTTCCTCGAATGCGTCTACCCCTGCAGTCACACAACTCTTCCCCCTCTAGCACCACGGTTATGTACGTCTATAACGACCACCGTGAACCACAGTATCGGTCGACCTGCCAACCAGGCTGCGACAGGATCAGGACATGCTGGAGAGATCCCAGTAATAATCTCCAATGATGAATTCCTCACCATGTTTGCAAAGATGCAACAGTACATGGAGCAACAGCAGGAGGTGAACCAGGATGTGCTTGGAGAGATGGCTAGGCGGAGATTAGAGATGGGTAGGGTGGATCATACACCTGTGTCTCCCGTTCAGGCTAGGAGGTTACAATTCGACAACACTAGGAATGGGTCTAGCCTAGCTGATTATCTCCAAGTCGTAGATCCAATACCTACAATTGCCACTGCTTCAGCTACCCTGGCTGATAGACACAGGGTGTCTACATTAAGGGAATCTGTCGCGAATCCAGGGGCACCGCTACCCGGGATGCCGGTAACATCCTCGGAACCCCTAACCTTAATGCTTATACTATTGAATATGTACAGGATACAGGTCTTAGCCCACCAGTGGCCATGGAGCTCAGGAAACTAAAAGAAATGATCTCAAGTGTCCCTAGAGTGGTCCAACCCATTCCTGAAGTAGCACCGGCGAGTAATCGACTTTCAAGGTTTGCTCCCCCAATATGTGACATGGAAATACCCAAAAGGTCCCAAACCCCCAACATGAAGTAGTATGATGGCACAACTGATTCAGAGGAATACGTGACCCAGTACATGGAAATGATGGAAGTAATCTACATGCCCCCTGAAATCAAGGAGGCATGCCTATGCAAAGGTTTTGGGTCGACACTCACGGGCTCAGCTTTGAAGTGGCTCCTGAGTGTTCCACCCTTTTCTATCACATCTTTTTCTCATTTAGTTAATTTATTCAATAACCAGTTCTCTTCTAGTCGCAGTTTCGAAAAACTGACGAGTGATCTTTACAAGGTTACTCAAAATGCTAACGAGTCGCTCAGGGATTATGTGAACAGGTTTGGCAGGGAAGTCCTGGATATTTCCAGCATGGATATGGCTATTGCAGTCCAAGCATTCAAAATGGGCCTTAAGAAGGATTCACCCTTCTACCAAGATCGTGTGATTAACCCTTGTCACAGGCTAGATGAAGTAAGGCATAGGGCCCTAAGATTCATCAGACTTGAAGAAGACAAGAAGGTGCAAGAAAAAGTGGATGCAGTCCCGAGATATGGCTCCTCCAACAGGAAATCAGAACCGGTGCATTCTAAGTCCCAGAGGTCTAAACCCTATTCCAAACCCGATAATCCTAGGGTTAATAGGGTTGATCAGGGTGAACACGAGGATGACGAAGACTATCATATTTTTAATGAGTTTTGTTTTCCTACTGATGTTGCAGGTGTGATTAATGCTATGCAGGATTTGGGGGACAAGGCTAGGTGCCCCAGGAAGATGGATAAAAAAACATCCTGGAAGGACAAATCCAAGTGGTGTGCGTACCATGAGGACTTTGGCCATATGACCGAGAATTGCATAGCTATGCGCAAGGACATCAGTTATCTGTTGAGCAAAGGATTCCTGAAGGAGCTCTTGGGAACACAGAAGGATAGATCCAAGTGCGCTAACTCTTCTAAAAAATCCAGGGGCACTGACCAGACCCAGGATGCAGACAAATTACACGGACATCCTGACAAGTAGCATCCCCATCCCCGGATGTAAAGGTAATTTATTTTATTTCTGGAGGATCTGATATATGTGGTACCTCTTATTCTGCAGCCAAAAGACACACAAGGGAGGCCAAGTCAGATGTACACAGAAAACCAGTCAAGACATCAATACAAACAGATGTGAAAGATGTTACCTTTGGTGAAGACAACAGGTGCAATGTCATGGACCCTCATCATGATGGGCTGGTGATCACGCTCTATATAGCTAACCATTTTGTGAAGAGAATCCTGATCGATGGGGGCAGTTATGTCAACATCATTCAACTCGAAGCTCTGACCAAGTTAGGAATACCCCAGGATGAGATCATAGCCAAATCCACGGTCCTTGTGGATTTTACCGGCGAAACCAAGAACACTCTGGGAGAGGTAAAGCTCCACATATACATTGAAGGAGTAAACTCGATGCAACGCTTTTGTGTCATGGATGCTCCATCTGGATACAACATTATCCTGGGCAGATCCTGGATTCATGACATGAAGGTTGTACCTTCGACCTACTATCAGCACGTCAAATTGCCAACACCCTGGGGAGTAGTTACCATCAACAAAGATCAGCAAGAAGCAAAGGACTGCTACACATCATCTATGAAGATTTCAGCAAAGGCTCGTCAAGGATAGCAATTAAAGAAGAAGGCCAGGGACGTCCTAGAGGCAAGGGAGTAGGTTGTCAAACAAATAGTCCTAGATCCCTTGCATCCTGGGAAAAAAGTGTCAATTAGCACTAACATCCCCGGCCCTATTGAAAAATAGCTGTTGGAATTCCTTAGATCCAGAATGTCAACATTTGCATGGAATGCTGACGACATGACAGGTATATCCAAAGATGTTATAACTCATAAACTTGATATTGATCCCTCTCATAGGCTCATGCATCAAAAGAGAAGAAAGTATGTTCCAAAGAAATACTTGATAATTCAAGAGGAGGTAGATCTTCTGCTGAAAATAGGATGATCAGAGAAGTCAAGTTCCCAAGATGGTTGGCAAATGTAGTTGTAGTAGAGAAGAAAAATGGCAAATGGAGGGTCTGTGTAGATTACACAGACCTGAACCGTGCATGTCCTAAAGATCCCTTTCCCTTACCACACATCGACTCTATGGCGGATGTAACGGCAGGTCATGAAATGTTAACATTCATGGATGCCACCTTAGGGTTCCAACAAATTTACATGGAGCCAAGTGATCAGGTAGATACATCGTTCATTATGCCCACAAGTATTTATTGTTATGTTGTTATGCCTTTTGGATTGAAAACTGCAGGGGCAACCTACCAAAGACTGGTGAATATGATGTTCAAAGATAAGCTAGTAGAAACTATGGAGGTGTATATTGTAAAACCAATTCGTCCCGATCTAGTGATTTGTACACCAAATTTGGATCAAAAGTTAACCCAAACTCAAGAACACGAAAACGTAAATTAAACTCGATTTATAGATCAGATTGATAAGAGATTACATGATATGAACTCGTTGAACGACCCTATTCAATTATCTAAACATAAAACTCTCTAAAACTCAAGATCAAAAATTTCTCTCTCTAGAATGATGAACTCGGAAACAGTTATGGAGAGTTGTGTAAGCTACGGACCAAGATGTACATATATATAGATGATCTTTGGTCCGCTTGTTTGCAACTATATGGTACGCTGGATCTTCACCATGGTTCTTTTGTAGCTTCTTTCACTGGTTCGTGATATATGAATCTCAAATATGAGATTCATATATTATATATATATATTTGACACAAACAAACCTCCCAACTATAGAGGATTTACAGTTTCTACCCTGGAACATTTATTTAACTAAACTAACCTAACATTACTAACAGAATTAACGACAATACACACACGTCACACAGATAATGCTCTAACAGACTCCCCCTTGACGTGTGCTGTATCAGATTTTTAAACTCTTTAAATCTGATGTTAGTTGATGTACGGTAGACATGACAGGAACAGGACTGTGTCAACTGAACCATTTCTGAAAGTATCCTTTGTTACCTTGTCCTCTGACTGGCTAAAGAAATAAACTCCTTGACAACTTCTCAACCATGCATGAAAAACATTCTGAGATCTGTATTTGGGAGACTTTGATCTTTTCAACCTTTTGAATTGTGTACTGGATATACCACAAACTACTTAAAGTAGAAACCCAAACTTTGAAAATACGAATTACCCGTTTATCAACAAAAATATGAACCCGGATCACCTTTGAGCCAATAAAATTGGTTTTCAATTTTTTTTTAAGTTTTTTATTATGTAAAATATAATAAAGAAACTTTTGACAAATCTATCTTCACGTGAGGTGTTGTTTATTTTAAAAAATAATAATAAAATATGTTTTTAATTTTGTCAAACTAGAGGACTAAAATGTAATTTTTTTAATAAACAACAAGATAGTCGTGACCATCACATCGCCCTATTTTTTTCTTTACTGACAAATCAATAAAGCAAAAACCAACCGGACGTTAGAAACCATAGAAACAGGCGGGCCTATGTTTTCCTGCGAACCAGAAGCGTGTTGAACAACCACCGGCGAATCACTGCGACTAACCAAAACCGACGGCGAACCAGAACCGATTCCGGCGAACCTAAACCACCGGAGAACTGATGTTTTCGGCTGAAACAAAATTTTCCGTTGAAAACGTTTTTCCGGGGAAGTTTCCCAAATGTTCAAAGTGCGATATCTTGATCAATACTCAACGAAAATGGATTCTGAAAGTTGCGCTGAACTCGTATCAATGAAATGAATCAAACTAGCACCATTGTTAATATGTTTCGTGATGATTTGAACACTGAAATATCAACCCGAATGAACTTACGTTTTTGACAAACTGAAATCGGATCAAATCTTAATCAAATCACGTTCTGATTGTTTCAGCTGATTCGTATGATCTAATAGAACTTGTAGAAACTTATTTCATTCACAATGATTAAGAATAAACAACTCTGCCATTAAAGAGCTTGAAGAACACATGAAGAACACAAGAACGTTCTGTGAAATTGCGATTAACTCAAATTAGAGCCATAATTAATTCCGTAAGTTGCAAAAGATTCGTAATCACCTTATCAAACCAACTATAACAATCATACGCACCAACACTAAACAGATTGAATAAATTTCAGAGTCAAAGTTAACAAAGTTTGACTCGAAAAAGTCAAACAACCCGAATTTGCTTTAAACAATCACTGATTTCGATCAAAAACGATGTGTAATCACGCCTGGACATGCTCTGATACTAATTGTAAAACCAATTCGTCCCGATCTAGTGATTTGTACACCGAATTTGGATCAAAAGTTAACCTGAACTCAAGAACACGAAAACGTAAATTAAACTCGATTTATAGCTCATATTGATCAGAGTTTACATGATATAAACTCGTTGAACGATCCTATTCAATGATCTAAGCATAAAACTCTTTAAAACTCAAGATAAAAAATTTCTCTCTCTAGAATGATGAGCTCGGAAACACTTATGGAGAGTTGTGTAAGCTACGGACCAACATGTACATATATATAGATGATCTTTAGTCCGCTGGTTTGCAACTATATGGAACGCTGGATCTTCACCATGGTTCTTTTGCAGCTTCTTTCACTGGTTCGTGATATATGAATCTCAAATATGATATTCGTATATTTTATTCATTTGACACAAACAAACCTCCCAACTATAGAGGATTTACACTTTCTACCCTGGAACATTTATTTAACTAAACTAACCTAACATTACTAACAGAATTAACAACGATACACACACGTCACACAGAAAATGCTCTAACATATATAGACAACATCTTGGTAAAATCCCTGAATGTCAGCACCCATGTCCGGGATGTTAAGGAATCTTTTGACATCTTGGACATATACAATATGAAGCTGAATCTAGAGAAGTGTCATTTTGGAGTGGGTGCTGAAAAATTCCTGGGTTACATGGTGACCAAGAGGGGAATCGAGGCTAGCCCTGTACAAATTCGTGCAATTATGTATCTGAAGTCACCAGAATCAACTAAGGATGTACAAAGGCTGACAGGTCGGGTTGCAGCCTTGAACATATTTATCTCCAACTCCTCGGAGAGATGCTGAGATTTCTATGAAATCCTGAGAAAGAAAAAAAAGTTCGAGTGGACATCCCAACATGAGAAAGCTTTCGAGGATTTAAAGTCATATTTATCCTTAACACCTCTCCTCATAAAGCCAAATCCAGGGGAACCATTATCCTTGTACCTCGCAGTTTCAAGGAATACGGTAAGTGCAGTCCTGACTAAGGATGCAGAGGGTCAACAACACTCGGTGTACTATGTAAGTAAGAGCCTTCTTAACGCTAAATCCAGGTATTCGCATTTAGAGAAACTTATACTAGCCCTAAGTATGGCTTCTACTAAACTTAGACATTATTTTGAGACTTATACTATACATGTGAAAACTAACTACCCTATAAAGTTTGTCTTGAGAAAACCTGAGATGTCAGGTAGGATGGAAAAATGGTCTATGAAGCTGAGTGCTTACAACCTGGTCTACGAAGCAAGAACACTTATAAAATCACAGGCTCTAGCGGACTTTGTGGGTGATTTCAGCAGTGATATCCAAAATAAAGCAGATCAAGAATTTCAGAGCCTGCAAGAAGAAGAATTCTCAAAATGTTGGACCCTATTTACAGATGGGGCATCTAATGTCATGGGGGACAGGCCTTGGAATCATACTGAAATCATCACAGGGGGACATAATACCCCAGGTTGTTAGGTGTGGATTCTAGGCAACTAAAAATGAAGCGGAGTATGAAGCCCTCATTGCTGGCTTACAATTAGCCTTGCACCTTGGGATCTAGAACATTCAGGTATACGTTGACTCCTTACTTTTAACTAATCATTTTAATGGAACTTATGCAGTGAAAGGGGAGAAGATTGCCAAGTACCTAGAAATTGTGAAGGCTATATCCCAGGATTTTCAAACTTTCAACATTCAGCAAGTACCCAGGGATGAAAATGCTGAAGCAGATGCACTAGCAAACCTGGTGTTAGCATTCAAGGCAATGGAGGATACACACATCCCCATAATCCACATACTAAGCCCAACAATCAACCAACAAGAGTACCCAGAAAACACTGATCCTGGGGGCAGGGTCTTGGCATCTAATTCCGAGGATGGGCTACGTCCCGATCCCCAGGATAGCCCGTCATCATGCACTCGACCTATCATAGACTATCTACAGAATGGTTCTATCCAAAAAGAAGAAAAGGATACTAGGGCATTCAAAACCAGAATGGCCAGGTACGTGCTTATAAAAGGGAAATTGTATAAAAAGTCTGTTGCAGGTACATACCTAAGATGCTTGGAAGATGATGAAGCTCAGGAAGTACTCAAAGACATCCTTGAAAGCGACCGTGGAAACCACACAGGGGGCAGGTCTCTAATGTCTAAAATCCTGAGAATAGTTTACTTCTGGCCATCCTTGAGAAAGGATGCCCAGGATTTTTCCCTTAAATGTGATGCTTGCCAGAGACACACCAATATTCCTCATCAACCGGCCGAACCCTTGCATCTTATCCCTGCATCCTGGCCTTTTATGAAGTGGGGAATGGACATCATGGGGAAGCTACCCAGGGCGCCAGGAAGAAAAGTCTTTATGTTAGCGATGACTGGTTACTTTTCAAAATGGATAGAGGCTGAGGCATATGTCCAAGTTAGAGAAAAATAAGTCATATCATTTATCAAAAGGAATATCATAACAAGATTTGGCATACCCTCTGAAATAGTGTGTGACAATGGATCTCAATTCATTGGCAAAAGGACTACTAAATTCTGTGAGAGTTGGGGGATAAAAATGATAACTTATACACCAGTGCATCCTCAGGCTAATGGCCAAGCAGAGTCTAGTAATAAGATCATTATCGATAATTTGAAGAAAAGGCTTAAGGAGAAGAAAGGAAAATGGGCATAAGAACTACTATTAGCATTGTGGGCTGATAGGACTACATCCAAGAATGTCACAGGCTAGACTCCATTTTCCCTGGTCTTTGGTACAGAGGCGGTCATTCCAACAGAAATGGTGGTCCCAACATTTAGGGTTATCAGTCATACCCAGGATGCATATAACGAATCCCTGGCTGACGACCTTGATACTCTGGATGAGCTACGAGAACAAGCTGCTTGGAGAATGGTCGCATATCAACGAAGAATCTCTTAAACCTACAACAAACATATAAGGATCTGAAGATTTAAGGTAGGAGACTTGGTTCTAAGGAAAGCATTCCAAAACACGACGAATCCAGGGGATGGTAAGTTGTAAGGACCGATTTCACATCAAGAATCCTGATCTTGAGCTCGAACGTAGGTTCGGATTCGAAAACCAAGAGACGATGATGATGGAGATGAATCTAGGAAATCATACACAAAAAAGATGATGAACTAGTCGAATGATTTCATTAGTTGAATGATTACAACAATGAAATCATGACAAACACTCTCTAATCGAAATCCATGACTCTTTCTCTCTAGAATGGAACCTCACACCACTCTACAAGATTTCATCATCTCAACACTCAGAGACTCTTCTTGTAATGGGGCACCCTCACTATATATATAGTGAGGGTGACTAACCAGTGAAAAATATAATAACTGAATAAAATACAGATAAAACAAATAAACATAAAATATTAATTAAATCATGGACCATCACACATGATTTCCGCACTTGTGTGATGAATCATATGAGAAACTTGTGTTCAAATCAGGCCCTGACAAATGGTATCAGAGCAAGGTAACTGATCAGATTTCTTCTCACGATGAATCTATTCACTCGAATCTTGATTTTGAGCTTGAATAAGGTGAAGATTCGAAAACTCTTTTTGGAGAATTTTTTCTACTGTTTCTTATTTTTTGGAGCTGTTGGATGATTTCTGGATGGATTTGATGATATATTCATGTTATTGGGTTCATTTGGAAGTGATTTCATGCTCCAAATGTTCATATCTGGTGAGAAATTGAAGATCCGAGTTGGAAAAAACAAAACTGTTGAGTTTTCCCGTTTTGGGGGTTTTTGATGATTTTTGAGCTTGATTTTTGAACTTGATTATGAGTTTTCTGGGTTTTTCTTCATGGATTTGGATGAAGTGAGGTATCATTTTCAGTGAAAAACACATTCCGGATCCATTGGAAGCATTCATTTCGTCTGAATCTCAACCGTTTGGGCAGATCTGGGAAAACACACACTAGTGCGTGTTTCGCAGTGTTCTTCGTGTTCTTGAAGATTTCCAGAATTTGGGGTTAATTTGATTGGTTTTTACTGCTGTTTGGGATGTGTAAGTGGCCATAGCATGTTCTATAACTGATTTGTGTCATGAATCACTCGTTTCCATTCATTTTCGGGACTGTTTCGAGAATTGAAGGGTATGTGTTATACATTTGTGTTCATCATTTTCCAGATTTTTTCAAGTGTTCTTAAAGATTTGAAGGTGTTCTTAGCGAACTTGTTTTAGTTCTTAGTGAACTTGACTTCGCTTAGTGTACTTACTTTGGCCTTAGCGAAGTTCTCATATGTTAGCAAACTTGAAGCTCGTTTTAACGAACTTAAGGCCTTATCGAACTTCATGTTCGTCTTAGCGAACTTCTGGTAGCTTTAACTGTCACACCCCCAAATAACCACTAACGGAGTTTATACCGTTAAGGGGTGCGAGCAAACCAGGACCACAACCATTAGTTACAAATACTAAACGAATCAGAGTAAAATCCAAATGTTCATAAATAAAACAGTTTCAAAAGTTACGCAGCGGAATGTAAACATAAATATCTTAGCACTAACCGCGTGCTTTAATTACAAAACAGGAATTGTTATATAAGTTCCCAAGTTAGTTCAAATAAAAGTAAACATTTTCTCGTGCCGTGTCAACCTGCTCCGGATACTCCTCAGCGATCTGCAAAAGTTAAAACCACGCAAGTGTCAACCAAAAGGCTGGTGAGTTCACAGTGGGCTTGTCATGCATTGGCCCGGTCTCATAATCATTTTCTTTGTCAACATATACATACGTAATATTTGTTTTATGAAAGACGATGCTTTTAAACGTCAATTACCGATTATTTAATATGCGCTTAGTCTTGTAAGAATTAAAGTGCTCAACCGATATCGCGGGTAGCTAATCCGTCGTTTCATGCACTAAGGAAGATTGTACCAAGCTGACTATTTATTTTGCGGTGTTCCACCGTCATTTATTTTTATTTGCGGACTTTCGTCACTGCTCTTTTTGCCTCCCCCGTGTCCTCCTCTTGGGATCACGGTGTCAAATAGGCTGATATTGTTCCCCGTGCACCTCCAGTGCCCCGGAGCGGAGTTTGTCAAACTCCAGTAGATCTACCCAACATCCCCTCGCTTCCACGAATTAATGGCACAATTAATTATGAGGACTTTTTATTTAACCAAAACATTCCTTAGAAATCATGTGATATCATTTGGTTTAACGCCTTTAACCTATGCTAGCCATATTAAAACATTTCACTTAGGGTTTCCTTCGAACCCAAAAATCATTTATCAGTTTTTATTTTCGTAAACAACGACTTGAATCCCCCCCCCCCCCCAAGTGTTCCCATAAACACTTTGGTGAAAAACAGTCGATTTTTATTCGTCCGGTGCTCAGCACTCGTAGGTTTTGTCAGCATTGTTTTTAAGTTGTTCTTTCCGTCCCTAACGGGATCGTATCTTGCGGGTTAGTGACACTCACCTTTGGTTGCTCGGCTAGACTTGCTTAATTATCCTTGAATTGATTTCTTAATGAAGACCTATAATTCATTTAGGTCTTATATATTAGTCTTGTGTCTAATTCATTTCAAACAACGTTCACTATGGCCCATAACATAGCACGTTAAACTAAGACACGACATATCGACACACGACACCGATGGTTGATCGTAAACAAGGGTTCATATACATCAGAAGTCAAACATGTATCATCATAGCATAATCATGTAAGTCATGGCATAACATTCAAGTAAATTGCACAAGTTTAGATTCTGGTCACAGTTTCGCTAGCCTAGTTTCGCTAGGCAGTTTCGCTGTGTACACGGGCAGCACTTTCGCTAGGCAATGCCCGATGACACAGTTTCGCTAGGCTAGTTTCGCTCGAAACTGTTGGCACAGTTTCGCTAGCCTAGTTTCGCCCGAAACTGGTTTGAACTTTCGTTCAGGGAATTTCGCTCGGTAGATTCGCTCGAACTGGTCTGGTTGGTTTACCCGGCGACACTGCAGTTTCGCTGCATAGTGTCGCTGGAAGGAGATATACATAGTTTCGCTACATAGTTTCGCCCAGAGAACAGTACAGTTTCGCTGGTCGCGAAAAACACATAAATCAGCCTAAAAATCAATCTAACAGCTTCCATATTACATGCAATTCATTATCTAGCATTCATAACCATTTACCAACATAAATCAGTAAGCTTTAACACCTTAAACATGCATTTTCATCATTAAATCACCAAAAACACATTTTAACCTAAAATAACCTAATCTAGCATAAATCTTCAACATGGATGGATTTCACACGTAAAGTTACTGACTTTATAACAGATCTAGCAATCCTAAGCAACATATCAGAAGATCAAGTGATTTCATGGAGGTTTGGTCATGCTTTTTAAGTAAAACACATAGAAAACATAAAAATGGTGGTTTTGGGACTCACGGTTCGATCTCCAAGCTTGATGGATGATGGTTCGGGGCTGAGATCTCGCTGGCTCGGTGTGAATCTCGGCTGACCAGATTTCCAGGAGAAAGATGGAGTGTGTGTGTGTTTTGTATGAAATGAGGCAAATGGGAGAACTAGGGTTTATTAAGATTATTTATATCAGGGGCTAGTTTCGCTGGCAGTTTCGCTGGCCAGGCGAAACTAGCTCTGATCACGTGTTTATCGAATAGCTCAGCTGACTACCGGGCGACACTATAGTTTCGCCCGTTAGTTTCGCTGGCTGCACAGCTTAGACAATTTTCACAAAATCAAGGATTTACAATTTGTCATGCTATTCATAATATTAAATCATGCGTTTAAATCACATTGCACATAATGACAACAATAAATGAACACATAGCACATATGGGCGGGTTCGGTGATCAACCAAAGGACGTGGACGTATTCGGCCTAGTTAAGCATTAGTTACTAAGTTAACACTTATAACGTAACTAACGGAATTGTCTAACGGAAGTAAACCTTGAAATTCTCGGATGTCACATCATCCCCTTGTAATTGGAATTTTCGTCCCGAAAATTATTCTTGCGTCGTAGCGTTCGCAGCCTCGGCTGTCGTTGCTGGGGAAAGAAAGCAAAAGTTTTAGGGTTGCCACATCCTCCTCCTGTTAAAGGAATTTTGGTCCCCAAAATTAAATCATACCTTGAGTTTCCGTGGACGTTTGCTCGAACAAGTGAGGATACTTTTTCTTCATCTGATCCTCTCGTTCCCAAGTATATTCAGGTCCACGCTTTGAGTTCCATCGAACCTTGACGATCGGAATCTTGCTACGTTTGAGGGCTTTCTCCTCGCGTCCCATGATTTCTACTGGTTGCTCGATAAATCTCAAATGTTCGTCGATTTCCAATTCCTCCAAGGGAATTATCTCAGTGTCTTCAGCCAGACATTTCTTTAGATTGGAAACGTGAAACACGTTGTGAACTCCATCTAGTTCAGCAGGGAGTTGCAATCGGTAGGCCACCGGGCCTACTTCCCCAATAATTTCAAACGGACCGATGTAGCGAGGATTCAACTTTCCACGCTTCCCGAAGCGTATCACTCCTTTCCAGGGAGATACCTTCAACAATACTTTGTCACCCACCTCAAACTTTAGAGGTTTTCGGCGTTTGTCGGCATAACTCTTTTGTCGATCACGCGCTGCAGCTAGCCGTTGCCTGATTTGAATAATTCGCTCGGTCATATCATGGATGACTTCCGGTCCAGTGAGTCCTTTCTCACCCGTTTCGGCCCAACACACGGGCGATCTACATTTTCTGCCATAAAGTGCTTCAAAAGGTGCTGCACCGATGCTTGAATGATAGCTATTGTTGTAAGAGAACTCCACCAATGGAAGGTGAGTCTCCCAATCCTTCCCAAAGTCAAGAACGCAAGCTCGGAGCATATCTTCTAAGGTTTGAATGGTTCGTTCCGATTGACCATCTGTTTGTGGGTGATAGGCTGTACTCATATCTAGTCGGGTTCCCAACGCTTCTTGCATTGATTGCCATAGCCGGGAAGTAAATCGAGGATCTCGATCAGAAATGATAGTCTTAGGCACGCCGTGTAGCTTCACAATTTTGTCGATGTACAGTTTTGTCAATTTATCCATATTATCACTTTCCTTCATCGGAATGAAATGTGCCGATTTGGTTAATCGATCAATGATAACCCAAATCGCATCCGGTTGATTCGATCGATGAGGTAGTCCCGTTACAAAATCCATGGAGATGTCCTCCCATTTCCATTCTGGGATCTTTGGTTGTTGCAGTAAACCAGAAGGCTTTTGGTATTCAATCTTGACTCTTGAGCAGGTTAAGCATTTAGCCACATATCGAGCAATGTCGGCTTTCATATTCGGCCACCAATAAAGATTCTTCAAGTCCTGATACATTTTATCTGATCCAGGGTGCACCGAGTATCTTGACTTGTGAGCCTCGTCCATCACGAGCTCACGGAGATTTCCAAACAAAGGAATCCAGATTCTGTCATTATAATACGTGAGTCCATCGGACTTAACTTCAGAATGGCCATCTACACCACGCAGTGCTTCAGCTGCGAAGTTTTCTGCTTTCAAAGCTTCTCGTTGGCAGTCGCGGATCCGATCCGGTAATCCTGAATGTATTGTAAGTTGAAGCGCTCGTACCCGTCGAGGCTTTTCGTACTCTTTTCTGCTTAGGGCATCTGCCACCACATTTGCTTTTCCCGGATGATATTTAATTGCCAAATCATAATCGTTCAGTAATTCAACCCACCTCCTTTGCCGCATGTTGAGGTCTTTCTGATCAAAGATGTGCTGTAAGCTTTTATGATCGGTGAATATTGTGCACTTTGTTCCGTATAGGTAATGTCTCCAAATCTTGAGTGCATGGACAACGGCTCCCAATTCCAAATCATGCGTTGTATAATTCTTCTCAGTGTCCTTTAGTTGCCTGGACCCATAGGCAATCACTTTGTCTCGTTGCATCAACACGCAACCGAGTCCTTGGATTGATGCATCACAGTAAACCACAAAGTCGTCAACTCCATCGGGTAACGCAAGAATTGGAGCTGAACATAACATATCTTTAAGCGTTTGGAACGCGCGTTCTTCTTTCTCACCCCATCTGTAATGCACTCCTTTGTGCGTTAAAGCTGTTAAGGGTTGAGCCAATTGCGAGAAACCCTTAATGAACCTTCGGTAATATCCGGCAAGTCCCAAAAATTGTCGGATTTCGGTCGGCGCTCTTGGAGTAGGCCAATTCTTGATAGCTTCCACTTTTGCTGGGTCGACATGAATTCCGTTCTGATCGACAATGTGTCCAAGAAACTGGACTTCGCGGATCCAAAAATCGCACTTTGAAAACTTAGCATAAAGCTGTTCCTTGCGGAGTAATTCCAAAATAAGACGCAGATGCTCCTCGTGTTCTTCCTTTGTCTTGGAGTAGATCAAAATATCATCGATGAAAACTATCACAAACTTATCGAGGTACGGCTTGCACACTCGATTCATCAGATCCATAAATACGGCAGGCGCATTAGTTAGCCCAAACGGCATAACTAGAAATTCGTAGTGACCATAACGAGTCCTAAAAGCAGTCTTGGGTACATCCTCGTCACGAACACGGAGTTGGTGATATCCAGACCGTAGATCAATCTTTGAGAAGTAGCTTGAACCTTGCAGTTGGTCGAAGAGATCGTCGATTCGAGGAAGTGGATACCGATTCTTGATCGTAACCTTGTTAAGTTCTCGGTAGTCGATACACATGCGGAACGTTCCATCCTTCTTTTTAACAAACAATACCGGAGCTCCCCACGGAGACGAACTTGGACGGATAAATCCCTTGTCGAGTAACTCTTGAAGTTGTGCGGAAAGTTCGTTGAGTTCACTTACCGCCAAACGGTAAGGTGCGCGTGCTATCGGAGCAGCGCCAGGAGCTAAGTCGATTCCAAACTCTACTTGTCGAAATGGAGGCAAACCCGGCAAATCTTCAGGGAATACATCTTGGAAGTCGCGAACTATCGGGTAGTCGTCGATTTTATGCTCGGGAAGTGTCGAATCGGTGACGTTTGCAAGAATCGCGAAGTGACCTTTACGAAGGCACTTTTGAGCTTTGAGAAACGAGATAATTCCAGTGACTGTTCCACCCTTTTCACCTTGAACCGTTAGCACATTTCCTTCTTCGAGTGGAATTCGGACCACTTTTTCTTGACACAAAATTTCAGCTCGATTTTCAGATAACCAATCCATTCCTACTATAACATCAAAGCTACAAATCGGGAAAGGCATAAGATCGATTCCTATCGTACGGCCAGCTAGTTCTAACTTACAGTCCTTAACTATCTGAGTCGTATCATGAAGTTTACCGTTTGCTAGTTCTACCACATACTTAGCATCTAAGTTAACTGGTTTAGCATTAATTAGTCTAGCAAACTTAGTGGAAATAAAGCTTCTTTCAGCACCAGAATCAAATAATACGGTAGCAAAGAAACCATTAAGAATAAATTTACCGTTGATCACGTTGGCATCATTGCGAGCTTCTCCCTGGCCCATCACAAAAGCTCGGCCTCTACCGTTTCCACCATTTCCACCATTGCCATTGCCGTTTCCATTCCCATTTCCATTACCATGGCCACCGTTGTTTCCCCGGTTGCCATTTCCTTGTCTCCCCAGTTGAGGGCAATCTCTTTTCATGTGGCCTTGGGCACCACATTCATAGCAACCATTGCCATTTCTTCTTGGGACTTCATTGTTACGGTTCTGCCCATTGTTATTCCCATTTCCCCGATTGTTACCATTGTTGTTGTTGTTCTGCCTCATCCGATTTTGTTGTTCAGGAATGACTGCCCAACAGTCGTTCGCCACGTGGCTTTTCTTACCACACCTTCCACAAGTTAAACTTTTTCTACAGACTCCCGAGTGATGCTTGCCGCAGGTGTTACACGTGGGCAGGTTCTGACCATTTCCGCCCTGGCGGTTGTTGCTGCTATTGATACCCGATCGCTTACTTTGACTTTGGGTGTGATAGGATTTCCCAGAGCTGTTGGCCACACTCTGCTGATTCATTGACACCTCAGGAACCTCATTTTCGGCCTTTCTTTTGCCACTCAAGGCTGTCTTCTCAGAAGCTTTCGCAGGAAGAGTTCCCTTCTCAATTTCTTGGTCAGTCAACTTATGAGCTAGACGAATAGCTTGTTGCACAGTTGCTGGGTTACTAGCAGTCACCATTCCTTTAATTTGAGGCGCGAGGCCTTCCAGATAACGCTCGATGCGTTTGAACTCAGCATCCACCATTGTGGGGCATAGTACCGCGTACTCATGGTAACGCGCAGTGTACTCTTCGACTTCAGACCCAGACATTTTCAGGTTCAAAAATTCACCCTCTAGCTTCTTCACTTGATCACGAGGACAGTATTCCTCCATAATCAGTTCCTTAAATGCTCCCCATTCCATGTTATTGGCAGCATCTAACCCAATCATCTGGATTTCAGCATTCCACCAGGTAAGGGCAGCTCCTTCAAAGGTACCAGTCGCAAATTTCACCTTGTTCTCAGCGGGGCAGTTACACATGGAGAAGACCTTCTCAGACTTCTCAATCCACCTGAGGAGTCCTACCGCTCCTTCCTCACCGGAAAACGTCATTGGTTTGCAGTCCATGAAGGACTTAAAAGTGCAGTGGTGGATGTTTCCTGATGCAATTAGTAATTCGGGTTTTAAATTTAAACAGGTCAAAATATATTCGCTTTGCGCCTTAACCGGCTTAATAATTACCATGCGCGGCAATTGTAGCTTGGACGGCCGCTACGGCGGCTTGCACGTGCTCGTTAATCATCGCTTGCAATTGTGCAGGCGTCAAGTTAATGTTGTTTCTTCCTGCTCTTCCAGACATTTTCTGGATTGTGAAAGTAGACAGTGTTCAGTAACAATTATATTCTATACATATCCCATAATATGTATACTAGCAATTTCCCGTTATCCCTCTATTAGTCCAGAAAAATTTTGTGCAAAATTGAGGCGTCGTCGAGGAACGTCGTAAGTCGTAAGTAGCTATCGTCGAAAGTCGGCTTCCCCATAAAAGTCACCGTCGGCGTAGTCATCGTAGTAGAAATCAGGACGTAGCGGGTAGCATCGTTTCGTTGTCACTTTCCCCCAGAAGTAGTGCGCGTTTTAGCGTTCGCGTTTCGTATTCGTGTGTGAAAATTTTCCTAAGGTTTTCCGTTAGACTTCCTAGACATGGTCAATATATATATATATATATATATATATATATATATATATATATATACATACGAAGCATTTACTTACACAGCAGAGCGAGTACCCCTAAAACTTTTGCTTTCTTTCCCCAGCAACGACAGCCGAGGCTGCGAACGCTACGACGCAAGAATAATTTTCGGGACGAAAATTCCAATTACAAGGGGATGATGTGACATCCGAGAATTTCAAGGTTTACTTCCGTTAGACAATTCCGTTAGTTACATTTTAAGTGTTAACTTAGTAACTAATGCTTAACTAGGCCGAATACGTCCACGTCCTTTGGTTGATCACCGAACCCGCCCATATGTGCTATGTGTTCATTTATTGTTGTCATTATGTGCAATGTGATTTAAACGCATGATTTAATATTATGAATAGCATGACAAATTGTAAATCCTTGATTTTGTGAAAATTGTCTAAGCTGTGCAGCCAGCGAAACTAACGGGCGAAACTATAGTGTCGCCCGGTAGTCAGCTGAGCTATTCGATAAACACGTGATCAGAGCTAGTTTCGCCTGGCCAGTGAAACTGCCAGCGAAACTAGCCCCTGATATAAATAATCTTAATAAACCCTAGTTCTCCCATTTTCCTCATTTCATACAAAACACACACACACTCCATCTTTCTCCTGGAAATCTGGTCAGCCGAGATTCACACCGAGCCAGCGAGATCTCAGCCCCGAACCATCATCCATCAAGCTTGGAGATCGAACCGTGAGTCCCAAAACCACCATTTTTATGTTTTCTATGTGTTTTACTTAAAAAGCATGACCAAACCTCCATGAAATCACTTGATCTTCTGATATGTTGCTTAGGATTGCTAGATCTGTTATAAAGTCAGTAACTTTACGTGTGAAATCCATCCATGTTGAAGATTTATGCTAGATTAGGTTATTTTAGGTTAAAATGTGTTTTTGGTGATTTAATGATGAAAATGCATGTTTAAGGTGTTAAAGCTTACTGATTTATGTTGGTAAATGGTTATGAATGCTAGATAATGAATTGCATGTAATATGGAAGCTGTTAGATTGATTTTTAGGCTGATTTATGTGTTTTTCGCGACCAGCGAAACTGTACTGTTCTCTGGGCGAAACTATGTAGCGAAACTATGTATATCTCCTTCCAGCGACACTACGCAGCAAAACTGCAGTGTCGCCGGGTAAACCAACCAGACCAGTTCGAGCGAATCTACCGAGCGAAATTCCCTGAACGAAAGTTCAAACCAGTTACGGGCGAAACTAGGCTAGCGAAACTGTGCCAACAGTTTCGAGCGAAACTAGCCTAGCGAAACTGTGTCATCGGGCATTGCCTAGCGAAAGTGCTGCCCGTGCACACAGCGAAACTGCCTAGCGAAACTAAGCTAGCGAAACTGTGACCAGAATCTAAACTTGTGCAATTTACTTGAATGTTATGCCATGACTTACATGATTATGCTATGATGATACATGTTTGACTTCTGATGTATATGAACCCTTGTTTACGATCAACCATCGGTGTCGTGTGTCGATATGTCGTGTCTTAGTTTAACGTGCTATGTTATGGGCCATAGTGAACGTTGTTTGAAATGAATTAGACACAAGACTAATATATAAGGCCTAAATGAATTATAGGTCTTCATTAAGAAATCAATTCAAGGATAATTAAGCAAGTCTAGCCGAGCAACCAAAGGTGAGTGTCACTAACCCTCAAGATACGATCCCGTTAGGGACGGAAAGAACAACTTAAAAACAATGCTGACAAAACCTACAAGTGCTGGGCACCGGACGAATAAAAATCGACTGTTTTTCACCAAAGTGTTTATGGGAACACTTGGGGGGGGGGGGGGATTCAAGTCGTTGTTTACGAAAATAAAAACTGATAAATGATTTTTGGGTTCGAAGGAAACCCTAAGTGAAATGTTTTAATATGGCTAGCATAGGTTAAAGGCGTTAAACAAATGATACCACATGATTTCTAAGGAATGTTTTGGTTAAATAAAAAGTCCTCATAATTAATTGTGCCATTAATTCGTGGAAGCGAGGGGATGTTGGGTAGATCTACTGAAGTTTGACAAACTCCGCTCTGGGGCACTGGAGGTGCACAGGGAACAATATCAGCCTATTTGACACCGTGATCCCAAGAGGAGGACACGGGGGAGGCAAAAAGAGCAGTGACGAAAGTCCGCAAATAAAAATAAATGACGGTGGAACACCGCAAAATAAATAGTCAGCTTGGTACAATCTTCCTTAATGCATGAAACGACGGATTAGCTACCCGCGATATCGGTTGAGCACTTTAATTCTTACAAGACTAAGCGCATATTAAATAATCGGTAATTGACGTTTAAAAGCATCGTCTTTCATAAAACAAATATTACGTATGTATATGTTGACAAAGAAAATGATTATGAGACCGGGCCAATGCATGACAAGCCCACTGTGAACTCACCAGCCTTTTGGTTGACACTTGCGTGGTTTTAACTTTTGCAGATCGCTGAGGAGTATCCGGAGCAGGTTGACACGACACGAGAAAATGTTTACTTTTATTTGAACTAACTTGGGAACTTATATAACAATTCCTGTTCTATAATTAAAGCACGCGGTTAGTGCTAAGATATTTATGTTTACATTCCGCTGCGTAACTTTTGAAACTGTTTTATTTATGAACATTTGGATTTTACTCTGATTCGTTTAGTATTTGTAACTAATGGTTGTGGTCCTGGTTTGCTCGCACCCCTTAACGGTATAAACTCCGTTAGTGGTTAATTGGGGGTGTGACAGATTGGTATCAGAGCCGGTCGTCGGCCAGTGTGCCAGCGAGGATGCTGGTCCCCTAAGGGGGGAGGATTGTAACATCCAACATTGGTGGGGAGGGGAACTAAGCATGCCTTTATAAGGGTGTGGATACCTCCCTCATCCAGACGCGTTTTAAAACCGTGAGGGGCGGATGCCTGAGGGCATGCCGGCTGCCAAAGCGGACAATATCTTGATGTGACGGGCCTGGGCTGTTACATTAACGTACTTCTTTAGTTAGCGAACTTGTTACTGGGTTTTCGTTCGAGGCTGTTTCAGAGGTTTTTGATCGTCCAAGTTTGTAGAGTATGGTCATACGAGTTCGTGGGTATAAAAATCATCGAAAACGATCTAATATTATGGGAGATATGAGCAAAACACGGTTTTCCGGCGAGCTTGTTCGATTTTCCGGCTATGTATTAGGGTTTAAAGGGTTCGCAGCTTGAAGGAGAGTGACAGATGACGTGGTAGCGGTTTATTGGTCATTGCAGAATGTCTTTCCTCTCTCCTATGTCGGCTGGCCGACATACCCTTTCTATTGTCGATCACCAATTGGAGGAAAGAAATCAGGTGAGCCCCAACAACTCTAAATAACCGTTGAGAGCTCTTTTGGTTGTCTCGATCTGATTGATTAGATCCATTTCACCAGGATTGCTAATCTCAACTGCTAGATCTCTTTATTCTTGTCCACTGGATCTCGGTTGTCCTTCTTTCTGATTGGTCAGATCACTATCACACGGATCAGGCTCTTTAGCCCTTGGATTCTATTAGATCCAGCCGTGGATCTTGATGGCAAAGTCAAATCCGATTGGCTCATTTTTCTTGACAAGGATTTTGGTTTTTCTTGAGAGATTTAATTCTACTAATGGTATTTTCTGCATTTTCGTTAAACACGGGGTTTTTTCTATCAGTCTTTTAACGAGACTACAAGATAACGCCTCAACGGAATTGAGGAAAATTTTTATTGGTCAAGAATTAATTCCGTTTATTTATTAGGGTTCTCGTTTATTGACGTATCGCGCACGTTTGCTATCCACCACTGGCGGGTTAGCTTTATTATCCGGTTATTTATGCAGCTTTCTCGTTATGTCTCACGGTTTTTATTTTTAGCTGATGCAACGTGGATCTCAGTTTTTCTTTGATTTTACACTTTATTTTCGCATCCAACCTCAGTCAGTGGATTATTCACAACTGTCAGCATCCGGCTTCCGGTTTTTCGCAAGATTATCCGATTTCAAGATTGTTTATTTGGTTTCTCTAGGAAACCGATCGCAATGGTTCGACTCTCCGCATCTAATTTTACGCTTCCGACTTGATGTTTTTGGAGAGATTTCGAGAAATAGGAGAAATTATTATGGATATGGATTATTGGGTCGATTATCTGAAGTTGGAGCATGTTCAGTGTTTTACTGGTTTATCATATTCGATTTGTTGCGGTTATGACTCCGATGTTCAGCATTTTCTTAGTACTGTACCCGACCGTGTGAACCGAGTGAGCGGAACACTTGGCTCTCAACTGGAGAAACAAGAACAGAAGAAGCTTATTCAGAGGGGGAATATCTAGAACAGATTGTCTACGGTTTATCGGTTTCTCATTGAAGATGTATGACAGAGCGGTTCTTCAGCAGTTGAACAGATTTGAAAGCATCAGTCAAGGGGGAATATGTTGGAACAAAAATCTATGTGACTGATGCCATCAAATCAGTTTACCAAAGCATTCGACTGAAGAAACCATGTGAAATGATTTAGAGACTGGGTTGTGATGCTCGAGGCTTGCGAGATTGAACCGAAGACCGTTTTCAGGAAAAGGCCATTCGGGTCAACGGGTAACGTAAAAGTCAACGGAGGATTGGTTCGAGCGAGTCAAGCTTCGGATTAATTAAATCAACTTTGATTTAATTAATATTTTATGTTTATTTGTTTTATCTGTATTATAACAGTTATTATGTTTTTCACTTGTTAGTCACCCTCACTATATATATATATAGTTAGGGTGCTCCATTACAAGAAGAGTCTCTGAGTGTTGAGATGATGATATTTTGTAGAGTGGTGTGAGATTCCATTCTAGATAGAGAGAGTCATGGATTTCGATTAGAGAGTGTTTGTCATGATTTCGTTGTTGTAATCATTTAACTAATGAAACCCGAGACGATGGTGGAGATGAATCTTGGATACGAGATGAATCAGAGATAATCAAACAATAAGAAAGATAATAAATAAGACTGTCACTGACACTGATAAGGCTAATGGTGCAATGTCAAATGAGCCACAACTAGCGGCTCCACAAATTGCTGAACCACCTCTTGTGGTTAACCCTAGCGGGGCAGTTGAGACATTGGGATGTATAGTTTGTGGGAATCCACACCATGATGCAAGGGTGTGTTATTACAACACGGGTTATTCTGCTTACAACAACGCTCCAGTTCCTCCGGCTCATTTCTACCAGCAACAGCAAGTGGTACCATAAGGAAATCAATTGGCCCCAATGTATTATGGGAACTATGGTGAGGACTACATGGATCAACGGTTTGACACCATGTTTCAGCAATCTTACCCGAACCAACCCTATGTTCCTGACCAAGCCCAGTATGTCCCTCGTGGTTCGGGAAGGAATGTGAATGCTTTGAGGCCACAAGTTCAACAATCAGTGGGGATGACTGCACCAAATCCTTTTCCTGTAAGATCTTGGACGCCTCGACCAAGGCCTGCCTTCATGCCAAGGCCTGTTATGATGCAAAAACCTGTCCGGGCTCCTGGACTAAATGTTACAGCTTCACAAACTCCTACTGCTGTAGTCTTAACACCACCAACTGCTCTGCCAACAAAAAAGGCACCTAAAAAGAAGGCCCCTGGTCAAGCTGGCCAGGGTCCATCTCAAAACTAATCACTCTCTTTTTCATATGCAAGGACTGGCCCATAGTGCTGCCAACACGTGGTACTTAGATAGTGGTTGTTCCAGGCACATGACGGGGAACAAGGAACAGTGTCACATGGTGGTCATGTTGCCTTTGGAGGTGATGTTCGGGGTGGCAGAATAATCAGAAACAGTCTCTTAATCAATGGAGAAATTTCATTTGACAAGGTTAATCTGGTGGACAATCTGAAATTCAACCTGTTGAGTGTATCACAGATCTGCGACAACAAGATGCCGATGTTCTTCGATGATCGTGAATGCTATATTCAGAAGCCTGGATTCAAGATTCCCGAAGATCAGATTCTATTTCGTGCAAGACAGAAAGGGAACATGTATGCTTTGGATATGTTTGCTGGAAGACCGACTAGTTCTGTAGCATGCTTCTTAGCTAAGGCATCAGAAGATGACTCTACTTTATGGCATAGGCGGATGGGACATGTGAACTTTCGGAACATGAACCGCCTTGTTAGGGGGAAACATGTTGACGGTGTGCCGGAGAAGGAATTCATCCACATCGACAATTGTGTAGCATGTCTGAAGGGTAAACAGCACAAGACGTCTCACAAGCCAAAGCCATCGGGTAGAACGACAACAATACTTCAACAACTCCATCTTGACCTCTTCGGGCCAGTGAGCATCAAGAGTTTAGGGGGAAAGTCATATTTCCTGGTTGTCATAGACGATTACTCCAGACACTCATGGGTGTTCTTTCTGAAAGAGAACGGATGCAGAGAGTGGGTTAGAATCATCAGATCAGACAATGGGTCTAAATTGAAGAATCAGACATTTGACGCATTTTGTAATGAAAAAGGCATAACTCGACAGTTCAGTTCACCTTATACACTGCAACAAAATGGAGTGGCTGAACAGAAGAATAGAAACTATCATCGAGGCTGCTAGGACAATGCTTGCTGATTCTAACTCAAAATTATCTTTTTGGGCAGAAGCTGTCAATACAGCCTACTATGTTTTGAACAGAACACTCTTGGTCAAACATGCTAACAAGACGCCATTCGAATTGTTTTCCAAAGTAAAATCGAACTTAAAACGATTAAAACCGTTCGGATACGTTTGTACTGTTTAAATTCAGTCAGATCAGTTAACCAATTTTGCTCCTCGGGCGGATGCCGGTTATTTTGTTGGATACTCGATGACTTATGCTGCCTATCGGGTGTTCAACAGAAGAAATCAAGTTGTTATTGAGTCATGAAACGTTACTTATAATGAGCACACTCAGAACACTAGAGATCCTGCTCCGGATAGTATGTATGACCTTGAGTCGTTTACTTCTACTTTTAATATGTTCCAATCTGATGATACAAGTACTTCATCTGCTGTAGTTGATCAAGGAAATGAAGAAGCTAATCCAACTATTGATATGCTTGCTCCTATTACTTCATCGATCCTAGATACCATTTATTCAGTCAATCCAGCATTTGAACAGCCAACCATTTAGATTACTGAACCTGTAATTGTGGAAACAGAACTAGTACAAGCAACAGCTGAGGCAGAAAACACTTTAGAAATTGATGTTGTAACGCATGATTCTGACTCAGATGACGTAACAGAGACTGATACCAGAGAGACTCCTGGCGATGATCTATAAATTGGAAATCTGGACTCGTCTATTCCAGCACCTTCTGTTATGAGTCAGATTATCAGGCCAGTTGAGAAACGTCTCACCCAGAGTCAGTTAAAGGAAATGCACACATGTTTGTACTCTTGTTTCATTTCACAAGAAGAGCCTCCTACTGTTGCTACTGCCCTATTGGATGATAACTGGATTAAAGCCATGCAAACGGAGTTACTACAATTCAAATTGCTCAATGTCTGACACTTGGTTGATCCCCTAATAGGTGTAAAGCCGATACCTGTCAAATGGATTTTCAAAAACAAGAGAGACGACCGAGGCATTCTTATTATAAATAAAGCTCGCCTAGTTATAAAAGGGTACATGCAAGTTAACGGCATTGATTACGAAGATGTCTACATGCATGTCGCTCGTCTGGAGGCAATACGGATCTTTCTGGCATATGCCGCATCAATGAATATCACTGTTTATCAACTTGATGTAAAGACCACCTTCCTCTACGGAGAGCTTGACGAAGACGTATTTGTAGAACAACCTCCGGGGTTTGTTGACAAATCTTTTCCCAATAAATACTACAAACTCGAGAAGGCCCTCTATGGTCTACACCAAGCCCCAAGGAAGTGGTACGAGACATTATTCACTTATCTGCTGTCTAACGTCGACCTATGTCATGCATTTGAGGAACTAATGAAGAACAAATTTGAGATGAGTGCCATGGGTGAACTGGCATTCTTCCTTCGAATTCAAGTGAAACAGAAGCCTGATGGCATTTTAATCAGCCAAGGGAAATATGTGAAAGAGATCCTGAAGAAGTTTGGGTTTCAAAATTCTAAAGGTTTTTTCTACTCCCGTGGTCACTCGTCACAAGTTGAATTAGGATCCAGATGGTGTTTGTGTAGATTAGCACCTATACAGGTCCATGATTGGCTCTTTCATGTATCTGACAGCAAGTTGTCCCGAAATTATGTTTGGAGTTTGTCTATGTTCCCGTTTCCAAAGTAAAGCTGAAAGAATCGCACTTGATGGTCGTGAAGAGGATTTTTCGATACCCGAAGTCAAATCCGAAAAGAGGACCTTGGTATCCTAAAGATTCAACCTTTGATTTCCGAGCCTTCTAAGACAGTGACTATGCCGGTTGTGAACTTAATCGTAAGTCTACAACGGGAGGAGCTCAATTTTAGGAAACCGTCTGGTCTCATGGCAATGCAAGAAGCAGACAACAGTGTCAGTCTCAACGGCTAAAGCGGAGTACATTGTTGTTGCCTCCTGCTGCTCTCAAGTTCTTTGGATTCAGAATCAGCTCCTGGATTACGGTTTGAATTTCATGGGTACGCCTATTCATATAGATAATATTGCTGTTGTTTCAATTGTTAAAAATCCTATCCAGCATTCTAACACTAAACATATTGAGATTAGATACCATTTCATTAGGGATTGTGCTGAGAAAAAGCTAGTTACCTTAGTCCATGTTGGTACTGATGATCAGTTAGCAGACCTATTTACTAAACCATTTGATATGTCTAGGTTTAACTTTCTGGTTAGTGCTGTAGGCATGATTAACTATCATTAAGCTTTTTCCTTTCCCTAGTATGTTAGTGTCTTGATTTCATAGGTTTATTTGCTTAGGAGTATTATCTGTGCCCTGCATGAATATTTCACAAAAAGATTTTACTTTCTTTACTTGTATATAGTTACTTCCTACAAATATTTAAGATTCTTTGTTATTTTGACTCCTTGAGTCAATTTTTCTTGCTTTGTTTGACCATGATTTGACCTAAAAAAACCTTTGTTTGTGGTTGTCCTATGTCAAATTCATTTTGAAAGAAAAAAAAACCAAAAAGATTTTTTTTTGTTTATTTCTGTTTTTGTGTCTGCTGCCGGTCCTACAATGTGGAAGATAAGCCAAAAACATTGAAAATTGACAAAAACAACAAAAATAGAGTTTGTTTTGTGATTCAATATGTGTTTTTAAACACAAGTCAAAAAGAAAGAAAAATCAAAAATCTTTGGTCTGTGGTCGAACAAAATGTGGGGAACATGATATGATTCTAGTCTTGTCGATCTAACCATAGGATATGATCCAATCGACCGGTAATTCTATCATTTGATGTGTCGGTAGGCTCAACATACTTAGAAGTAGACTATTTCTGTTATTATACACATTAATTTGCTTGAAAATGTGAACCTATAAGTCTACCAGTGCTAAATTCTTTAAATTTGCCTAAGTCTGAGCTAAGTACGATATGCCAACACACACGAATATTTCTTTAGCATTAAGTCCCTGATTTCACACATCAGCACACCATCTGTTTTGCTTACGCCAAGACCTTGGTGCTGCTTCATCCATCAATAAATCCGTGGCACATCTGCTTTGCGAAAGCAATGACCTTGTGTCCATGCGATCCCATCACATTCATCATTATCTGTGACACATCTGCTTTGCGAAAGCAATGACCTTGTGTTCACGCGATCCATCTTAACATCCATTCATGAAATCCGTTACTTAACACTAAAGAAATAGGGGGAAATAATATAAGCTGTCATATGTTGAAGAATTCCATATGTTCCGATTTTAAAATTCTTATGTGTGTGGGCTGTATCCGAAGTGCAAAAAATGGCCTATGGTAGAATACTGGTGACTTAAGTTGTATATAAGGTTAATCACATCTTTCTCTAATTGGACAAAACATGATAAATTCGTCACAGAATTTTGTTGAAAATTACCTTGTTTGAGCTTAAGTGGATAAACAATACCGACAATCTGACTTAGGGTACCGGATAAGAAAGGTGATTTGAATTGTTAGTTTTATCGATCACGTAAATGACCGGTATGATTCTAAACATGTCTGACCACGACCATGCAAAAATAGGTGAATTTTTTTTAAGTCAAAGTACTTAAATTTCCAAGTTTGGTGTAAAATTGACCAACTTGTGCTAGAATCAATCCTTGAATTGGTTTGAAGTTAACCAACTTAAAAAATTGATATCTTGAGTTCGGGTGGAAAGTTAACCCAACTCGGATAAAAACTGAAATTTTGAGTTCGGGTGGAATTTTGACCAGTAAAAGTCAAATTTAGGTACTAGATGTGTCCTTGTCAAATTTATTGAAGTTAACAAGTGCTTGGCTTATTTATACAAAATTTATCTTCCAGGTAGATCACTGGTGGTAGGCATGCCTTTTATGTTTTTTAGTCTTGTGGTTAAACTGCAATTCTTTAAATTTTTGAAAAATTTTAGGACTTAGAATTTTTTTCCTTGTAGTTTTTCAAAAATCTGCTCTTAGCGGACTTGTTTTTGCCTTAGCGAACTTTATCATAAGGCAAGTCCGCTAAGAACAATTCACAGGTTTGAAGGCTTGTTTACCTCTAGCGAACTTGTTTTTGAACTTGTAAATTTTTTTCTTGTTTTTCCTTACAAGAGGTCCGCTAAGAACAAATTTGTTCTTAGCGAACTTCCTCTTTCATTCTTTTTAACACTAAGACGAGAAGTCTGCTTAGTTGACTTTAGTCCTTAGCGAACTTCTCCTTTTCTGTTAAATTTTTTAACGTTAAAACTTGTCTAAGTCTTGAGAAGCCCGCTAAACACTTGTTGTTAGCGAACTTCTCTTATATACATAGAACATTTTTCATGGGATGTGAAGTGCGCTAAGTAGAATTTGTCCTTAGCGAACTTCTCCTGTGTTTACCTTTTATTCAAGTGTTTGACAAGTCCGCTAAGAAGGTTTTTGCCTTAGCGAACTTCTTCACTTGTCAAAAGTGTACTGAGGTTAAACTAGTTCCTAGCGAACTTGTTTACACCTTAGCGGACTTCAATTTTTACTTAGAAAAACTTAAATTCACAAGTTTCGGTTTGGCCTTAGCATACTTGTTTCAAGCCTTAGCGAACTTCCTTAGGCTTAGCAAACTTTCCTTGCCTTAGCGAACTTCTTTTAGTCTTAGCGTACATCTTTCAAGCCTTAGCGAACTTCCTTAGGCTTAGCGAACTTTCCTTGCCTTAGCGAACTTTCCTTGCCTTAGCGAACTTCTTTTAGGCTTAGCGTACTTCTCACAGGCCTTAGCAAACTAGTACAAACTTGAATCTCCCTTTACCGAACTTGTTTAAAAACTTAGATATTTCTAAGTTCGCTAAACCTAATACTATAAAAGGGAGACTTAGTCTTTTTCTTCATTCACTCGTTCAAACCTTCACATACACCCGCTCACTCTCTCAAACTGGCGACTCATCTTCATCGCTGTTCGATCAAAATCTCCCATCTCGCTCTTGAATCTGTAATACATTCAACAATTGGGATTGATTCACTCACTCCTATTGTGATTACAGGTTTGATTTCTCAGTCTCTTTAGGTTATTTTGACTCGATTAGGATCGGTTGTTGATGTTCTTGAGCCGTGAGTGTGCGAGATCAATTTCTAGGGTTCTAATATTGAAATTTTGGTGATTAAACATATTTCTCTGCTTTTTCTTGTTCCATTTCACTTGTGAGCACGATTAAGGTATGTAAATCTCATCATGTGAATTTCACACTTTAAACCTGATAAGATTGTGTACAGGGGTTCGGATAAATGTGCTTGAACCTGAAATTTCTTTAAGTCTTTATAACAGATTGGTTAAGATTGTTTTAGTTATTGGTTTGAATGGTGTAAATTGATACATTGTTTGAATCAAGGCCATAAACTGTGACCTCTGTTCTTTATAGGTGATTAGAAAAAAAAATTTATGTTCTTACAAATTATGGAATTTGGTTGATCATTAGGATCCATAGTGCTGCTACAGTTAACCTATTCTATTTTACTAAATTTGCTTAAGTGGATGTGCACATGAATTCTATATTAACCACCATGAGTTATCCATGATTTTTTACTTTGATGTGTGATTGACTTTGAGAATTTCACATTGATATTTCTCACCTTGTCTCAAACCATAGTCACTTATTCCTGCTTATCATTGACTAATTGATGAATTGAGAACTATAAACTGTTAACAAACCTTTGTTTAGTTGAATCTATAGTAAAATTGATGGTTTGGTTCATTTTTCTCAATTATGTATTTAACTCAATTTGTTTAAGTGTTTGCCTATAGTTTCTGTGTTTGTCTATTTCTTGAAGTCTAACATAGCTTGTCTGATCCCGTAACGGAAATTCTTACTGTTGTGATATTGATCAAGAGCATTGCATCTCTTTCTAGTGATCTTAGCATATTTTAGATCATTAAAGAGGTATGTTGTTCTAACAAATGGCAATTTGAGTTAAGGCTCAAAATTAGCTACACAGGGGAAAATCTTTATAGTGATTGTTAAAATTTAACTATTGCCTGATTTCTAATTTGAATTGCTTGATCCCAGCAGATTACTCATTGAGTCATTTGAGACTTCACTACATCTTAGATTAGATCTTAGACACCCATAGATCTTCACAAAGGTATGTGTTTCTCAATACGAGCATTTAGATTATTAATCAGGTAGTGCATCAACTTTTCCTTTATTACTTGCATAAATGCCTTTCCTTGTGTCAATAGACATCCAATTGAGCCCAACACTGGTGGTTTAGTCTGGTTAGAATCCACATGGGTCTAAAACTAGTCAATAACTCAGGTTAAGGGATCTTGGTATCATTTGACACAAAAGTGAACTTGTTTAATTGTTTTGACCTATTCAAGCTGATTTGATCATCTATGTGATCATTAATGAGTATAATTACCTAGGGTGTGATCCATGCCCTATTTTAGGCTTATGTGAACCAACTTAGGTGACTAAAATCTGATTGAACACATTTTTGGTCATTTTGACTTTAGTAAGTCAAATTTTGCATGAAATTGACTTTAAGAGACTTATGTGGGTATCTTGCTTGAATGTGAACTTCGTGACTTGTTTATGTGCTTTTTGATCCCTATGTGCATAAGTTATGTATTACGGGTTGAATTTAACATGTTGAAGCCATCATTTAATCTGTTGAGTAGTTCTACTAATCTTAGTGAATCTGCATGAGAAGTTCTACTAATCTTAGTGAGCTTGATTTAGTCCTTAGCGGACTTCAAGTCTGCCTAGCGGACTTGTTCACTGCTTAGAAAACTTGATATGTTCCTAGCGGACTTGTTCTCTGCTTAGCGGACTTGAGTCAAGTCTTCATACCATTTAAACAGTATTTGAACTTCTGATACACTAGGATTGTTCTGGTAGTTTGACAAGTCAATGTTACACTTATTGCATGCATCTAATTGGCCTTTAAAATATGATAGACTTGTTATATCCTAACTTCCCTTTCCTATACCTAAATGTGATGATTTAGACTAAGGTGTTCTTGTTCTCCATTGAAAGACACCAAATCAATGGATTCACAAGCTCGGGTGGAACCAAGTCTCAAATGTGACTTTCCCTGAACTGATTTGACAAACTGGGATCCTAAAACCTCATTTTATACCAATTGAACTTAAAGACCTTGGTTTTTGATCCCAGATTGTCAAAACTTCCTAGATTTGGTATCTCTGATTGTTGTTGAGCCTAAGTAGTAGACTTTTTCATAAATTTCTCCTTGACTCAACAGCAAGTCAAATTTTGGTTGATCCAGACAAGATTATTGGGTCATTTGTTGTTCTCATGCAAAACTTTCAATTAAGCTAAAATTAATGGAGTTTTAGATCTGGCTCCTTGTTTTCCAGATTTTAATTTATTACACACAACATTTTTACTTCCTAAGATACTTACTATTGTTAATCATGCTATTCCAGTTACTTGTGATCATTTTGGAGTATATGCACTATGTGATTTAGTTTATGTCATTGATTTTAATATGAAAAGCTCTGTCACTATCACGAGTCTAGTGTGACATGACATTCATCTAGTGTCAACTCAGATATAACCTTGTAATTATATATGTGCAGATGCCTCCCAAACAAGCTGTAGAAGCTTTGGAGTATGGTCGCTTGCATAACGGAAGTTGCATTTTTAACAAAAACTGGGAAGGTGCTGATGAGCAAGCCATTGAGCTATTGCAACAATAAACATGGGTAACGACAATGCAGGTTAACCCTGTCATCTACAAGGGTATCATTGAAGCTTTCTGGAACAATGCTCAATTTGCAGAGCTTGATGATGATTCAAGTGTAATAAGGTCCAGGATCTAGAACACTGATGTTGAAATTACTAAGGAGAAGATCAGAACGGTCCTGAACTTGCAAGATGCTGGCATGCCCAAGTCTTTCACAAGGACTCAGTGGCAATCTACAATCACAAGGATGGATATTCTGGCATCTTTCTCCCAGATGTCAGCAACAAGATACTCAAGACCTTATTTCCAACCAATTGGAAGTTCATAATCAGCTTCTTCATTGCCGCCTTTGGACACAGAAAGGCAACTCCAAATGATTTTGTTGAAGAAACCGCATGGGCTTTACATGGGTTTATCACAGGTGAGGGTTTCAATCTATCTCATCAACTTCTCAAGTGGATGTTTGCTAGCCTACACCCTACTAGAAGAGCAAAGAAGTTTCTGATGTATCCTCGTTTCATTCAAGCTATACTGGATCATTATTACCCTAACTTGATCAAGCAATGAGAGACCTTCTCCACAAGCTCAATGAACACTGGCTCATACAGTAAGTACCATAAAGGTAAATATCAAGGGATTATTGTACCTTTCTTTCCCGAGATAATTGCTCGGATTGCTCCTGCTGGTGCTGAAGGAGATATTCAAATGGGTGAAGCTGCAGTAGAAGCTCAAGTTGAAAATCCTGTAGCTGCTCAAGTCCAACCTCAACTGGATTTGAATGCACCAGTTATTACTGATCCTACTGCTGCTGCTGAAGACCTTGGGAATCTCCAGGGTACAAGTGCTGAAGCTTCTGAGCCTACTGAACGTACCTCAAGTTCTGCACTAGTAGACTTGTCTGAAGAAGAAGAAGGAGACGACGATGATAATGATGAAGAGTCTGATTCCTCATACTCTGATAACAGTCCTGCACAACCTGAGGGCATTCATCCTCGGAAAAGACAGAGGACTGGAGATTATTCAAGGCCTCTACTGCTCAGACACAACAATCATCCTCTGATGAAAGCTACAGTCCGTCATAAGATGAACAAGTTGTTAATGAGACTTCAGTGTCTCTCGATCAAGTCGATCTGACTTATGATCTCGATGAGCCTGGCAGCCCTCCTCAGTTTCCTCCTAAGACAAGTTTAGAAAATCTAACAAGAACTGCTGAAGACAGAGATTTATCCTCTGAGTTCATAATGATCAGAGCTGAGAGAAGCAACTCCTGTACAGAAAAACTCAAAGTCGGGAGAAAGCCCGGTTCACTAAAATGATTATGAAGTTGTGGGTTCATCTGGAACTCAATCTGATACAGCCTTAGCTACAACAACTGTCTCTCCATCTCTTGCTGAACAAATTGAGAGTTTTGATATGGATATGAGACCACTGGAGAAGCTAGCTGAAGTTGTTGTTACCACCACTAACACAGCTGGTATTGTTGCTACCAGCCCAAAAGTTTCTAAATCTGAAAAGGTAATGGAACTTCAAGCTGAATTTGTCAATCTTCAGAGTCAGAATGATCACCTCAATTGTTCTCTACAAGTGGCAAATCAAAAGATAAATGATCAGTCACAAGTAATTGCTGAACAAGCAGCAGAAATTCTGAGACTCAAAGATCTGTTAGCCAAGTCAAATGAAGACAAAAAATCAAGTGACAAACCAGATGATGATACTGGTGATCAAGAGACTGAGCTACAAGAAGAACAATATCAAATTGATCAAAGAAGTGAAGGAAGGAATTCTCAAGATCCTATATCTTCTACTACTGTTCCTGCTCGCAAAGACTCATCTGGTGTTCAAGATACTTCAAGCCCTATGAATGACATCGATTGTGAGGTTGATGATGATACTGTCATTGAAGGAGATGATCTGAACTTCTCGGATGACGAAGAATCTTTCGTCAACAGCCTCCTTTATGACGAACCTATTGATGAAAATTTGGACTCAATCAAGAAGCTTGCGCCGGTGCCTGAAAATCTAAAACTCTAAAGATTTGCACTGGCAGCTAAAGCTCTTGCTATTGAGGGATCCACAAGTGCAGAGTCTGAAGCTGAACCTGACAACTCTCTGCAACTATCCATTGTTCCCACCGGTCATGCTGAAATCTCTACCTCTTCTGCCATAGTTCCTGTGACTGAAGGTGTCCGTCACATGCACGTCGACTCAGCCTTCTTAGACTTTGAAATGTCAAATATTTGGGAATACTATGCGTAGAAAATCTACTCAAGAAAAACTCATGTGGAATTCTAATTGAGAATCTTGATGATGGTGACGAGACAGCATATGAAGAACATCCGTACTTTGTATACTTTAGAGATGAAGATGACATGAATGAGCTAGGTCAGAGAATGAATGTGCTCATGAATGAAGCTAATCCATTGAACTACATTGATCTGGATACGATCGATAGTGAAGTTTGTTATACCTTGAATTTTCGGCTCGTAATCAGGGTACAGGTATAGGCTTAGGGCAGGATTGACCCAGGAATTGTATGACCCAGAATTTAACAGGTAACACTGAATAACCCTGAGTGTATCAGAACTGAGGTAATGTCCTAGGATGTCATCGTAATTCAGGGAGGTTTATATTTATTTTATTTTTGTCATACATTATTATGACCCAGGATGAGTATAATCTAGGGTCACTGTTATTGTACGAATGACCCAGCATGTGGAAATGACCCTACATGCTAGGATATTGTTACTAATACGTTTTGTGCCTATATCTAATCAAGGACAGGTTGACGAAGTCTACCAATGGTCGAATGGGACGATCTGGAGACTTATTTCGCACGTGGTCAAAGGAAGTTAGCTAAAAACTCGGTCAAGCAACTGAAAAAGACGTTGGAGAAAAGATCCCTGGAATATCGGACAAGTTGTTGAAGAGCTAGGAGTATAAATAGGACATTTAGACTTATTATTCAGCTCACTCGAGCTTTACTCATTGTATTCTCATATTCAATTTTCTGTTTACTCACTGTACTCAAACATTTACGTGATAAATTGGTAGCGTGTGTTATCGCTACCCAGGGTTTTTATGTCGGCGGCGCCTTAGAGACATCTAAGAGCTAAGGGCTTTTCCCTAGTAAAATTCTCAGTGTTCTTACTTGTATTCAAGGCTTCATTTGTGTTACTAAGTTTCTTAATCAATTTCGTAATCAAACTTACATTTTTACTCAGGATTTTGACTTTTGTCCCTGGAATTCAACTGTTGTCCCAGGATTTTTGCAAACAGTTTTCGTATCTTAATCCTAGGCACCAAACCTCACAATCTTATTTGGTTCAAATCTTGCTAAATCAGCTTAAGTAATTTTTAGCCAAAACAATTTGGCGCCCACCGTGGGGCAATTGGTGTCAGTTTTTTGTCAAACTCTTTTCAGGTTCGTCCTAAACTTGATTCTTACCAAAATCTATCAAAAAATGTCAAGACAAATGAACACCTCAAATGTTTCGGTTTTTGTTGTGACTACTTCAACAACTGGAGTCACCCCACCGGGTCCAAGGATCAGTACTTCGACAAGTGGAGTCACCTCACTGGCTCCAAGGTTTAACACTTCAAATTCAGCTACACACAACGACGGACCGACAGTCAACCATCAAGTGATCGAGACTGAAAACATCCCAGATGACACTGTCTTGATATTTAATACTGATATCCTAGCCACATTCGGTACGATGGAGCGCCACATGGAACTCCAACAAAAGGTGAACCAGGAATTCATGGCCTAATTGACGAGCAAAAGATCAGAGTTACCCAGGGCTACATCAGTTCAACCTTCTCCACTTGATCCCAGAATTCTGAATTTCAGCACCCCTGGAAGCAATTCCAGGGTACATGAAGGTATCACCCCACTGGACAGGAGATCAACATCCTTTGCCGCTCAGATGACCCAGGCTGATCTACCCAGGATGTCCACCATCAGGGAATCATTCGTTAATCCTGGGACAAATATGACTCGGGATGTCGGTAACACTCCTCAAACTTTCGTCCATTATGCTAATACTAACAATTCAGTGCAGGATCCAGGGAGTTGTGCAACCTATCCCTGAAGTTGGACCAGCGAGTCATAGATTGTCTAGGTTTGCTCCACCAATCTGTGACGTGGAGATACCCAAAAGGTTTCAAACACCCAGCATGAAACCTTATGACGGCACGACAGACCCTGAAGAACATGTGGCGCAGTGCCGTGAAAGAATTGAGGTTATCTTCATGATGGGACTTAGCAAAGACTCGCCATTCTATGAAGACCTGGTCATGAACTCGTGCTACAAGATGGACGAAGTTTGTCATAGGGCTCTACGCTTCATCAGGCTAGAGGAGGACAGGCAAATCCTAGGGAAGGGTGAATCCTCCCCGGGGTTTAACAGCTCCAACAGGAAATCAGAGTCCTCACATCCTAGGTCACAGCGATCTAAGCCATACTCAAGGCCCGATGAACTCGAGTGAACAGTGTGGACCAGGATGAAGAGGAAGAAGAATATCCTTCCCTTAACGATTATTGCTTTACTACTGATATTTCTGGTGTTGTGTTTGCTATGCAGGATCTTGGAGACAAAGCAAGATGGCCCAAGAAGAATGATAGACCTTCTACTTGGAAGGACAAGTCCAAATGGTGTGCCTACCATGAAGACTTTGGTCACCAGACCGAGGATTGCATGGCCCTGAGGAGCGAAATTAGCTATCTACTCAGCAAAGGTTACTTGAAGGAGCTCCTGGGAAAGAAGAAGGATAAATCCAGGGAGCAGAACCCAAAATCCAGGGACAATGGTGCAAGGTCCTAGGATTCTGGACACGTCGATGGCCGTCTTGAGAGAGCATCCTCACCACCCCCAGATGATAAGCTAATCCACTTCATTTCTGGTGGTTCTGATATTTGTGGTACCTCTTATTCTGCAGCGAAAAGACATGCCAAGGAATCCAAGTCAGATAGAGAGGGAAGACCCAGGAAGAGCTCTGTTCAACCCGATGTCAAGGAAATTACGTTCGGCGAAGACGATAGACGCGATATCATAGACCCTCATCATGATGGGTTGGTGATAACACTTCACATCGCCAACAACATTGTGAAGAGGATCTTGATCGATGGAGGCAGTTCAGTAAACATAATCCAGTTGGAGGCTTTGCAGAAGATGGGGATTCCACATTCAAAGATCATCTCAAAATCCACGGTACTCGTGGGTTTCAGTGGTGAAACAAAGAATACCCTGGGTGAAATCAAGCTTCCGGTCTATGCAGAAGGGCTTAACTCAGTCCAACGTTTCTGTGTGATGGACGCACCTTCAGGGTACAATGTAATCCTGGGTAGAACCTGGATTCATGACAACAGGGTTGTACCCTCAACGTACCATCAATGTGTGAAGCTGCCAACACCTTGGGCTGTGATCACAGTCCACAACGACCAGCAAGAGTCCATGGAATGTTACACTACATCGATGAAAATATCCTCCAAACAAAGACAGTGATAGCAATTAAAGAAAAAGGCCCGGGAAGCCCTGGAAGCAAGGGAGCAAGACGTCAAAACTGTTGAGTTAGATCCTTCGAATCCAGGGAAGAAATTAAGTCTATATTGGAACAAATATCCCGTGGCCAATAGAGGAACAATTAGTACACCTACTCAGGTTCAGGATGTCAACCTTTGCTTGGTCCCATGATGACATGACAGGTATTTTTAATCCGTTATTACACATAAACTTGGAATTGATAACTCTTTCAGGACCATACACCAAAAGAGGAGAAAGTTTGCACCAGAAAAAAATGTCATGATCCAGAACGAGGTGGATAGACTATTAAAAGAAAAGATGATCAGAGAAGTAAAGTTTCCCAGGTGGAAAGCCAACGTGGTGGTAGTAGGAAAGAAAAATGGTAAATGGAGGGTATGCGTAGATTACACGGACCTGAACCGTGCGTTCCCAAAAGATCCATTCCCACTACCTCACATAGATTCCATGGTTGACGCAACGGCAGGCCATGAAATGTTGACTTTCATGGATGCCACCTCAGGATTTCAGCAGATCCAGATGGAACCCCGGGATCAGGAAGATATGGCATTCATAACACCGACAGGTATATATTGCTATATAGTTATGCCCTTTGGATTAAAAAATGCAGGGGCAACATATCAGAGATTAGTTAACATGATGTTCAAAGAAAAACTGGGAGACACAATGGAGGTGTATATCGACGACATGGTGGTGAAATCCAGGGTCATCAGCGACCATGTCCAAAATATTAAGGATTCCTTTGACATCCTGGATAAATACAACATGAAGCTAAACCCAGAAAAGTGCCATTTCGGGGTCAGAGCAGGCAAATTCATGGGATACATGGTAACCAAGAGAGGTATAAAGGCAAGTCCAGAGCAGATCAGGGCAATCGCCAACCTATAATCACCATCCAGCACCAAGGATGTTCAAAGACCTACAGGTAGAATTGCTGCCCTGAATAGATTTATATCAAAATCCTCGGAAAGATGCAGGGAATTCTATGACCTCTTAAAGAAGAACAAGAAGTTCGAATGGAAAGAAGAGCACGAGAAGGCGTTCCAGGATTTGAAGGCATATTTATCCACGGCACCCTTGTTGATGAAGCCTAATCCAGGGGAGCCCTTGTCCCTATACTTAGCAGTTTCTAGAAATACGGTAAGCGCAGTCCTGACCAAGGATGCAGAATGTCACAACACTTTGTGTATTACGTAAGTAAAAGTTTACTTGATGCTGAATCCAGGTACTCACACCTTGAAAAACTTATATTAGCCCTAATTATGGCATCTACTAAACTTAGACACTATTTGAAACTCATACAATTCATGTTAGAACTAACTACCCTATAAAGTCTGTTTTAAGAAAACCAGAAATGTCAGGTCGAATGGCTAAGTGGTCTGTGAAGCAGAGTGCATATGATCTGATCTACAAGGCCTGAAAACAGCTATAAAATCCTAGACTCTAGCTGATTTTGTGGCTGATTTCAGTACTGAAATACAACAAGAGGCAGACCATGAATTCCAGCAGCTTCAATAGGAAGAAATTTCAGGGTGCTGGACTTTGTTCATTGATGGAGCATCAAATATCAGGGGGACAGGCCTAGGAATCGTACTGAAATCGCCACAGGGGGACATGATACCCCAGGCTGTTAGATGTGGATTGCAAGCAACTAACAATGAAGCTGAGTATGAGGCCCTAATTGCTGGGTTACACTTAGCATTACACTTGGGAATTCAACACATCCAGGTATATGTTGACTCTCTTCTTTTATCTAACCATTTTAATGGGTCCTACGCAGCCAAAGGAGAGAAATTAATCAAATACTTGGACGTGGTAAAAAGAATGTCCCAGGATTTTCAAAATTTTAATATTCAACAAATACCAAGAGAGGAGAATGCTGAAGCAGATGCATTGGCGAACCTAGGCTCAGCATTCAAGGCACTCAAAGACACTCATATTCCTATAATTCATATACTAACACCAGCTATAGACCAAGGTACAGATACCCAGAGTTTCGATACAGCAGATTAAATCCTGGTATCCAGTACCCATGATTCTTCGACCCAGAATGAGTCCTAGACCAGACTAATTATTCAGTATTTGCAGGATGGTACTATTCTAGGGAACGAGAAGGATGCTCGTGCATTCAGAGTAAGAGTAGCCAGGTACGTGATTATTAAGAACATATTGTATAGAAAATCTTTTGCAGGTGCATATCTGAGGTGCTTGGAGAAAGATGAGGCCCAAGAGGTACTCAAAGATATCCACGGGGGTGATTGTGGAAACCATACAAGGGGCAGGTCCTTAATGTCCAAGATTCTTAGAACAGGGTATTATTGACCTACCATGAGGAAAGATTCCCAGGATTTCTCACAGAAATGTGACGCATATCAAAGACACGCCAATGTCCCTCACCAGCCTGCAGAACCATTGTACCCTATTCCAGCATCCTGGCCCTTCATGAAGTGGGGGATGGATATTGTTGGAAAATTACCCAAGGCCCCTGGAGGAAAGGTATTCATGCTAGCTATGACAAATTATTTCTCAAAATGGATTGAAGCCGAGGCATACGTTCAAGTCAGGGAGAAAGAAGTCATATCCTTTATTAAAAGAAACATTCTGACAAGATTTGGGGTACCATCCGAGATTGTTTGTGATAACGGGTCCCAATTTATCGGAAGCAGAACCACAGGATTCTATGAAGCAGTTATCCCAACAGGATTCTGGCATTATGGGCAGATAGGACCACATCCAATAACGCCATAGGCCAAACCCCATTTTCCTTGGTCTTTGGTACTGAAGCAGTTATCCCAACAGAAATGGTGGTCCCAACATTCAGGGTCAATGGTCAGACCCAGGATTCGAATGATCAGTCCCTAGTTGAAGACTTAGATACCCTAGATGAACTGAGAGATCAAGCGGCTTGGAGGATGGCAGCGTATCAACAAATAATTTCCAAGACTTACAACAAACATGTGAGGATCAGAAAGGTTTAAAGTGGGAGATCTAGTCCTTAGAAAGGCATTTCAGAACACAACAAATCCAGGGGACGAAAAGTTGGCTCCTAAATGGGAAGGTCCCTACTTGATTGACTCTGAGGCTGGTAACGGGGCATATTGGCTAGCTAATATTAAAGGAGAACTACTACCATGACCTTGGAATGCGATACACTTGAAGGCATATTTCATCTAAGGCTTCATGTCCCAGGATTCAGCTGCCCAGGTATGTGCTTAATTTTCAAATTCATTCTGGAAATCCAAGTCAGTTTCTCTCACTTAATTCATTTCATTTATCCCTTTACATGTTTAATTTTCTTTGTTTATTTTTTAATCAGTCACATATCATATATTTTTTAAAAGTTGTTATTCGCTGCCCTGAATACACTAAGATTTATGTTTTGTCAGTTGGGCTACTCAGAATCCAAGGTATCCCAGGATTCAGGGTACCCAAAATGTAGGATGGTCAAAAATCCAAGGTACACGGGACAAGGTGCACTCATAATTCACCAAGCTAAGGATAATCAGCATGTGTCTCCTAAGTATGAGACTAGCCATCTCACTTCCGTATTGGGTAAGGCCTAAACCCACTCCTAAGGTTCGAGGACTAAGCTTCCTCCATCCAAATATAGGCTATCACGCCTCGCCCGGGATGCACGTGGCAATTTCTGCTTCGCCCGAGACGCACGTGATCCAAGTATGAAACCCTGGGATTGTGGGATCATCCGTGTTGATAGCATTGGTGGCAACCTCCCAATCCAGGGACATATGCGGATCCCTTAAGGTTTAAAACGATTAACGCGTTTTCAAGATGGATTGGTGCTGATGTACCAACTTAAGTCTCCAAGGACATGCCCTAGTCAGTCAGTACGACTAAGAGGAAATCCCTAGTTCGCCAGTACGGCACCCGGCATGACCCAAAAATAAATTAAAGATTACCTAGTGACCCAGGATTATTGACATAATCCAGGGTTATGACGAATGAACCTAAGTAAATTAACACATGGCTAGTTAATTCTAACTGTTATGTTCGTATGACGGGGAACATTCACAAATCGACTGAAGCCACGAGGAGTCCTAAATCCTGGGGGCAACCCAGGAATACTAAGGTAAACCCTAGAATGATTCCATGCACTAGCAAATATTTTTCAAATATTTCAAACACAATCATGTAACTAAAAGCAGTTATATTAAAGGACCCATCATGGGTCCGGAAAAGCTCTGGCCACCCCAAGATAGGGGCATGTCAAAAACCCTGGATTCATTATCCAGGGGTGGGGCATATTGTCTTAAACAAAAAACCGGGAAACATCAACCGGCATCACATCACAAACAGAAAATTAAAATTGTTTATTAAACAAGAACCACAAAAAAAAAACAAGAAGACGACCCCAATCTTCAGACTGCATCCTGGGTCGTCTCATTAGCTTCATTCACCGGCACGTCCTATTCTCCCTTGGGCTCCTGGGCTGGCACGTCCCCCTCCTTGGGCTAGTCGATGTCCATGGCATGATCAGCGGAACCCTTGGATGGGGTACCCTTGCTGGTTCCAGGGTCAGCTCCAGGGTCACACCCAGCAGGGATGGTTGCGCCTAGTTCGCGTAATTTAGCTGCCCATTCACTTACATCCCATTTGGGGTTCTTAAACCCCAGGTCCCTGACCTCCTTAGCCATCTTCAACCTGCACTAGAGGAGCGAGATGCGGGCTATTAGCCTACTCTCGTCACCCTTTGCAGCCAGGGAATCCTCGTGGTCGGCCCTCGCATCCACTGCCTTCTTCTCCAGGTCCTGCACCAACCCCCGATTTTTATTAGCCGCCGTCCTGGTCAAGTTCAGCTCCTTGTTCAGAGCAGCGACCTCCCTCCTGGCTGAAGACTCAGTATCCTGGGCACGCTTCTCGGCAGCCCGGACCAGCTCGAAGAATCGCCCAGCAATCTACGAGACAAGGTAATTTAATTAAGTATTTTAGACCCTGAATGGCTTAACTATGCAAAAAATTCAGGGGTACCCAGGATTTACTTACATGGCGAGAGGAAGCTTCAGCATGTATAAGCAGCTCGGCAGCATCCATGTTTTCCAGGGGTTGCAGGGCAGGAGCAGCAGCAGCAGCCCTGGTCTTACGTTTTGTGCCAGAGGCCCTTGAAGAAGGAGCCTTGGGGGTAGACATGGGCTCAGCCTTCACTGGGGCCAAGACCTGGATGTCCTGTTCAGATCCACCCAGCAGGAAAGCGTCCAGATCAACGTCCTTGAGGTTGATGGGAGTAGCAGCAGCTGAAGAACAGAAACATGAGAAATCAACAAAATCCAAGGAACAAAAAGCAGGGTACCAGTACACTTATAACTAGACATGCAATGAGAAGTGAAGGAGGCAGCTTGGTGGGGATCAGCCTCGAACTCTCGGTCTTCCTTGGTGATGGTCAGGAATGTCTCAAATCTCTCAAATGCCCCTAGATTTGCAGGGCCGATTGAACTCAAGCTAAGTACTGCATAACAGAAAAATGCAAGGTCAGTATTTGTATAACATATAATAAAAAGTAAATCCTAATTCCTAATGCAGGTGAGAACCTACCATCTACTTTCCATCTAATCGGAAGACCCATCCCTCCTGGAATGGTTGATCTCTTGACAAAGAAAATTTTTCCCTTCCATTCCTCGTGAAATGAAGCCCGAGGAACCATTTGAACCTCCTTGTTCAAAGCCTTGAACAAAAACCGATTGCTACCATGGGACTTGAGTTCGTAACCCAGGGCTAATTCAGATAACCCAACCAGGGAGTCGAACTCCCTATTGAGACGGTCAAGGGTGCCCAGGATTCTCCATACGATGGGAAGGGTTTGGGCATAAGCAAGGCCGGTGGCCTCAACGAACTCGGCCAGAAGACCGGTGAAAGGAAAAGACAAATCCATGGAGAAAGGGGTAAACGGGAAGCAAACCCATGTTTCAGAACTGAAATCCGACCTAAGCCTTCTATCGAAGGGTCTGATTTCAGCGGTAGAGGGAAGAAGACCCGAGAACGACAATGCAGCAATGTCGGCGTCGGTAAAGTTGTAGGTCTCTAATTCCCGACTCTACAGGTAGTTTTGATCGAAGAAATCCTCGATTCCCATCTTTTTGGCTAGGGTCTCCGATCGAATCTTCTTGCGAGTCATGATCAGAAAGAAAGAAAAGGAAGGACTAGAACGAGAAATTACCTGATCGGAGAAGGTCGGAAGCCGGAGACGTCACTGGAAACCTTTGCTCTCGAAAAGTTAATGAGAAGAGAGGGGAGGTTAAAGCTGATATTTAAGGAGGTTAGAAGTTGCAGGGGTGATGGGATGTTACCCCACGACGTGGCGCAGTGGATCCCAAATTAACGGACACGATCAAAACAAACATGCATTAGACCCTAAATTGAAATTTTCATAGCTGTAAGACTTATCTACAACTTGTGAAAATTTAGGGGCAATTGATATACCCTGAATTTTCGGCTTGTATTCCAGGGTACAAGTATAGGCTTAGGGCAGGATTGACCTAGGAATTGTATGACCCAGAATTTAACAAGTAACGCTGAATAACCCTGAGTGTATCAGAACTGAGGTAATGTCCCAGGATGTCATCGTAATTCAGGGAAGTTTATATTTATTTTGTTTTTGTCATACATTATTATGACCCAGGATGAGTATAATCCAGGGTCACGGTTATTGTACGAATGACCCAGCATGTGGAAGTGACCCTGCATGCTAGGACATTGTTACTAATACGTTTTGTACCTATATCTGATCAAGGACAGGTTGGCGAAGTCTACCAACGGTCGAATGGGACGAGCTGAAGACTTATTTCGCACGTGGTCAAAGGAAGTTAGCTAAAAACTCGGTCAATCAACTGAAAAAGACGTTGAAGAGAAGATCCCTGGAATATCGGACAAGTTGTTGAAGAGCTAGGAATATAAATAGGACATTTAGACTTATTATTCAGCTCACTCGAGCTTTACTCATTGTATTCTCGTATTCAATTCTCTGTTTACTCACTGTACTCAAACATTTACGTGATCAATAAATTGGTAGCGTGTGTTATCGCTACCCGGGGGTTTTATGTCGGCGGTGCCTTAGAGACATCTAAGGGCTAAGGGCTTTTCCCTAGTAAAATTCTCGGTGTTCTTACTTGCATTCAAGGCTTCATTTGTGTTACTAAGTTTCTTAAACAATTTCGTAATCAAACTTACATTTTTACTCAGGATTTTGACTTTTGTCCTTGGAATTCAACTGTTGTCCCAAGATTTTTGCAAACAGTTTTCGTATCTTAATCCTAGGCACCAAACCTCACAATCTTATTTGGTTCAAATCTTGCTAAATCAGCTTAAGTAATTTTTAGCAAATGCTGAATTCAAGTAAAGATGGAGGTAGATGATGAATATGTGAGTGTGCCTCTGTCAATTATTATGTCTACAGGTGAGACTCTAGCCTTGAACATCACCCCACATGTTCCGGGTTTCATCCCAGCAGATGCTGAATTCATCAACCTTGAAACAAGTGCTGGCCTCGAATCTCAAAGTCAAACTGATCCTGTAGTATCTGCTGAGCAAGACCTTCTTGAACAGATCTTTGAAGCCTCTTTTATGCATTTCTCCCCTGACTCTGGAAAGGAGGGAGTTGATGCTAATTTGACGGCAGCTCAAGAACCTACTGTCATAGAGCAACCCGGACCCTTCGACAAGGATAAGGGAAAGAGAAAATTGACTCCTAAGGAAATTGCATAGGAGCAACTGAGAAGGGAAGCTGAAAAAGATAGGTCTTGTCGAGCACTCATTGCAGAAACATACAGTGAATAGAACCGACTGATTGAAGAAAAAGCTAATGCACTAAAAAGGTATGAATCAGGACACCCTCCTGCTGTCATATATGGAAAGGGCTCGAGTACTTTGCCCGATCGTTCTGAGTTAGCTAAAATAGATGATTCAAGGATCCGTATTGTCACTAACTTAGAGGACACGGATGTAGATGAAGAAGATACATCTGAAACAGCTCACATGGTAAGAACTCTAATGAGTGACAACTTCTCATTGGAGTATTTGATGAGTCTTACCGAAATTGAGTTAACCAAGTTGTACACTGATGAGGAAAGGTTGAATTCACACCTTCTTCAGAATCAAAATGTTGAAGCTGAAGTTGATCCCTTGGTGGATGTCTTTGCTGACACTAACATAAGGGTCGAATTTATTCCTATCCGCGACCATCTTTCTGATCTTGTACTTGACATTGGCAACACATATCTTCCTTCTCCTGAAAACCCATCTGATGAAGTTCCTGATACTAAAGAATATATCAGATCCACTACTAAAAGGATGACTTTCGAGGACCTCCACAACTATTGTAGGTTCAAAAATGTGGATAAAAAGGCTTACAACAGGAAGAGACTTAAAGGTCTACGAGAGTTTGTATGTGCGCACCGAATGACTGAACGTTTGGCAAAGTTGGAACAGATCAGACTCAGAGAGCAGGAACGAGCTGAGGCTCTCAAGAGGAAGGACAACCATCCCATCTATAACGAATGGGAAAAGATGGCTCCAAATCTAAAGGCTATGCAGCAATTCACTGCCAAAGACCTAAGAAAGATGCCTACCAACCCAAATGACAATTATGGGATGAAAATCCTTGGATGGAAGTATGATGAGGCCTTTGATGCATTTCTAGTGAAGAGGCGAAATGGATATGTTCAAATCTTTGCAGACTTTAGAGCTCTCCGCAACCTATTCTTATGGGAGCTCAAATAGCTAAAATACCTTGATTTAGTGAATCACACCAATCATGAAAAAGGTGTGAAAGTTGTTTCACTAATCAATGTTGCTTATGAGCATAAGAAGAACAAGCAAACTCCTGAAGAGGAGAAGAAAGCTTAGCTGCTTGTAGAGAAAAGGCGTCTCCGTGCCCCTCATCGTGGAATGTTCAAGGACATTGGGAAGGAGGTGAAAGTGAAAACTATACCAGGGAATCAGAAAATTGCTCCAATAATCAGCTGGTACTACAACGGAAAGACTCATGAATTGGTGATTGAGAGAGTTGGTGCTGAGTCTATCAGAATCTTTACAGCAATAGAACTCCGACTTCTCTCAAGATCCTATTTGAAGCTAATCTACTATGAGAAGATGTGGACCATTCCTATTCAACTAAGACCATACGAATGCTATGACGCCAATTACCTTTTAATGTTTTTAAATTGGTGGTGTACTACACTTGCAGGTATGGGTAAACTTACAATTGATAAGGAAGTCATAAGAACAGCAAGCTGCTGGTTGATAGAAGATCATGGATCAAGTGTCATCCTTGTTGGTCCAGAAACGACAACCGTTCACGATATCTAACTAATCTAAGCGTGCGGAAACCGTTTAGATTAGTGATTCAAGAATAGAGATGAAGAGAACACAATAATACGATGATTAAAGCAATAAAAACTTGATCTTTGCACACAAGATGAACTTGTCGGGTACAACTCAGAAATCGTAAACAAGATTCTCTCGGGTTTACGATCGTGAACACCACTTGGCTACTCCTAGAATCGTAATCAGCCACCCCCATGATGGTGAACTCATGGGGTTTATATAGCCACCCCATGAGTTTACAATTGGGCCCTTAAACCCTAATGGTAAACCCAATCTTAAACCCCAAGCCCAATAGTAAACCCAAATAAACTAGTCTACTAAACTAAATAAACCCTCTAAGCCTAGCCCAAACTATTTAATATTACAAGCCTCATAATCTAGCCTCAACAATCTTCCCCTAGGCTTGTGATATTAAATGTCTTTGATCTTTGAATATCTTCTTCTTGACTGGCTTGCATAGATGTTGATGAAGGTTCTTTCCATAGAAATCTTCAATGGGTTTCATGACGGGCACTTGGGACTTCTTCTTGATCAGCATCAGCTCGAACTTCTTGAAATGAACAAGTTAATAAGATGGAGGATTCTCATTGACTTGCTTCTTTTGAAAGAACTGGTTCTTGCTGAATCTTCGGTAACTGTCTTGAATCTCCAAAAATTAGAGGGTAAAATTTTGAAAGCCTCTAACTGTGAAGAACTTGATTGTTGATCTTGGATCTTCATGATCTCTGACTGCTCTCTGTATCATTTTCTTTATCAAAGATTGACTTGAAATCTTCAGCTTCCCCTAAACATGTGAACATCTTCTTTGAAGCTCTTTGATGCTTTTGAAAACTTGTAAAGACACCAACAACTTCCCCTAAACAGTTGCTTTTCCATATGGAAGTCTTGTTCGGCTGGTTCTTTAACTTTGAGCAGCAGCAGCATCAACAACATCTTTCTATCATCAACCTGTCTGACACTCATTTGAAAAAAAAATACTCCACCAGACATTTGATGACTGGTCTTTGGGTTAGAAGGTAATTATCATCTGTTCAGTTGATTCAAATTAACATTATTTTAACCGAAAACCCTAATATAGATTACGGGTTTCTATAAAACTTCCCCTGAACCCACGACCTCTAAAGACTTCCCCTTAGCTGATAACTTCCCCTCAGCTAAGGACTTCCCCTGAGATAATACATATTATATTCGAGTTCCCTTCAGATACTATGTATTATGGAAGTCTTTTCATTAGATAATAAGTATCTGTTGGATTTTACAGTGGGATCCGGGTTACCGATTTTAATTTTATTAAAACCGATTTTTTTAATTAAATTAATTCTCAATTAATTTGGCAGCGGAAACAATTAGAACGCGGATGCTACCGTAACAGGATCAATCACCGAAACACGACAAACACAGAAAAAAAATATTTATTTAAAGTAAATAAATAATTAAATATCTAATGATTAGATATACCTTGTCGGGATCCGAGCAACCGCTCAAGACACCCGGATTCAACGGGCTCGCGCTAGGACGAACTGAGACGTCTGACTCGAACCTTCGAGACAGATCATCGACGGCGGTATCGGCGGCGGCGGCGACAGGCGGCGGCGGCGGTAGTGGCGGCGGCGGTGGTAGGGATACCACCGGTGGTGGTGACAAAATCTTCTCCGTCGGAATGCCCACCGGGACCGATCCCACGACGAACGACTCGCCGGAGATCGGAGGATGGGCGGCGACGGCGGTAGACGGGTAGAGCGGCGCCGGCCACGATGACGCGACCGGACGCGGCGGTCTCGGCTGCGCCGGCAGCGCGAGAACCACCGGTCAGTGGTCGCGCGGCGGCGCGTGAGCGGCTGCGGCCGCGGCGGCGGCTCGGGCTGCGGCTTCGGCTCGGGCTGAGACGGCTTCGCTCTTGAGACGGGCACAGATACTGGCAAGACGAGGGTCCATCGGGGTTTACGAGAGGATCGCGATGGACGTGGTGGAGGTGGCGCACGGTGGTGCGGCGGCGGCGGTGGAGCCGGCTTCGGCGGCTACGGTGCAGGGAGAGAAAGAGGGAGGAGATTAGGGTTTCGAGTGACTTGTCTTCCAATCCTTCTCCCTCCTCTCATTTAATATAAAATTCGCGGACCGGGGCCAGACGGACTGGGCCCGGTCGCGATCTCCTTTAGTCCACCAACCGATCAATCTGTTAATCCGGTAACAACTGATCGGTTCGTCTTTTAATTACCGAGTATTTTGAACCGATAGATTTTGTCGATTTAAATAAATAATTAATATTTATTTAATTCACCATTTAGTTCGTTTATTTCTAATTAACAATTAATTAGATATAATAGTCCGTTGACCCGGGTGTAACTCTTACGGGTCAATATCGGTCGGGTTCGTTAATTTGTCGGGTCAGGACACCATATATCCAACAGTCTCCCAATTGGACTGAACGCGACAGTTTAACGAGCACAGCCAGAGGCACTCTAGCTATGCATAGCTACACCAACTAATATTGACACTTTAAGTCGTTTTCCAAAGTATATCTGATTGACCATCAAGCAGACTCACGACTTGTGCATTCATTGTCATATGTTCCTTTCTGTATAAGACATTGATGAATTATGGGACATGGACTCCCATGTTTTTTATTCATCGATTTTCATTCTCGATACAATTCGAAGTGATCCAACAAACACACAGTAAGTTTGGGTGAGGCCTCACACTTATCACTTGGAATCAACGAGGGCGCCTTTATGTCTAACTGTTGCCGAAGCAAGAGTACAGAATCCCTTGTTGAAGCATACAGCTCCCACTAAACTTTAGAGCCATTCCCAAAAGTAGCCGTTATGGCTGGCAGTTACGCGACAACGTTAGGCTACAATCAAAGAATGTTCTTTAGTAGAAAGGAGTTCGAATATGCGTCTCAGGTCTAAGGATACATTAGAGCATGCATTTAATCAAGCAAGCAAGACTTCCATGTTTGCGTTGCATGATGCGAGTTACGTCCAACGTCAATCACCAATGAGGTCTGTGAGTTTGAACGTTAAACAACTTTAAAGTTCAACTAGTCACAATAGTCTTTCTTTAGTATAGCTCCCACTATCTAATCGACTACGGACATTTAGGACAAGCACTTATTGTCCATGGATTAAACGTACAAATATTGAACACAGTTATGTAATCCTTTATTGCATAAAACAGATGGAATAAGAATAATACAGATAACTGTTTGTGTTCATACATCCAAATACTGAATCAAAACATGTCTTTAGCTAATCTAAGCCCTATCGCTTCTCTGTGGCGTATATGAGTCTCCTGAGTCATAGGCTTAGTAAAGGGATCAGCTAAGTTTTGATCTGTGTGTACTTTGCTTATCTTGATTTCATTTCTGTCGACTACTTCTCTTATGTAGTGGAATTTCCTCAGGACGTGCTTGGCCATCTTATGGGACCGTTGCTCTTTGGCTTGAGCTATAGCGCCTGTGTTATCGCACATCATCTCGATGGGCTGCCTAATACTTGGCACAGCATCGAGATCGGATATGAACTTCTTCATCCACACGGCTTCTTTAGCAGCTTCTGAGGCGGCTATGTATTCGGATTCAGTAGTAGAATCAACTACTACTGGATGTTTTGAGCTTCTCCAAGAAACAGCCCCTCCGTTAAGAGTGAATACGAATCCCGACTGTGAGCGAGAGTCATCTCGGTCAGTCTAAAAACTAGCGTCAGTGTAACATCTTACAGTGAGCTCCTCATCAACACCCCCGAATACGAGAAACATGTCAGTGGTGTTTAACAAGTATTTCAGTATGTTCTTTACAGCCGTCCAGTGAGCTAGCCCTGGCGTCTGTTGGTACCGACTTGTCACGCTCAGTTCATACGAGACATCCGGTCGTGTGCAGAGCATGGATACATGATAGATCCAATAGCAGAGGCAAATGGGATCGATGCCATTTGGCTTATCTCGCGCTCCGTTTTAGGTGCTTGAGATTTGTCCAAGACTGTTCCCTTAGTCATGGGAACGGTTCCTTTCTTGGAGTTGCTCATATTGAACCGAGCTATGATCTTATCTATGTATGTGATTTGACTGAGTCCCAAAAGGCGCTTAGATCGATCTCTGTGAATCTTGATTCCCAGAATGTAAGCGGCTTCTCCAAGGTCTTTCATAGCGAAACAAGATGAAAGCCATTTCTTAACTTCGTTAAGCATGGGTATGTTGTTCCCTATGATCAATATATCGTCCACGTACAGTACGAGGAACGATACAGCGCTCCCACTTGCCTTTCTGTAAACACAAGGCTCATCTTGGTTTTGTTCAAAGCCAAACTCTTTGACCTTCTGATCAAAACGAAGATTCCAGCTTCGAGATGCTTGCTTGAGTCCATAAATGGACTTGCAAAGCTTGCAAACCTTGTTTGGATTCTCTGGATCGACAAAACCATCAGGCTGAACCATGTAGACATCTTCTTCGAGTTGTCCGTTCAGGAAGGCAATTTTGACGTCCATTTGCCATATCTCATAGTCATGGTATGCGGCTATGGCAAGGAGAATCCTGATCGATTTGATCATGACAACGGGTGAAAAGGTCTCATCATAATCAATCCCTTGAGTTTGAGTGAAACCTTTCGCTACAAGCCGTGCCTTGTAGGTTTGCACATTTCCATGCATGTCAGTTTTTCTTTTAAAGATCCACTTGCTCCCTACTGCCCGTGTACCGGGGGGTAGCTCAATCAAGTCCCAGACGTGATTGTCACGCATGGATTGCATCTCAGCGTTCATGGCTTCAAGCCATTTATCAGATTCCGGATCTGATATAGCAGCTTTGTAATTAATAGGCTCATCGTTAGAATCGGCTATTAACAGAACATCGAAGGCCTCATGATATCCAAGGTATCTATCAGGCTCATGTCGTATTCTTTCGCTCCTACGAACGCTTGTGCTTGTGTTTGAGTCTGATGGTGCGACAACAACTTGTCGGTCAGACGCAGCGACCGATTCAGGGTTGGGTGTATCTCGAATTTCTTCAAGATCCACTGGATCACTATTTGTTCCTCGAGTAAGAAATTCTTTCTCAAGGAATTTACCTTTCCTTTTGATGGAAACGGTGTTTGCATCAGGATGGTAAAAGTAATAACCGGTATTACAATAGTATCCAACGAAAGTTACCTTTTCGCCTCGGGGATCAAGCTTATTGTCAGATTCACTGGTGACATAAGCATCACATCCCCATACCCTGAGGTATGATAGTTTAGGAAGAGAACCATGCCATATCTCATATGGGGTCTTCCCCACTTTCTTGGTCGGTGCCAGATTTATTAGGCGAGCGGCGGTCAAGATGGCATATCCCCAAAAGGAATGTGGCAAGGTGGTCCTGCACATCATCGATCGAACCATGTTGAGCAAAGTTCGATTTCTCCTTTCACTAACGCCATTTAATTGGGGTGTGCCAGGAGGAGTAGGTTGTGAAACGATTCCACATTCCTTCAGATGATTCAGGAATTCAGCGCTTAGGTATTCTCTGCCTCTATCGGATCGAAGTATTTTAATAGTTCGATTTAACTGATTTTGTACTTCGTTTTGAAACTCTTTGAACTTTTCAAAAGTTTCATGTTTGTGTTTCATCAGATAGACATAGGCATATCTGCTATAGTCATCGATGAAAGTCACGAAGTACCGTTCACGATTTCTCGTCTCGGTTCGAAAGGGTCCACACACATCGGTGTGAATAATGCCTAACAAGCCTTGGGCCCGTTCACCTGTATGGGTGAAGGGTTACTTGGTTAATTTACCAGATAAGCACGACTCGCATTCATCGAAGGAATCTACATCTTGGGATTCGAGAATGCCAGCAGTTTGCAACTTCTTGATGCGGGCCTTACTTATGTGACCAAGTCTATGGTGCCATAACGAGGATTCGTTACTATCAGTTTTGCTTCTTTTAGAAACATGATAGAGCTGGTCGTTTGTTTGAACATCTATCTCATATATGCCATGTCGAGGTTTAGCCTCGAAATAAAAGATATTATTAAGGTAAGCAGAAATCACATTTCCATTAAATTTATACCGAAATCCTTGTTCAAACAATGAAGAGACAGAAATAATGTTTCTGGATAAACCAGGTGCATATAAACAGTTAATCAAATTAACTACAAGGCCAGAAGAGCATGAAAAAGAGTAAGTGCCAGCAGCAAGTACTGGGACTCTCTTCCCGTCACCAACGATGAGGTCCATGCAGCCTCGTTCTGTCTTCTTCCACTTCTCCGCCAGTGTCCCATTTTGTTGCACTCATAGCACAGGCGCTCCTCGGGAGGCTGCACCTGTGGTTTCTTGCCTTTGCCTTCTTTAACCTTCTTGGCCTTGGAGATCTTTGTATTCGCAACCTTGAGCACGTCCGGCGTGGTCCTGATCTTCACGTTGGGTATCAACGGAATAACCTCCTCGATCGACTGAGCCGAACAATTAATCGCAAGAATACGATAATGTTCAGGCAAAGATCTGAGTACTACATCAAGAGCCATCCCGTCAGAGATGGAGTAGCCAAGGTCGATCAGCCTGTCGCGATACGCTTTCATCAGCATGACATGATCGTATGGAGAGGAGTTGTTAGCCATAGAGCAGTTCACAAATTGTGAAAGTGCATCAGCTCGCTCAGTCCTCTGACTCAATTCAAATAAATCCTTGAGTTTACGAATGATGTCATAAGCAGACATCCCCATGAAATTGTACCGATAATCCTGAGTCATACTAGACAACATCAGGTCAGTGACGTCCTTATCATCGTCAGTGTGCTTTTGGAGCTCAGACCGCGAGTTCTCATTTAGCAAGTAAGATGGAATGCTCGCGATCGGTCGGTCAATGACATAGAGTTTTCCGAAGAGCCTTAAAAGGTTCCTCAGGGTTGTCTGCCATTCGAGAAAGCCAGTCTCAGTGAAGGGGTCGAGTTGTACCATTGAACTTAATGGAGGTGAGTTTTCTTTAGCCTTCTGAAAATAAGCAAAGTAAATTTAATCAGTATTTTCGATGTTTATTTTTCTTTAAAATAAGTTGGTAAAGTTTATTTTTAAGAAAATGAGAATTCGTTTAGACGACATTACTTGAGACCGCCAAATGAGCCTCATGAGCAAGGCCGTGTAAACAAACTGACAACGGTTGTCAATTGTGAGACTCAAGTCACAATTCTCGGTATGAGGCCGCTATATACATACAATTGTATTTTGCGGTACGTTTAGCCTCATCCGTGCCAACTCTAGCAATACACATCCGTGGCGCGGTGTTGAAATACTCCAACACCACGAACATGCACGTCTAAAGCGATAGTAATCCTAAATGGTCGATTGTGATGACACGGTGTTGAAATACTCCAATGTCCTCACCTTAGAAGGTACCCTCGGCACCAAGTGCGGTGTTGAAATACTCCAACACTGATGCTCCGGTAAATACGTTCCAAGTTCAACTTGAGATAGGATGGCACGAACTATCAGTTTTTATGAATTACCAAATAGGGATATTAATTACTTTTAATATTTAATTACCGTCAGACACGAACGATAAAACTCTATCACCACTCGGGACAAATTAATTTAACCTAATTAAATTACTAAGTTGTCGCGAATGGCATATTGTGTGTTAAACGGCATAAGGTCTTGATCTCGCTCGAGCCATACAAGCGAGATCATAAGGGACAAATTTAAAATAAATTAAATTAAATAAAATGGCGAACGATCGAGATGGCAACCCTATGCGATCTGGAATCCTGTTCAGCTCCCACTTGCTTCGACATCCCTCTGGCGTGTGTCCAGTCTTCGACATTTGGTTACATACAAATTTACAATTACTAAAACTACTTCTAGTAAACTAGCTCTAAATTTGTACAACTTTGAAACCCAAAATCCGGGTCCAATAAACCAAAACGAAATACAATCAATTGGGCCAACAACTTGGGCCAAACAGAGAAAGACTAAACACGCCAAAACCATACACACATGATTACAAAACATGGAGGGGTCGGCCGTAACACACAATATAATGTATAGAATTAAAATAAATAAATTAATTAATTCTAATTCGCAATTTGGATTTAAGTCGAAATTGCGAACTACCGGTCGCGAAAAGACCGGTTCTGGTTTGCGCGCGGTGATAATGGCTCTGGTACCACTGTTGGATTTTACAGTGGGATCCGGGTTACCGATTTTAATTTTATTAAAACCGATTTTTTTAATTAAATTAATTCTCAATTAATTTGGCAGCGGACACAATTAGAACGCGGATGCTACCGTAACAGGATCAATCACCGAAACACGACAAACACAGAAAAAAAAATATATTTATTTAAAGTAAATAAATAATTAAATATCTAATGATTAGATATACCTTGGCGGGATCCGAGAAACCGCTCGAGACACCCGGATTCAACGGGCTCGCGCTAGGACGAACTGAGACGTCTGACTCGAACCTTCGAGTTAGATCATCGACGGCGGTATCGACGGCGGCAGCGACAGGCGGCGGCGGCGGTAGTGGTGGCGGCGGTGGTAGGGATACCACCGGTGGTGGTGACAAAATCTTCTTCGTCGGAATGCCCACCGGGACCGATCCCACGACGAACGACTCGCCGGAGATCGGAGGAGGGGCGGCGGCGGCGGCGGACGGGTAGAGCGGCGCAGGCCACGACGACGCGACCGGACGCGGCGGTCTCGGCTGCGCCGGCAGCGCGAGAACCACCGGTCGGTGGTCGCGCGGTGGCGCGTGAGCGGCAGCGGCGGCTTGAGCCGTGGCGGCGGCTCGGGCTGCGGCTTCGGCTTCGGCTCGGGCTGCGGCTTCGGATCGGGCTGAAAACGGCTTCGCTCTCGAGACGGGCACAGATACTGGCAAGACGAGGGTCCATCGGGGTTTACGAGAGGATCGCGATGGACGTGGTGGAGGTGGCGCACGGTGGTGCGGCGGCGGCGGTGGAGCCGGCTTCGGCGGCTACGGCGCAGGGAGAGAAAGAGGGAGGAGATTAGGGTTTCGAGTGACTTGTCTTCCAATCCTTCTCCCTCCTCTTATTTAATATAAAATTCGCGGACCGGGGCCAGACGGACTGGGCCCGGTCGCGATCTCCTTTAGTCCACCAACCGATCAGTCTGTTAATCCGGTAACAACTGATCGGTTCGTCTTTTAATTACCGAGTATTTTGAACCGATAGATTTTGTCGATTTAAATAAATAATTAATATTTATTTAATTCACCATTTAGTTCGTTTATTTCTAATTAACAATTAATTAGATATAATAGTCCGTTGACCCGGGTGTAACTCTTACGGGTCAATATCGGTCAGGTTCGTTAATTTGTCGGGTCAGGACACCATATATCCAACAGTATCATCCTCGAGTTCCCTTCGGATAATACTTATTATCCCCTCTCCTTCCCCTAAAAATTTGTCAAGATCTGCAGGGGGGCATAATGTCATGCATCAAAACCCATGAAAACACATTTTGACTTCTCAAATTAACCTGGCCAAGACGTAATCACAACCAAAAAGAACTTAATGACTCACACACGAAAGATAAAAATAAACAAATACTTACCAATATCAAACTTGAGAAAGTTTACAAGGGATCAAACCGTATAAATCTGACTGAGGAACCCTTTTCAGCTTCAGTTATTCGTCTAGTCCAGGTGATTGCTAGTATGTTTGTCCGCTTTAAACTCAGACCCGTTCAAACCCAACCAAATGCATCATGCTTAAAAGATTACTAATTACCAGCATGTTTAATCGTCCCCACACCCAATTGTACATAGCAAAACCTACCCAACCTCAGAGTTTATTGAGGATTCACAAACCCCTAACTTGAGGAACCATGCAACACCGTTATGACTACCACCTATTTCATTAATCATCAGTCGGTGATCAGGTCGGCCGAATAAGCACGCAAAGAAGACCAAAATGAATGATTTTTTTTTATTTTTTTATTTCTTTTTCATTTCTTTTTCATTTCTTTTTCTTTTCTTTTCTTTTCATTATGTGGTGTAGTCATAACAGCGGAAACATGGCGTGTGAGAGAGTGAATACTAGGTATAATTACCACTCTCAACCCGTTTTTGCTGGTACTCAGTTTTTTAAACCATGCAAACTGAGATGGGAAACTAAACATATATATATATATATATATATATATATATATATATATATATATATATATATATATTTTAAGTTCATTGCACTTACATTAGCGGTCAAAAGATTAGGTCAAGCCTACCGAGCATATCACAGTGGAGCTTGCTTTTCACTTCCGCTTTACACGTGTCAGTCATCTCCAATCCTGACATATTTAACTTCCCCTACCTTTCTCAGAAAGAAACACAAACAAACTATTAAAAACTGAAAACCACACAATTTTTTAGGGTCAACTTTTTCTTCATCTTTACATTTCTTCCCCTTGGTTTTTGATTTTTAATGTCACAACTTTTGTGAACATCATTCATTTCATTCAATTTTTTTTAAACACGAACACACACAAACAGAACAAATAAAGACACACACATCAGGCCAAGCTAATCTTCAAAGTATGAATTTGAAAATTTTGAGAAATGGGTTTCATGACATGCACACTAAATTGCATTAGAAGTCAAACACTTCAACAATCAAGCACCAAGTGAAAATTTTAGGAAATTTGGTTTGACACAAGACACCCTTTACCGCTTCATCAAACAAACAACCAAGTTAAGAACAGTACCTTTCATGCTGAATTTTACCTTTTACCTCTCAAGGAAACATATACTCCATAAAAAATTGCTTGTCATGACATGAAGATACGTCTCCTAAACTGTGCCTGGAACAATCACTTATCAACAAACAAATTAATAATAAAAATGTTAGTGATAAGCCTCCTTGACTGTTCCTGCACATAGTGAGAGATTAGTTAGCCAATGGTACCCAGGCCATTGTTTTTCTGTGTACACCTGAGGAATCAATAAAATATACTTCTTGTAAGAACATCCCCTTTGAGAAATCAGGAAGTTGGGATGGAGCTGCCGATTTTTGGTTTCCAAGTTCCATTTGATTTAGCATTTGTTTTAGTCACTTTTGGAGTTGTGACTTTAGGTATTTCAACCTTCTTCGTTTTAGATACATTTTTCAAAACAGTTTTTGTTTTAGTCACCTTTGGAGTTGTGACTTTAGGTATTTCAACCTTCTTTGTTTTAGATTCATTTTTCAAAACAGTTTTAGTTACCTTGGGAGGGGTAACTTTGGTTTTTTCAGACTTTGGTTGTTTTGAAAACGGTTTCTTGACCTGTTTTTGGAAATTTTGGTAATTTGGAAAGTTGTTGTTTCGATTTAAAGATTTTCTTTCAGCTTTGGCAGCACCCCAATGTTGATCAGAGGGTTTAACCTTAGGAGTAACAGTCTTCGTTGCCTTAGGTTTTTGCACCATCATCGGCTTAGACTTTACAGACTCCTGAGATGAAACCCTTTGAGTGTTCGGATAATAGGGTTCATAGGGGCGATAAAGACAGTTTCTAGCAATATGACCAGCATTGCCATAATTAAAGCAAGTCTGCTTCTTTAGATAGAAGTCATACGTGTATCCATTCGTCTTTGGTGGCTGATATGCAGCTAGTTTGCCTTGTGTCTGCTTCTTTGCTTTGTCTGCAGCTTCAGATTTGACTTTCTGCTGGTTCCTCGAAGCCTGTGTTGAACCTGTCTTTACTGTCTTCGTGCTTCCTTGATTCTTTGACGTTGAAGCACCATTCTTGCAATTACAACAGCAACTGCATGATCCAACTGAAGGAATGGGAGACACAGCTACTCCCTTGAGTTTTTCATTCTTCACTCCAGCTGTTGGTTTCATACTCGGATGCTTGATGGTGATCTTTGGCCTCTCAATTTCAGCTTTACTTAATACTCCATCAGTTATTCCCTTGAACTTGGAGGAGAAGGATGGCAAGTCATATCCAATATCTGGTTCTTGGTCAAACATTGATCCAGATGTCATAAAGATCTTCCCCTCAGGCCGTGTCGTCAAGATCACCTTTTCCCTTTTGACTTCGTCAATTACTTTAAAGTATGGGGTTTCAATTTTAGGGTATGGTTTCAACTCTATCCCAGCATCATCAGACTTAGAGTTATGACACATGTTGTATTTCTGGAACTCAGCATCATTGTTTGATATATCCTCTATTCTCCCTTCACCATAAGTCGTGTTTGCCTCATTATCAATTTCTTCTTGAGTCAATGGTGCAGTTCCAACCAAGACACTATCAATAGGAGGAGCAGTTTCTTTATAATCAGACTTGGTTCTTTCAACTTGATCCTCACTAAGAAGCATTCCTATTATGTCTCTGGGAACTGGTGGAGGAATAATACTGTTTGCAGACAGAGACTTATCAGACTTTTCTGACCCAAACCCAGTTTTATCTTTCCCAACTTGACCAGTCACAACAGCATGTGACAATTCCTTTCCAGCATTCACTGATTTCTCTCTTGATTGCAATCATACTTGACATGTAGCTCATCATATTTTTGCTGCGGTTCAGTTAATTTTTGTGTTAGCTCAGATATCTCAATCCTAGCTCGATCATATAAAATAGTCTTCTCTGTGCTAGCTTTTGATATTTCTCTATGTCCAATTTCTGAGCCTTCACTTTCTCTTCACTCTTTTCCCATCTACCCTTAAACGAACTTCTAGAACATTGCATATCAAATAATTCTATCTCACTATTCTTCCAAAGTTGTCTAAGGCCAGGAATTAATCGAGCACAAGTATGATTGGGGCATATCTTAGTTTTGTCAACTTCATCTGAGAAAGCATCATTGTCCTCAACCATATTCTTTTCTTCAACCACTGAACTCATTTTCTTTCTTTAGATATGCAGCCTTTGAAAATTTTGAAAAATCGGCAAAAACGGCAAAAGTACTATTCAAAGAATAGTGTCAAAAACTTAAAACGCGAAAACGGAGGCCTTCGGAGTGGAATTTGGGGGTCCAAACGAGCTCCCCTAGACGTTAATCTGGGGTAATTCTGGGGCTTGTTGTCACGAACGTCGTGTTAAAATTTGAGCTTCTAACTCCAAACGAGTCAAAAGTTATGTCTGTTTTCGTGAAAGTGTGAAATAATGACTTTTTGCCGCAAACTAGTTTCCGATCGTAAACCCTGTTTACGATCGTAATCACCTGTGGATCGTAAACTCTTGATTCCGATAAAACCCAGTCGTAAACTCGATTCCGATACAAGCAAATCGTAAACACGATTCCGGTCAGAAAAAGTCGTAAACAACCAAAGCACGTGTCTTGAAGTCGTAAACTCAAATCTCCTGATCGTAAACCTTCAAAAACCCGTTCTTGAAGTCGTAAATTCTGATTTCTCTAAGAACATCAATCGTAAACTCCCAAATCAACCCAGAAACTGATCGTAAACACTGAAAAACAGCAGCAGCCTGATCGTAAACCTTCAAAGTAGCTTCAAACCTTCAAATAATCGAACCTTTTTTAGAAAAAGCTTGAATCCAATACTGTGAGAACCTCGAATCGCAGATTCTTGGCTCTGATACCAATTGTTGGTCCAAAAACGACAACCGTTCACGATATCTAACGAATATAAGCGCGCGGAAACCGTTTAGATTAGTGATTCAAGAACAGAGATGAAGAGAACACAAGAATAGGATGATTAAAGCAATAAGACTTGATCTTTGCACACAAGATGAACTTGTCGGGTACAACTCAGAAATCGTAAACAAGATTCTCTCGGGTTTACGATCGTGAACACCACTTAGCTACTCCTAGAAACGTAATCAGCCACCCCCATGATGGTGAACTCATGGGGTTTATATAGCCACCCCATGAGTTTACAATTGGGCCCTTAAACCCTAATGGTAAACCCAATCTTAAACCCCAAGCCCAATAGTAAACCCAAATAAACTAGTCTACTAGACTAAATAAACCCTCTAAGCCTAGCCCAAACTATTTAATATTACAAGCCTCATAATCTAGCCTCAACAATCCTTGATAAGGCAAAGAGATTGGTAGAGCTGAACAATTACAATGACCTGAAGAAGCTTATCTGGCAAGATCTCTGGAGGTTGTACGATCTTGGAGTTACTGTACTTTCTGATAAAGACAAAGCTTGTAAGAGAAAACTGGAGATTTCTGCTCAAGGTACTCGGTCAGGTGGCTTAAAGCTCAAAGTGTTTGCATTGCCAACAAGGGTGGAATTTGTTGGAACCTGTTTTGGTTGTTGGAACTCAAACCCGTTCACCATTGAGTATTGCTGGTGAAGACCTCTTGATGACTTAACTAGAATTGATACTTTGCTTTTGTAATAGATTTTGGGTTTGTACTTAGTAAAATTCTGCTTCTGTTTTAGCGGAGTTGTATTTGTACTTAGCGAACTTCTGATATTGTACTTAGCGGACTTGTTTTGTATTTAGCGTACTTTTTGATTCATCAATATATATGTCTTAGCGAACTTAATTTGTTCTTAGCAAACTTGTTCTTGATCTTAGCGAAATTGTTTTGTTCTTAGCGAACTTGTTAGTGAACTTATTATTGCTTAGCGAACTTGTTAGCAGACTTGTTTGTGTTTAGCGAACTTGTTATTGCTTAGTGGACTTGTTATCGAACTTGTTATTGCTTAGTGGACTTGTTAGCGAACTTGTTAATTCCTAGCAAACATGAACTAATGCTTAGCGAACTTGTATGTCTGATGGAATATTCATTGCTGAAATCTATGTAGTGATTGTTGTGTCAAACATTCCTTTTGTCCTATGCTCTCTAGTAGTATAAATACAGTTGAGAAAACCCTATTTGGGATACGCCACTCCTGGATTATTCTACAGAGAGCATTGTGTGTGTGTGTTCTTGGTGTAGTGTGTGTTCTTGAGCTTTAGAAATCATCAATGGCTGAGCATTGATGCAGATTCAACCGGAATCGACCATCACACATGATTTCCGCACTTGTGTGCTGAATCATATGAGAAACTTGTGCTCAAATCAGGTCCTGACATAAGTTAGCCCCTAAATGGGAATGTCCCTACTTGATTGACTCAGAGGAAGGTAATGGGGCATATTAATGCAGTTCAATTGAAAGCCTATCTTATGTAAGTTTGGTACCCCAGGATGTTGTATCCCAGGTATGTCTCCTAATTAAGAAATTGTTCAAGGTATTTGTCCTACATTATTAATTATTATATACTTCTATTTTATTTTTTATTTTTGTTTTTTATCACTCTCTATAAAATCTACTAACTCTTGTGATCAAGACACTTGAACGGAAATAGGTACATGACCCTGGATGCATAAAACCCTGGATGCATACCTTCTAAGGTTTGGGAGGATATCACCTCTTCTACTTTTGGGTAATCTCCTGTAGCGCACGACCCCTGCCTGTAGCACACGTTAACCCACATATTGGACCTAGGATTATGGGATCGGCCTCTGTTAACAGCATGGGCGACAACCTCATGATTTATGGACATATAGGGGTTCCCTAAGGTTTTTGGTATTTTCACACCAACATAAGACATATGAGGCAATGCCCTAGTTCGCCGGTTCGGCTCGAGGTGGACCCTAGAATTTTCTAGTACGGCACCGGGCTTGACCCCAGGATTTTAGGGTTTAACCCCAGGATTTTTGGGCTTGGCCCCAGTTATTAAAATGTATTCCTAACATGTGCTGTATCTATCTAAGTGATTATGACCTAGGATGGCATGGCAATGCCAAATCCTAGGGCTTCGATATTGGTTAAATAACAGCTTAGGTTGTTACTAAGCATTCCAAATCACATTTACACTAAGGATGGAAGAAATTGTTTATTTTCACTTAGAAGGATCCAACATTCAGGGTACACCCCAGGGTGTAGAAGGTATAATTTATTTTCTTTAACCTGTCTACCAAACTTGTACACTTATTTATGCAGGAAAGACAAAAGCATCACACGAGTATGTAGGAGAAAAGCAGTTATATATATATATATATATATATATATATATATATATATATATATATATATATATATATATATATAACCACCCCTTGGTTGGAGCAAAGTGTCCAACCACCTCAGGGTGGTTCAAGTCAAAACCACATGTATTTAGCCTGTGGGTGGAACATTGTAAGATGGGGAATCAAGCCCCCAGCAACCATCATCAAAAGAAAATGTTTAAAAAAGCTTCACATCAAACAAGGAAGAAAGTAAAAGACCATGGACTATTGAACGGTATCCACGGCTGCTGCAACCTCAGCGCTTTCACCTGCTTTCTTCATTGCCTCCACTTATGCATCCTTCTCTGCACCAGCATCCTCAGCCCTCGGCTGCTCCTCTTCGGTCCCAGATTTGGATGCGCCAACAAGAAGGGTCACCTTGGCACCATGGGCCTCAACAGAATCATATCCTTGGCGAACAGAGCATCCCAAAGCACGCAGCTGTTTCAGCCATAGTTGCACACCCCACTTAGGGTTAGTGTGACCCTGTAAGAACTTTATAGGGTTGGTGGTAACTCAAACATGGCATCCTTTGCTTTTGTGCTAAATTGTATATCTTTCACTTTGCTAGTATCTTGTACTTGGAAAATTATCTTGAAGTTTGTATTAATCACTCAAGTGTTTGATGTTTTGTATGTCATGTTTTATGTCTTAACTTGTGTTGATTATTGATATTGGAGAAATTGTCCTTGTACATTTCAATTGGAGTGTGAATGTCTAAATCCAAAATTCTAGGTCATTTCATGATAATCTACTTGGAAAATGTTAATAATTGATTGTGTCTTTGTAATAACAACCCTTAATGATTCAATAATGATAATTGACATTTCCGGAGTGTACTTAGTGATTTCTGAACTTTCTTGGCGACTTGGGATTAACTCTTGGCGACTTAGGATTAACTCTTGGCGATTTGGGCTTTGCCCTTGGCGACCTTACCAGGCTGGCGACCTCACCAAGGTGGTCTTGGTGATCTGGGTTTGGCGACCTCGCCAACCCTTGGCGACCTCACCAAGGTTGGCGACCTCACCAAGCCTTGGCGAGGTCACCAACCTGTCTTGGCGACTTCAGACTTGTTCTTGGCGACTTCAGACTTGTTCTTGGCGACTTCAGAGTTGTTCTTGGCGATCTCGTCAGTCTGATGTCATAAATCTCACTAACTTCAATAACATTCTCTTGATTTCAGTGCAATCACAACCTGTGCTCTCTCTAGTATAAATAGCCACACTAAAATAACCCTAAATAATCTTCTGGACGGCTGTTTGAAGATAGAGAGCACTTGTGTGTGAAAACCCTTGTGTTCTTGAGTTTCAGAGGCGAAATCTAAGGATTTCAACAAGTAATCACTATGATTTGATCATGGATTCATGATTTTCGCACTTGAATCTGTGTATTGGATGAGTAAAGGCTCAAATTAGGTCCTGACAAATGGTATCAGAGCCATTGTTCTTCATGTTCTTGAGTTTTCTCAAAAACTTGAAGAATCACTCATTCAATTCATCAAATCTAGGTGTTTGTGTGATTCCTTAAACCATTTTGAACGAGAATTTCATAAGGAATCTATTGGAATGCTTAGATTTCATCAATAATCATAATAAATGGGTCAATATTAGAGATTTCCAGATTTATGCGAACACAGAGCATACGTGCTGTGCGTTTACTTTGAAAATTAAAGTCTGTCTTTCACTGATTTTGAGTCAAAATTGAACATGCATACATGTTAGACTCGTGATTTAGGGATTATAGCAACTTGAATCACTCAAAAACATCAAGTATTGAAGATTTTAGAGCAAAAATTGTGTTATTGGAAGTTTTTCATAAGAATCACTGTTTGATCCGATTTCATATAGATTAAGTGGTTTTTGGAGTTTGTTGTAGTTAACAAATTTGTTCCTAAGCAAATTCCTAAGCTATTGGTGCATTAAAAACTTGATTTCGTGAAATTTGATTTTGACCTGGTGATTATGCTCAAGAACATGGCTGAAAAATTTTCTAAGTCTTGAAAATTTGAAAATTTCAAATTTGACTTGATTACTTGACTGTTTCAAACTAAATAAGCTTCATGATGTTTGTTTTGTAGGTTTTGAGCAATTAACCTCAATCTTTGCATCCGTTGAAGCAAATTTCTGAATTCTCGACCCATTAAGCAAATTTCTAAATAAGCTTCATGATGTTTGTTTTGTAGGTTTTGAGCAATTAACCTCAATCTTTGCATCCTTTTAACTTTAGTGATTATGTGGTTTCAGGTGATTCTGGAAGATTACATGGAGGTTCTAATAATGTGGATGCATCTGTGTCTGAAGGTTCTGTTCAAATTACATCATCAATTCTGGATTCGATCTATTCTGATGTGCTTCCGGATATTTCTTGGAGGAATGAATCAACGGACGCTCTGAATTCTCGACCCATTAAGCAAATTTCTAAATAAGCTTCATGATGTTTGTTTTGTAGGTTTTGAGCAATTAACCTCAATCTTTGCATCCTTTTAACTTTAGTGATTATGTGGTTTCAGGTGATTCTGGAAGATTACATGGAGGTTCTAATAATTTGGATGCATCTGTGTCTGAAGGTTCTGTTCAAATTACATCATCAATTCTGGATTCGATCTATTCTGATGTGCTTCCGGATATTTCTTGGAGGAATGAATCAACGGACGCTACCACATCACCTGTTACTGCTACAACTGACAACCTGGTTGAGAACCAAATAAATGAAGAAGTCATTCAGGAGGTTGAACTAAATTTAAATCAAGAAAATCAACAAAATCAAGAAGTTCTGGAAAATCAACCTGAGAATGAACCAATCAATAACGATTCAGACTCAGAAGACAATGCTGTGATTGAATCTGGTGAAACTCTGAGTAATGATGTGCAGATGGGTACCCTAGACCCAATTATTCCAGTTCCAACAGTAGAAGAGACTGGAATTCACAAGAAACATCCTGTTTCAAATATTATCGGTCCAATAAACAAGAGAGTCACCAGAAGTCAATCGGGAACAATAAACACTTGCCTGTTTTCCTGCTTCATTTCTCAAGAAGAACCAACTTCCGTAGACTGCTGCTATGAAAGATGATAACTGGATTGAGGCCATGCAGGCTGAATTGCTTCAATTCAAACTTTTGGATGTCTGGAAACTTGTAGACACTCCTCCTGGTGCGAAGCCTATTCCAGTCAAGTGGATCTTTAGGAATAAAAAGGATGACAGAGGAATAATTATAAGAAATAAAGCTAGACTTGTGGTCAAGGGATATATGCAGATAGATGGGCTTGACTATGATGAAGTCTATGCCCCAGTAGTTCGTCTTGAAGCCATCCGGATTTTCTTGGCTTATGCAGCGTCAAAGAACATAACGGCTTATCAGCTTGACGTGAAGACTGCTTTCCTGTATGGTGAACTAGATGAAGAGGTATACGTTGATCAACCTCCAGGGTTTGTCAATCCTTCCTTTCCAAATAAGGTGTACAAATTGAAAAGGGACCTCTATGGACTCCAACAGGCACCGAGGAAGTGGTATGAAACCTTGTCTACCTATCTGCTGGAAAATGGCTACAAGCGAGGGGTGATTGATCAAACGCTATTCATACGGCATGTGGGTGATGATATGCTGCTGGTTCAAGTGTATGTGGACGATATCATCTTCAGATCAACAAATAAAACTCTTTGTCAAGAGTTCAAGTGTCTTATGGAAAAACGTTTTGAAATGAGTTCAATGGGGGAACTCACATTTTTCCTTGGGATTGAAGTGAAACAGAACAATGAAGGAATTCTAATAAGTCAGGGAAAGTATGTGAAGGAAATGCTGAAAAAGTTTGGATTTCACGACTCTAAAGGCTTTTCCACTCCTGTCGAGACTCGTGTCAAGCTTCATTCTGATCTTGAAGGTGAATGTGTCGATGAACACTTGTACAGATCAATGATCGGGTCACTTATGTACCTAACAGCCAGTCGTCCTGACATAATGTTTGCCGTGTGTCTCTGCTCAAGAATTCAATCCAAACCGAAACAGTCACACTTGACGACCGTGAAACAAATATTCAGATACCTGAAGTCCAATCCAAAGAGAGGGCTGTGGTATCCCAAGGATGAGCTTTTTGATCTTAGAGGTTTCTTTGATAGTGATTATGGGGGTTGCAACATGGACCAGAAGTCAACCATCGGTGGAGCTCAATTTTTGGGGAACAGATTGGTTTCAAGGCAATGCAAGAAACAGTCAACGGTGTCTACCTCGCCAGCCGAAGCAGAATACATTGCTGCTGCTTCCTGCTGTTCTCAAGTTCTCTGGATCCAGAATCAGCTTCTTGACTACGGTTTAAATTCATGTCCGCCCCTATTAACATTGATAATACTGCTGCCATGTTTATTGTTAATAATCCCGTTCAGCACTCTAAGACCAAACACATAGATATTAGGCATCACTTTATTAGGGACTGTCATGAGAAAAAGTTGATTACCTTAGTTCATGTATCCTCTGAGAATCAACTTGCAGATCTCTTCACCAAGGGATTTGATGTTTCTAGGTTTAACTTCCTAGTACCATCAATAGGAATGATTAACTTTGAGTAAGCTCATCTTTAGGTTCATTTAGAATAAGTGCCTTAGTCTTAGATTGTGTCGTTTTAGAGGTATTGTCTTTGTTTGCTTTATGAACTTGCAATAATCTGATCTTGAAAACCCAAAAAGATTTTACCTTGTTCTTCTATTTTTCAGATCCCAACATGAAAAACCAAAAAGATTTTGTCTTTGAAAAAATTTGTCTGAAAACACAAAAGGATTTTAAGTTTAGTTTCTTTGAGTCTTCTTAAGTTTCTGGTCATTTTTTTCTTGACCATCAATAAAACATTTCATTAAGTGTTAATCAAATCTTCAGAAAATACCAAAAATATTTTATCTTCTTTATTTTATTTTAATTTTATATCTTTGTGTCAGTCGGTCTGGCCCAAACCGACTTACGGTTGAAAAATTAGAGAAAATCAAAAAAATTTGGAAAAATAAATAAAAATCACAAAAAATAGAATCGGGTCATTTCAAGCAACTTCTGTGAAGACAGTTATTGAATACCTGATGAAAAAGTCAAAATCTTGAATTTTTTGTAATGCTTCAATAATTACTGGAAAATTGAAGAAAATTGCAAAAATTTGCAAAAATAAATAAAAATCGTGTAAATTAGAATCGAGTAATTCCCAGCAACTTTTGTAAAGTCACGTGATGGGTACTTGAGTCTAAGCACAAGATCTTTGCAATTTTGCAATGCTTAAAATAATCTTTGAAAAAGAAAACCCTAAAATTTTGGTTTTGGTTGGGCAAACTATAGAGAACATGATATAATTCTGGTCTTGTGATCTGACCATAGGATATGATCCAACCGATCAGTAATTCTATCATTCGATGTGTTGGTAGGCTCAGCAAAATAAGAATTAGGCAAATCATGTGATTACACTCTTAAAACCATGAGATTGTGGACTTTAAGTCAAAACAGTTTGCAAAGATCCTTTAAAGTTGCTTAAGTCTGTGCTAAGTAAGTTAACCAACACACTGGAGTATTTCTTTTGCGGAAAGTGCTGATTTCAAACAATACAATAAGTGTGAAACATCACATATTCATCAAATTAGTGTGAATCATCACACAATCATCAATACGTGAGAAATATCTCACATCCATCCATTGACCGTGACACATCTGCTGAGGAAACTCTGACCTTGTGTTCACGCGCCCCGTCATTATCATTGAAAACATTCCGTGACACATCTGCTGAGGAAACTCTGACCTTGTGTTCACGCGAATCAAAAACACACATCCATCTTGAAATCAGTACTTCCCTCTAAAGAAATAGGGGGAAGAAATTCCATATGTGTGTTGTGCATGACTGAAGTGCTAAATAGACAAAGCTAGGATAACTGTTTGACTTTGTGGAACAAGAAGTCAACACAATTGTCATTAAACCGGACTAAAACATGATAAATGACATTACAGTGATTTTGCTGAAAATATGCCTTGCCTGAGTTTAAGTGGATAACAATACCGACAATATGACTTAGGTTACTGAATCTGTGAGGTGATTTGACTTGTAAGTGTATGTGATCACGTAATTGACCGGTTTGATTCCTAACATAGTCCAACCATTACCGAGCAAAAATATGCAAAATTAAGCAAATAACTGGAAATTGCCAGAAAATAAGGCTTTAACAGTGCAAATGAAAGCACTACGCTTTAATATAACCAAATTTGTCATAAAACGTGAATTTGGGTGCTTTGTGCTTAAAACCATCAAGTTTGGGAGAAATTTGTCAAATTTGAGGTCCATTTGCAGTTTTAAGTAAAAATCAACTGTTTTGGTAAGTTTGGGCTGGGCTGACTCAAGTTAATTTGATTCAATAAGGTTTTAGGTCAAGTTTGTGAATTTTAAATTTTCTAAGTCAAATTGGTGTTCTTTAACATATTATGGGCTTAGAAATTTCATAAATTCCCAAATTGCCCTTAATGAGTTCATTGAAGTTTTTAAAATTCACTGAGTTCAAAATTGAATATTTTAGTGTCTTTGCTTCGGGTGTTCTCATTTTGGTTGAAAATGGATCATAAACCAGAAAATTCTTCATAAAATTAACTTGCTGTCAAAGTTTTTATTTTTCACTTTGTTGTTGGCGATCTCGCCATATTCGAATAACCCTTGGCGATCTCGCCCTAAATGAATTTCTCCTTGGTGATGTGGCTTAAAACTTGGCGACTTCGCCTCTTTGCGGTCCCTTTGCGATCTCGATGAGTGGTCACTTGGCGATCTCGCATAAAGGTGATTTCGTCTTGGCGATCTCACAAATCCTAGTCTTTCACTTGGCGATCTCGCCTAATAAAACCCCTTTTTGGCGACCTCGAAGCACACTTATGTGTTTTTCTTAAAACAAACCGAGAGTTAAGACTTGGCGACCTCGTCCCTTTCGGTCCTTGGCGATCTCGCCAAATGATCTATTCCCTTGGCGATCTCAGTGTTTACTTGGTGATCTCAAAGTTTACTTGGCGATCTCAAAGAATACTTGGCGATCTCAGGGTATTCTTGGCGATCTGAAAGTTTACTTGGCGATCTCAAGTCAATACTTGGCGATGTGTGTTTGCTTTTGGCGATCTTGGTTAGCTAAAATAAAACCCTAAGTTTTTTTTTTATCGACCTCGTCTGTCTAATAAAAGGGAAATCCTGTTTCTTTTTTCTCATTCAATCACAAACACTACCCGCTCCCACCCTCTCTCGGCGAAACATCGGTGACATCAAGCTCTCTCCTCCGACTTCCGTCCCCTTCACCGCTGAACCTCCGATCTCCCTCCCTCCGTCAACCGGAATCTGACCCTCGTGCACTTAGGGTTGGTCGGCACACCCTGTTTGCACCATCAGGTTAGTCTCTCAATAAATTTCCAGGTTAACTAAGAGTTTTGATTCCGGGTGTAAACATCTTCGGTCGACGGTTCATGTATTCACGCTAGGATTCTTATCTCTGTTTTGGTTGTCGGATTCACAGATTAGGAGCCATCGTACTATTCCTTTATCATTTCCTTAACCGATTTGAGGTAATCATCTCTACAAGTATTGAATAAGTGATTATACATTAACAGGGGCAAAAGTCTTTAATAAAATTTGAGATTTTGACTATGCAGTTTTGTGTGGTTTGGATTCAAAAGAATGAGAGTTTTGTAACAGTGACATGAAATTGATGATTGTTTTGGAAAATTCTGCTAGACTTGTGATATAATTTTGAAATTGATCATCTTCTTGGTGTTTACACTCACTGTTCCTCTCTCTGTTTTGGATAAAACTAGATGTATGAATGGGTTGGATTGAATAACGAGTTGGTTCGATTGTGGATGTTCCAAAACTCACATGTGTTGCATTTAGGATGCTTCTAAATGCAATCCGGGTTTCAAAAGTCTCAAAATTGAAGCTAAACTAAACTTTGCTTTAGTTTGACCCGTTAAAGTAATAAGATGAATTTTGGAACAATCCATGTCGAAATGTTATATTTTTGAAAAGGAAACAAAAATGTATGAGTTTAGTTAACAATTTAAGCCCTAAATGAGATGAACTTGATGTAAATCTCATTCTTTTGGTCCTAATGGTAAATTTTATCAATTTTATCCGCATGACCAAAGCTGGACTTTAAAAGGTCTAAACTCAATTCAATAAGAGTCATTTGACTCAAATAACTTGAGGAAATGAAATCTTTGATGTGAAATGGTGACATTGGTCGCTTTTATGTGGCTTTAAGAATAAAATTGACCAAATAGTACAACATAAAGGCTACTTATGACCATTTTATTGGATTTCTCCTTCTCAATTAAAATTCACTGGATATGCAACTTAAATTGATAAAATAAGTCAAGTTCAGGTACTTCAAATTGTCTAACATAGGTTTGAACTTAATATAGGTTAAATCTGCATTGCTTGACTTGTCTTGACTTGGTTTTTGATAAATGCTTGCTTAGTTGACTTTTTAAGTCAAATCTAGTGTATTTCCTTCCTGTTTAATGAATTTGATCCTATTTTGGCTGTGTGTGGCTATCAATCAATTGTTTAACAAATTTTGCCTGATTTAATAACAGATTCTGTCCGAAACACTCCAAGATCTTCTCATCTCTTTCATTGATCTTAGCTCAATTTTAGATCATCAAAGAGGTATGTTTCATGAATTCTTGGCAATGTTTGATACACAATTATTGAGCTACACAGGGGCAATTCATTAAACTCTTTAAATCAACTTGAATAACCTTAGTCAAATTCCTAATCTGTGTATGATTGATCACAAACAGGATCAAGCTTTGAACCTGTTGATTTCTTGATATTTCTCAATTAGATCTTAGTAAACTTTAGATCTTCTTTGAGGTATGTCTTCTGATCTCAAATAAATTATTGGATATTTGATTTTTGTCTATTCAAGTGGATTGTTCTACTTACCGATTATGCAATAAACTCAATAAATCTCATGAAATATGACTTTGCATGCTTAATAAAGTGTCATGCACATTAGTCATTGTCTTATGAATCTTTATCCTCTATTCCAAATAAATTGTTAAGTTAGGAACTATTGAAGCTCATATCACATCAATTAAGAAAACAAATGATAGCAAGGTTAGAATTTAGGACTGATTGCTCCTATGTTTCTCTGATCTTGATAATTAACACTCATGTCTGATGTTGAATGCTTCCTATTCCCTCACTTGACTTTATTTGACTTTGGTTATGTGATTTAAAGCATGTTAGAACTTCATGCATATATTCTGATTCATCATTTGACATCTTGTATATGCTTAAGTGAAATATTTCATCTTGGTTCTGTACAAGTAGTTAAATAGAATATATGTGTTGGTAATTGTCTCAAATTGCTCAAATCATGTTGGATTAGGAAAACTTGGTTCAAGAATCCTGTTTGACCCCAAAATCAATAAACCAAAATTGTGAAAAACTCAAGTTTAGGGGGAATCACTTCTTGATTCCTTCTAAAGCTTTTGAGTCATTTGAGTCAAAATGTTGACTTTTTCACAAGAGTCCACTCATCTGAGTGAAAATTTTGCACAAATTTCTCAAATTCTATCATAATTTGTAATCACTTGTGTTTTTCATCAAATAAACGTCAAACGGCATTCTTGAGTCAAAATTCACCTTGTCCTTCGCCAAAGTCAACATCTACAATAAAAGTTACTATTTCAAGGGAAATTACAGGATTTTGGGTAAAATTTCACTAATGTAATCTGTTGAACAAAATTGATTGAATTTTGAAGAAATTTGAGCCTATGCCTTGAGCAAATTTCCTTTATATCTTTGTAGGTTAAATTTGAAAAGCTCTGTCACTATCACGAATTTAGTGTGACATGACATTCATTTGACTCATCAAATTTGATGTAATCATGTTATTTCTTATGTGCAGATGGCTCCCAGATAGGAAAGAGCAGCCAATGCCCCTCTGGATTTCTCAAAATCTCACAATCAATACTGTGAAATCAACAGAAGCTGGACTGATGCCGGTCGTTATGAACAAGCTTTCAGAATCCTAGAAAACTCAAATTGGATCACAAGTATCCGGTTGGAGCCTGTCATAAGCTCGGATATAATAAATGATTTCTGGAACAACGCACACACGTTTGTGGCTGATAATGGTTCCAAGACTATCAGATCATTGATTCAAAGGCAGTATGTTGAAATTAATGAAGAAAGAGTCAGAGAAGTGCTGCAACTAAATGATGCACTCTGCCCCATTTCTTTTCCTAAAGAAGAATGGCAAGATACACTTCTCATGATGGGATATCAAGGAAATCTCTCTGTGAATTCGAACGAAAAGATAAAGAAGACACTGTTCCCAGATAATTGGAGATGTATCATCACCTTTTTCATATCTGCTTTCGCTCCAAGAAAGTCAGGAACTGATGACTTTGTGGAAGAGACAGCGTGGGCACTACATGGTTTAGCTTCCGGTGCTGGCTTCAATCTTTCAAGACAAATAATCGAATGGATGAACTACAACCTTCATCCCACTAGAAAGTCTGAGAAATTTCTGATGTATCCCAGATTCATACAGGCCATCCTTGATCGTTACTACCCGAACTTACAGAAGACTGAACCATACTTGGTTCCTAGGAGGATGATACCCGGTTCTTACACACGGTACCAGATTGGTCGTTATGATGGACCCGAAGTTCCTTTTTTCCCAAATATGATTGAGGGAATTGATGTTGATGATGATATGGATGAAGATCAAGAAAATGCTGATGCCAATGCTGAAATGGCAGATGTTAATGCTGCTGAACCTGATAATAATGCAGCAAATCTCCAAGATATTCAACCAATCAATTCTCCAATTCATGATGACCCTATGCCATCTGAGCCTGAAGACAGAGCCTCATCCAAAGGTGCATCCGAATCAGACAAGTCAGGAGATGAAGATGAAGGGTCTGATAGTGAAGATGATGCTTCTGGAAATAATGAAGAAGGTAACTCAAATGCTTCTGTTTCCAAACCTGAATCAGGGTCAAGGTTCCAACCTGGATCAGAATCAGGTTCTGACTCAACTAGTTCAGATGCTAGGGGTCCCAAAAAGAAGAAACTGAAAACAAGAGAAATAACCAAAGTTAGTGACAAACCTGAAGCTTCAAGTCAAAAGAAGCAAAAGAAAATAAAGTCAAGGCAGACTCAAGATGACATCTCTTCAAATAACTCAAAATCTGATTCACCTGAACCAGATTCAGCCTCATTTATGCTTGAGGGTCATATTAATCCTAACTACAAAAGAGAGTCAAGATCCAAGTATGCTCAGGAAAGAAAGAAACTTGAAATAAGAAGAGGGCCAGTCTCTGGATCTGGAACTGCTGCTGCTTTACAATCTGCAGCACAACATGAACCAGAAGACATTGTGCAACAAAAGGCTCAATCTGCTCCAGTCACCACCACTGAAGCTACAGTTCAAGAAATTGACGCCTCTGCTGAAATCAACATCACAAGTTTGGATCTGGTAACTCAAGATGAGACTCAGCTCATTTCAACTGCTCCAGCTCAAGAGGTGTTCTTGAAGCAAAATCTTGACGCCCCTAACACTTCTGCTGATGACAAGCTTAAAGAAGCATAATGACAGAATAAAAGAACAAGATCAAGAACTTCTTAAAGCCAATGAGAAAATAAGAGAGCAAGCAGAAGAAATTGAAAGACTGAAAAAGCTATTGGCTGATGCTCTCCAAAATAATCAAATTACCAGAACCAATGATGGTGAAGCAGGTGGTAGTGGAAGTGGTAATCAAGGTGATGATCGGATGCTAGATCAACCTCCCTCAGCTGAAGACACTCAACAAAATAAAGAGCCAAGTCCTAGCAAGGCTGGCAAAGCTTCTGATGCAATAACTCTTACCGTTGTCACAGAACAAGATGTGGATGACACTCATCTTGCTGATTTCCCATCTGATGACAACGAATCTTCCGAACCTGATGTTGACATTTCCTATGGAGACACCTTTCTGAATGATGAACTGAATGATGAAGAGGAAGATGAAATTTATCAATCCGTAATAAGCTTAGTGCCACCTCCTGAGAATCTCAAACTTCCAAGATTCTCAAGGGCTGCATTTGAAGCAAACCAATCGTCTTCAGGAGAGGTACTTGCTTTAACCATGGGTGAACCTAATGAACCTCCTGTCATACCTGAAGTTTCATTGCAACTCCAGTTGGCTCCCCCAGTACAACAGCCAATAAGCATTGTTATGCCTGAAGCTGCTATATCTGAGATTTCTGAACAGCTGAAACACTTACACGTTGAAAGTGAGTTTCTGGATCTTGGAAGAACTGCATTTCGAGAATTTTATGCAAACACCTTGGCTACTGATCCAAGTAGCAGAAGCGGTGTGGTTGTTACTGAGGAAAACATTGAAGCCGGAGAAGCCTTGGAAATTCAACCTCTCAGCATGATTCCAGATGAGATCTTCAATGATATAAGTTTGGCTGAGCGTCTAAATAACCTCATTTATGACTCCAGTGCAACGAACTTCATAAACTTGGAATTCACTACTGACGATGAGTATGACGAGGAGATAATTTATGAGATCAAAGATGAACCGGTTGAGTTTACTTCTCCAACTCATCCTAGATCTGAGCCAGTGGAAAGCGAACCTCAAAATGTAGATGATGCTATCGGATCATCAATTCCTTCACCAGTCCATCACTCAGGAGAACAAGTAAACCCAGAAGGAGTTCCAACCCAACCTTCAATGCCAGAGTCTACTGCAACCACCACTGGCACAGTCACTGAAACTATTCAGACTCTTCCAATAACAAGTGCAAGTGGTGGTCAAGGTGCAAATAATCCAGTCACATCACATGAAGCTGGTCCTTCAGTTAGACCTGACAAAGGCAAAAGAAAACTGACTCCTGAAGAGGTTTATGAGCAGGAAATGGAAAAGCAAAGGAAGAAGGAAGAATCCATCAGGGCTGCTAAGGAAGAAATATTTCTTGAAAGGACGCTGGATGAGATTGCCAGGCAAGAGGCTATCAAACAGTTGGAAGAATCCATCCGTCCTCCATCAAAAATTGGCCTTGGATCAGAATACTCTGAGCCAGAAGATCATAACTCTGAAGAGAGAGAACCCAGAATCAGAATAATCCCTAACCTAGCTGGAGATAATGTTGATCCATCTGACAAGTCAGAAATTGCAAATTATGTCAGAGAGTTAATCTCTCGTGGGATTCCCTTATCCTACTTGATGAATCTCACGGATACACAGCTAGTTGAACTGTATACTGATGAGCTAGACATGGAAAAACATCTTTACAACTACAAACTTGCAGAAAAGCTTACTGATCCACGTGCAAATCCATTTGCTGATACTGACAAGAAGTTTGAATATGTACAGTTCAACGACAATCTGCGGGAAAAGATTCAAGAAATGCATGCACAATATATGCCTCCTCCTCCAGAGATTTTTGATCGGTTTTCACCTCCACCCAGTCCATCTACAGCTACGCTTGAAGTTAATAAAATGAACAAGAGAGAATTACAAGACTTTCTGGACTTAAGGGGATATGCTCGCAAAAGCTACAGCAGAAAGCAGATCCCCGGTCTACGAACCATGGTCAAAAATCATATTATTGAAGAAAATAAGAAAGTCAAGCGTCAGCAGGACGAACGTGAAGCAATAAGAGTGGAGGAACACCGAAGGAAAGACGCTCCTACTTTGGTTGACGAATGGAAGGAAATGGAATCATATCGGAAAGCCTTAGTGCAGTTTACTGCTAAAAAGCTTAAAGACATGCCTCCAAACGTCGAATCAGATGATGGGATGAAGATCCTTGGGTGGAAATATGATCATGAATTCAAGGCATTCATTGTCAAGCGCAGAAACGGTTTCGTTCAATTCTTTGCCAAAATAAAGGATCTTCTAAATCTGTTTTCTTGGGAGTTGAAGCAGCTCAGATGGCGTCCACTGATCAATCACTCAAATGATCCAGTAGGCAGAGATGCTGAAGAACAAATAAGATCTATCTACAATGTGAGCTCAACTCGTCCCATCAAGACTGAAAAGAAGAAATACAAAACATTCAGAAGGCAAAGAGCTGAAGTCCCTCACAAGGTTATGTATAAAAGTATCAGCAAGGATTTGGTCACAAAGAAAATAACAGGCGATCAGATAAGCAATCCTATAAGTTGTTGGTACTACAGTGGGGACACTCATGAGCTGGTAATTGAAAGGGAAGATGGCAATACCATAAGACTCTTCGCAGCAATCGAACTGAGACTGCTGCATAGAAGCTACCTTAAATGGTTATTCTACAGTCGCCTGGACACCATCCCTCGAAGGCTTAGGCCATACGAGATAGTGGATGCAAACTACTTTGGTTTGTTTCTAAGATGGTGGTGTTGGGAGTGTATTGCTGCAAGGAAGATGAAAACGGAAAGCCTGAGTACCTTAAAATACTGGGCCATGGGTGGTCGTGGGATCTGCTATCTCTCTCGGGGTAGTGAAAGGATGATTGAAATGTGGCACTATTCTGACTTGGAAGAAGTTTTCACGAGAAGATCTATGGATTCTGTACGATGCACAGATCGTCTGCCTAGATGATCGTTACAGGAACCTTGCCCGAAAGTACTGGAGATTCTTGCTGAAGCTGCTTGGTCAACTCAGATAGTTGTCTTGTTTTCTTTTTATGTTTGTATTACCACCAAAGGGGGAATTTGTAAGAACTTTATAGGGTTGGTGGTAACTCAAACATGGCATCCTTTGCTTTTGTGCTAAATTGTATATCTTTCACTTTGCTAGTATCTTGTACTTGGACAATTATCTTGATGTTTGTATTAATCACTCAAGTGCTTGATGTTTTGTATGTCATATTTAATGTCTTAACTTGTTTTGATTATTGATATTGGAGAAATTGCCCTTGTACATTTCAATTGCAGTGCGAATGTCTGAATCCAAGTTCTGGATCATTTCATGATAAATTGCTTGGCAAATGTTAATAATTGATTGTGTCTTTGTAATAACAACCCTTAATGATTCAATGATGATAATTGACATTTCCGGAGCGTACTTAGTGATTTCTGGACTTTCTTGGCGACTTGGGATTAAGCCTTGGCGACTTGGGCTTTACCCTTGGCGATCTCACCAGGCTGGCGACCTCACCAAGGTATTCATGGCGATCTAGGCTTGGCGATCTCGCCAACCCTTGGCGACCTCACCAAGGTTGGCGACCTCACCAAGCCTTGGCGAGGTCACCAACCTGTCTTGGCAACTTCAGACTTGTTCTTGGCGACTTCAGAGTTATTCTTGGCGATCTCGTCAGTCTGGTGTCATAAATCTCACTAACTTCAATAACATTCTCTTGATTTCAGTGCAATCACGACATGTGCTCTCTCTAGTATAAATAGCCACACTAAAATAACCCCAAATAACCTTCTGGACGGCAGTTTGTAGATAGAGAACACTTGTGTGTGAAAACCCTTGTGTTCTTGAGTTTCAGAGGCGAAATCTAAGGATTTCAACAAGCAAACACTATGATTTGATCATGGATTCATGATTTCCGCACTTGAATCTGTGTATTGGATGAGTAAAGGCTCAAATCTGGTCTTGACAGACCCACATCCTTTGCCTCCTTTGCCATCTTCAACTTGGTCTATAGTACCGAAATCTAGGCAGATTTCTTGGTCGTATCCATAATCGCCTTCAGAGCCGTCTTCTGCTGAAGTCGGGCCTCGACTCCTTCTTCTCATTTTCAAGCACCAGCTTTTGGGCCTTGTCATGCTGGGCTTTGGCCTTGGCTGCTTCTTTGTTGGCTTGAGCGACCCTGGATTTGAGGGTCTCAGCCTCTACAGCGCGCCTCTCGGCGGCTTCAAGTAGCTACAGGAGACGGGAGTTGGCCTACGAAAAGGTAAACACAGGTTAAAATTTACTTTATATCTAACCATAAAATGCAGGTAATACAGAAATAACCAAGGGTTACGTGATGGGCGACGACCTCGACATGTTGCACAAGCTCCTGGGAGATAGCTCAGCCAGGGGATGTTGGGCAGCAGTGGTTCTGGATCCTAAAGCTTTTCTCTTCATACCAGAGGCCCTGGATATGGTGGCCCGGGATGCTGGGGTAGGCTCGGCTTTGACGGAGCTCAAGATCATCAGTTCCTAGTCGTCTCCTAACCCCTGAAGAGAAGGTAGCTTCGAGGTCGTCGCCATCAAATGTAGGGGGCAGCTGCAAAAGAAGACATAACCCAGGATGTCAGCAGTTAGGTATGAAAGAAACTAACAAAATGCAGGGTTACTTACAACTAGACATGCTGACGGTAGGATGGGAGAAGACTGGATGCTTTGTGGCTTTGAATGCACGCTCCAATTCAGGAATCCCTGGGAATTTCTGCGAGTTTCTTTCTGTTCCTTCCTCCTCAGGACCAATTTCGTTCAAACTCTTCGCTGCAAAGAATAACATTTAAGTATGAAGAAGAAACTTTTGGTCGAGGAAATCCTCCACCCCGGTAAGAGAAACGGTGGGTTCGCGACGAATTCATCGTTTGGTCACGATTCAAAAAAAAGAGATCGAAGAGGAGAAGTTACCTGATCGGAAGGGGAAAAAAAGACGATGAAAGCTCCTAACTCTTGACTCAGATGAGGTAAAAGGTTCAAGAGGAGAGGGGTATTTATGAACTAAGAAGTTACAAAGGTGATGGGACGCCGATGGATGAGATCAAAACTGAAAAAGTGAAATCTGCGGACAGGATTGATACGAGAACGATGACTCATCTCAATTTGAAAATTCACAGTTGTAAGTTCTTATCCACAAGCTGCGAATTTGTGGGTAATTGTTATGCCCTGGACTTCGCTTTATAATCTCGGTACCCTTGAATGATTTTTACCCCAGGATGTCATACATCCAGTGACTATTTGCTTATACTAACTGATCCTAGCATGCGCGGATACCCAGCATGCTAATGCATCATTACTAATGTTTTCTTAACTTTGTTTTAAATAAGTCAGGTACGAGCTTGAAGATAACGGTCAAGCTAGATCAGAGCTTGGATTAAACGTGTAGCTAAAGATTCACCGTTATACTCGGTCAATAACGGTCACCCGTTGTTGGAAAGAGGGTCCCTAGAATCTCGGGATGTTAGTTATGCGTCTTATGTATTTATACGCGGCATAGGGCTTAATTTTCTCACATTTAACCACCTGTACTCACACTATCACTTAGCAAACAAGCCGCAAACAGTTGTACTCGGATTTTTTTTAGTGGAATAAATGGGAAACGTGTGTTATCATTGCCAAGGGGTTTTTTCTGCCGGTGGATCTTGGAGACATCCAAGGGTTAAGGGCTTTTTCCCCTCAAAACTCTCGGTGTTCTTAGTTGCATTCAAGGAAGTTATCATGTGTGTTTTCATTTCTTCTAATCAAACCTTGGATTTTAACTGGTAAACTTGATTTTATAAACTTAGCATTCAAGGCACCTAACCTTACAAACTAATTTGGTTACTAAATTAAGTCTTGTAATTTTTAGCCAAAACAACGTATATATTTTATGATTCGATTTTATGGACGTATATTATTAGTTAATAATATATTTTTCGTCGACTCTCGTAATCATCATGATTTTGGCTATGTGCCATCCTCGACTTGTTTTGAAACTCAATAATCGTAGTCATGTCATAGTTTGACATTATTTACCATTTGTCGTTGGTCTAGACCTAGTCGTTTTGTAAGAACACACACTTATACTTGTATGCTCGTTAGGTGACTGATTGCTTTCACAAGACCTATTCTTGTTATTTGTTGTATTGTTTAACAGGAACTTTTGTTGTGCAACCTAAGGTGTGTTTCACGGCCCCATTTCACTGTTTTAAATCATGTTGGGGGGAGATTAACATGCATGAAATTTAGCTATCTTGATAATCATATCACCTGAATACTTGAGCATACAGATATTGAAAAGTCCTCACTTGAAAGCTACTCTTAGTATTTTATTAGCAGGCAGTTATTGAGTAGTACTACTGGGTCTGACAAGCCCCACCCGGGTCACTTGCGGTGAATCGAATGGAATACGAACGAGTGTTATAATGGTCCTTAGTCTTAACGAGGCAAAACTTAATGGTTGAGCTTCAGTAACTATGGACGTGCCTAGATTCTTGAAGATAGCCTAGCTAGCTATTGTATATGGTTTATCATGATCTTAAAATGAACTTGAAGATGAACTTTGACAATTGTTGAACAGTCAACCTTGAACTTGAACTTGAACTGTCGATGAACAGTTGTTTTACACTACAGACTGTTGTCGAACAGTCGATTTACAATAAACTGGAACTGTTTATGAACTGATATACCTGTGAACTCACCAACCTTTGTGTTGACACTTTTTAGCATGTTATTTCTCAGGTTACGGATGTTCGAGTATCACGAGTACGCATGCATGAGTCTTTGAAAGCCCTTTTAGTGTCTTTTAGAGAGCCACGTCACCTTGGGTGAAGATGTTTTTACATTAACACTTTCATTGTATTTATGCTTTCGTATTTGTAAGACTCTGTATTTATTTTTTAATGAAATAAACAACCTTTTTATTTATTATTGGTCGTTTGGTTTAACTAATGGACTGCGATCCTGGTTTGTCACGCTCCCTGCGGTGCGGTATCGTGCGTGGGATTTTTAGGGGTGTGAAACTTGTGTTTCAAGTCACGATTCTAAAATTTTAAAATAGTACACAGAATCCTAACAGGGCTGTGGTAGGTCATAGGCACGGGCCGTGTTGACTCAGGGGCACGAGCCGTGTCTTGTCAGGATCGAAAGTCAACTCTTCTAGTATTGCTGAAGGGGAGGCACAGACCATGCCTGAGGTCTTAAATCTGGAAATTGGCTTCTTTCTTCATGTTTTCTTTACTTTCCATTCCTTTTATGATTTTAGACCTGGACAATACTGAAAATTAAAAACGAAACATTAATTCGTTGTTTCGGTGATAGTTAATTAGTTCCTGTCCATTTTTTCGGAAATATTTGGGTATAAAATATGTATAAATGAGTGCATATCAAACATCCCCACACTTAGATCTTTGCTTGTCCTCAAGAAAAAAAAACATGGAGGGTCAAGGCTAGCAATCCCAGAGATCAGTATAAATATGTGTTTATAATCTTGTGTCGAGAAACTCGTTCTCTACCTACTTCGACCTTTATTCTCTTTTTGCTATTTCATTATGTTTCTATTAAAATATTAAAAGCTACAAACAAAGTTACTCAAACGTTTAGATTTTATTCAACCATGTACACCTCACAAGGGATCACTCGACTCCCGAGGTTAGTATATATACGGACTTTGAGTGGTCACTCGTACCAAAGTAAAATCAAGCAAGGGTCATAGGCTTGGTATGAGATCAAACCTCCATAGATCTTGTCGGATTTCACACAGTCATCATGATTGTGACAACCGGCAATTTCCCAGGTTAACCTCGTTAATAACTTGTGTTATATTTTGATAACATCCGTTACCTCAGTTAACTAGAATAGTTACGAGAACTGCACATGAGTCTAGACGTCGGTTGACCAATTTGAATGTATATAATTTATAATTTTATATAATTTATATTTTATGATTTCAAGCAAACACTTTATCATTTTATGTGATAAGTACCTCTTTAATTCTATGTGTTATATAGATATATACACATTGCATTTCACGATTTAATGTGTTAACGTATCACATAACCACATACGATTCTATGATTAAAACGTCGTTAGTATTGCGCGTAGTATCCTATGATTTTATGTGAACCACTTATGAAATTATAAGTTTGTGTTTATGATTTTATGTGTACCGATTAGGGTTACATCTTATATATATATATATATATATATATATATATATATATATATATCTATTACTATATATAATACATATTGCCCTAAAGGGCATTTTCGTCATGAAAAATGCTTAATCCTTAAGACGCGTACAAACTAATAAGCACCATGTACAACTGCTTAAGCCAACTTTTAAACCATCATTTAATTCACCTCCTCATGTCTTCTCTCCCCCTCGATATCCCTCCTCTGCTGTCTTCGATAACCACACATCTTCAGCCCTGTCTCTCCACCGATTGGACCAGTCTCCTTCAGCGGTGATTGGGAAATGTATCACGCTTTTAACAACTTAAACGAGGCGGTGGAATTCAAAATTTGAAAGTTAAAAAGATGCCGTATGACTTCCAAAACTAAACCCTAGATTCAGTTTTCTCTCTCGATTCTACATGTACTACTACTGTCTAAAGATGCGTATGACTTTAAAATTGGGAAACGTATCCGTCTTCTCTCTCGATTCTTCAAATATGTCGCTGTGTCTCTAGACTCGGATGTTGAAATGCTATGCAGGTTTTGTTCTTCTGTGGGGTCCTTGATGGAACGTTATTGGCGTTCCCCCCCCCCTCTCTCGATTCTTCAAAGAAAGCCAACCATCAAAGGTAAGTATTTTCATTTGATGCTTTGATTTTACAGAGTTGATTAGGGCTACAATGTTGGTCCGTTCCACCAGGATTCGAGTCATTTGCAGCCTTTTCTCTGAAAAGGCTCGACGATAGAAAAGTTGAGTATAATTGCTCTGTTTCCACTGTTCGATTTGTTAGACTTTGTTCTTTCAGGATTGAACTACTTTAATTTTTTTGTTATAACCTAAATGTTTGCAATGTCCTCAAATTAGATATTAATTTGTATTGTGAACTTAAGCTTTCTAATTGATTTCCAAAATTGAAGTGAAATTATTTTAGTTGCCTGATCTTAGAAACTTTTGAAGACAGTAGAAGTTTGGGGAGACTCTTAATAGTTTCTTTGTTGGGTGATGACCAAAGCTATTCCATCAAGTTGCCTGCCCATTTGTTGCAAATCATGAATTATTAAAACACAGGAAGGTTCTCTCTCTCTCTCTCTATGCCGACTATACAAATCAGTCAAACCACATTACTTAAAGCTAAATATTTATTTGGTAAACCCATGGTGTACAAGGGTGAAGTGGTTTGAGGTTAAATAAATATAGATGAAAATAAAAAGAAGATGGCATGCATAAGGTAAGCTTTTGTGTCTATTATTTGTTATCTTTTATCATAGTGATTTTTGTCTATTTTGTTTTCTGGTAGAAGCCTTGAGTCTTTTTAGCATTGGTATTTGGATTTTTGACCCTGTTGTGCAATTCTTTGACTTTGATCAAATTAACATTGCGGTTATGTTTTGTAGATAGGAATACAATACACTAGAGAAGCTGTAGGGCTTTAGTATTAAGGAGCTGCAGGCTTAAAGCATTGAAGAGATGCACCAACTGAAGAGATTTTTGTCTATTTTGTTGCTTGAGGCTCGGTTGAGCTGGGTGGTTGCTAAAAAGGTGCGTATAGTTGTTTTGTGTTAGTTATTAATTTTCATTGTCTTGTCAAACTTGCAAATTTTTATGGTTCTTCATAACCTTTCATGTGAACTTTACCTATTTTTTAGTATGTTTTGAGGTCAAAATGGGCTGATTGGTTTGACTCAAAGCACCTATCAATTGGTTTTGAATAAAGTGGTTGCACCAGTTTATGTTAACTTAGGATTGTAGGTGAGCTTGCTAATGTTGAGGCACTGCTGGGAACAACTATGAGGTAGGAAACTGATTTTGAAAGTTGAAAATCTGATTTTTGTTAGTTAAATAGTTTTTAAAAGAACATCTGATTTTGAAATTTGATGACCACAGTCTTTGATGACATTTATATGATACTATATCTTTGATGACATTTATATGATATTATATTTATCTGTAGGAATAGTTATGATGCAACTTAGGTTGTGCAAGTTGAAATATATGACCCTTTTGATTGCAGTCAATCTCATTTGGGAATGAAAGGACTTTGCTTCAGTAATAGATATGTTTGGTTGTTGAAGGTACATGTAGTTGTCAATTCTCCCTTTCGAGTTGGTTTGGCTAGTATGTAAGTGTCGTTCCACTCATTTTAGTTTATATAACCAAACTCTAGAAAATAATATTGACCCGTGTTTTAAAATATTCCTTTGTGGATTAAATGACCCACTTGACCCATTTCGTTTTCAGGTAATAACATTGCTATTAGCTGAGAAATCTAGGGATCCTAATAAACCTTTTATCCAGTTTAATTTATTTATCTCTTTGATACTTGAAAAAAAATTATGAATTGTTATTAAACAGGAACGATTGATCTACTAGAGATGGAAAGTGAATGACATTCTCAATGGTAAGTAAAGTTATTGGTGTTTAGAATTCTGTCTTTGATCGTTAATGCAAATAATGATGGCTCCTTCAAATTTTATAAGACTATTCATTACCTTCTTGCCATATGAATTCCATGTTTAAACATGCATATTGTTTTGTAAATTCAATTTGTATATTTTTGGTCCCAATATATGAGTTTAGAAACTAATAATTGGAATTGTATATGGTATGGAGCACGTTGATACCGGCAAAGTAGGAAACCAACACGGCTAAAAATCGAAGATATCAGGTAACCAAGCGGTATCTTTGTCAGTTTTTGCCTAATTTTAAATTTGTAATAAGACCTTAGATACTCCAGCTCATGTGGAGAAGAAAGCTTCGAAGAGCTCGCTTGATAGAGGTAAGTTTGTGGAAATCAAATGCCATTTAGACGGTTTTGTAGACTTTGTTCTATTTAATGCCTATTTTGATAGGGATTTTTGCTTTGCATCAGTGATTTAGATGTCGCATTGGCTGGTTTGGATCATAATGACCAAGGTGGATGGGGCTTTGTTCTATTTAATGCTTATCATTCAATCAGCTATTTTTGTGTCTGATTAATTTTTTTATTTGACCAATTCTAAAACACGATTCTGATTACTTGCTTGTAGCTATCATAGCCCTACAAGATTGTCAAATCAATTTTAAAGTTATAAATATCAACCTGAATGAATACAAAATAGTGTTTATAACCAAAGACCTTCCTATTTTAAGTTTGGTTTGTCAAGTTGGCTACATACAAGTCCATATAGGTTTATTTACGAGGACTTTTTGGCTCTGTTGGGTTGAATTGCCGAAGTTCCTAAATGCTGAGTTAGTACTTGTTGGTTCTGTTGGGTTGAATTGCTGAAGTTCCCAAACTGACCTACGCAATGGTTTCCAAAGGTTCGAACCTGCATGGCTGTGTGTTTGATGAGTGGGCGCAAAGTTCAAACGAAAGGCTTCTTTTAGGTAAAACTTTTACTTTTTGACCGACTTGTTTGAGATATAAGCTATAGTTTTTATTATTAGCATGACTTTACTTGAATGATACACAATACGTTTCTTTGTTTATGAAAATCTAAAGCTAAAGTTTGTGTTCAGTTTTTATGTATAAGTTGTTTATTCATATAACTATTATATAGAATGTAAGGAGCTACTTGTATGCATATTCTCATTGTGGGGATTTAGAGGGTTGTTTATGTGAAAACATTAGAAGTTGATTCAAGAGGTTAAATGTTTGGTAGAATATGATGTTGATATAGTTACTTCATTTTGAATCTTTTAAATTTTGTAGATGTAGCAAAGATTTTGCTGATGTAACACAGACGTGCCAAAGGTTGGGGTTCTGATTTCTTCTATTTCCGAAAGCAAGAAAGAATCATCGGTATTGCCGTAATTTATGCCTCTTTAGTCTTTTGATTTGACAAAAATGCTAATTACGTTTTCTATGGCTTCATCTTCTTCATTATTTTTGAGATCGCCTTTTGATCAAAGCGTTGGTTACTCACGCACATGATTTTGAGAATCTTAGTGTCAGAAAGGATGTTGCGGGACATGTTAAGAAAGATATGGACAAAAATCACGATCTTGCTCCCCTACTATGAAGTAATTTAGAGTTGAGGAACTCACTGTAATAACCAAGGTGAATAACCGATGAGGTATAGCCTGCACAAATAATTCAGATTGCTATACTTCTATATCAATTTTGCTATTTATGTGTTCTATTTGTTTATTTAATTTGCTATATCAGTTTTGGTGTGTCATCTTGGATACTATATATGCATAGATTTTACGAATTTTGTATATTGGTCAGTTAACCAACTTTGTATATGACACGGTGCATATCTTGATTCTTTGGCATCAAATGATAGAACAAAAGTCTAAGGTAAATTATGAAATTCTTTTGAGGTATATTTCTCTAACAGTAGTGAACATTTTAATCTATATATTGAAGACCTCAACCTTTTAACGACTATATACTCATATTTTTGTGATATTGTGAGGTTTCAAACGTTTTTTTTTGGGTACATATATTGAATAAAACTTGCTTGAATTTGGTGGAAATCCTTTTTGCAGGTGCATTTATGATGAAGAGGAGGGAAACTCAACACCATAGGTTGTGGCTCCACGATTTGAGGTTGAAGAAGACATGAGATCAGAGTTTTGCAGATTGTTGCACATATTTGTTAAGGGATTAACAAGATTTACTTATAACTAAAGGAAGAGTTGAGTAGTTAATTGACAGTTAGGAGTATGGTCAGAACATGCAGGAGCAACATAGATATGTAATATAATTTTTTTTGCATCACTAAATATGTAGTATAATGCATGCAGTTGCTGTACTTCTAAATTTTGTATGACTAAATACATTACACAATAACTTTTATTTTTGGAATTTGAATAATTCATTTAATCCAAATAACAAACAAGTGACTCGCCGTAACGTACGTACGGATCACCATAATTGCATATAAACATGTTAAGAGAGTAGCTTCATCCACGTAAACCAAATAGGGAAGAAAGATTATTAAAATAAAATAACATCAAAATATTACGGAAACAAATGACTTAATATCAAACCTATAACTTCGTTGTAAAATATTTTTACTATTGAATACTAAATAAAATGTCCAAATGAGATTAGTTGTGATAGCATATTTTATAAAATAGCACATATGCCACCTTCAGCTCTCTTTCAAAAGGTTAAGATTTGCTCAATTAGTTAAAAACAAAAAGATTGATCAACAAAAGAAATCAAGTTCAACAAATATTATAAATCATTAGAAGATTGATACACAAAAAAAAAACAAGTATCGTGCTGATTGTTTGGCAACTTTCTTTTGTGTGTATTATTCAAATAAAGTAAATAAAAAAATTCAGTTGGTACACAAACTTATCGGTATCCATTCTGGTAAATATTCTTATGACCAATCCAATTACTCAAACTTATTTCTTTTTGTTAATTAAGTTGATTACACCAATGCTACGAGAAACTAATAAACGTATGATACAATATATCACGAGAGGATTGATAAACTAACAAAAGATACAATATATCACGAGAGGATTGATAAACTAACAAAAGACAAGTACCACGTTAGTTGATTGTCGCCGCTGCTGCATCGCGTGGATAGATTTTATGTACCGTATTGTATACTGCATCGTGCAAATAGAAAAATGAGTGCCGCATTTTGAAGTGTCACTGCTGCCGCATCACGCACACATAAAACGGGTATCGCTTCTAAAATTGTCAGTTGTCCGTATCGCACTAACAAAAACAAATAGAATACCGCATTCTAGATTCACATGTCGCCGCGACATGTGAATAAAAGATTAATAACACACTATAAACTGTCACCGCCGCAACGCGCGGGCACCATACTAGTATATATATATATATATATATAATACGTTAATATTATTCGGTCAAACTCTTGTATTCAGTCAATTAAATTTATTCTCCGTTAATCTCGTTAGGGTTAGTTAACGCCCATTAACTTCGAGGGACCACTTTTGCAACTTTAAAAACCTAAAACCTATTTAATTATACTTGGAGGACGGTATATGTCAAAAGCCCAACCTGCCTTTCTATTATGTAAATGATAAGGAGCCGGTTTTGCCAATTCCTAATAGTCAATTTGAAGACTTCTGTTTTGTAACTGATCGGCAATATTGGCGAGACCTCTATTTTCTTCCGGTAACCGCCACATTAATGCTTAATTCAATTCAATCCTGTGATGTTACGAAGTTGATCAGTCAAGACCTCTTTTGAACTCACATGGCCTCAATCATTTGGCACATTTCAATCATCTCTCTCGATCTTTCTCTCTAGCGACCAAGAAACCCCACTGGCGAACTCAAAAAATCCGGCCACCTAGGCACTGTTTCACCACCATTCACGCATCACGGTAATCGCCTTCCTCTGCTAAGCAACCCAGTAGCAACAGATTTGGAAATGGAGCACCATCAGGAGGTCCCGGTCGAGACTTTCAGATTCGTTTCGGTGTCAAAAACGTGTCAAGAATCTTCTTCGTTTCAAGGTAACAGTTTATCCTTGTAAATCACAAGTTTTCTTTGGGTTTATTTATGGTTTCACGATTTTCCGGTGACCGTAAATAAAACTCCGGCCACCAGAGTTGTGGGGAAGAAGATGAGGTCTGGACGGGTCAGGTTAAATAGTTAAACTTCTGGATATAAACAAACACGCGCCTGTAGCCCAGCTGGTTAGCGCATTCGTTTGAGACCGAGAGGTCTCGAGTTCGACTCTCACAGGCCCCAAACACATTATTTATTTTTCAAATCCTCTTTTCCTGTCGCTGAGTGAACAAAACTGGTGGATCGCGAACCTGTTAACAAAGAAACGGTTTGGCCCAGTGGTAAGGGCGCTATGTTCCAACCCAAAGGCTTAGGGTTGGAGTCTCATGACCATCATTCTTGCTGTTCTATTTTTTTAATAGATTTAAAGGATTTCTTGTCAAAAACCTAAAACTCCTATTACATAACTGTTAAATCTCATCCCGTGAAGTTTCCTTAGACCCCGTTAGGGTTCTCGTTGAATTTTTTTATATTATGAAAATATTATGATTTAAATGAATTAAAATTCGATGGTCTCGTTATTATTAATATAAATTGTTTGAAATGTAGAAATATATGTATGTGTATATATATATATATATATATATATATATATATATATATATATAACTATTTGATTTATTGTCATGCAAATGTTTTTAAGATTTTCTTTAAACTATTGAATTTTGACACGACATATAGGTATATATATTGGACGTTTTATTTTTCACACTTTTGACTACAACTCGATATCTATATTTATGAACATAAATTTACCCGATAATCTCTACAATTAGTATTTGGAATAGCATACGCACCTTGATTTTTGTAAATCTTTGAGTCCTCGACTAAATATCATTTTTTACTGCTTTCGAACAAACAATTTTCATCACGTATTGAATTTGTCATCGCGTCATATTTGGAATTATTTGATGTTATCACCGTCGTCTAGGCTATGTTACTCATGTGCGGACACATAGTTACATATGTAAAATCGATAGGTGCTCGGTAGTTACGCAAAGACTCGGATTCTTACTAAATTGTAAAGCGCACCCTAAGGTGAGTTACACAATCTTTTACGTTACGTTCGGGTTTGGACGATAACACATGCAAACACGTTACACCCGGGTTAAGGTGATAACACGACAACTATTATGTATGATTAAAGTAGAAATCCAGTATATATCACATGTTCACGTAAAATGCTTTATCTTTCAAGTCCTTACTTATCGAACCGTTAATAGCATATAGCGAGGGGATATTGGGTAGTACTACTAGGGTCTGACAAACCCCACTCAGCGGGCACGAGATGTACCACCCGACTGGCAGTCGGACTGAGGACAATGTCAGCCTAAACTTACCGTGATCGAGTAGACACAGGGAAGGCAAAACACGTAAGGATTATTCCTACAACTAATTGGTCAGCTTCGGTTGCGAACGTTTTAGTGACATGAACTTAGGCTCGCTACCTACGATATAGAATGTACTTGTAATATACATACTTACATACGAATAAAGACTGTTGTATTCGTACTGCATAATTATACTAGTTATACTTATGTGCTTATGTGAACTCACCAACATTAGTTAACACTTGCTCTTATGCAAGCTTTGCAGGACGCTAGGAGAATCTGATTTTGGGCACGTACGCTGGTTAAACCTTTTATTTTGGGAATCTGTGTTTAACATTTTTCAAAAACTTAGACTTAAACTGGTTGTTTACTTAATGGGCGCTTGTTTTGCGCAACATAACTTTTATGAGCTTCCGCTAAACTTTAACTCTGGTTTTGATATTTCCCGTTTGGAAATATATATTTACATTTTGAACCCTTAACTTATGTTTAATGTAACTTATGACTCGGGTCCTGGTCTGCTTCACACCCCACACGGTAAAACTGTTTTAGTGGAAATTGGGGGTGTGTCAATGAGGGCTTAATAGTTGAAAGGGTAGGCTGTGGCTAAGGGTTTGGAAGTGTTTGGTTAAAAGGGCTAAAGCTACAAATTATTATCCTTTTTGAAAGCTTTATTGTGACTCTGAGATTTTCTAAATAAGGGCTTTTCATTTAGGCTTACCCTTCATAATATATATATATATATATATATATATATATATATATATATATATATATATATATATACAAATACAGATATGAATTCGTATACGGATCTGCATACGTACAAGGATAGATTGGTCGTCACTTATTATTTTTGAAAGTTTTAACGAGGATCATGAGTTTGCGAAAATAAGGGGTTAAAATTTGAAAAAGGTTTTTTGGCTTTGGGGTTGTTTTGTAAATGAATTTGCGGGTTATTAAAAACGAACGAATACGCTCAAGGGGGGGGGGGGGGTTATCTAAGGGGTATTTAATGGGTAGGTAAAGAACATAGGTAGGGGGTAGAAAAGGGGTTAAACTTAGGTGCCTCACTTCTGTCTAAAAATGGGTTCCCGACTTTGTCCATCTTGGAATGTATACTCATAACAAGTTCTGGCTTATTGATTTACTTGGTGTTTCTCATTTTTTACAAGAAAAGAGCATGTTAGTTTTGTACATGCGATTAGGCTTAAATACTCACCAAAAATGTGGGAAAAAGGGGATTTAAGTACCAATTTAATAAAAAATAAACTTTTGGTCTATTTGATGTACCCAAAAATATCTCAGTGTATACTTGAATAAGGAAAATAGATTATTGATTTTTTCTGTTTGGAGGACACGATTCTTTTTTCACAAAGATTGACAAACACTACAGATTTATTATGATTTTTTAATGGTTTTACTAGACCATGAAAACAAAGTTTTGTGTAAGGCTATATTAGATAGGCAAAAGATCTATTTTTCAGTGAACTGACCAATTTCGCAATCCCGTCCCCACACTTAAATCGCACATTGCTCTCAATGTGCAAAATATGAAAAAAGAAAGCATTATGAAATTTAAACGAGTTTAAGGATAGAAGTGGTCACAGAGAGACAGAGAGTTTTCTTTGTTCCTTGTCGACCATGAATTTTTCATTGATTGCCGGATAATGTCTTACAGAATTTTGCCTAAAAACAACTTGTCGTCCTATTTATTGCGATGTTAGTCGTCAAACCTACATACTGAAATGAAAATGTAAAATTCTAACGGATATCTGGTAAATCTGCCTGCGTTTCGTGCAAGAATAGGTTGAGTCATGCCGTTTTGACATTGCACCATTACACAAGGCGAACCGTGATATCTAAATATCTACTAATAAAAACTACTGAAAATGAAAACTACTTTATTAGTCCTAATATAATATCTTTCTAAGACTGAAAGTTTCATTGAAAAGGTGAGACATGTTACCATCATTTAGATGTTGTTGTGTTGGAGCAGCCAATTCAGTTAACCTTTCATCTTAAATGTTCAGGGTAAGCCGCCACGGAAACACACCAAGTTTATTTATGGGTCCGCTAGCTAGACTCGCAAAACTGGCTCTAGAATATGAGAGGTGGAGGTGAGGCTCTATCCATGCGTTGGTAAGCAAATTCTAGACCTGATTCGATACAGTCTATCACTTGTATGTTTCCGTCCACCTTCTTACTGGCCTCGAAGTTCATTTCCTTGTCACACGTTTGATCTTTAACGTTCCGCTACTCATGTCCACTACTACTTACGAGGTTACTATGAAATGTCTTCCTAAGATAAGGGGTACCTCCACATCTTCCTCCATGTCGAGAATGACAAAGTTAATAGGGAAAATAACTCTCCTACCTTAACTAGGAGGTTTTCAGTGACTCCTGAAGGGATTTTAACCAAGCGGTCAGCAAGTTGGATGCTCATCCTGATTGGGGTTGGAGTTTCGAGGTATAGTCTCCGATGCATCGTAGCTGACATGAGGTTGATGATCGCTCCTAGGTCTGCAACTGCGTTCTTAACTGTGAATCCTCCAATGGAACATGGAATGGTGAAGCTACCGAGATCCAATTGCTTCTTGGGTAGCTTGCTCGAGAGGATGGCGGAGCATTTTTCCCTCAAGCTAACCAGGTTAAACTCAACCATCATTCTCTTGTTGGAGAGAAGTATTTTGGCATTTGGGATAGGATTTTGATGAATGGAAGGTTGATGTGTAGTTGTATCAGGAGATTCATGAATTTACTGAATTACTCATCAGACATCACCTTGGAAAGTCTGTTGGGATAGGGAACCTTCGGGCTTTTTAGGAATTCTTCTGCTACAACTAGGGCAGTAGGAGTAGTCGTTTCTTAAGGTGGAATGGTGGGTGTTTCGGTTGGTGTTTCAGTTCTCGGAGTAACTCCTCTGGACCGACCCGTCAGCTGTGTAGTGTGATAGCGTTATAGTGAGCTTTGGGATTGGTCTTAGTGTTACTGGGGAGAGAACCAGGTGGTCTCTCACCCACAGTTTTGTTGGATATTAGGTGTCCTAACCCGACATTTAACGTAACTGACCTGGTTTTGACCCGTAATAGTTACACCGGTGTCAACGAACTAAAATAATTAAACACCTATTGATTTATTAATAAACGATTAAATAAATAAATACTTGTTATTTATTTATCGTAACGAAAGGAAAGACATTCGTAAAACCGTTCAGGAATTTCGACGGAATATTATTTAATCATTAACGGATTAATGATTAGAGTGGGTTTTATGGTTTAAACGCAACGTGGGCTTCTACTTGACTAAAACCCTAAAAGGGATTAGAAGGAGATTAAAAGGAGGAGGATTTGGGTTGCGAAACCCTAATCGTGATTTCCCTCTATTAAGGACAAGTTCTTGGGTGTGGCCGTTACTGTGGGAATATGTGACACCTCGTCCGAAAATCCAGGTCAAACCGTTTACTTTGACTTTTAATTAAGTAAAAATTATGCTTTATCTGATCTGATTTCTGTTTAAACTGCAAATTACTGTGCCTGACTGTTAACTGATGACGTAAACCTAATCCCGCGTTTGTACTAGAAGCGTATACCTGTTAAAACATAACTGATTTCTGTTAAACTTTTATAATCAACCTAAACAATTATTTTTATGAAATAAAAACATCACGAACTGAAATCGTTGTCAAGACTTAAGCCTAACCCCAACCGAACACCTAATTGGGCCCGACATGGCCCAATAGGCCCAATAAGCCTAAAACAATGGAACCAAGCCCGAAACTTCGATCCATTACTCATATATAATATTCCGAATGATCGTGGTGACCCGTAACCTCAATCGATGAAAAACGGGCACGGGCCTCGATCTGGTGCCCCGTTCGGGCCCGTACGACCCATTACCGACAAATGTGCCCGAATGCATTTCTCTTTAAAATGTTTTGGCCCAATTTGAAGCCCAAGTCCAATGGGTTTATTTTAAATAATATTGGCCCATCAAACTTGTATTAATTTTTATAAAATGATTATCATTTTTATATTTTATGAAAATTTGTCATGGACTTATATAAATTTCATCCATTGGTTAAATATAAAAGTAAAGGGTTAATTTATTTCTCAAGTCCTTTATACTCTTTATAAAAGTTTTACAATACAAAACCTTTTTATTAAACATGACAAGGTTTTATAAAAACAAATCACCTACTTAGTTAAGATTTTTTTTAAAAAAAAAGAGAAATGGTTAGGAGACTTGGTTAGTCAAGTGTGATGAAAAGCTTGCCAACAAGCCTCACCTAGTATCCTACACCTAGCCCCATCATCACCAATAGTGTTGGGATGACACAACTATCACCATCACCACACTCTCATACCAACTCACCTACACAAACACTCAACTCCTCTCCTCCTTCTTTTCTTCTTCCTACCGAGAACACCACAACCTCATTCCCATCCCATTTCTATTTTCCGGCCAGCATAAACCCCTCCACCACCGACCACCACCACCATGTACCACCACCATCATTCACCACCATAAACCACCCCCTGCCCTTCCTGCCGTGAACAAGCCAAACCCAGCCACCCTCCTCCCTTCTTCATTCAGTCGAGGACAGCCCCATCACGACCACCTTCGTCCACAGCCCCCGCCAGCAACCACAGCAACCACCGCCACCTCCCGTACCACCCTCCTTTCTTTTCTCGGTGATCAGCCACCCACAACACCATCCCCCGTCATGCTCCTCCTCCCTCTCGGCACCACCACTGAACACAGCCACCACCAGCCGCCTCCCTGCTGTCCCGCCGGAGTTGCTGCCCGTCGCCGACCGGAACTGCCCCTGTTGCCGCTGCTGTGCCTACTGCGAACCACCCCACCGCCACATTTCCTCTTGCGTCCTCTCCTCCCTCTCACCACCACACAACCACGCCACCACCACCACGTACCTTGCTGCTACGACTGTGCTCCTCCTCCCGCCGCCATGCTACTGCCGTAACTGCCGCCCCAGCCCCACAGAGTCACCGGACTGCTGCTGTTGGACAACCGCAAGCCACCGCCACCCTCCTCGTTTCTCTCGTTTTCCATTCCCTCACCCGTTGTGAGTCTTTTAACCGGTTTCGTTTACATTTATTATACATTGTTAACGTCCCAAATGCGCAACCGGGTCTTGACAACTAACCGTTTAACGTGAAGTTTTTCTAACGAACATAAACACCGAACTACATTTTATATGGAACCGAAGAGTTTTTAAGGATTGAAAATGTGAGTTAATGTGGATTTTTTTTGATAAGTTTATGATAATCTCTAAATGTTAGCATGATTTTATGTTGTTGTTATCATATGCTAAAAGATTGTATATGTTGAGTTTTGTTGAAATCATGTAATAGTAGGTTATAAAAACATGCTAAAATTATAATTATGATTTAATGATTAATAATCTCATTTATAAGTTAATTTATGCTAATGATGATCATCATGGACTAATTATAGAGTTTAGAGACATGCATGGACTTAGTATGGACTTTATATGTGTTAAACTTGATTATTGGACATAAAATAATAATCTTAAAAACCACTAAAATGAATTTTTATGGATAGAAATATAAAAACTAGTGATTTTATAAATTACTTGGATATTTAAACCATAAAAATATCACCATAATCATTTTTATATAAAATAGCCACATTTTATAAAAATATAATTTCTAAAAATACAAGAATTAAAAGTCTTGTTTAGAATTTATAAAAGAAATAAGATGGATAACATATATAGTTATATTTTATGTTCAAAAATGATAGAATATCATATTTTTGAATAAATGACAAAAAGTATAAAACATTTGGATTTTATACAAAAATTGAAACATTTTATGTTAATGAATTTCTATAAAAGTCTTTTATTTAAAACCCTAACTTTGTTTAATAAATAAAGTTATTTAAAAATGATTTTATAAAAATAAAATCAAAGGACTTATAGAAACTATGAAAAACATATTTTAAACATTTTTGATTATTTTAAATGAATCAAAATAATCAAAACGTTTTAACCGGATCAAAAGTTTATTTTTAAACGTTTAGAATTGAAACGAAATCTTTAAACGATTTAAAAACGTTTTACGACGTAACGAATCGTAAATAATTATTTTCAACAAATAATTATCTTTACGAACTTTAGAAACCCTAATTTGAGTTAAAAACATTTTGGTTTGTAAATATAATTATTTTAATGATAATTATATTTATATCAACTCAAAACCCTAATTTTCTTAACATGATTTAAATATTAAAATAACTTTTAATATTTACCTATTTATATTAAATCAATTAACTTGTAATAATTTAATAAAATTATTTCGACAAGTTATAATAATTATTTCAATAATAATTATCAACCCTAGTTATATATATTTTAACTTAACGCGATTTTATTATTCAACCGATCGAGCGAACATAAAAATAATAATAAATATTATTATTTAAAACAATATTCAAGACTTGATTGAACTGGACTTCATGATACGTTATCGCATGCTCACTCCTTGTATTTATTTACATAAATGCCTTAATACGTGAACATTCGTATTTGCTGATTTTGTAAACTGATTAACTAACGGGTTTTCAAAACGCTACAAACGGGATTATACGTCAAGACTTGACCGGTATCATTTGGGTAACGTTCATTACTCAAATGATTATGTGGACCCTTATGCATGTTGTCTTATGTTTTAATAGCACTTTACTTGCTAGTTGTCACTCGGCAATTCATCATTATCACTGAATCAAGTGAGTTTCACGGCCCCTTTTCTTTACAACTGTTTTACACTTATGGGGGAGCAATCATGAACTAATAAACTGTTTTAACTTAATGTTATGATTACTGTTAGCCGTATGACTATCTGTTCCCTTACTGATTGCCCAACTGGTACTTTATCGTTATAAACGTTAGTACAACTGAATCCCACCATTAGTTGATTTCAATTAGTTCTGATCGAAACGATGACTAGTGAATAGATCTATTTGGGTTGACAACTCTGCCCAGATTGGTAGCTCTAATCCTGACTTCGTATATTGTCAAGGGGTACACGTCAGTTATTCTTGCCTGTTCGGTATCTCTCGGGCGAGAATACCATGGGTGGGTAAACCGTTAGTATTTGAAATCAAGGTTCAGGTGAGATCATACAACTACAACAGTAAGCTAATATAACATTCTGAGTTTCCTGAAAACTGTTTTACAATCTTACTATCGAGTCCTAAACCTGTGAACCTCACCAACTTTATGTTGACCTTTTAAACTCATGATTTCTCAGGTAACTAAGCTGATCATGGAAGCCGTGCAAATGGGACTCCGCCTTTATATTCGGACCTGCTTCGTTAGAGTCTTAGTCCCTATCTATCCTATATAACTACCTTATGTTTTCAATAAATGAAACTTGACTTTTAAAGTGCAAATGTAAGATAATATCGTTTGCCACACTTTCCGCTGCAACGATTAATGATATTATGTTAAATTAACGTTTGAATTTAATAGTAGTTGTTCTGTATTTCTGTGACTATGATTCCATCTCGCTCACACCCAATCATTTGTCCGGGGTGTGACAGATTGGTATCAGAGCCGCAGTTATAGCGAACCAGGTTAAACACTTTAACTAAAACCAGACCTGGACTATGACCGGCTCCGAAGCTTCCGTTTGCACGCAAAACCATTTCCTTACTCATTTATTATGTTAACTTTACATGAGTTATTAATTCTGTCATGCATTTATATCTTTGTTTTAAATGCTATTATCATGGTACTAACTTTGTTCTCTGTTGGAATATTATCGCAGTGATGACTTCCTCCTCGGACGAGGTTATCTGCATTTCTGATTCTGGCAGAGACGATCAAGTGGTGCCGGAGTACTCTTCATCACCAGAAGACTATGTACCATCCAGCCCCGAGGCTGACATCCCTACACTGTGTACGGTCCGACTGTCGACCATCCCATCAAGCTTCCTGAGGCCCCTTCGACCAAGGGTCTCAGACGACTCATCTGACCACCCATCGCCCACCGCTATTGATAGCGGTGCGGCCGCAGCTACTGCTGCCATTGCGCGCAGACGACGTTCTGTACGCACCTACCGACCCTTTCGAGGTGCCGGTAGGCGAGGATTCACCCCCGGGCGGCTGAGGGCCCTGCAGACGAGCCTGTGCCCAAGCGGCACTGCGCGTCTGACCACCCTCACCTTGCCTGGATTCCAGGGCAGCTAGCCACATGGAGGACTTTTGAGGGAGTTCCTAGCCTGTATGAGCCAGGCGAGTCCTTTACCAGGGGCGATGCCACTCGCCACCCTTTGACCGGCTACTCCATCCTGACCGGAGAGCCCATTGCGGATACTATTCCGCTGCTGGTGGCCCGTGCTCATTGCCACGAGCTGTCTTTCGCCGACCTGGACATCAGGGTTGCTGGACTTCCCACCAGGGATGCTCAGGATGCATTAACAGCCCGCGTGATTGAGCTGGAGCAGCTTCAGGTCGCTTCCCAGGGAGCCATGGAGTCCCTGCACGCTAAAATGATTGATGTGTGCTCGGTCAACATTGCACTAATGTTGGCCAACGAGTCCCTCCAAACCCGGCTTGCCGTTTTGGAGGAATTCGCGGGTCGAGTGTTCACCTTCTTGGACCTCACCTCCAGGATCACCACATCTCTGATCCGACCTCCTGGACCCCTTGGACCCCCTGGACCACCTCCACTCTAGATAGCTTACCTAGTATCTAGGCTTTTGACCCACCATTTTAGCAATGAAACATATTTATATATTTTGTAGTGATGCATTATGGGACTGCGTGCCCAAGACACTTAAAAACTTGTCCTCTTTTGTTATTGTATGTTTTATCGGATAATATGGTGGAATGTAATGGTAGTATGTTTATGTTTATGACGTGTTGTATATGTTGCCATGTTTATGATTACTGTTATTTCTGTTATTATTATTATGTCGTGATTGTTCACTCGCGAACCATACTCCTTGCTATTTCATGTTTCTTGGTTGTGCTTGCGCGTGTCATATCATGGTACTATAGATGTATGTCGTGGCTGTTATTCTCGCGCATGTAATAACCCCACTTACATATGATCTAACTTTTCCCTTTATGTTGCCATTGATAACTTAAAGCGAAAAATGCCGCCTAGACGCCGAGCCACCAGAAACACTTCACCTCCTCCAGCCATGAGTGCTACTGATGTCGAGGAGATGATTGCTCAACACGTTGCAGAAACTGTTGCTGCTGCTGCTACCCAACGTCACGCTGACGCTGGAGCACGCGACCCTCGTGAATGTTCTTACAAGGACTTCATGAATTGCAAACCCACTCACTTTAAGGGTTCTGAAGGCGCTGTTGGTCTAATTCGCTGGTTTGAGAAACTGGAGTCAGACTTCCGTATTAGCAACTGCCCTGAACAATACATGGTGAAGTACTCCACCTGCACGTTTACTGATAGTGCACTGACATGGTGGAATTCCCATGCTGATGCTATGGGAACTGACTTAGCCTATGAAATGTCATGGGACGAACTCAAACAACTGCTGCGTGATGAGTACTGTCCCAGGGAGGAACTGCAGAAGCTTGAATCCGAATTCTGGAATCTGTCCATGAATGGAGCCGACATTGCTGGATACACTAAGAGGTTTCGTGAGCTTGCGCACCTCTGTCCTACAATGATCACTCCACCGTACAAGAAGATCGAACGCTACATCTGGGGACTTGCACCACACATTCAAAGAAATGTCCTTTCCTTGAACCCTCAGACCTTTCAGGATGCTGTGCGTATGGCACACAATCTCATTTACCAAGCTAACCGTCAAGGTGTAAACTTTGGCAAGAAAGCGTCTGAGAACAAGCCCTCTGATGTTAGTGCCACTCCATATTCAAGCAAGAAACCTGATAACAAGAGGAAGCGCCCATTCTGGAAGAATTGCGATGATAAGAACCCTGAGAAAGCCCCAGCTAAGGAAACCGCACCGGCAAGGGTCTATGCCGCCACTGCTCCTTCATATCCTGTCCGCAAAACCGGTTACACCGGTACTGCTCCTCTGTGCCCCAAATGCAACCTTCACCACACTCTGGGTTGTGATAATGTCTACTGTAACATCTGTAAGGTTAAGGGACATGTAGCACGCGACTGCCCAAAGCGCACTTGCTACGGTTGCGGAGCTACTGGGCACTACAAGAGTGAATGCCCGAAGATGAAGAATCAAGGTGCTAACCAGGCTAGGGGAAGAGCTTTCGTGATTAATGCCGGAGATGCCCGCCGTGACCCTAACACGGTGACGGGTACGTTTCTACTAAACAACCATTATGCTTTTGTTTTATTCGATACTGGTGCCGATAGAAGCTTTGTGTCTACTGATTTGAGTCAATTGCTTAAAATCACCCCTGTTGCCTTAGACACTAAGTTCACAGTAGAATTAGCGAATGGTGACTTGATAGAAACTGGAATCATCTATCCGAACTGCCCATTAGAACTCTCCGACCATTCTTTCTGTATCGACTTGATGCCTGTTGAGCTAGGTAGTTTTGATGTAGTCATTGGAATGGATTGGTTAGCAAAGAATCATGCGGAAATCGTGTGTCATGAGAAGATGGTTAGAGTGCCGTTAATAGATGGTAACACTCTGAACGTACAAGGCGAGAAGAGTGGAACCAAACTAAATATCATATCAACTATGAAGGCACGGAAATTCCTCCGAAAAGGATGCCATGCCATTCTAGCTCATGTCACTGATAAGAAACCGAAGGAGAAGCGTATTGAAGACGTTCCTGTTGTCTACGAATACCCGGAAGTTTTTCCAGAAGAATTGCCAGGCCTACCTCCAACACGACAGGTTGAGTTTCGCATATACCTAACACCCGGAGCCGCCCCCGTTGCCAGGTCCCCTTACCGACTGGCACCGTCTGAGATGCAAGAGTTGTCTAGCCAACTACAAGAGTTGCTAGATAAGGGATTTATTCGTCCAAGCCACTCCCCATGGGGTGCTCCCGTGTTGTTCGTGAAGAAGAAAGATGGAACGTTCAGGATGTGTATCGACTACCGAGAGTTGAACAAATTGACTGTGAAGAACCATTACCCGCTTTCGAGGATCGATGACTTATTTGATCAGCTTCAAGGATCATGCTTCTATTCCAAGATCGATCTAAGGTCAGGGTACCACCAACTCCGAGTTAGAGATGAAGATGTCTCAAAAACAGCGTTTAGAACAGGCTATGGTCATTACGAGTTCCTCGTTATGCCATTTGGTTTGACTAACGCACTGGTCGTATTCATGGACTTAATAAATCGCGTGTGCAAACCATACTTGGACAAATTTGTCATCGTGTTCATCGACGATATTCTTATCTACTCGCGTAATAAGAAAGAACACGAAGAACATTTGAGACTCATCCTAGAACTGCTGAAGAAAGAAGAGCTTTACGTGAAGTTTTCCAAATGTGACTTTTGGATTCGCGAAGTACACTTTTTGGGTCATGTGATCAACGGCCGAGGTATTCACGTTGATCCGGCTAAGATTGAAGCAATCAAAGATTGGAGTACTCTCATGACCCCAACCGAGATTCGACAATTCTTAGGTCTCGCTGGCTACTATCGCCGATTCATTGAAAATTTTTCTAAGATAGCCCAGCCTCTTACCGCTTTGACTCAGAAGGATAAGAAGTACATCTGGGATGATAAAACCGAAGCTGCCTTCCAGTTGTTGAAGCAAAAGCTTTGCAACGCCCCAATCCTGTCCTTACCAGACGGAATCGACGATTTCGTTGTATACTGTGATGCTTCGCATCAAGGCTTGCGTTGCGTACTGATGCAGCATGAGAAAGTCATTGCTTACGCCTCTCGACAACTGAAGATTCATGAAAAGAATTATACGACTCACGACCTAGAACTTGGAGCCGTTGTCTTTGCCCTCAAGATCTGGAGGCACTACCTCTATGGGACTCGGTGCGTCATATTCACCGATCACAAGAGCCTCCAGCACATCTTTAACCAGAAAGAGCTAAACATGAGACAACGACGTTGGGTTGAACTGCTTAACGATTACGAATGTGAGATTCGTTATCACCCGGGCAAGGCTAACGTTGTAGCCGACGCTTTAAGCAGGAAAGAACATGCCAAACCGCGTCGTGTTCGAGCATTAAGTATGACCATACGCTCGAATCTCACTTCACAAGTTCGTGACGCTCAAGTCGAAGCTCTTAAGCCTGAGAATCTGGAGAACGAATGCCTACGTGGTATGGAGAAACAACTGCTTGAAAAGCCTGATGGAACCATGAACTTTATGGATAGACTATGGGTTCCTATCTTTGGAGGTTTGAGAAAGCTCGTGTTCGATGAAGCCCATAAGTCAAGATATTCCATCCACCCAGGATCGGACAAAATGTATCATGATCTACGGGATCACTTCTGGTGGCCGAACATGAAAGCCGAGGTAGCCACCTACGTCGGTAAATGCTTGACGTGTTCAAAGGTCAAAGCTGAATACCAGAAACCGTCCGGACTACTGACACAACCGATCATTCCGGAATGGAAACGAGTTAGATATACCTTGGCGGGATCCGCGCAACCGCTCGAGACACCCGGATTCAACGGGCTCGCGCTAGGACGAACTGAGACTTCTGACTCGAACCTGCGAGACAGATCATCGACGGTGTCGGCGGCGGCCATAGGCGGCGGCGATAGTGGCGGCGGCGGTGGTAGGGATACCACGGGCGGTTGTGACAAAACATCCTCCACTGAGATAGCAACCGGAATAGTCCCCACGAGGATCTCATCACCGGTGACTGGCGACGACGCGGTGGTGGTGGTCGGTGGGTATAGTGGCGCGGGCCACGACGAGGGGACCGAGCGTGGCGGCCTCGGCTGCGCCGGGAGCGCGAGGACCATCGGCCGGCGGTTGTGTGATGGTGCGACAAAGGAGGCGGCGGCGGCGGCTTGGGCCGCGGCGACGGCTCGGGTCGCGGCTTCGGCTTTGGCTTAGGCTGCGGCTTCGGCTCGGGCTGCAGCGGCTTCTCTGTCGAGACGAGCACACACACTGGCAAGACGGGGATCCATCGAAAAACTCAAGGGATTGCGGTGGTGGTGGTGACGCTGATCGGAGGCGGACGGCGGCTGGGGTTTCGGCGCAGAGAGGGAGAGAGAGATTGGAGATTAGGGTTTTGTGACTTGTGTTACAATTAATCTCCCTCTCCCTTATTTAATTAAAAATCACGGACCGGGGCTCTGATGGACTGGGCCCAGTCGCGATTTCCTTTAAGCCACCAAGCTGATCAGTCTGTTAATCCGGTAACACTTGATTAGCCCGTCTATTTATTTTACGAGTGTTTTTGGCGAAGATAATTTTGCCATTTTAATTAAAATAAATAATCAAGTATTTATTTAATTAACCACTTAGTTCGTTTTAATACTAATTAACAATTAATTAGATTTTATAGTCCGTTGACCCAGGTGTAACTCTTACGGGTCAATATCGGTCGGGTTCGTTAATTCGTCGGGTCAGGACACCCTGTCTCCAACAGTTTCCCACTTGGACTGAACGCGACAGTTTAACGAGCGTAGTCAGAGGTGTAAAACCGAGATACGATCTTACTACTGCATTCTTTGATCAATGTAATGAACATGAGATGTAAATGAGAGAATTCTTATTGAATCACTTGAAGATACAAAGAAGTTCTCTCTGGTTTCTCTCTTTAGAAAACACACACAGACAGTGTAGAATGACTCAAAGTGTTAAGCTATCATTCTAACACAACCTATTTATACTTAGTGACTAAACAGGTTGCGTACCAAATGGTACGGGCGTACCATTTGGTCCGGGGACCATTTGGTCCGGCGCCAATGATATTGTCACTAAAACTCATACTAAGACACGCTCACATAGATACAATACACGAGACACATTATAGCATATGTATATGCTCTAACAAACTCCCCCTTAACGTGTAGTGTATCGATTTTCTAACTAAACTCCAGTCTTCAATCTTCAACATTGTTGCATCCGATCTTCGACTTGAAATCTTGTCAGAAATAGAGCTTGCATGGCTGGATCACTCTTGAATCATCTTTGATCTTCAAGATCCACTTGTGAAAGATATAACAAACTCCCCCTTTCACCATGCTTGAGTCTTGACACATATAACCTGCAATTTCAGAAGACAGAAACGCGGGTTCCTGTTCTTTTGAAAATTAATTTAATCTTGGCGCAAAACTTCTCTTCGAGAATCCAAGATATAGATTTGAAACTTGATTTCGTATCACATGTCGATCGGTCGAAAACAAATAAGAAATAAAATCTTTTTGACTTTTTGAAACTCTATATCACAACACACCGAAAATCTTTTTGATTTTTCTAAGATAATACTAAAACACACCTAAAATCTTTTTGGATTTTTCCAGATATGAAATATAAAATGCAATTCAGAATCAGACACTAGTTTTGTATTTTGTTAGAAAGATCACAACTTGGGATCATATTGATCATGACATGCTGAACTACACTTCAATTTCAATTACTTCAGCACACAAGTCATGTCGATTACTGATATAATTTGTTCATCTTAAACTCAGGCACAATCATACTCATAATATCTGGATATGTTATTGTATTGATTATATTTGCTTTGACCAGTGTACCCCACACTATCAAACATACTCAGATGTGTATTTTATTTTATATCACACTTTGTGATTTCACTTGTGACTTAATCACATAGTGATTGTATTCATGAATTAGTCAACTGTGTTCCATGCAAAAAGAAATAAGAACGTTAAATCGTCTACCTTAAGGTCGATCTTTCGATAAGCAGATAAGGCCTCGGATTTAACAAAATAAGAAAATAAAACAAGTTGAAATTGTATAACCCAACAACAATCAGGTTGGTACTCCCGTACACGTAGAGAAAGTCCGATGATTTATACGAAACACCAAAGAAAATAAAGCAGAACGTCAAACGAACAACGATCAGGTCGGTCTTGTGGACACGTAGAGAAAGTCCGATCGTTTGACAAAATAAAGAAAATCAAACAAATTTAAATCTTTGCAAAATGAACACATGTATACACAGTGACTTCTCATTTTCTTTTTCATATCATTTTCTTGATATCTTGAGATATGCATCAAGATGTTGTCCACTTGGTCAAGCAATAGTATTTAATGTATATCACATCTGAATACTTTCTGATTTAATTCCGAGCCTACCAAGCACATCGAACAATGATCTTATGTCTTTTTCATCTAGTTTATCCACAAGTCAGACACATAAGCCAATGTACCGTCATTTCCCAATCATGTTGGATACAATTTCTCATTTTTCAATGTTTTTGTATTTATTTTGTTTTTCAATGTTTTTGTTTTTTTATTCTCTCCCCCTTAAAATGAAAACTCTATTTTTGAAATTTTCATTTTAACACAAACACAAAGACACTATTTTTGGTTTTCAGTTTTCTTCCCCTAAACTACAGACTCAATGTAAAAGAAAGAAAATTGACCTTTCGACATGGATACCTTTCTGGTTTAGCGTTCTGAAAAATGTCAGTTTTGAAATTTGATATTTCTTGTACTTTAAATTAAATCAACAGAATACTCCTCCATCAGCAACTTTTCAATCACCGATAGGTCTTCTAGAAGTACCTGCACACTGGTCAAACACGTCATTTTATAAATAACCCGAAGCGAATCGCTTCTGATCGACCAGTGTCTTGATTTCCTTTCGAAACCACCTTAGGTTTCCAGTTTTGTTGTATTGGTATATTAGTATTTGATGAACCACTCACAGTTGATTGTGACGAACAACCTACATATGGAACATTTTGAAAACGAGGAATAAATCTTCTTTGAGTTTTGAAAAATGTAGGTTGTGAATATTCATCAAATACTCTGCCATATTCATCAACGAATCGTTGTTTGGCAGTTTTACCAACATTTGGAACCTTTCTTCTTCTTGATGTAGAAGCAGCAGAAACCGGACAGTCTTGTGCCATATGCCCCTTTTGTCGGCAATTGTAACACAAGCGATTGTTTACATTTTTCCTCTTTGGTACCTGCAAAGCTTCACAAACATATTCATCTCCAAAATGATCATAAAGATTATCGAATACCTGGAATCGATGATCATGAACCTATTTTGATGTCGGGCTCTTTGGAGTAGAATTTGAACCTACAGAAGAATATTTAGCACCTTGTTTCTTCTTGGTCTTTGAATCAACATTCTTCACAAAAACTTCTGATATCTTCTGAGCATCCACGCAATGTAGCGGGAATTCGTTGTCAGAAAATATTTGTTCCGAACCTTTGAGTTTATAAAACCTCTCCGGTTGAACTTTGTCAGCCTTGAAAACATCTTTTCGAACTTGCTTCAAATTAACTTTCTTCAAGGTTTGTTGTTGTTGAACCTTAGAAGCATTAACTTTAACCTGTTGCTGTTGGAACCCCAAACCTTTCTGTTTTCTAGAAACCTTCTTGTCTGAACCAGATGGTTTATGCCCATTCTTTGCAAGACGAGAGAACTCTGCTTTGATCTTAGTAATATTCTTTGGAGCATCAACAATAGTTTTAACAATGTCAGTTGAACGTGCAGATTTCTCTTTGTCATCAGATGAAGAACCATACACAACCTTTGGCGCTTCAGAATTTTCAGCACTCTTGCCTTTGTTCTCTTTCGTTTCTTTAACAAATTTAGAACCAACAAATTCAGAATAATCACCAGTCTTAACCTTGTCTTTCAAATCATGAACTCCTTCTTTTAGACTTCCTGGTGGTGATACGGTTTTGTTGAACATCTTCTCAAAATTCTCATCCTTTGCCAAGAAACTTGTAAAAGATTGTGAATTAGTAACATTGTTCAAAAGACGTTTTGAATCAATGACTTCAATCTTTAAGTCAGAAATTCTTTGATGAGCTTCAACCAACTATTTTTCTGTTGCAATTAACTTCTTTGCCACTTTATGAGTTTTATACCTTTGCAATCTCAACTCATCTAGTCCATCCATCAATTCCTTTTGCAGCTTATCTTCATTTCTTTTCTAAATTTCTAAATTTGCATTTTGCAACTTGTTCACTCTAACCAACTCCCTCTTCTCATCAAGTAACTTTTCCATATCAAGCTGATAGGATTGAATCTTAGTAGCTTGGTCATTAGAAAGTTTAGTCAGAGTATCAAGTTCGGACTTGGATTTATCGAAAAGATTTTGAAAATCATTTGCTGTATCTGCAGCATCATCCTTCCATTTCTTCACTTCTTGACTAAATGCAGCATTTTCTTCAGATAATTTTGTAATTTTCTGTTCAAACTCATGTTCAACACTTTGAAATTTTGATTCTTTTTCTACAATTTCTGCTTGAAATCTGAGAACTGTTCTTTCTGAGAAAACAATTCTTGAATTAGATCTTCTAACTTTTGCTGTTCATTTTCCAGTTCTTCTATCTTTCTTTTATTTTCATCAACCAACAACCCATTTTCTTTTACCAATTCTTGAATCTTTTTGTCTGTCTGAGAACAAAACTCACAAACCGATTCATAGCCACTGTTTCCAGAACCACTTGTTTCAGATTCAGAATCAGTTACTTCTTCTTCATTATCACTATGAACAACTTGAGCAATTAAAGCACGAAATGCAGACTCATCATCAAATTCACCAGCAGCCCAATCATAACTATCTTTCGAAGTAATAGCTGTTAAAGCAATTGGACCATTAGAAGTTCGTCCCCAATCATATTGCTTATCGACTTGAGATACCAAAGCTGTTGGTGGCTTTGATGAAGAAGCATTTGATTTTGAACATTCACGAGCAAAATGACCAAAATTAGAACATTTGAAACATTTTTCCTTTGATTTATCTATTCCAACCTTGCCATCCGGATTTAAACTTTGAAAACCTGTCTTCTTTTTGAATCTTTTAACTCTTTGAGCTATCATTGCCAGTTGCCAATTGATATCCATTTGCTCAAGATTATCCGGATCAATCTGATCAAAATCTTCTTCAATCAGATTAGATGTTGTCAAACCACCATTCAGCAATCCATAATATGAAGATAACAAAGCTGAAATTAATGCCAAATGCTCATCAGGAGTTTTTGCAGAAGATGAAGTCTGACTTGAATGATTCGGAATAGTGAAGTTACATCCTCTTGATGAATTTGCAGAATTTCCTGAACCATGACCAGCAACAAAAGCTGTTTGAGGTGGATTTGATGAATCAACACCAAATGATTTAGACTTTGCATTGATAGTTGCAGAATTTTGACCATGATACAATTTAGGATTTTGTAATTGAGCAGTTGACTTGTTTGATGTCATCATTTCCATTTCCCTAGCATGAAGCTTTCCAGTTAAATCATGAAATGATAATTCAGAATATTCTTTGTCATGGGTAAGCAATAACACATAACTTTCCCACTTTTCTGGTAATGCTTCCATCAATTTCTCCTTCAATTCCTCCTCGGTCTTTTCAATTTTAACCACTTTCATCTCACTAATCAGATGTGAAAACCTTGAAACAAGAGCAGAAATATTTTCTTTTTCATATTGTTGAAAGTTTTCAAATTCCTTGTTCAACACTTTTCGTCTACTCTTCTTGTATTGGTCATTGCCTTCACATCGAGCAGATAAAGCATCCCATAACTGTTTAGCTTTCTTGCAAGTGCTGAATTGATGCAACAGTTCAGTAGGTAAAGCCATGGTAAGATAACAATAAACTTTTTGTTCAAGCTCATAACTTTTTCTTTCATCCTTATCAAAATCTTGAATTTCTTTATACTATCCATCTTTAGTTTGACGTACATACAACGTTCGAATCGGAATCCACAAATCAATATCATTTGTGCTGATGTATACAGAAATACGTTGCTTCTAATTTTAATAATCTTCGAACTTCAATAGCTTAGGAACTTTCTGACTTGTTCCTATTTCATTATCAAAATTGAGCATAGCTTGTACCATTCTTTCCATAGCTGCAAACGCTTGAAAATCAGACATTATTCACCGAAAATGATACTTCAAAACTTCAAACTCAAAAACGAAGGTGTTAGAATTTGATTTTGAAAATCAACTTTGAACAAACAATGTAGAGCTCGTCGAGACGGTCGATTTGAGTACTTATGGCTCTCGTAGCGATTTACAATGCAAAAATTATGACCCTTTGAAGAAACTGCCAGCGAACCAGATTTCAGCGGACCCGATTTCAGCGGACCAAATTTGGTACGGCGGACCAAAAAATAACTGCCACGGACCAACTTAAAGATTGCCTAGCGGACCAACGGTAGACCAGCGGCGGACCAAATGTTCTTGAGGCGAACCTGAAACGTACAACGCTGATTTTGATGGATTTTAGCGAATTTTAACAATTTGGACTTGAATTTGCTTCAGAAAGGTGCAAAAACTCACTAGGAACACTGGAACACTCAGAAATCATTTTTTACCTCGAAAACACTCGGAATTGGAATAATTTGATGAAAAATGAAGAAAACCCACACTTTCTCACTCTAAAAATCCGAAAATTTATCAAAAACACAGCAGTAGTGTTGGGTTACGACAGTGGCATTCGGGTCTCGGTAATAGCAATATTTTTTTTTGTTTGGAAATAATCATTTATGACAAATATTTATTTAATCAATTACCGAGTAAATTAAATCAGATAATTAAATTAACAATTAATTTAAGGAAAATTGGAACTGAATAATACGAATTAACACTTCCTGGCCAATAATAATACAAGTTATGCATTTGGCCTACAATAATACGAATTCATCATTTCGTTCTCTAGAATGATACACCGTTAGTTTTTCACTAACGGTGTTAGTCCTAGGGTTGTTTTTGTCATTTCTAAAAAGGAAGGGGCTTCTTTGAAACATTTATAAACATAAAAGAAAAAAAAAGTCGACACCTCCCCCCTCCTTTTCTGTTCGACGCAACCACCTCCGACCCCCTCTGTCTTCGATTTTTCCGGCAGCGGCACAGCGGCGGAATCTCCGATCTACCATTCCGGCGTTCAAGGTTCAATCTCCGATCTGGCAGCAATTCCATGGCAGCAGCGGCGGCGACGGAATCTGCGAAGGAGAACCGAAACGGTGTCGGGTTGCGACGGAATCTGCGGCGGCGTACACCGGAGTTTGGAACAGGAGCACCGGACTGTGGTCACCGGAGTTGCAGGGAACATGAGCACCAGGTTTGTTTTTGGATCCGGCGACGGGGAGATGATGGGGAGGAGTGCGGCGGAGGGAGATGAGGGAACAGGAGCACCGGGTGTCGACTTTTTTTTTCTTTTATGTTTATAAATGTTTCAAAGAAGCCCCTTCCTTTTTAGAAATGACAAAAACAACCCTAGGACTTACACCGTTAGTGAAAAACTAACGGTGTATCATTCTAGAGAACGAAATGATGAATTCGTATTATTGTAGGCCAAATGCATAACTTGTATTATTATTGGCCAGGAAGTGTTAATTCGTATTATTCAGTTCCAATTTTCCTTAATTTAATAGGCAGTGGAAAAACGTTTCAATTTACTAACGTGAAAACCAGATAATTAGCGTAAACCAAAACAACAGGATTCGACAATCACCATAACGCGCAAACACCAAAAACGCGTTTAAACAAAACGTGACATATCCATAAAATAAATAAACAATTTAAATCTAAACTAACTAAGAGTTTAGATATACCTGAGCGGTGATTCAAACAGATGTTCGAGACACCGGAAATCAACGGGTGACGCTAGGGTTTCGCAGGACGATTTGACTGGCAAATCGAGGCGGCCTCGCAGATACGGAATTCCCTTGGTGATACGGCACCGAAATCCCGTACGTCGGATAGGCGCGAAATTAGGGTTTCGCGGACGACAGCGGAACACGCGGGTGACGCGGTTCGCGGCTAGGGTTTGTCGGCGGTAAAACCGGCGACGGCGAGGAGGGGCAGTGGCCGGCTCGGGTGGTGGCTGCGAGCGACGGAGACGGTGACGGTGGCGCGGTGGTCAGCTGTGGCTGAGCTGCAGGCGGCGGCGGCTAGGTCGCGGCGGCGGATGGCAGCGGCGGTTCGCGGATCAGCGAACGGCGAGCGGCTGGCGGCGGCGATCGACGGCGGAGCGAGGGTGGTGGGCTACTGCGGCGGCTCGGCTGGGTTGCTGCGGCGGCTCGGCAAATGGTGAACGACAGATCAAACGTTCTCGCGATCGAATGAATCAATCAACGGAGAAAAGAGGAGGATGGCGGCGGCTCGTGGGTGGCGGCATCGAACGAGAGAGAGGGAGGGATGGGGGGCCGAAACTTTTAGTTACTTGATTAGCGTTTCGCCCCCTCCATTAATCAGATATATATATATCTGATTAATTTTCCGTTAAGTCCCTCGAGTTCGTTTAATCTTTTGTCGATCCATTTAATTTTCGAGATTAACATTTAAACCCTTTAAATGTTTATCTCTCTGCCGATGTTCAACGAACATTAGACAAACTAATAGATCGTTTATTTTCGTCCATGACATTAATATTTTATGTCGTCTTTTGTCGCTTGATTAATCTTAATGATTAATACTAAATTAAATAAGTAATTAATTATTTATCTATCAAACTATTTAATAAATAAATAATTAATTCTTCTGCGAATTTGTCGGTTAGAAAAGTAAGCGGTCTTAAATACCCGTTGCCTCCGGTGTAACTCTTACGGGTCTTAACCGGGTCGGGTACTTGATTTAGTCGGGTCTGGACACCCAAATCCAACAGTCTCCCACTTGGACTGATCGCGACTATTAATCAAGATACAGTCAGAGGTGCTCTAGCTACACGTGGCTGTCCCAACCAGTCATGACACTTCAAGTCAAAACAACCAAGGCATATCAATAAACTTGTGATATAGTTTAGACTCGTGGTATTTGTAAAGTCATCAGATCCTTTCTGTATGTGACATCAATCGAACGAGAGACATGGATTTATTCATCCTCTTCGTGTTCGATCATTGTATTTCTCGTTTTGCTGTTCGAAGTGGTCCAATCAAACACACAGTAAGTTTGGGTAAGGCCTTACACTTAACACTTGGAACTATCGAGAGGGCCCATGATGTCAAACTGTTGCATTAATGCAAGAGTAAAGAATCCCATATTGACTACATACAGCTCCCACTAAGCTTCAGATCAATTCCCAAAAGTAACCGTTATGGCTGGCAGTTACGCGACAGCGTTAAGCTACAATCAAAGAAAGTTCTTAGGCAGATGGGAGGTCGCTCATGTATCTCAGGTCGAATGATACTGTTGAGTATACCATCAATCAGATTTGTCTTATGATTGGATCCATCAAGACATTCTGATGCGAGTTACGTCCTGACGTCGTTCTCCAATGAGGCCTTGTGAGTCTGGAGGTCAACACCTTGAGTCCAGATTCAGAATAGTCTTGCTTCATGCGTTGCTCCCGCAATGTCTGATCGACTACGGACTTTCAGAATATTAACGAAATATTCATGGATAATAAAACGTATAAAATTCGAACGCGTTACGCAGAATTCAGACTCTCGTCTAACAGCTTAGAGGAGGTCGAATGATATGGTGCAAACGATAGTGTTCGACATCCAACACTAAATCGAATATCGATGCGATGCAGAATTCACGTACTATGCAGTAGTGTGATTTCGCTGATCTAACCTGATCTTTGAAATCATGAATTCGCTATCATGTCCTCGTGTTTCGTTTTAGGATTGCCTAATGTTAGTTGTTTCTTAAGATTCAGTGTTTGTCTTGAACAATGAGTCTTCTTAAGTGAATTGAACTTGTGATAATATGGTGTCGTCGGTGAGCACATATACGACTGTGTTATCACGTGAGCATGTTAACTGACTATTTACAGAGTCGAATTAACCCTTTGAATGTTTTATGGCATTCTTAGTTCACATTCAATTAAGGTGGCTATTAATGTTCAATGAATACTATTGATACTCTTGTTAATGAACATATATTCCCTTTCATCAGTGTCTAGTAGTGATGATGTGATTTTCCATCAATGGTCATGGCGTAACACTTTACGGCAACCTTCCATGCAATATCTAAATATTGAATTTCCTTTCGTATCATATTTAGTATGATTCGAATTGTTTCAAGAGATTGATCGTGTAAATGGTTGCTCAGCCATATTATGATCAATACTTAATTTAATCTTGAAACTTTTTAATCAATTGAGGTGTCATTTAAAATTTTAATCCAATAAATTTAAATGATCTTTAGATCGGCACTTGATCGTTATTCCGGTAAGGATCTGTGGCGATGCTCCCACTTGCTTGAGGCAGATTGACATTCCTATTTTCATCCTTCTTTCAAACCGTTTGGATACCAATTTTCACAAAGAAAACGTGGCAATCAATTTTCGTTTTCAAGAACGAAATTGTTCGACTTCGTAGTATGTGGTACGGAAATCGGATGCTTAATATCCAGATGTTATGATTTACTCATAAGTTCAAAGACGATTGTCAAAGTCATTTCAGAGTTTGATAGCATGGAGATGCGTTCGTCTATGATTGTTTGAAAGTATCTCGTGATGATCGAGATGATGATTTATTATATCGGACTCTCAGGTCCGACATTAGAGGATGTTTCCCTTATTCAGGTAAGGTTAACATACAAACTCTAATCAGAATGTCACTATGTTTCGTTTAAGCAACAATCCATTGTTGGTGAAACATTGTTGGTCTGCTCGTCTCGTTTAGATGCGAGAGCTGCATTACATGGTTCAGTGATTTATCAGAATCACCTTTCTCTAGATATTTAAAGATCTAGCTTTGGACATGTAATTACTAAATTCCATCTTCGCAAGATACAGGTCTTGGGATTGGAAGTTAGTTATGCAAGTGATGTGTGAAGGGGCGTTATGGTCACAAAATGTCAAGGCTATTGTTGTGGCAAGTCATTAGTCTTGTGTTTATCGGTTTCAAGATGAAACTGTGAGTCGCTGTACTAAACATTTTAGTGCATGTCGGATTCAAACACACGTGAGTACAACAAATGTAGTCTAAGACTTCCAAGATGTGTGTAGGTATGCACATGTATTTAATGGTAATGTGCACCAGAATTGGTGTGACCATTCTACAATGTTATAATCAGCAAGTGATTATTCCTGTAGTAGTTTAGCTGGTGATTCGAACTTATATGAGCAAACGTCCGTTTGAAGCAGAGGATTGATATGTTCATATGGTTGTAGATCGAAACGGCGATCTTCAATCGGTTCGACTTGATTTAATATTCTTGACGTCGGATGGTTCAAAGTCATAGGACTTTATGAACTACCGTTGTGTCGTGCGTTGTCTCGTAACAATTACAGTAGACGCATAAGGCATTACAGCTTTGATGGGGTATGATAACAAAAAGGTCATCATGTCGCATTTAAGCTAGCCTTGATCAAATCAAGTACACCAGGCTATTGAGGTATGTTGTTATGGGATTTTGAATTTAATCTAACAAAAGGTTGAATCAAATTCAAAGTAGATTAAAACCAATCATGTATGTTTCGAAAATCAACCATTGTCAAAACATGCCATAATCAAAATCCAGAGGAAGCAATTTGTTCATCCTGGAAAACAGCCAGGGAAACCAAACAAAACAAGTTGTTTTAAAATCACCAAGAAATGTTTTAAACCGAAAACTCAAGACACGAACTTTATTTAGGTGCGAAAATCGCAGAGTAGCTCAGTGTCGTCTTGGTATGCTTCCTATCAGCTTCATGCACCTACAAAATGTAAAGTATGTCAAAACATATATTTTGTAGGAATAAGTGAAGCATCATACAACATGAACTTATGTGTATACCTGAGGAATTACCCGGCTGGGCTTTCCCGCTTTTCACCTTGGCAAGATACTCTGGGCAGTTTCTTTTCCAGTGCCCCATCTTGTGGCATTCAAAACACTCGCGCTGTTCAGCCGGCGGTGCTTTGTTTGCCTTAGGCTTGCCTTTCTGGGAGCTTCCAGACGCTCTGGTGACAGTTGCCTTGCCTTTCTTGTTGTTCCCACGCCTACCCTTCTTCACCTCGGGCTTCTTGACGCCTCCCAATCGGATCGCGAGTACATCGGGTGCCTTGCCGTTAACAAAATTAACTTCAGCGGTCTTAAGCATACCGTGAAGTTCAGTCACTGTCTTTACCATGCTGTGCATGTTAAAGTTTACCCGGAAAGGGGTGAAGGCACTGGACAGTGAGTGAAGAATCAGGTCAGTCGCCATTTCGGCGGGGATGACGTAATTCAGTTTTGCTAAACGGTCGATGTAACTCTTCATCTTTAGGACATGAGGGCTGACGGGAGCGCCTTCGGCCATGCGACAACTAATGAGTGTCACAACGGTGTCATAGCGCTCCTGTCGGGCCTGAGTTTCAAACATGCCCCTCAGATCACCGATCATCTGAAAAGCCGTCCTGTCAACCATGTTTTTCTGAATCTCAGAATTCATGGTGGCTAGCATAAGACACGCGACATTTTTGGCATTTGTTCGTAGTGTGTTATGGGCGTTTCGCGCCGCGACCGTGTCAGCTTCAGGTTCCTCAGGAACCTCAGCCTCTAACACGTTCTCCATGTTAGCCATTTTCAGGACGATTCTCAGATTCCTTTCCCAATCTAGGAAGTTTGCGCCATCAAGTTTCTCCTTCTCAAGGAGAGACTTGAGATGGAAAATCTCTTGGTTTGCGCGGTTAGCCATCTGAAACAATAGGCAAATGTTTTAGTGTTTCGATGTTATGATTCGTATTCAAGGATGGCAAGCTAATCTTGAATAGGAATTGGGAATTTAGTTAGTTAGAAAATTTCTCCAGACAGCGTAAAGTGCTTTCAAAATTTCTAAGTAGCCAAATGGACAACGATTGTCACTTGTGAGTTAACTGTCACAATTCCCGTTATGGGGCTTTCGCGAACGGATCAACGAAAATACGTTTAGCCCCATCCATGCCCATTTTGTCTACAAGCCGACCAGAGGTACGGTGTTGAAATACTCCAATACCAAAGGTGCGTGTAAAGAAAATAGTAGTTGTCCTAAGTGGTCAGTGTGAGCGTACGGTGTTGAAATACTCCAATACGCTCACCTTGGAAGATACCCTGAACACCACGTGCGGTGTTGAAATACTCCAACACGGATGCATCGGTCAATATGTTCCAAGTTAGACTTGACTTAGGATGGCATAGACTACCGGTTTTAGGCTTACCAGATAGGATTATTTAGTCAAATTTTAATATTTAATGTGACGAGAAATATTATGAATCCTATCTCACTCGGGACGATCGTTTAAATAACCTAAGTATTAATGATCTACGTGTCGCGAGACGATAACCAATTTTATTAATGTTCGATTACTTTATCGAAAAATCCGAATTTAATGTCGAATTAAATTGGTTAATGAATTTTATGAAGTCGTAATAAAATTAGGACTTTTATTTAATCGATTGAAAAATTAGTTTTATATCGATAAAACTAAGTTTGGATTTTAGTTGGCGCGTTAATCAAATTAAGACAAGCAACCAAAAACAAGCAAACACACATGTACATATCCGGCCATGCAGGGGTTTCGATATTGTCAGAGCCTATGACAATATCGATGAAGGTCAAGGGACGTATAAGTAAATCAACCACGAGAACAGAAAACTCCCTGATCGACTTAGTTACTCCCACTCGCTTCAACAAGCTCCTGCGTGTCTTCAGTAAACGTCGGTCTTGTTTTGGCTTCTCGCCATTTTCGAAAATCCCAAAAGGGGATGATCTCAAATGGATCCTTGTGTCAAGCTCGTCTCGTTCGTCCAGGCGAAAGTGAGCATTAACAATTTAAAATAAAACTATTCTATTTTAAATAAATACAACTTTGAACCCAGTAAAAGTGGGCCAATCCAAAACGAAACAACATGGGCCCAATGGGCCAAACCATAACGAATCAATGACAAAACCAAAATTGGGTTGGGCCGAATATGCACGAAAGATAATTCAATCAATTTAATTGAATCGGATTATGTTTAGTGGATTCAAATCGACTAAACATATTTAAATAGCGATTCATTTAATTCCGCGACTTTCGGGTTCAGAACCCCAGTTCGCGAAAGTATACCGGTTTAAGTCGACCGGTTTGGGTTTGCGTGTGGTGATCAAGGCTCTGATACCACTGTTGGGTTACGACGGTGGCATTCGGGTCTCGGTAATAGCAATATTTTTTTTTGTTTGGAAATAATCATTTATGACAAATAATTATTTAATCAATTACCGAGTAAATTAAATCAGATAATTAAATTAACAATTAATTTAATAGGCAGCGGAAAAACGTTTTAATTTACTAACGCGAAAACCAGATAATTAGCGTAAACCAAAACAACAGGATTCGACAATCACCATAACGCGCAAACACCAAAAACGCGTTTAAACAAAACGCGACATATCCATAAAATAAATAAACAATTTAAATCTAAACTAACTACGAGTTTAGATAAACCTGAGCAGTGATTCAAACAGACGTTCGAGACATCGGAAATCAACGGGTGACACTAGGGTTTCGCAGGATGATTTGACTGGCAAATCGAGATAGCCTCGCAGATACGGAATTCCCACGGTGATACGGCACCGAAATCCCGTACGTCGGATAGGCGTGAAATTAGGGTTTCGCGTACGACGGTGGAACACGCGGGTGACGCGGTTCGCGGCTAGGGTTTGTTGGCGGTAAAACCGGCGACGGCGAGGATGGGCAGTGGCCGGCTCGGGCGGCGGCTGCGAGCGACGGAGACGGTGACGGTGGCACGGTGGTCGGCTGCGGCTGAGCTGCAGGCGGCTACGGATGGCAGCGGCGGTTCGCGGATCAGCGAACGGCGAGCGGCTGGCGTCGGCGATCGACGGCGGAGCGAGGGTGGCGGGCTGCTGGGGCTGGCAGCTCGGTAAATGGTGAACGACAGATCAAACGTTCTCGCGATCAAATGAATCAATCAACGGAGAAAAGAGGAGGACGGCGGCGGCTCGTGGGTGGCGGCGTCGAACGAGAGAGATGGAGGGGAGGGGGGCCGAAACTTTTAGTTACTTGATTAGCGTTTCGCCCCCTCCATTAATCAGATATATATATCTGATTAATTTTCCGTTAAGTCCCTCGAGTTCGTTTAATCTTTTGTCGATCCATTTAATTTTCTAGATTAAAACTTAAACCCTTTAAATGTTTATCTCTCTGCCGATGTTCAACGAACATTAGACAAACTAATAGATTGTTTATTTTCGTCCATGACATTAATATTGTATGTTGTCTTTTGTCGCTTGATTAATCTTAATGATTAATAGTAAATTAAATAAGTAATTAATTATTTATCTATCAAACTATTTAATAAACAAATAATTAATTCTTCTGCGAATTTGCCGGTTAGAAAAGTAAGCGGTCTTAAATACCCGCTGCCTCCGGTGTAACTCTCACGGGTCTTAACCGGGTCGGGTACTTGATTTAGTCGGGTCTGGACACCCAAATCCAACAAGTAGAGCAACCAAATGCTCTGATACCACTTGTAAAACCGAGATACGATCTTACTACTGCATTCTTTGATCAATGTAATGAACACAAGATGTATATACGAGAATTCTTATTGAATCACTTGAAGATACAAAGAAGTTCTCTATGGTTTCTCTCTCTAGAAAACACACACAGAAAGTGTAGAATGACTTAGAGTGTTAAGCTATCATTCTAACACAACCTATTTATACTTAGTGACTAAACAGGTTGCGTACCAAATGGTACGGGCGGACCATTTGGTCCGGCGCCAATGATATTGTCACTAAAACTCATAATAAGACACGCTCACATAGATACAATACACGAGATACATCATAGCATAGGTATATGCTCTAACAAGAGGCATTCTAGCTATGCATGGCTACACCAACTAATATTGACACTTTAAGTCGTCAGCCAAAGTATATTTGATTGACAATCAAGCAGACTCATGACTTGTGCATTCATTGTCATATGTTCCTTTCTGTATAAGACATTGATGAATCATGAGACATGGACTCTCATTTATGATTCATCGATTTTTATTCGCGATACAATTCGAAGTGATCCAACAAACACACAGTAAGTTTGGGTGAGGCCTCACACTGATCGCTTGGAACCAACGAGGGCGCCTTTATGTCTAACCGTTGCCGAAGGAAGAGTACAGAATCCCTTGTTGAGGCATACAACTCCCACTAAACCTCAGAGCCATTCCCAAAAGTAACCGTTATGGTTGGCAGTTACACGACAACGTTAGGCTACAATAAAAGAATGTTCTTTAGTAGAAGGGAGTTCAAATATGAGTCTCAGGTCTAAGGATACATTAGAGCATGCATTAATCAAGCAAGCAAGACTTCCATGTTTGCATTGCATGATGCGAGTTACGTCCAGCATTATTCACCAATGAGGTCTGTGAGTTTGAACGTTAAATGGTTTTAAGGTTTAAGCACTCACAATAATCTTACTTTAGTATAGCTCCCACTAACTAATCGACTACGGACATTTAGGACAAGAACTTATTGTCCAAGGATTAAACGTATAAATATTGAACACAGTTATGTAATTCATTATTGCATAAAACAGATGGAATAAGAATAATACAGATAACTGCTGGTGTTCATACATCCAAATACTGAATCAAAACATGTCTTTAGCTAATCTAAGCCCTATCGCTTCTCCGTGGCATATATGAGTCTCCTGAGTCATAGGCTTAGTGAAGGGATCAGCTAAGTTTTGATCTGTGTGTACTTTGCTTATTTTGATTTCATTTCTTTCGACTACTTCTCTTATGTAGTGGAACTTCCTCAGGATGTGCTTGGCCTTCTTATGAGACCTTTGCTCTTTGGCTTGAGCTATAGCGCCTGTGTTATCGCACAGCATCTCGATGGACTGCCTTATGCTTGGCACGGCATCGAGATCGGATATGAACTTCTTCATCCACACGGCTTCCTTAGCTGCTTCTGAGGCGGCTATGTATTCGGATTCAGTAGTAGAATCAACTACTACTGGTTGTTTTGAGCTTCTCCAGGAAATAGCCCCTCCATTAAGAGTGAATACGAATCCCGACTGTGAGCGAGAGTCATCTCGGTAAGTCTGAAAACTAGCGTCAGTGTAACACCTTACAGTGAGCTCTTCATCAACACCTCCGTATACGAGAAACATATCAGTGGTATTTCTCAAGTATTTCAATATGTTCTTTATAACCGTCCAGTGAGCTAGTCCTGGCGTCTGCTGGTACCGACTTGTCACGCTCAGTGCATACGAGACATCCGGTCGTGTGCAGAGCATGGCATACATGATAGATCCAATAGCAGAGGCAAATGGGATCGACGCCATTTGGCTTATCTTTTGCTCCGTTTTAGGTGCTTGAGATTTGTCCAAGATTGTTCCCTTAGTCATGGGAACGGCTCCTTTCTTGGAGTTGCTCATGTTGAACCGAGCTATGATCTTATCAACGTATGTGCTTTGACTGAGACCCAAAAGGCGCTTAGATCGATCTCTGTGAATTTTAATTCCCAGAATGTAAGCGGCTTCTCCAAGATCTTTCATAACGAAACAAGATGAAAGCCATTTCTGAACATCGTTAAGCATGGGTATGTTGTATCCTATGATCAATATATCGTCTACGTACAGTACGAGAAACGATACAGCGCTTCCACTTGCCTTTCTGTAAACACAAGGTTCATCTTTATTTTGATCAAAACCAAACTCTTTGACCTTTTGGTCAAAACGAAGATTCCATCTTCGAGATGCCTGCTTGAGTCCATAAATGGACTTGCTTAGCTTGCAAACCTTGTTTGGATTCTCTGGATCGACAAAACCATCAGGCTGAACCATGTAAAAATCCTCTTCGAGTTGTCCGTTCAGGAAAGCGGTTTTAACGTCCATTTTCCATATCTCATAATCATGGTATGCGGCTATGGCAAGGAGAATCCTGATCGATTTGATCATGACAACGGGCGAAAAGGTCTCATCATAGTCAATCCCTTGGGTTTGAGTGAAACCTTTCGCTACAAGTCGTGCCTTGTAGGTTTGCACATTTCCATGCATGTCAGTTTTTCTTTTAAAGATCCACTTGCTCCCTACTGCCCGTGTGCCGGGGGTAGCTCAATCAAGTCCGAGACGTGATTGTCATGCATGGATTGCATCTCAGCGTTCATGGCTTCAAGCCATTTATCAGATTCCGGATCTGACATAGCAGCTTTGTAGTTAATAGGCTCATCGTTAGAATCGGCTATTAACAGAATGTCAAAGGCCTCATGATATCCAAGGTATCTATCAGGCTCATATCGTATTCTTTTGCTCCTACGAACGCTTGTGCTTATGTTTGGGTCTGATGGTGCGACAACAATTTGTCGGTCAGATGCAGCGACCGTCTCAGGGTTAGGTGTATCTCGAATTTCTTCGAGATCCACTGGATCACTATTTGTTCCTCGAGCAATGAATTCTTTCTCAAGGAATTTACCTTTCCTTTTGATGGAAACAGTGTTTGCATCGGGATGGTAAAAGTAATAACCGGTATTACAATAGTATCCAACGAAAGTTACCCTTTCGCCTCGGGGATCGAGCTTATTGTCAGATTCGCTGGTGACATAAGCATCACATCCCCATACCCTGAGGTATGATAGTTTATGTAAAACCACTGGACGATCTTACTACTACATGATTCGGTAATCGGAGAAACACAAATGAGTAAATAAAGCTTTGCTTTATTGATTCACTTAGAGAATACAAGCTAGAGAGAGAAACACACTCAATACACACAGTTAAGAAGATGAAGAATGACAGAACTAACTAGACTCTCTCTAACACAAACTATTTATAGTCATTAACATACTGACCGGCGTACCACCCACGGACCATTTGGTACGCACGTACCATCTGGTACGTCTGACCAACTGGTATGGCCAGTTGACTATCTTGACTCACACAGACGCTCTAGATTAGATACAATACACAAGACACACATAGCATAGAAATATGCTCTAACAAACTCCCCCTTAACGTGTATTGTAACTAACTATCTATCTGTCTAACAAAACTTCAGTCTTCAATCTTCAGCATCACGACGTCTGATCTTCAACTTGAAATCTTGTCAGAAATAAAGCTTGCATGGCTGGATCAATCTTGAACAATCTTTGAACTTCAAGATCCACTTGTGAAAGATATAACATACTCCCCCATTCACCATGCATGAGACTTATCACACAGATAACCTGCAATTTCATAAGACAGAAACGCGGATTTCTTTTCTTTTGAAAATTAATTTAATCTTGGCGCAAAACTTCTCTTCAAGAATCCAAGATATAGTTTTGAAATTTTGATTTCATATCAAGTATCGATCGGTCGAAAACAAATAAGAAACAAAATCTTTTTGGCTTTTTGAAACTTTATATTAAAACACATCGAAAATCTTTTTGATTTTTCTAACTTTATGCTAAAACACACCAAAACTCTTTTTGGACTTTTCAGATATGAAACATAAATGCAATACAGAAATGAAATACTGAATCAGACACTATTTTTGTCTTTTGCGAGAAAGATCAAAACTTAGGATCATATTGATCATGACGTGCTGAACTACACTTCAATTTCGATTACTTCAGCACATAAGTCATGTCGATTACTAGTATAATTTGTCCATCTTAAACTCAGGCACAATCATACTCATAACATCTAGATATGTTATTGAATTGATTAGATTGCTTTGACCAGTGTACCCCAAACTATCAGACATACTCAGATATGTATTTCCTTTTATATCACACTTTGTGATTTCATTTGTGACTTAATCACATAGTGATTGTATTCATGAATTAGTCAACTGTGTTCCATGCAAAAAGAAATAAGAACATTAAATCGTCTACCTTAAGGTCGATCTTTCGATAAGTAGATAAGGCCTCGGATTTAACAAAATAAGAAAATAAAACAAGTTGAAATTGTATAACCCAACAACAATCAGGTCGGTACTCCCGTACACGCAGAGAAAGTCCGATGAGTTATACGAACACCAAAGAAAATAAAGCAGAACGTCAAACGAACAACAATCAGGTCGATCTTCCGATACGCAAAGAAAGTCCGATCGTTTGACAAAATAAAAAAAATCAAACAAGTTTAAATCTTTGCAAAATGAACACATGTATGCACAGTGAATTCTCATTTTCTTTTTCACATATCTTTTTCTTAATATATCATAAGATATGCACCAAGATGTTGTGCACTTGGTCAAGCATTAGTATTTAGAATGTTTATCACATCTGAATACTTTATGATTTAATGCCGAGCCTAACAAGCACATCGAACAATGATCTTATGGCTTTTTCATCTAATTTATCCATGTGCCAGACACGTAAGCCAATGTACCATCATTTCCCAGTCATGTTGGATACAATTTCTCATTTTTCAATGTTTTTGTATTTTTCTGTTTTTCAATGTTTTTGTATTTTTCCATTTTCTCCCCCCTAAAATGAAAACTCTATTTTTGGATTTTCATTTTAACAAAAACACAAAGACACTATTTTTGGTTTTTCAATTTTCTCCCCCTAAACTACAAACGGAAAGCATTAAAGAAAGAAAATTGACCAATTGATACTGATACCTTTCAGTTTTTAGCTTTCAGAAAAACTTCCAATTTTGGAATATGATGCATTCAATTTAAGTTATACAGGAAACTCCACTATCAGTAACTGCTCTAAGCTTGAACTTCATAATCACCAATAGTTCTTCTTGAAGAAACCTGCATACTAGTTTAAATGAGTAGTACTCAAATGACCCGAAGCACACAGCTTCTGGTCGACCAGTGTCTTCCACAAAATCATTTGCAGCCTTGGTGACCAACTTAGGTCGCCACTGCATTTTCGCAGGTGCAATTTGTATTGAAACATCATCGTGCGATAAAGCACCAACACTAGAATCACTTTTTGAAACATGTTTACTTTTTGATTTAAAATGTGAAGATGGTGATTCAGTAAAAATTATGCCTGATTCATCAATTATCGTGGCAGTTTTTCCAGAAAAAATTCTTTTGGCACTTACAGGACAATCTTGTGCCATATGTCCCTTTCGGCGACATTGATAGCACAAACGATATGATCGTTTAGATTGTGGCTTGTCCCGAACTGGATGACATTTATCAGTGAATTCAGAAGTATCAGAAATATCATCAAAAACTTGAAATCGGTTAGAATGTACCCATTTAGATGTAGGACTTTGAGGTGTAGTATTAGATCTAGATGAAGAAGATTCTTTTGAACAACTTTCAGATGAAAACTTCTTTGTCTGCTTTCCCCCAAATCCCTTCTCCATGGTAGACATGAATACTTGAGCCAAATGATAAGGTTGTTCCAAGCTTGTGTCTTGCTTTACATTCTTAACCTTCTTTGGCATGTTTTTCTGATTTTTCTTTTCAAACTTTTTGCTTGCACTACCCAAACCAGATTGTTTATAACCAGGTAGCTTTGTCAGATCAATTTGAGATTGACAAGAACCATCTTGAGCAGCTTGGGAGAATTTAGCTTTAATGCCCTTTAAGTTGTTAGCTTGTACCAATTCAGCTGCTAATTCTTTCTCAGACCCTAGATTCTCAGCATTTTCAATCAACGTATTATCAGAAATTTGTTGATCAGAGACAAAAACACCACCAAAAACAAATTTAACAAATTTAGGTGCACCAGATGCTGAAGTTTCTTCTTTCTGGTTGACATGCTTTACCTTCTTCTTCTCCAATTTTTCAGACACAAATGCAGAATAATCTTCCTTTGGAGTCGGAGTGCTCAAATCAACAACAGCCTTTGTTTGAATCACCGGATGTGGAATCTGATTGAAATCATCTCCTCCAAATACCTTCTTGAAGTTATCTTCTTGACACAAATAACTCGCAAATGAGTGAGAATTCTTCAGATTATGCAATTGATGATTTAGATCCAAGATTTTAACATTCAAATTGGCTATGGTCTTTTGAGTTTCAGCAACAACCTTTTCTGATTGAATCAGTTTTTCAGATGTGCTGTTAAGTAAAGACTTTTCTCTTCGCATACCATCATGAGCAGCAAGCACTTCTTTTCTAATTTTCTCCACTCTTTCTTTATAGATCTCAACATTTTTGGTTAACAAAATCTTGTCCTTTTTCAGAGTAGTGATCTTATCTTGCTATTCAGACTGAACAATTTGATATTGACTTCTGTCAGCAGTAACATCATCTAATGCTTTCTGAAGTTCATCATTAGATGCTTTAAGTGCTTCTACCCTCGCTATGGATTTTTGAAATAGATTCTCAAAATCTTCACACACATCTTTAGCTTGAGACTTATATTCCTCAACTTCCTTTACCAACTTGACATTGGCAGTAGTTAACTTGACTATTTTTGTCATGAACTCATCATTTTCATGTTGAAGTTGTGACTTTTGTTGATCATTCTGAATACAACCTTCTGACAATTGTTTCTGAATATCTGCTAACTCTTCCAACAACACACTCTTTTCTTTGAGTAACTTCTCATTCATCTTAAAAATTTCATCAGAAACTTCACACTTCTGTTTATAACTTTTTATCACTTCTTCATTCTTTTTCTTTTCCTCAAACAACCCTTCTTTTTCCTGAACCAAATCTTGAATCTTTCTATCTTTCTGAGTACAAAATTCACAAGTTGAGTTATAACCATTTATTTCAGAATCACTTGTTTCAAATTTACTAGTTTCAGATGCATATCCACTCGATTCAACCTCAATATTTGCCATCAATGCATAATTGTCTAAAGGGCGGATTATAAATGCAGATTCATTTGGAAAATCTTTAGCCCAATCATAACCTTCATCAGTTTGAGATATCATAGCTTTAACTTCTTTATCATGAACATTCTTATCCGAAGTACCCTTGACAGATGACGGTTTAGGACAATCCCTAGGAAAATGCCCATGTTTGTCACATTAAAAACATTTAATCGTTCGTCTATTCAAACCAAGTGTTCCTCCTTGAAAAATAGATGTCTTGCCATGTTTCTTCATAAATCTTCTTCCTCTCTCCACTACCATAGCAACTTGCCATTCCAGATCAAGTTTATTCAATTGATCTTCATCCAGATGATTTAAGTCCTCGCAAAACAATCCAGATTGACCAATTTGACTAAATATAGATCCAGACGAAGAAGATATGAAAGCAGACAGCAAAGCAGCTAGATCTTCGGTAGCTTGATTAGAAGTTGACTTGCTTGATGATCTATCAGGAATAGTAAAACTGTAACCTAAAGAATAACCAGTACTCTCAGACTTTCCAGCAAGAAAAGTTGTTACCGGGGGATTCACACTTGAACTAGAATGTGATTTAGCTTTAGCATGGACGGTAGCAGAATTCTCTCCAAAATAGACTTCAGGATTCTGAACCGATGGAATTGCTGACTTTTTCACAAGTAATTCCATTTCTCGAGCTTGTAATATACTTAACAATTTATTGAATGTCCAACTTGAGTAATTTGGATCATTAGAAAGCATCATAACAAAATTCTCCCACGTTTCGAGTAGAGCTTCCAGAAATTTTTCCTTCAAGTCATCTTTTTCCTCCTGGACTCCTACAACATCAAGTTCATTAATCAGATGTGAAAATCTAGAAATCAAGTCTGCAATACTCTATTTTTCACAATGCTGAAAGTTGTCAAACTCTTTTAACAAAACTTTCTTTCGACTCTTCTTATATTGCTCGTTTCCTGCACACCTATCTTTTAATGCATCCCACAAAGTTTTTGATGTTGTGTAGTTTTTGAATTGATGCAAGAGTTCTCTTGGTAATGCCATTGTGAGTTTTTCATAAGTTTTCTTTTCTCTGGCATAAAATTTCCTTTGATCTTCATCAAGATCACTTCGTGGAACCGCTTCTCCATTTTTCTTAGGATATGTATAGTCTTGCTCAATATATATCCACAGATCAATGTCAAGAGCATTAATGAATGATTCAAACCGCTGCTTCCAATTATCATAATCCTCCAACCTAAGCAACTTAGGTACTTTCTGAGTTGTTCCTATCTCGTTATTATAGTTCAACATGGCCTGCATTGATGATTGAACAGCTGAAAATGCTTGAAAATCACTCATATTGAAATTACAATACCGAACGTAAAAACTTCAAACTGAAAAACGGACGTCTTCCAAGTGGATTTTGGGGGTCAAACCGGATGATACTAGCCGCTAGGCGAGTAAAAGTCTAGATCTCGTCAAGACGAACGTTTTGACATGTATTAGCTCTCGTAACTCTTAACGGTTCTCAAGTTACGTCAGTTTTAGTAATCATATGTATTTTGTCAACGTACCAATCTGTTCTCAACGTACACCAGCGGACCAAATGAACCTCCAACGTACCAGAAACTCACGTACCAGCAGCGGACCAAAAACCCTCAACGTACCTGAAGCTGGTACGGCAAGCCAATTGGTACGGAGTAACTATAAACGAACCAGAAAATAACCGCCACGGACCAGACTTGAAGATTGCCTTGCGTACCAGAAGCGGACCAGCGGCGGACCAGCGACGGACCAGATTTTCTTGGAGCATACCAGATGCATACCACGCTGAAATCGACGGATTTTCGCGAATTTTGACAAATTGAACTGGAATTTGCTTCAGAGATGTGCGAAAACTCACTAGAAACACTCAGAAATCATTTTATACCTTGGAAACACTCGAAATTGGAAGAATTTGATGAAAAATGAAGAAAACCCACACCTTCTCTCTCTAGAATTCAAAAATTTACCAAAATCACAGCAGTAGAACCACCAAATGCTTTGATACCACTTGTAAAACCACTGGACGATCTTACTACTACATGATTCGGTAATCGGAGAAACACAAACGAGTAAATAAAGCTTTGATTTATTGATTCACTTAGAGAATACAAGCTAGAGAGAGAAACACACTCAATACACACAGTTAAGAAGATGAAGAATGACAGAACTAACTAGACTCTCTCTAACACGAACTATTATAGTCATTAACATACTGACCAGCGTACCACCCACTGACCATTTGGTACGCACATACCATCTGGTACGTCTGACCAACTGGTACGGCCAGTTGACTATCTTGACTCACACAGACGCTCTATATTAGATACAATACACGAGACACACATAGCATAGAAATATGCTCTAACAGTTTAGGAAGAGAACCATGCCATATCTCATATGGGGTCTTCCCTACTTTCTTGGTCTGTCACACCCCCAATTAACCACTAACGGAGTTTATACCGTTAAGGGGCGCGACTAGACCAGGACCACAACCATTAGTTACAAATACTAAACGAATCAGAGTAAAGTCCAATGTTCATAAATAAAAACAGTTTAACATACGCAGCGGAATTTAAAAACATCAGTATCTTAGCACTAGCCACGTGCTTTACAAATCATTGTTTCAATTTCAAATTCCCAATTTAGTTTAATGAAAGTAAAAGTCTTCGCGTGCCATGCCAACCTTCAACGGATACTCTTCAACGATCTGCAAAAGTGAAAACCACACAAGTGTCAACCTAACGGTTGGTGAGTTCACGGTGGGCATGACATGCATTGGCCCGGTCTCAATAATCGTATGTACCAACATATACAAATAAGTAGTATTGTTTTGCAAAACATTGCCAAGTGTTTAATTACCGAATATGCACTAGTTAAGTAAAAGTTAAAGCAGTCAACCGATATCGCGGGTAGCTAATCCGGTTTCCATGCACTAAGGAAGTCGTACTAGGGCTGAAAGCTGACGTAACAGAGTGCGGCATTTGCCGTTGGTTTGTGCCTCCAGTTGTGTCCCATTTGGGATGCCCACAACTAAGAACAGGCTGATATTGCACTCCGTTCGGCCCCCGGCCGGTTGGCTACACATTTGTGTACCGCGGAGCAGGGTTTGTCAAACCCTCAGTAGATCTACCCAACATCCCCTCGCTTTCCAGATCATCAGTACTAAGTTGAGGTCTTTAAGTTTTTAAGCATCCTTAGAAATCATGTGATATCATTTGGTTTAGACTTTAACCTACACTAGTCATATTAAAAATGTTTATTCCGGATTTCATCTGAAATCCCAAAAAGAGTTTAAGTGTCATAATGGTTGGTTCCGGATTTCATTTGAAACCCCAAGGATGGACAGTTGCAAGTGTTCCCCATAAAACACTCCAACTTCCATAACAGGTACCCCATTAGGCAATACCTCAAATTGTCAGCGTTGTTTTCCGTTTAGTATGTTCGTTGTGACCCAAACGGGCTCACAAGTAAAGGGTTTGTGAAACTCACCTTAGGTTGCTCAGCTACACTTGTTAATCCAATTTATGTTTGCTAACGAAGACCTAGTAATCACATTAAGGTCTTAGGTGTTAGGTTGTGTCTAAACTTTAACTTAACGTCACTATGGCCCATAACATAGCACGTTGCAACTAAGACTCGACATACCGACACACGATACCGATGGTTGATCATAAACAAGGGTTCACATATTACAGAAATCAAACATGTATCATCATAGCATAATCATGTAAGTCATGGCATAATATTCAAGCAAATTGCACAAGTTTAGGTTCTGGTCATAGTTTCGCTAGCAGTTTCGCTAGGTAATTTCGCTAGGTGCACGGGCAGCACTTTCGCTAGGCTGTACCCGATAACACAGTTTCGCTAGGCTAGTTTCGCCCGAAACTGTTGACACAGTTTCGCTAGCCTAGTTTCGCCCGAAACTGGTTTGAACTTTCGTTCGGTATTTCGCTCGGTAGTTTCGTTCGAGCTGGTCGGGTCAGTTTCGCTAGCGACACTATAGTTTCGCTCGACAGTGTCGCTGAATGAACAAGTAAATTCGCTGGATAATTTCGCCCAGAGAACACACAGTTTCGCTGGTCGCGAAAAACATACGGATTTGCCTAAAAATCAACCTAACAGCTTCTGATCTTACATGCAATCCATTATTTAGCATACATAGGCATTTACCAACATAAATCAGCAAGCTTTAACACCTTAAACATGCATTTTGTCATCAAATCACCCAAAATACATATAAAACCCTAAAATGGCTAAAATAGCATAAATCTCTATCATGGCTGGATTTCATACGCAAAGTTGTCAACTTTATGGTAGTTCTAGCAATCCTAAGCAACATATCAGAAGATCTAACCATATCACAGAGATCTAGGCATGCTTTATGAAGAAACATATAGAAAAGGCACAAATAAAGGTTTTTGGGACTCACGGTTGATTCTAGAATCGATAGATGAGATGAGATGATGGTCTAGAGGCTGAGATCTTGGTCCTTGGGTGACTTCTCGGCTGACCAGGTTCCAGAGAGGAGTGTGTGTGTGTTTGTGATGAAATGAGGCAAATGGAGAAACTAGGGTTTATTAAGTTTATTTATATCAGAGGCTAGTTTCGCTGGCAGTTTCGCTGGCCAGGCGAAACTAGCTCTGGTCACGTTTTAACTGATTAGCTTAGCTGGCTACCGGGCGACACTACAGTTTCGCCCGGTAGTTTCGCTGGCTGCACAACTTAGGCAAATTTTCACGTAATCAAGGATTTACAATTTGTCATGCTATTCATAATATTAAATCATGCATTTAAATCACATTGCACATAATGACAACAATAAATGAACACATAGCACATATGGGCGGGTTCGGTGATCAACCAAAGGACGTGGACGCATTCGGCCTAGTTAAGCATTAGTTACTAAGTTAACACTTATAACGTAACTAACGGATTTGTCTAACGGAAGTTAACCTTGAAATTCCCGGATGTCACATCATCCCCTTGAAATTGGAATTTTCGTCCCGAAAATTATTCTTGTGTCGTAGCACTCGCAGTCTCGGCTGTCGTCGCTGGGGAAAGAAAGCAAAAGTTTTAGGGTTGCCACATCCTCCTCCTGTTAAAGGAATTTTGGTCCCCAAAATTAAATCATACCTTGAGTTTCTGTGGATGTTTGTTCGAACAGGTGAGGATACTTTTTCTTCATCTGATCCTCTCGTTCCCACGTATATTCTGGTCCACGCTTTGAGTTCCATCGCACCTTGACGATCGGAATCTTGCTACGTTTGAGGGTCTTCTCCTCGCGTCCCATGATTTCTACCGGTTGCTCGATGAATCTTAGATGTTCATCAATTACCAATTCCTCCAAAGGAATTATTTCTGTCTCTTGAGCCTGACACTTTTTCAGATTTGAGACGTGAAACACGTTGTGAACTCCATCGAGTTCGGCTGGGAGTTTCAATCGGTAGGCTACCGGGCCTACTTCCCCAATAATTTCAAACGGACCGATGTAGCGAGGATTCAACTTTCCACGCTTTCCGAAGCGTATCACTCCTTTCCAAGGAGATACCTTCAATAATACTTTGTCACCTACTTCGAACTTTAGAGGTTTACGGCGCTTGTCGGCATAGCTCTTCTGTCTATCTCGTGCTGCAGCTATCCGCTTTCTGATTTGGATTATGCGTTCAGTCGTGTCGTGAATGATCTCTGGTCCAGTGAGTCCTTTCTCACCTGTTTCGGCCCAACATACGGGCGATCTGCATTTTCTGCCATATAGTGCTTCAAATGGTGCTGCACCGATGCTTGAATGATAGCTGTTATTGTAGGAGAACTCCACCAACGGAAGGTGAGCTTCCCAGTCTTTTCCGAAATCGAGAACACAAGCTCGGAGCATATCTTCTAATGTTTGAATGGTTCTTTCCGTCTGACCATCGGTCTGCGGGTGATAAGCTGTGCTCATATCAAGTCTGGTCCCCAATGCTTCATGCATAGATTGCCATAATCGTGAAGTGAATCGTGGATCTCGATCGGAGATAATAGTCTTAGGCACTCCATGACGCGCCACAATTCGGTCGATGTACAGCTTCGTTAGCCTATCCATGTTGTCGTTTTCCTTCATCGGGATAAAATGTGCGGATTTGGTTAAGCGATCAATGATAACCCAAATCGCATCTGGTCGATTCGATCGATGAGGTAATCCCGTAACAAAGTCCATGGAGATATCCTCCCATTTCCATTCTGGGATCTTTGGTTGTTGTAGTAGTCCCGAAGGCTTTTGGTACTCGATCTTTACCCTTGAGCACGTTAAACACTTAGCCACATATCGCGCGATGTCGGCTTTCATATTTGGCCACCAATACAGGTTCTTTAAGTCTTGGTACATCTTATCTGATCCTGGATGTACCGAATACCTCGACTTGTGAGCCTCGTCCATCACGAGCTCACGGAGATTTCCCAGCAGAGGAACCCAGATTCTGTCGTTATAATATCGGAGTCCATCAGACTTAATTTCAGAATTTCCATCTACCCCTCGCAGTGCTTCAGCTGCGAAGTTTTCTTCTTTCAGAGCTTCTCTTTGAGCATCGCGGATTCGATCCGGCAGTCCCGAATGAATGGTAAGTTGCAGCGCTCGTACCCTTCGAGGCTTTTCATACTCTTTTCTGCTTAAGGCGTCAGCCACAACATTGGCTTTTCCCGGGTGATACTTGATTGCCAAATCATAATCGTTCAGTAACTCGACCCACCTTCGTTGTCGCATGTTGAGATCCTTCTGATCAAAGATGTGCTGTAAGCTTTTGTGGTCAGTAAATATTGTGCACTTTGTTCCATAAAGGTAATGTCTCCAAATCTTGAGTGCATGAACAACGGCTCCCATCTCTAAATCATGCGTTGTATAATTCTTCTCAGTATCCTTCAGTTGCCTCGACCCATAGGCAATTACTTTGTCTCGTTGCATCAATACGCACCCGAGTCCTTGAATAGACGCATCGCAATAAACCACAAAGTCGTCAACCCCATCAGGTAACGAGAGAATTGGAGCAGAACATAACATGTCTTTGAGAGTTTGAAAGGCGCGTTCCTCTTTTTCACCCCACCTATACTGCACTCCTTTGTGCGTCAAAGCCGTTAAGGGTTGAGCCAATTGAGAGAAACCCTTGATAAATCTTCGGTAGTATCCGGCAAGTCCCAAAAATTGTCGGATTTCGGTCGGCGCTCTAGGTGTAGACCAATTCTTGATAGCTTCTACTTTAGACGGGTCGACATGGATTCCTTCCTCATTAACGATGTGTCCAAGAAACTGGACTTCGCGTATCCAAAAATCGCACTTCGAAAACTTGGCGTAGAGTTGTTCCTTACGAAGTAATTCCAAGATAAGGCGCAGATGATTCTCGTGTTCTTCCTTCGTTTTGGAGTATATCAAAATGTCGTCGATGAAAACTATTACAAACTTATCGAGGTACGGTTTGCACACTCGATTCATCAAATCCATGAATACGGCAGGCGCATTGGTTAGCCCAAACGGCATAACCAGGAACTCGTAATGACCATACCGAGTTCTGAATGCGGTCTTAGAAATATCCTCGTCTCGAACACGAAGTTGATGGTATCCTGACCGTAGATCAATCTTTGAGAAGTAACTTGAACCTTGAAGCTGGTCGAAGAGATCGTCGATTCTAGGTAGTGGGTACCGATTCTTGATCGTGACTTTGTTAAGCTCTCGGTAGTCGATGCACATCCGGAACGTTCCATCTTTCTTCTTTACAAATAACACCGGAGCTCCCCACGGAGACGAACTTGGACGGATAAATCCCTTGTCGAGTAGCTCTTGAAGTTGTGCAGATAGTTCATTGAGTTCACTTACAGCCAAACGATACGGAGCGCGCGCAATCGGAGCGGCTCCAGGAGTTAGATCGATTCCAAACTCAACTTGTCGGAATGGAGGTAAACCAGGCAGATCTTCAGGAAATACATCTTGGAAGTCGCGGACTATCGGGTAGTCGTTGATTCTGCGCTCGGGAAGTGTCGAGTCAGTGACGTTTGCAAGAATCGCGAAGTGACCTTTACGAAGGCACTTTTGAGCTTTGAGATATGAGATAATTCCGGTCACTGTTCCACCCTTTTCACCTTGGACTGTTAACACCTCACCGCCTTCGAGTGGAATACGGACCACTTTTTCTTGACACAGGATTTCGGCTCGATTTTCAGATAACCAGTCCATTCCTACTATCACGTCAAAACTACCAATCGGGAAGGGCATAAGATCGATTCCTAACGTATGGCCAGCTAGTTCTAACTTACAGTCCTTCACTATTTGAGTTGTATCATGAAGTTTACCATTCGCTAATTCTACCACATACTTAGCATCTAGGTCAATTGGTTTAGCCTTAATTAGTCTAGCAAACTTATTGGAAATAAAACTTCTTTCAGCACCAGAATCAAATAGAACAGTAGCAAAGAAACCATTCAATATAAATTTACCGTTGATCACGTTGGCATCGTTGCGAGCTTCACCTTGACCCATCACAAAAGCACGACCTCTACCATTCCCGCCATTACCGTTTCCACCATTTCCGTTCCCATCATTGTTTCCCTGATTCCCATTGTTTCCATTTCCCTGTCTGCGCAATCGCGGACAATCTTTCTTCAGGTGGCCCTGCGCACCACATTCAAAACAGCCACGGGCTCCACCATTGTTGTTGTTGTTCTGGTTGTTTCCTTGCCCGTTACGGTTGTTCACATTTCCCCTGTTGTTTCCCCCTTGATTCTGACCAGTGTTGTTCAGCCTCTGCAAATTGGTCCAGCAGTTGTTGGCTTCATGACCCAACTTTCCACATCTCCCACACTCTAAGCCCTTGCTACACATACCCCTGTGGTGCTTCTCACACTTGTTGCAAAACGGAGCCTTGCCTTTGTAGTTTCCATTACCGCCTTGACGGTTGTTGCTCCCACTGTTGCTGCCATAATTGAAAGTGGACCTTGTGTTGTCAGGTCGCTTGTTTTGATACTGGGAGTTTGAGGATCTCCCAGATTGATTCACAGACATTGCTGGAGCTTCTTCTTCAGCCTTTCTTTTGCCACTTAAGGCGGTCTTTTCAGAGTTTCTGGCAGGTAGTGTACCCCTTTCAACCTCTTGATCAGTTAACTTGTGAGCCAGACGGATGGCTTGCTGTACGGTTACCGGGTTGCTTGCAGTTACCAGACTCTTGATTTGGGGTACGAGACCCTCCAGATAACGCTCAATGCGCTTGAACTCAGCGTCGACCATAGACGGACACAGTGCTGTGTACTCGTGGTATCGTGCAGTGTACGCTTCGACTTCAGACCCAATCATTTTGGAGTTCAGAAATTCTCCTTCGAGCTTCTTGACTTGATCGCGTGGACAGTATTCCTCCATAATCAGTTCTTTGAACGCTCCCCATTCCATGTTGTTAGCCGCATCATTCCCAATCATTTGAATCTCAGCGTTCCACCAAGACAGAGCTGCACCTTCGAATGTACCAGTAGCAAACTTCACTTTGTTTTCAGCCGGGCAGTTACACATGGAGAAGACTTTTTCTGACTTCTCAATCCATCTGAGGAGACCTACCGCTCCTTCTTCGCCGGAGAATGTCATTGGCTTGCAGTCCATGAAAGTTTTGAAGGTACAGTGATGGACGTTTCCTGATGCAATTAATAGTTCGGGTTTCAAATTTTAAACAGGTCAAAATATATATCGCCTTGTGCCTTAACCGGCGTAATAATTACCATGGGCGGCAATTGTAGCTTGCACGGCTGCCACGGCGGCTTGCACATGCTCGTTGATCATCGCTTGCAGTTGTGCAGGCGTCAGATTAATGTTGTTCCTTCCCGCTCTTCCAGACATTTTCTGGATAGTGAAAGTAGACAGTGTTCAGTCACAGTTATATTCTATACATATCCCATAATATGTATATTAGCAATTTCCCGTTATCCCTCTATTAGTCCAGAAAAATTTTGTGCATAATCGAGGCGTCGTCGAAGAACGTCGGAATTCGTAAGTACTATCGTCGAAAGTCGGCTTTCCCATAAAAGTCACCGTCGGCGTAGTCGTCGTAGCAGAAATCAGGACGTAGCGTGTAGCATCGTTTCGTTGTCGCTTTCCCCGGCATAGTGCGCGCATTAGCGTTCGCGTTTCGTATTCGTGTGTGAAAATTTTCCCTAAGGTTTTCCGTTAGACTTCCTAGACACGGTCTATATATATATTTATATATATATATATATACATATACCTACGTACTAAGCTTTTACTTACACAGCAGAGCGAGTATCCCAGGTTGGCACGTAAAAATTTTTGGTTTTGGGAATTCGTTTGTTCGTTTGTAACTAAGGTTTCAAGTTGCAGTTTCCAAATCGTTTTCAAAATTGATTCCAGTTCTCTGCAACTTATGGCTCTGATACCAATCTGTCACACCCCCAATTAACCACTAACGGAGTTTATACCGTTAAGGGGCGCGACTAGACCAGGACCACAACCATTAGTTACAAATACTAAACGAATCAGAGTAAAGTCCAATGTTCATAAATAAAAACAGTTTAACATACGCAGCGGAATTTAAAAACATCAGTATCTTAGCACTAGCCACGTGCTTTACAAATCATTGTTTCAATTTCAAATTCCCAATTTAGTTTAATGAAAGTAAAAGTCTTCGCGTGCCATGCCAACCTTCAACGGATACTCTTCAACGATCTGCAAAAGTGAAAACCACACAAGTGTCAACCTAACGGTTGGTGAGTTCACGGTGGGCATGACATGCATTGGCCCGGTCTCATAGTCGTATGTATCAACATATATAAATAAGTAGTATTATTTTGCAAAACATTGCCAGGTGTTTAATTACCGAATATGCACTAGTTATGTAAAAGTTAAAGCAGTCAACCGATATCGCGGGTAGCTAATCCGGTTTCCATGCACTAAGGAAGTCGTACTAGGGCTGAAAGCTGACGTAACAGAGTGCGGCATTTGCCGTTGGTTTGTGCCTCCAGTTGTGTCCCATTTGGGATGCCCACAACTAAGAACAGGCTGATATTGCACTCCGTTCGGCCCCCGGCCGGTTGGCTACACATTTGTGTACCGCGGAGCAGGGTTTGTCAAACCCTCAGTAGATCTACCCAACATCCCCTCGCTTTCCAGATCATCAGTACTAAGTTGAGGTCTTTAAGTTTTTAAGCATCCTTAGAAATCATGTGATATCATTTGGTTTAGACTTTAACCTACACTAGTCATATTAAAAATGTTTATTCCGGATTTCATCTGAAATCCCAAAAAGAGTTTAAGTGTCATAATGGTTGGTTCCGGATTTCATTTGAAACCCCAAGGATGGACAGTTGCAAGTGTTCCCCATAAAACACTCCAACTTCCATAACAGGTACCCCATTAGGCAATACCTCAAATTGTCAGCGTTGTTTTCCGTTTAGTATGTTCGTTGTGACCCAAACGGGCTCACAAGTAAAGGGTTTGTGAAACTCACCTTAGGTTGCTCAGCTACACTTGTTAATCCAATTTATGTTTGCTAACGAAGACCTAGTAATCACATTAAGGTCTTAGGTGTTAGGTTGTGTCTAAACTTTAACTTAACGTCACTATGGCCCATAACATAGCACGTTGCAACTAAGACTCGACATACCGACACACGATACCGATGGTTGATCATAAACAAGGGTTCACATATTACAGAAATCAAACATGTATCATCATAGCATAATCATGTAAGTCATGGCATAATATTCAAGCAAATTGCACAAGTTTAGGTTCTGGTCATAGTTTCGCTAGCAGTTTCGCTAGGTAATTTCGCTAGGTGCACGGGCAGCACTTTCGCTAGGCTGTACCCGATAACACAGTTTCGCTAGGCTAGTTTCGCCCGAAACTGTTGACACAGTTTCGCTAGCCTAGTTTCGCCCGAAACTGGTTTGAACTTTCGTTCGGTATTTCGCTCGGTAGTTTCGTTCGAGCTGGTCGGGTCAGTTTCGCTAGCGACACTATAGTTTCGCTCGACAGTGTCGCTGAATGAACAAGTAAATTCGCTGGATAATTTCGCCCAGAGAACACACAGTTTCGCTGGTCGCGAAAAACATACGGATTTGCCTAAAAATCAACCTAACAGCTTCTGATCTTACATGCAATCCATTATTTAGCATACATAGGCATTTACCAACATAAATCAGCAAGCTTTAACACCTTAAACATGCATTTTGTCATCAAATCACCCAAAATACATATAAAACCCTAAAATGGCTAAAATAGCATAAATCTCTATCATGGCTGGATTTCATACGCAAAGTTGTCAACTTTATGGTAGTTCTAGCAATCCTAAGCAACATATCAGAAGATCTAACCATATCACAGAGATCTAGGCATGCTTTATGAAGAAACATATAGAAAAGGCACAAATAAAGGTTTTTGGGACTCACGGTTGATTCTAGAATCGATAGATGAGATGAGATGATGGTCTAGAGGCTGAGATCTTGGTCCTTGGGTGACTTCTCGGCTGACCAGGTTCCAGAGAGGAGTGTGTGTGTGTTTGTGATGAAATGAGGCAAATGGAGAAACTAGGGTTTATTAAGTTTATTTATATCAGAGGCTAGTTTCGCTGGCAGTTTCGCTGGCCAGGCGAAACTAGCTCTGGTCACGTTTTAACTGATTAGCTTAGCTGGCTACCGGGCGACACTACAGTTTCGCCCGGTAGTTTCGCTGGCTGCACAACTTAGGCAAATTTTCACGTAATCAAGGATTTACAATTTGTCATGCTATTCATAATATTAAATCATGCATTTAAATCACATTGCACATAATGACAACAATAAATGAACACATAGCACATATGGGCGGGTTCGGTGATCAACCAAAGGACGTGGACGCATTCGGCCTAGTTAAGCATTAGTTACTAAGTTAACACTTATAACGTAACTAACGGATTTGTCTAACGGAAGTTAACCTTGAAATTCCCGGATGTCACATGGTCGGTGCCAGATTTATTATGCGAGCAGTGGTCAATATGGCATATCCTCAAAAGGAATGTGGCAAGGTAGTCCTGCACATCATCGATCGAACCATGTTTAGTAGTGTTCGATTCCTCCTTTCACTTACACCATTTAACTGGGGTGTGCCAGGTGGAGTAGGTTGTGAAACGATTCCACATTCCTTCAGATGCTTCAGGAATTCAGCGCTTAGGTATTCACCACCTCTATCAGATCGAAGTATTTCAGTAGTTCGACTCAGCTGATTTTGTACTTCGTTTTGAAACTCTTTGAACCTTTTCAAAAGTTTCATGTTTGTGTTTCATCAGATAGACATAGGCATATTTGATGTAGTCATCGATGAAAGTAACGAAGTACCGTTCACGATTTCTTGTTTCGGTTCGAAAGGGTCCACACACGTCGGTGTGAATAATGCCTAACAATCCGTGGGCCCGTTCACCTGTATGGGTGAAGGGTGACTTGGTTAATTTACTAGATAAGCACGACTCGCACTCATCGAAGGAATCTGCATCTTGGGATTCGAGAATCTTAGCAGTTTGCAACTTATTAATGCGGGCCTTGCTTATGTGACCAAGCATGTGGTGCCATAAGGAGGATTCGTTGCTATCAGCTTTGCTTCTTTTAGAAACATGATAGAGCTGATCGTTTGTTTGAACATCTATCTCATATATACCATGTCGAGGTTTAGCCTCGAAATAAAAGATATCATTAAGGTAAGCAGAAATCACATTTCCATTAAATTTATACCGAAATCCTTGTTCAAACAATGAAGAGACAGATATAATGTTTCTAGATAAACCAAATGCATATAAACAGTTAACTAAAGTAACTACAAGGCCAGAAGAGCATGAAAAAGAATATGTGCCGGTAGCAAGTACTGGGACCTTCTTCCCGTCACCAACGATGATGTCCATGCAGCCTTGTTCTGTCTTCTTCCACTTCTCAGGTTCCTGCAAAACACTAGGTTCCTGCAAAACATTAACCATGAATTGGAGGAAATAGTGAAAAGTTCAATAACATTTATTGACATACCTAATGAACAAGCCTTATTTGGGTTCTGGGTCATCTTCAGCTTTCCAAGATAAAATAAGCAAAGTAGATTTAATCAGTATTTTCGATGTTTTATATTTCTTTAAAATAAGTTGGTAAAGTTTATTTTAAGAAATCGAGAATTCGTTTAGACGACATTACTTGAGACCGCCAAATGAGCCTCAGGAGTAAAGCCGTGTAAACAAACTGACAGTGTTTGTCAATTGTGAGACTCAAGTCACAACTCTCGGTATGAGGCCGCTATATACATACAATTGTATTTTGCGATACGTTTAGCCTCATCCGTGCCCACTTTAGCAATATACATCCGTGGCGCGGTGTTGAAATACTCCAACACCACGAACATATACGTCTAGAGCGATAGTAATCCTAAATGGTCGAAGTGACGACACGGTGTTGAAATACTCCAATGTCCTCACCTTAGAAGGTACCCTTGACACCAAGTGCGGTGTTGAAATACACCAACACTGATGCTCTGGTAAATACGTTCTAAGTTCGACTTGAGATAGGATGGCACGAACTATCAGTTTTTAAGAATTACCATATAGGGATATTAATTACTTTTAATATTTAATTACCGTTAGACACGAACGATAAACCCTATCACCACTCGGGACTAGTAAATTAATTTAACCTAATTAAAATTACCAAGTTTTCGCGAATGGCATATTGTGTGTTAAACGGCATAAGGTCTTGATCTCGCTCGAGCCATACAAGCGAGGTCATAAGGGACATATTTAATATAAAATTAAATACAATAAATGGTGAACAACCAAGGAGGCAACTCTGTGCGTTCTTGGATCCTATTCAGCTCCCACTTGCTTCGACATCCCTTCGGCGTGTGTCCAGTCTTCGAGTCTTGGTTTTTTATAAAATTTACAATTACAAAAATAGTAACCTAGCTCTAGATTTTGTACAACTTTGAAACCCTAAAACCGGGTCCAATAAACCAAAATTCGAAATACACAAATGGGCCAAAACATTTGGGCCAACCAGAGAAAAACAAACATGCCACGACATAAACAATTATGCAATTTTTAATAAAGGGTCAGCCGTAACACACAATAACAAAATTTATATAGAATTAAAATAAATAAATTAATTAATTCTAATTCGCAATTTGGATTTAAGTCGAAATTGCGAACTACCGGTTACGAAAAGACCGGTTCTGGTTTGCGTGCGGTGATAATGGCTCTGATACCACTGTTGGATTTTACAGTGGATATCCGGGTTACCGATTTTAATTTTATTAAAACCGATTTAATATATAAATTAATACTATATTAATTTAGCAGCGAAAACGATTTAATGTAAACATGCGGACACAACTGTAACAGGATCAATCACCGTACACGACAAATACAAGAAAATTATTTATTTAAAATAAATAAATTAATTAATTAATTAAATATCTAAACGAGTTAGATATACCTTGGCGGGATCCGAGCAACCGCTCGAGACACCCGGATTCAAAGGGCTCGCGCTAGGACGAACTGAGACTTCTGACTCGAACCTGCGAGACAGATCATCGACGGCGGCGACGGCGGCCATAGGCAGCGACGGCGGTAGTGGCGGCGGCGGTGGTAGGGATACCACGGTTGGTGGTGACAAAACATCCTCCACCAAGATAGCAACTGGAACAGTCCCCACGAGGATCTCATCACCGGTAACTGGCGGCGACGTGGTGGTGGTGGCCGGCGGGTATAGTGGCGCGGGCTACGACGAGGGGACGGGGCGCGGCGGCCTCGTCTACGCCGGAAGCGCGAGGACCACCGGCCGGCGGTCGTGTGATGGTGTGACGGAGGAGCCGGCGGCGGTGGCTTGGACCGCGGCGGCAGCTTGGGTCGCGGCTTCGGCTTCGGCTCGGGCTGCGGCTTCGGCTCAGGCTGCAGCGGCTTCTCTGTCGGGACAAGCACACACACTGGAAAGACGGGGATCCATCGAAAAACTCAAGGGATTGCGGTGGTGGTGGCGGCGCCGATCGGAGGCGGACGGCGGCTGCCGGCTAGGGTTTCGCGCAGAGAGAGATTGGAGATTAGGGTTTTGTGACTTGTGTTACAATTAATCTCCCTCTCCCTTATTTAATTAAAAATCACGGACCGGGGCTCTGACAGACTGGGCCTGGTCACGATTTCCTTTAAGCCACCAAGCTGATCAGTCTGTTAATCCGGTAACAACTGATTAGCCCATCTATTTATTTTACGAGTGTTTTTGGCCGAGATAATTTTGTCGTTTTAATTAAAATAAATAATCAAGTATTTATTTAGTTAACCACTTAGTTCGTTTTAATACTAATTAACAATTAATTAGATTTTATAGTCTGTTGACCCAGGTGTAACTCTTACGGGTCAATATCGGTCGGGTTCGTTAATTCGTTGGGTCAGGACACCTTGTTTCCAACAGTTATCAACCGGTCACTTCTAGGCCCCCTCTGGGCGGGGTGTGACAACAGAAAACCACACATTGGAAGCCATGAGCCTATTAGCACTCGCTCGGGTGTCACGACTAATGTAATCCGAACAGTACATTTCAGAACAACATGACTCCCCTGACTTGGAATAAACCGCATGGTTTGTGGTGTATTAATTCGTGGACATGAATTGAATTACATAATCCGAGAAGCATGAATTCGATAACATGAATCGAACAACACGTCTCGAAATACATATATCGATAACGTGAACCGAACAACATGTCTCAAAATACATGTACTGATAACATAAACTGAAAAGCGTGCTTTGAAATACATGTATTGATAACACGAACCGAGCATCATGACTCAAAATTCATGTACCCGATGATATAAACCGGATAGCATGACTCGAAATACATGAGTCCAATAACTCGAATAGCATGACTCGAAATGCATGAGCCCGATAGCATGAATCGAATAGAATGACTCGAAATACATGAGCTCGATAACACGAACTGATTAGCATGACTCGAAGTACATGGGATCGATAAAGTAAATCGACTATCATGACTCAAAATACATGAACTCAATAACATGGACCGAATAACATAACTTAGAATGTGAGAATCGTGATAATATAAATTGAATAACATAACTGCAAATATGAGAGATTTGATAATATAAACATATCTTGAAATGAAAAATAACTTGATTAATAGCGATTACAGGTCACACTCACCCATAGTACCTTTCAGATGAGGCCAAAGATTTAGAATTAAATGATACACTCGATGAAATAGATTAAAGAACCAACAAACGGTCACCTAACAATAGAGTGAAGAAAGACTGAACCACAACCGAAACAATCATCAAAGTCATGAAACAATCAGGAGTCGAAACAAAGGATCGAATCACTGAAATGATGGATGTTGAGTCTGAAATTAGACTCATGAATCAATGGTAAAACAATGCCAGGAAATCTGGGGATGAAACGGCTCGGATCGATTCTATAAACTGACTATTGAGTTAATCAAGAGCAGAATTCACGAACCTAACTAGCCGAAGCACCCCTAGGGCTTTTGGGCCGAAAAGAACGAGTTTCCCCACGATAGAGATCAAGGATGAGAAATGAGCAAATTCATATACCACCAATGAGGGCGATTACGAATTTTGAAAAGGACCGCAAAACGCTGGTCAAAACATGAGTTCGGATCTAGACACTACTGCGTATAAGAAAGAGAGATCTTAACACAAGCGAAACCAAGACGCATGTAGGGCACAGGTTAAGGAGGATCTTACACAATGGACGAGATAAAACCCACGAGGGAGAAACAATTGCACTGAGGCGAACAGTTCTCGAGGGTTAAAGACGATAAGGTGACTAGAAACTGGAGTTGCACGGCATAAAGGCAATGTGAAAGTCGATTTGGTGAACGGGAGGAAGACCCGATATGTCTTCAGATGTCTCCAATTCCCATTTCATTATGATGAACTTCCCTGATTTTGGGTCCTAGATGCATGCGCTCCACACATAAGTAATTATGGACTGAAGCCCACAGACTGGTTTATCGTCTAGGATTACCGGGGCCTGACTGTTCGGGTGAGATATAAATGATTTTCTAAAAGCATACGAAAACCAAAATAAAACTTTGAAGGTACGTTGAGATAAGAGGGAAAGATCTTGAGGTGCTAATGGTGAACAATGCTGAAGAACGAACATCAATGAGTTAGGTCGCGAATCAGACATAATCACTTATTACGAAGGTCAAACCTTGAACGGGTAGATTGATACCGGTACATGTATAAGGTTATCTACTCAAAAGGCCGTAAAGTCATAAACTCATACACATGTAATCCCGTAAACAGGTGAACTTGTAAACTCATAAATTTCCAGACGGGTAGACTCCCCGACACACATACCTTGGGGATACACGTGATGTATCAAACAAAGCATTTAATTGGTTAACTTGATTCTTTTTAACAACATAGAAGAATCGTGTGTGTGTGTAATCTCGTTTGCATGTATGTGTGTAATCTCGTAACCACACATCTTGTAAACTCGTGAACCCATCAACGAGAATTCACCAACGTACACACAACAATAAAGACAGCATAAGGAACAAACGATTCAGAGTCCAAACGAGACAACACATATCAGGGTACATAAGTGAATAAAATACATAGAACAATAAGGTTTCAAACAACATCAAAATAAGGGAAATTACTACATAGAAAGTCAACGATTCCAAATGATTATAAAGCACCAACGTAAGAATGATCAAAATAAGGGAAATTGCTTCCAGTTTTTGCGTTCTGGCTTCGATTCGACCCCCGTTTTCGCCCATTTTTTCCAAATAAAGATTACCATCATATTAACTACATTCAATTAATCAAATTGATATATAATATGACACATAACGAATAACGGTTGCTAAAATACACACGAAGTGCATTTTGGTCGGTTTGTCGTTTTTATCACTATTAAGCAATTCACCAACGTTTTTTGTGATCCGATCGAGTGTGTGATGACTCCTAATATGTTTTGTGATTATAAGACTCATAACATGATAAAATTGATATAAGAAACTCAAAAGCGTGATCTCCCGGTAAACGACGAATCGCGTAATGAAGTCGCATAAAAATCAGAAATTGCTTTATTTTCAATTCGAGGTATCCAATTGATTCCAAATAATCAAAATTAAGTATTTTATTAATTAAAAACATTATTTGGGTTATAATACCCAAAAATTCTTCCAGTAGTTAATAATTCGCAAAACCGCGGCTACTGAAAATGGGTCGGATTCCACAACCGGATAAAGTGCAAATGTTATAATATAAGCATGTCACCAACACTTGGTAAACATCATATTATCTAGTCATTCCATGACATCCTATCACATCCTATTTATCAATTTGCATCCACATTGCATATTTCACCAATATAGCACAAAGAAGCACATGACAATTTTTACTAATATTCACTTAGGCATTTTATCGAACACCTATTATGCATACTTGATATTCTTACTAACATGTAACATTGAACCTACCAAGTCACCTCATCTATGATTACAAGAATATCAATCTCACATTTTATGAACATTTAATGTATCCTTTATATTATCAAGGTATCATATGGTCTAAACATCCAAACCTAACCACCCACCTTTCTAAATTTTTGATTTCGATGTGATGGGTTTAAACCCCATCACAACCTTAATAGAAAAAACATAATCATAAGCATACTATGACGCCCACTCCTAGACTTGGCACCAGGAGGGGTCACGCATCGGATTTACTCATGAACACGTTGCACACTACGTCAAAAAGTGGCTTTGGCCACGGTTTTTTCAAAAACACCTAGCCACGATTTTAAAAAAAATGTGGATAAAAGTAAGAAACACTATTTTTTGCCACACATATTTTGTAACCCGTGGTCAAATATATAGCCTTTGGACCCTTTTAGCCACGTATTTTTTGTTTATGTGACAACAATAATCAGGTGCAGTGACTTTAGCCACTGTTTTACAAAAACATGTGGCACTTATTTGTCATACTTAAAAAAGAGTGGCGAAATGCACCAAACGGCCACGGAATTTTTATGATTTTTTATTCATGTGACCAAAAAGGAATGTATGGCCACGCTTAAATAATGTTGTGTGACGGAAGAGTAGATTTTATTACTTAGTAAATTAAAAAAACAAAACTATTAAGTATATATTATGCGTGGCTAAATGTGGCCGATGGCCACTGTTTTTAATTAGTTCTATCGCTAAAAGCTAGTACATATGGCCACTGTTATTAGGTTGTGTGACTAAATAGTAGGTTGTGAGTGAAAAAAATCTATTACCTATGGCCACGTATATTAACTGTGACGAACTGGTAGGTTGTGAATAACAAAAATCTATTCTATGGTCACGGTAAAATATTAAACGCGTGGCGAAATGAGATAATTTGTTTCCCTCTAAACCAGCGCGGTTTTTTCGTTTACAGCAATTTGAGAGTGTTCAAATTTGCTACCCTATATATACATCATTGTTATTTCCTTTACCGCCATCCCTTTCTTGATCTCAAATTCTCTACACCAATTCGTTTACACCAATTCTGGTATCAAATGGCCGATAATCAACGCTCCCTTAATTACTGGTATGTGAAGAATAATCGTATTTTTTTATTTACAGTAACAAGAGAAGAAGATCCTTCAAGTCCCGCAAATCTGTTATTATAAAAACGATGAGAACATCCTGAGGCAACTCCATGCGCAGAAGATTACTGATTGTTTTGCCTACTCTGTTGAGGCAACGAAATTATTCCGTGTACTTGATACAAAATACAATGAATTTGTATCCGAAGAAGATGAAGAAGATAAAGATGAAATTGTCCAATCTTGGGAGTATTTAAGTTCTACTAACCAGATTGAAGTGAAATACATGAACACAGAAGAGAGTAAAAAACTTTCTGTGAATGAAATTGTGGGATCTTATGATATGTACTTTCTCAAAAAAATTGTGTGAAATTCACCTTATTAGCAAAGATGGGAATGATTCCGGGAATGACATTCAACAAAAGGTGAAGAATATGGTGGCTGATTGGGTTCAAGATCCTGCAAACAGTGGTCGGATTGAAGAAGGACGTCATGATGATGATGATAATGATGCAAGTTTAGGATACATATCCGAAGATTGCAGTGATCTAGATTATTAATTAATTGATGTATATGTTTATGAACAAATTAAGAGCAATATTTTATATGTTTATTTTGTTATGATATTAGTAGTTAGAATTGAATATAAGATGGTTATATTTGTTTTATCATGTTTGATTATCTTGTGATATGTCCACTCATATTAGACATTGTTTGCGTGACAAATTATGACAAATGGTCATGGTATATTAATTTTGGGTGGCTAAAAGAAAACCAACAGTCAACGGCGCTTGTAATCATTACTATTTCATTTACTTTATCGTTCAGATCCCCATCTACCACGCCTCTCGAGTATCGATATATACTTATCTTTGTATCAGTTTTTATCATCATCTCCACCATGCGACTTTTCTCCCAGTCTCTCTCTCTCTCTGTTTTTCGTCCGTCATCGCCAGCAAAAAATGTGGAATTGGCGTCATCCGTATGTGGAAGACGGTAAGTTATCATCTTCACCACTGAAATTCGATTGAAAATTGCGTCTCAGAGTTGGTAATTTTTTCTTGTGCAAGGAAAGATTGCACTTTGCATCTCCTAGGAACAGATTTTAAGTTATTGTGGAAACCATGGAGACGAGGAGTGTCTAATGGTTCATACAAATGCTTTACTGAGAGCACATTTTAAGTTATTGTATAATTTTATAACAGTCAGCAGTAAGGGCACATGTTTAGGTTTGTAGCACTTGCATTCTTCAGGTTCTTTTCTCCCTTTTGGCCCCATAAACCTGATTTTTCTTCAACAGCTTCTTCTCCCTTTTGATTTGAAGCAAGTGCATGTAATAAAGCAAAGAGGGATTTGTTCTCTCTTTTCACTTGATCAGCAACAAGTAGCCATTATGATGATTCAGACAATCTCTTTAGTGCACCATGTGAGAAAGCAAAAAGGGATTTGTCTTCAGCCGCTTCTTCTCCCTTTTAAGTTAGTAGTTTTTAAGTTGTAATTTTATAGATCAATGTATTAATGGAATCACACCTTTTGGATTATATATGTAATTGTGTTTGTTAAAGAAACAGTTGATTTTGTATGTTTATTTTTTACTTTTATTGACTCTGGTTTGGTCAAAGAGAGGAGATCTGCAGGCATACTCAAAACAAGGAAACACTTGACTCAAACTTAAGATCCATAATATTACAGAATACATAAAGACAAAAAACCAAATATTGTTGAGACAGTAATTTGCCAAAATTCAAAAACATTACAATGGTCAATTAATCGGTTTTACGTAATATCATTCCAGTATAGCCAGCTATATGGTAAACATTGTCACGTGGATCTACGGGCGGCAATACATTATCGTTGTGAGGAAAAACTACCATACTAAATTCCTCATTGGCATCGTCTTCATAATAATCTCTGTAATTTCTAGGAGGTGTCATAAAGACAATATGCAATTTTTTATCCAGCTCGTCTTTGACGTAAAACAACTGTAGTGCGTGTGACGCGAAAATGAACAGGTCCTCCTTGTGACCTAGTCTTTTAAGGTTGACCAAAGTGTAACCAAGACTATCTTTTTTGACCCCATGTGTATTCTCAACCCAGTCGCACATAAACAGAAGGATGCTTTTAATATGGTATTCTAGTAGCCATATCTCTTTTAAAATCCCATAGTAAAGTTTTTGTCCATAGGTTAATACCTCATTAGAGATGTGCATGTCATTTACCTCTACACCAACCCTGCTATTCTGGTAAACCCTACCGTCTTGAGATTTTGTACGAAATGAATGGCCATTGATGTCATATACTTCATATTTCCTCATGCTTCTGTGTGGACCATGTGAAATCCACCTAACGGTCTCTGATATAGTTTCTGGGAACTCCGTAATCTCCTTTCAACCTGAAATTCATACTAGGTTCATCAATAGAGTTCATTAGGAATATGAAGGTTATAGTTCTTCCGAAAATCAAATAAAGTTGTTCCGGACAAGTCAGGTCAGTTTTTCAGGAAAGTTACAGTTCATCCGGAATTAAAACAATAAGAAAATAGTTTCAGTTCACCAGGAAGGTTATAGTTCATCTGGATAGAAAATAGAGTTATTCGGGACAACTCAGGTCAGTTGTTCCGGAAAGTTACAGTTCATCCGGAATTAAAACTATAAGAAAATAGTTTAATTCACCCGGAAGGTTATAGTTCATCCGGATAGAAAATAGAGTTGTTCCAGACAACTCAGGTCAGTTGTTCAAGAAAGTTACAGTTCATCCGGAATTAAAACAATAAGAAAATAGTTTCAGTTCACCGGGAAGGTTATGAAAATGCATGAGCGTCGGATCGTCTACTCAATCTAGCTATTTCGACATCGAAACGTAATTAACAGATTGTTTTATTGATCACAAATGAACAATTACAATCAGGAAAACACTTAGAAATGACACAGAGAAAACACCACAGAAACACACACTTAAGAGAATCTCACACGCTCAGAACCTTGAATTACAAAGAATAAACTTCTATTTATAGTCAACTGGCCGATCTCCATCCGAACCTCAGGTTCGGCTAGTCTGAACTCCTGGTTCGGACCAGGTTCGACCAAGTATGATTTGGCTTGAACTTGTACTTTGCTTGATAATTCACACGACGCACATATCAGGTATCCACAGGTTATAGTTCATTCAGATAGAAAATAGAGTTGTTCCGGAGAATTCAGGTCAGTTGTTCAAGCAAGTTACACTTCATCCGGAATTAAAACAATAAGAAAATAGTTTCAGTTCACCAGGAAGGTTATAGTTCATCCGGATAGAAAATAGAGTTGTTTCAGACTACTCAGGTCAGTTGTTCAGGAAAGTTACAGTTCATCCGGAATTAAAACAATAAGAAAATAGTTTTAGTTCACCAGGAAGGTTATAGTTCATCCGGATAGAAAATAGAGTTGTTCCGGATAACTCAGGTCAGTTGTTCAGGAAAATTCTGTCGATTAATGATCAATGGAGAGATGGGGATCGGTGAATTTTCAATTGAATTCGCTCTAATTTACCCGCCTCTTTAAGCATTTAGCAGGCCCAGTTAGAATCATATTTTAATAAATTAAAATGAAAAGTAGCTTCTAACTCAGCGTGCTGCTCAGGTGGTAGAAGCGCTTTTGATTAACATATCATGTTCTGTGTTCGAGTCCTTATTCCGTTACTTTTTACCGTTTATTTTGGAAATTTTAAAAACCCAAACAGGTGATGTAACTAGTAACAACTAATTTCACTTTTCCGTTGTTATTTTAAAATTTCAAAACCCTCAACCACTCTATATAAACAACTTAATGAATTAACCATTAAATTAGACCACCACTTTCACACACTCTTCTTTCTCCCCATCCAATTTATACTCTTCGATCAAGATGGCAGAAGAATGGACCCAGCAGGAATAACTGGCGTTGTACCGAGCCTGGTTAGACGTAAAGTATAGGGACAATGTGTTGCCTACAAACCCTCCCTTACTTAGTACGTTTCTTTTTCTTTATACCAGTCATTTGATTATTTGATCACGTTATACATTTTTATATATATTAATTAATTAAGTCAATGTTTACTGATCAATTAGGTGATCCTAACGACGAAGACACTATTCTCTTTTGGCTAGATGTCAACATAGAGTTTCATATTGCTATGGGGCGTTCCGACAAGTACCGTGACACAAGCGTCGTAAGATCAAAATGGCTAGATATGGACTAGAAAATCAAAACATTCAACAGGATATGCAAAGAGAATGAAGAGGAAAACCAAACCAAGGAAGACATGTTGTTCATTGCGTTGGAACAATACTTACATGAAACCAGAGAAGATTTCAAGCTTCTACTGGTATGGGAAATGATTAACCTCTTTAGGGTTCCGGATTAAAGAGTAATTGTTTTGGTTTGAAAGTTGTTCTGAATTACTAATTAATATGTAATGGAAGAGACGGTTATTATCACCCGTAGGGCCGCTGAATACAACTGAACTCCTTGAATAGGGGGTTGTAACTTGTGAGGGTCAAGTGTTTAAACTAAATATTTTTTTTATTTTGTTTCTGTAATATGTTTAACCGGCCTTTATATCAATTTCTGTAGAAGCATATTCTTATGCTACGTTGTGTCTCGTGTATTGTATCTATGTGAGAGCATATGTGTGTGTGTCTATGAGGGCAGCAGACCAGTTGGTCCTGCGTACCAAATGGTCCGCCCGGACCAGATGGTCCGGATGTGGTCCGCAGCTCATTTAGTCGTACCTATAAATAGGTATCATGTGTAGAGAGTTAAGAACTTCTTGCCATATTCTACCTTTCTGTGTGTGTTTTTGTGTGTGTGCTCTCAAGACTTATTAATACAAATTCCATTTGTATTTACTTGTTTGATCTCGTCTTCATGTCGTTATCACGTGATTAGCAAATGATCCATCGCTCCTTGCGTCTACAATTCCACTTAATTGTTTGTTAATTCCAGTCAATTCATTTGTTTCTGTTCATCTTCTCTCAATGCGGATGAACTATTCTTCCTGGGGAATTCTAGATCTTCCGGTTTTGTTCTTCTTCTCTGAAACATTAATATTTTAAGAACGTGTGAAAGTAATTTCGGATAATTTTGGTTATGTGATTAAAATTTTAGTGGTTTTTTGATAATATGTAGAAATTTCAATTTAACTTGGAGAACATGTGAAAGTAATTATAATGTGCGGTGTTCAATAAAATCAGACCTTTGGTATACTCTAGTGATTAGACATCTGAACTTAGGCATATAATCATCCAACCTGATCGGTGATCAGAAAGTTCTCACCGTCATTATCAAACCCTTCTCAAAATCCTTATCAAACCCTTTCTCAAAATCCTTATCAAACCCTTTCTCAAAATCCTTATCAAATCCTTCTCAAAATGATAAACTTGAAAGAATTAGTTGAAAATTATTTGCATACAAAGATTATTGCTATTCTGGACCAGTACGGGTGATTATCACGGCAGAGAGACAGACTTGCTTAGACGGGTTGGCCCTGCTCAACCAAGTACTTACAGAGCCACCAAGTCCATCAAGATACCAGATGGCAACTTTTCTGTAGAAGAAATACACCTCTCCAATGCCAGCCTTCAAATGTTGGTTCAATTGAGGCAAGAAGCTCTGAGTAGGCATTTGGAGTTGATGGAGGAGATGGATTCTAGGTTCCCGTGAACCTCAACCCGTAACTGCTCTGTCTTTTGTTTCTTTTAAGAATGAACATGTAAATTAGGAAACAGTTTTGTGTATGGAATTGGAATCAGTAGTATGAAATCCACTTTTTGTTATATACTTGTTTGTCTATTTTTGTTTATGAAATCAATCTGTTATACAAAAACCCTAATCCTCGAAAACAGAGATGATCAACAATTGCAATTCGATCAACAACAGATACATAATTTAGAGTAAATATGTAATATGTTCGCACATCTCCATTCCACTAAACAAAAACCCTAAACATAAAAAACAAAACGGATTAACAAAAACCTTGAAGTTTGGGGAATTATAATTATAAATAATGAATATCTTAAAGAATGAAGATAGAAAATAATTGGTCAATTGCGGGTCAAATGCGTCAACTAGATGTGTTTAGGGGAAACGAGGGTCAGTTGGGACCAATGATGGTCAATAAGTTATGTTTAGGACCAATGATGGCCCAATAAGGTGTGTTTAGGGGCAATGAGGGTCAGTGAGGACCAATAAGGTGTGTGTATATATAACCAATAAGGTGTACATAGTACCAATAAGGTGTGTTTCGAAAAAATGAGGGTCAGTTTGGACCAATGATTGCCCATAAGTTGTGTTTAGGACCAATGATGGCCCAATAAGGAGTGTTTAGGGGCAATGAGGGTCAGTTAGGACTAATGAATCCCAATAAGGTGTGTATATAACCAGTAAGGTGTACATAGTACCAATAAGGTGTGTTAAATAAAATGAGGGTCAGTTTGGTCTTATGATTGCCCATAAGTTGTGTTTAGGACCAATGATGGCCCAATAAGGTGTGTTTAGGGGCAATGAGGGTTAATTGGGAACTGAATATGAGACAACGTCGTTGGGTGGAACTTCTTAATGACTATGATTGCGCAATTAGATACCATCCAGGCAAAGCTAATGTAGTAGATGATGCCTTAAGTCGGAAAGATAACCCCAAGCCTAGAAGAGTTCGTGCCTTGCAACTTACTATTCATACAGGATTACCTGACCAGATCCGGAATGCACAACTCGAAGCACTCAAAGATGAGAACAGTGAATTAGAATCCTTGCGGGGTATGGATAAGTTATTGGAAGTTAGATCAGATGGTATCCGGTATTGTGTGAACCGAATATGGATTCCCGTGTATGGAAATTTGAGGGAATTGATCATGGATGAAGCCCATAAGTCTCGTTACTCTATTCATCCAGGCTCGGATAAGATGTACCAAGATTTGAAACTGATTTACTGGTGGCCTAAGATGAAAGCAGACATTGCCACTTACGTAAGCAAATGCTTGACTTGTTCAAAAGTTAAGGCGGAATACCAGAAACCGGCAGGGTTACTCCAACAACCAAAAATTCCCGAGTGGAAATGGGAGGGGATTGCTATGGATTTTATCACAAAGCTACCCCGTACAGCAAGCAGATGTGATACAATTTGGGTAATTATTGATCGCTTAACTAAGTCGGCACATTTCCTACCGATCAAGGAAACTGATACCTCCGAGACATTAGGCAAACTTTATCTTAAAGAGATCGTCTCGCGACATGGAGTACCAGTTTCTATCATATCGGATCGAGATGCTCGATTTACATCCAAATGTTGGGAATCTCTACATGAAGCATTGGGATCGCGTCTGGATATGAGTACTGCATATCATCCTCAGACTGATGGTCAAAGTGAAAGGACCATTAAAACCCTTGAAGACATGCTGCGGGCATGTGCTATTGATTTTGGTGAAAGTTGGGATAAACACTTACCCTTGGTGGAATTCTCGTATAACAACAATTACCACACCAATATTGGTGTAGCTCCGTTTGAAGCACTTTACGGGCGAAAGTGTAGATCACCTCTATGTTGGGCGGAAGTTGGTGACAGTCAACTCACAGGTCCTGAGTTGGTACTCGAGACAACGGAGAAAATCATGCAAATTCGTAATCGTATGGCAGCAGCACGAGATAGACAGAAAAGTTATGCTGATAAACGGCGAAGACCTTTGGAATTTAAGGAAGGAGACAAGGTCTTGTTAAAAGTCTCACCCTGGAAGGGTGTAGTACGTTTTGGTAAACGTGGTAAGTTAAACCCAAGATACATTGGACCATTTGAGATTTTTGATAGGGTTGGTCATTTTCTGACATTAACTGAACGTAAAACGTATTAAATGTTGTGTGAACATTTATGTGCTTAACTATGTTGACTTGTTGACTTTAGCAAATTAGGGTTTTGTGTGATCATCACTATACGAGCATGCACTAAGTTCAAACGATTGATATTCTAAGGTTTCACCAATTATGATTCAATTATGATTCATGTGATATATTTATATATAAGTTCACACGATTTATTCTATGATTTTATGCGACGACGTGTCGTAAAATTTTACATATCGTTTTATGATTTTATGAGGGTTAATATATGTTTCTATGTGAAACAAAAATAAATAATTTGAAGTTACTATTATCCATTTTTTGTGTGGTTATCTAGGGTTTATACCTTATAAACGTCAAGTGTTAACCCTATAGCGATTTATACTCTTTTTGTCGTCGTCTAAAGTCACTCCCGTTAGTTCCGTTAGCATTATTAACCTTTTATAAACTAGGAGGGACCATTTCTGTCATTACGGGAACCCCTTTCCTTTACAAAACACTTGAGGGTTCACTCGGTAATTTTCTCAAACCTTGTGTCAATTGTATAAGGTTGGAGGGACTAAAGTTGTCAAAACACCAAAGTTGATTAAATGGGTGTTACGTACATTCAATGAACGAAACCGGTTCCGTCGAAGCATTCAACCGATCATTATCCCTGTATCAGTTACAATTCCCCACCATAACACTCCAACCTAATGATAAACGCTCATCATTTGCAAAACACAAGCTCCTCCTTCAATCTCTCGCTCCCTCTCTGTTTTCGTTTTTTTTTCTTTTTCTTCCGGCGATAAGAAATCACCACAGACACCACCATCGGAGCACTGTTCCACCGCTACTGTGACCGTCGTCCTCCCTGGAGCAGCCCAGGGATCTCAGTCACGTGAAAGGAGCAACGAAAGAGAGTTCGAGTTCGAGTCTCGTTCGTGTTCGGGTTTCGTTTCGGTGTTTAAAACTCGGCAATCCCTTATCTTCGACTCAAGGTAAATTCTCCACTGTGTTAGTCGCACATTTTCTGAGTTTATTTGTGTTTTTCGCGATTTTCCGGTGACCGGAATAAAACTCTGGCCACCGGAGTTCTTAATGAAGAAGATGAGGTCGGACAGGTATAAGTTTTATATTTTCGTTCCTGTATTAAAACCAGACCCCAATCTGGCATGCTGGTTTGAGCGCTGGCCTTGTACGCAAGGGACGCGGGTTCTAGTCCCGGTCCCAACCTTTTCTTTTTGAAACCCATTATTTCCCCCTAAAACCTGATTCTGGTCGCTTCCTATGCATAAAACCAATGCGATCCGGATCTTAACCCAACAGCACTCCTGGCCGAGTGGTATGCATACTGTGTTCTAACATTGAGGTCACGGGTTCGAACCCAGTGACCTCCATGTTTTTCTGTTTTATTTTTTTTGTGTTCTCTTGGGCATCTGAACACTAGATTTTGTATCAAAGTTGTTCCTTGTCGTGTCTTAAACCCGTAAGAATATATCTATGATACTTAGGACTCGTAAATCATATTTTGATTTATAAAACATGTGTAACTTGTTATCTTTAATTAAAAATAGATTTCTAATACCTATGTATGTATATATATTGATATAAAAATTCTAGTTTTACAAAAAGGTAAAAAAATATATATTTTGAGTAGATTAATATATATAAACTTATGACGTTGGATTTTTATTGAAATAGTCGAATACCTTTATGATAACCTTTAATATATATATATATATATATATATATATATATATATATATATATATATTTTTTTTTGTCCTAGCAAAATTCGTTATTAACGTCACTCGAATATTTAGTTAAAAATATATTTATTTATTTTTGAAACCCTTGAACTATATAATATATAATATTGGTATATATTGTATTTTCTCGTATTATTTCGATAATCGCTCGGATTTGGCACAAGTGCCATCCTCGACTTATTCCGGACTACACGATCCTTCGTTTTTATCGTTTACGTTAGACTCAATAGTTTATAGAACACACACTTATACTTGAATGCTCGTTAGGTGATTGATTGCTTGCACAAGACTCGTTTTTGCTATTTGAATTAACTGTTTGTCTGGAAACTTTGCCGAGCAACCTAAGGTGAGTTTCACGGCCCCATTTTACTTATTTTAATCCTGTTGGGGGAGATTAACATGCAAACGCTCGAACTGTTAGATATATATCACCTGAATGATAGTGACACACTTAATATAAAGCCCTCACTTTATAGTTACTGTCAATGTGACATCAACGGGAACTTATTTAGTAGATCTACTGGGTTTGACAACCCCACCCGGGTCAGTCGCTCTGACACGAATGGATATCGAACGGGTGTTATAAACTTCTTAGTCTTAACGAGGCATAATTGAACTTGTCGAGCTTCAGTAACTGGATAGCTAGTTGATCTAGTCAAACGTGCACTGATTTCTTGAAAATAGTCTAGATAACTATTGATATATTATCTGGATTTTATTGCACTGTTAAACTGATGAACTGATTAAACCTGTGAACTCACCAACCTTTGTGTTGACACTTTAGCATGTTATATCTCAGGTCGCTAAACTGGATTATCTGCCACGAGCTAGGATGCACCACATAAGAAGTACCATTACCATGCATACATCATAGACTTATTTATTTATCAAACTTATTAACTTTTGGTTTGCGCATGTTTTGGCGCTTGAACAATTATTACAACTTTTGTCGTTTACGCTTCCGCATTTAAAAACGCATTACTCTGGTTTTACTTTTACATTGCATATAGACTGTTCGTATGGCTAATGTGTTCGATCCTGGTTTGTCACGCTCCCTGCGGCGCGTTATCGCACGTGGGATTTTTGGGGGTGTGACAGATTGGTATCAGAGCCATTGGTTATAGTGAACTAGGTTTGCATTTAGTGGACCGACTATAGCCTAAGACACACCTTAGTCATACACTCGAACACACACACTAGTATGTGACTATTTGACTATGTGTTACTTGTACTTATATTTGTATATATATATGGTATATACGCAGACATGGCTGGATGGATATCCGCTTCCCAATCATCGTCATCATCATCATCCCCATCCGTCACCAGTAGGCGGGTTACTTCGGGTCCTACTACCCCGAATCATGGTGTTTGGAGGATAACTTCCGAGGGCCACGTTTATGGAGAACCAAATGTCGTTCGTGGAAGAGACAACGGCAACTGGAACTGGTACGAATCACTTGTGGCTAGATGGGTTCATCGGGAGCAAGTGCCACCTACTCCAACAGAGCCGCCGTCAACTCGATTCTTTCTACCCGAACTGTCGTATGCTATTGAAAGGGTCGTCGCGGCAATGGTCTCTATGTTTGACCGCGCGCTCAGGGACATTAGGAGGCTGCTTGATATGGTCAGGGAGCTGCAAGATAATGGAGCCAACACCCGTCTCAGAGTTGCTATCCTTAGGGGAGAGTTGAAAGGGGCTAATAGGCGTCTGGCCGAGTATCAAGTAAGACTGAGTGACACATATTATCAGGTGAATCACCTCTCAGAGCTGGTTGAGACAGTCACGGCCTGAGTTGCTGAGCTTGAGTTGGCTAGGGAGGCTGCGGCTCCGGCTCCGGCTCTGGCTGCACCTCCGGCTCCGGCAGAACCTATTAATGAACCTGAAGAGGATCCTGAGGAAGAACCTGAAGAGGATCCTGAAGAGGAACCAGAGGAGGAGATGCCTGATGCATCCAGTGATCATGATAGCTCTTGAGTTATTTGTTTTCACATTTGTTTTGTTTGGTTGTTTGTTTATCGGGAGGATGTTCCCAAGACTATGCATTTTGAATTTTGAATTTCTGTTGGATAATTTGTGAACGAGTTGCATTTTATTTGAAATGGGATTTACTATTTAATATGTGCTTGTCTCTTGTGAAGTAATTTATTACTTATGTGATGGTTGTTGTGAATCATGTATATCTTACTCTCATTTTGGGTAATTGTGAATTGAAGATAATGGCAGACGGAAATGTACCAAACATGACACCGGCTCAATTGGCTGCACTAATTAACCAACATGTGGCTGATGCCTTGGAGGCACATGCCCAAGGTGCAGGCAATGCAGGGCCACCCCAAGGTAACACAAAATGTGTGTTTGGTTGTTTGATGTGATCACACATATAGGTAATATGTGATTGAATGATTGTATGAATGTATGTACAGGTAATGCTACATTTAAGACTTTCATGGACTGTAAGCCTAATCAGTTCAAAGGGACTGAAGGAGCTGTTAGCCTACTCCACTGGATTAAAAAAGTGGAATCTGCTTTTGAAATGTGTAACTGCCCTGAGGCTAGCAAAGTGAAATTTGCCACGGGTACTTTGGAAGGACCGGCTCTCACCTGGTGGAAGACCGAGGTGCAGATGCTGGGGATTGAAGAAGCTAATGCCATGCCTTGGGCTGAATTCAAGGAAGTTTTGCAAGAAGAGTATTGTCCACGGGACGAGATCCAGAAATTGGAAACTGAACTGTATAACCTCAAGATGGAGGGGTCGGAAATTGATGCTTACACTACTCGCTCGAATTCTCTTGCGAATTTGTGTCCTAGAATCACCACACCTGCTTACCAAAGAATCGAGCTGTATATCAAGGGTTTAGTGCCCCAAATCCAGGGAATGGTGATTGCTTCAAACCCTGTGACTATTCGTGATGCTGTAAGGATTGCTAATAGGCTCACGAATCAAGCGGTTGATCAAGGAGTCTTACCTCCTAAGAAAGGAACTTCTGGAACCTCTGACAACAAAAGAAAGTGGGATAATTCTGGGAATCAGTCTGGAAATAAGTCGTCCAATCAGCAGAACCATCAAAACCAGAACCGCAGATTCAACAATTCCAGGAATTTCTCATCAAATTCTCAGAAGCAGAATAATCAGACCCAAGGGCAACAGGGTTATGTGGGCAAGTACCCACAGTGCAACAAGTGCAACTACCACCACTATGGTCCATGTGACAGGTATTTGTGTGCCAAATGCGATAATAAGGGGCATCAATCTAAGGATTGCCCTGGCAAAAATAACGGGAAACAAGTTCAGGATGCTGAAGCCCCTAAAGGTTGTTTTAATTGTGGGAAAGAAGGCCACATAAAGAGGAATTGTCCTCAACTGAACGGTGGAAACAACAATAACTACAACAACAACAATCGCAATGGCAATAATAACAACAACAATGGGAACAACGGAGGAAATGGTGCCAGGGGTAGAGCTTTTGTTATAGGCTCGGGAGATGCCAGAGCAGATCCAAATGTCGTTACCGGTAAGTTTTCTCTTAACGGATATTATGCTCTAGTCTTGTTTGACACTGGTGCCGATAGAAGCTTTATATCTACTAAATTTAGCAATATGATAAATGCCAACATGACTCCTTTAGATGCTAAATACGTAGTTGAACTTGCTAATGGTAAACTTGTTGAGTCTACACATTTAGTTAAAGACTGTAAATTGGAATTGGTTGGCCATAAATTAGAAATAGATCTTATGCCCATCTCCTTGGGAAGTTTTGATGTCATTGTGGGAATGGATTGGCTATCCAAGAATCGTGCTGAAATCGTTTGTCATGAGAAGATTGTTCGGATACCGTTGCCTAGTGGAGAATTGCTCTCAGTTCAAGGAGAAAAGTGTGGTACTGTTATGGGTGTGATATCTTATCTCAAGGCACAGAAGTGTTTGCGTAAAGGACATTTTGCTGTTCTCGCAAACATTACAGAGAAAACGAATGAGGAGAAGAGAATTGAAGATATCCCGATCGTGAAGGACTTTCCTGAAGTCTTTCCGGAAGATCTACCAGGTCTACCGCCTCATCGAGAAGTCGAATTTCAGATTGATCTTGCTCCTGGAGCAGCACCTATTGCTCGTGCACCTTATCGTTTAGCACCAAATGAGTTACAAGAGCTATATACTCAATTTCAAGGACTACTTGAAAAGGGATTTATTAGGCCCAGCTCATCACCCTGGGGAGCTCCAGTGTTGTTTGTTAAGAAGAAGGATGGAACCTTTCGAATGTGCATCGATTACAGAGAACTCAACAAGGTGACTGTCAAGAATCGTTATCCCTTGCCCCGAATCGATGATTTGTTTGATCAACTACAAGGATCTAGCTACTATTCCAAAATCGATTTAAGATCAGGTTATCACCAACTGAGAGTCCGCGAGGAGGATGTCTCAAAAACAGCGTTTAGAACTCGTTATGGTCATTATGAGTTCATGGTTATGCCATTTGGGTTAACCAACGCACCAGCGATTTTCATGGACTTGATGAATCGCGTTTGCAAGCCATATCTCGATAAATTCGTCATCGTCTTCATTGATGATATTCTGATATATTCAAAGTCTAAAGAAGAGCACGAACAACATCTTCGTTTGATCTTAGAGTTACTCAAGAAGGAGCAATTGTATGCAAAATTATCAAAGTGTGACTTCTGGATGTGTGAGGTGCAATTTCTTGGTCATATCGTGAATGATCAGGGGATTCACGTTGATCCAATCAAAGTTGAGGAAATTAAGAATTGGCCTGCTCCTAAGACACCAACGGAAATTCGCCAATTTCTTGGTTTGGCAGGTTATTATAGACGATTTATTGAAGGATTTTCAAAGATAGCCCAACCTCTTATGGCGCTAACGCATAAAGGAACGGCGTATAACTGGAATGAAAAGCATGACGCCGCTTTTCAGCTACTAAAGCAGAAACTTTGTAGTGCGCCAATATTATCCCTACCAGAGGGTAGTGATGATTTCGTGGTGTATTGTGATGCATCGAAGCAAGGATTAGGTTGCTTGCTGATGCAAAGGGAAAAAGTCATAGCTTATGCCTCTCGTCAATTAAAGATTCACGAGCAGAATTATACAACTCATGATTTGGAGTTGGGAGCAGTCATTTTCGCGTTGAAAATTTGGAGACATTATCTTTATGGTACAAAGTGTACTATCTACACTGATCACAAAAGTCTCGAGCATATCTTTGCTCAAAAGGAACTGAACATGAGACAACGTCGTTGGGTGGAACTTCTTAATGACTACGATTGCGTAATTAGATACCATCCAGGCAAAGCTAATGTAGTAGATGATGCCTTAAGTCGGAAAGATAACCCCAAGCCTAGAAGAGTTCGTGCCTTGCAACTTACTATTCATACAGGATTACCTGATCAGATCCGGAATGCACAACTCGAAGCACTCAAAGATGAGAATAGTGAATTAGAATCCTTGCGGGGTATGGATAAGTTATTGGAAGTTAGATCAGATGGTATCCGGTATTGTGCGAACCGAATATGGATTCCCGTGTATGGAAATTTGAGGGAATTGATCATGGATGAAGCCCATAAGTCTCGTTACTCTATTCATCCAGGCTCGTATAAGATGTACCAAGATTTGAAACTGATTTACTGGTGGCCTAAGATGAAAGCAGACATTTCCACTTACGTAAGCAAATGCTTGACTTGTTCAAAAGTTAAGGCGGAATACCAGAAACCGGCAGGGTTACTCCAACAACCAAAAATTCCCGAGTGGAAATGGGAGGGGATTGCTATGGATTTTATCACAAAGCTACCCCGTACAGCAAGGAGATGTGATACAATTTGGGTAATTATTGATCGCTTAACTAAGTCGGCACATTTCCTACCGATCAAGGAAACTGATACCTCCGAGACATTAGGCAAACTTTATCTTAAAGAGATCGTCTCACGACATGGAGTACCAGTTTCTATCATATCGGATCGTGATGCTCGATTTACATCCAAATGTTGGGAATCTCTACATGAAGCATTGGGATCGCGTCTGGATATGAGTACTGCATATCATCCTCAGACTGATGGTCAAAGTGAAAGGACCATTCAAACCCTTGAAGACATGCTGCGGGCATGTGCTATTGATTTTGGTGAAAGTTGGGATAAACACTTACCCTTAGTGGAATTCTCGTATAACAACAATTACCACACCAGTATTGGTGTAGCTCCGTTTGAAGCACTTTACGGGCGAAAGTGTAGATCACCTCTATGTTGGGCGGAAGTTGGTGACAGTCAACTCACAGGTCCTGAGTTGGTACTCGAGACAACGGAGAAAATCGTGCAAATTCGTAATCGTATGGCAGCAGCACGAGATAGAAAGAAAAGTTATGCTGATAAACGGCGAAGACCTTTGGAATTTAAGGAAGGAGACAAGGTCTTGTTAAAAGTCTCACCCTGGAAGGGTGTAGTACGTTTTGGTAAACGTGGTAAGTTAAACCCAAGATACATTGGACCATTTGAGATTGTTGATAGGGTTGGTCTATCAGCATATGAACTAAACTTACCAGCAGAACTAAGTGGGGTACATAACGTTTTCCACGTGTCGAATTTAAAGAAATGTTTAGCGGATGAGACGTTAATCACTCCACTTGAGGAGTTGCATGTAGACGAACAACTTCGATTTATCGAAGAACCGGTGGAAATTATGGACCGGGAGGTTAAACAGTTAAAGCGTAGCAAAATTCTAATAGTTAAAGTTCGTTGGAACTCGAGACATGGTCCTGAATTCACTTGGGAACGCGAAGATCAGATGATGAAGAAATATCCCAGACTATTCAAGGTTCAGCCTTCGTCTTGTTCAGGTACTGGTTTAATTTTCGCGGACGAAAATTCTTCAACAAGGGGATGATGTGACGACTGAGAATTTTTCTTTTCTTTTCTTTGTGTCTAGCTCATTAACTTTTACCGCGTTACGCAATTTTCGAGGACGAAAATTCTTCAACAAGGGGATACTGTGACAATCCGACTTTTCAGGTCATTTTCTGACATTAACTGAACGTAAAACGTATTAAATGTTGTGTGAACATTTATGTGCTTAACTATGTTGACTTGTTGACTTTAGCAAATTAGGGTTTTGTGTGATCATCACTATACGAGCATGCACTAAGTTCAAACGATTGATATTCTAAGGTTTCACCAATTATGATTCAATTATGATTCATGTGATATATTTATATATAAGTTCACACGATTTATTCTATGATTTTATGCGACGACGTGTCGTAAAATTTTACATATCGTTTTATGATTTTATGAGGGTTAATATATGTTTCTATGTGAAACAAAAATAAATAATTTGAAGTTACTATTATCCATTTTTTGTGTGGTTATCTAGGGTTTATACCTTATAAACGTCAAGTGTTAACCCTATAGCGATTTATACTCTTTTTGTCGTCGTCTAAAGTCACTCCCGTTAGTTCCGTTAGCATTATTAACCTTTTATAAACTAGGAGGGACCATTTCTGTCATTACGGGAACCCCTTTCCTTTACAAAACACTTGAGGGTTCACTCGGTAATTTTCTCAAACCTTGTGTCAATTGTATAAGGTTGAGAGGGACTAAAGTTGTCAAAACACCAAAGTTGATTAAATGGGTGTTACGTACATTCAATGAACGAAACCGGTTCCGTCGAAGCATTCAACCGATCATTATCCCTGTATCAGTTACAATTCCCCACCATAACACTCCAACCTAATGATAAACGCTCATCATTTGCAAAACACAAGCTCCTCCTTCAATCTCTCGCTCCCTCTCTGTTTTCGTTTTTTTTTCTTTTTCTTCCGGCGATAAGAAATCACCACAGACACCACCATCGGAGCACTGTTCCACCGCCACTGTGACCGTCGTCCTCCCTGGAGCAGCCCGGGGATCTCAGTCACGTGAAAGGAGCAACGAAAGAGAGTTCGAGTTCGAGTCTCGTTCGTGTTCGGGTTTCGTTTCGGTGTTTAAAACTCGACAATCCCTTATCTTCAACTCAAGGTAAATTCTCCACTGTGTTAGTCGCACATTTTCTGAGTTTATTTGTGTTTTTCGCGATTTTCCGGTGACCGGAATAAAACTCCGGCCACCGGAGTTCTTAATGAAGAAGATGAGGTCGGACAGGTATAAGTTTTATATTTTCGTTCCTGTATTAAAACCAGACGCCAATCTGGCATGCTGGTTTGAGCGCTGGCCTTGTACGCAAGGGACGCGGGTTCGAGTCCCGGTCCCAACCTTTTCTTTTTAAAACCTATTATTTCCCCCTAAAACCTGATTCTGGTCGCTTCCTATGCATAAAACCAATGGGATCCGGATCTTAACCCAACAACACTCCTGGCCGAGTGGTATGCATATTGTGTTCTAACATTGAGGTCACGAGTTCGAACCCAGTGACCTCCATGTTTTTCTGTTTTATTTTTTTTTTTGTGTTCTCTTGGGCATCTGAACACTAGATTTTGTATCAAAGTTGTTCCTTGTCGTGTCTTAAACCCGTAAGAATATATCTATGATACTTAGGACTCGTAAATCATATTTTGATTTATAAAACATGTGTAACTTGTTATCTTTAATTAAAAATAGATTTCTAATACCTATGTATATATATATATTGATATAAAAATTCTAGTTTTACAAAAAGGTAAAAATATATATATTTTGAGTAGATTAATATATATAAACTTAGGACGTTGGATTTTTATTGAAATAGTCGAATACCTTTATGATAACCTTTAATATATATATATATATATATATATATATATATATATATATATATATATATATGTCCTAGCAAAATTCGTTATTAACGTCACTCGAATATTTAGTTAAAAATATATTTATTTATTTTTGAAACCCTTGAACTATATAATATATAATATTGGTATATATTGTATTTTCTCGTACTATTTCGATAATCGCTCGGATTTGGCACAAGTGCCATCCTCGACTTATTCCGGACTACACGATCCTTCGTTTTTATCGTTTACGTTAGACTCAATAGTTTATAGAACACACACTTATACTTGAATGCTCGTTAGGTGATTGATTGCTTGCACAAGACTCGTTTTTGCTATTTGAATTAACTGTTTGTCTGGAAACTTTGCCGAGCAACCTAAGGTGAGTTTCACGGCCCCATTTTACTTATTTTAATCCTGTTGGGGGAGATTAACATGCAAACACTCGAACTGTTAGATATATATCACCTGAATGATAGTGGCACACTTAATATAAAGCCCTCACTTTATAGTTACTGTCAATGTGACATCAGCGGGAACTTATTTAGTAGATCTACTGGGTTTGACAACCCCACCCGAGTCAGTCGCTCTGACACGATTGGATATCGAACGGGTGTTATAAACTTCTTAGTCTTAACGAGGCACAATTGAACTTGTCGAGCTTAAGTAACTGGATAGCTAGTTGATCTAGTCAACCGTGCACTGATTTCTTGAAAATAGTCTAGCTAACTATTGATATATTATCTGGATTTTACCGAACTGTTAAACTGATGAACTGATTAAACCTGAACCTTTGTGTTGACACTTTAGCATGTTATATCTCAGGTCGCTAAACTGGATTATCTGCCACGAGCTAGGATGCACCACATAAGAAGTACCATTACCATGCATACATCATAGACTTATTTATTTATCAAACTTATTAACTTTTGGTTTGCGCATGTTTTGGCGCTTGAACAATTATTACAACTTTTGTCGTTTACGCTTCCGCATTTAAAAACGCATTACTCTGGTTTTACTTTTACATTGCATATAGACTGTTCGTATGGCTAATGTGTTCGATCCTGGTTTGTCACGCTCCCTGCGGCGCGTTGTCGCGCGTGGGATTTTTGGGGGTGTGACAGTGTGTTTCGGGAAAATGAGGGTCAGTTGGGACCAATGATTGCCCATAAGTTGTGTTTAGGACCAATGATGGCCCAATAAGGTGTGTTTAGGGGCAATGAGGGTCAGTTGGGACCAATGAGTCCCAATAAGGTGTGTATATAACAAATAAAGTGTATATAGTACCAATAAGGTGTGTTTCGGGGAAATGAGGATCAGTTTGGACCAATGATTGCCCATAAGTTATGTTTAGGACCAATGATGGCCCAATAAGTTGTGTTTAGGGGCAATGAGGGTCAGTTAGGACCAATGAGTCCCAATAAGGTGTGTATATAACCAATAAGGTGTACATAGTACCAATAAGGTGTGTTTAGGGGAAATAAGGGTCAGTTTGGACCAATGATTGCCCATAAGTTGTCTTTAGGACCAATTATGGCCCGATAAGGTGTATTTAGGGGCAATGATGGTTAGTTAGGACCAATGAGTCTGAATAAGGTGTGTATATAACCAGTAAGTTGTACATAGGACCAATAAGGTGTGTTTAGGGGCAATGAGGGTCAGTTGGGACCAATGATTGCCCATAAGTTGTGTTTAGGACCAATGATGGCCCAATACGATGTGTTTAGGGGAAATGAGGGTCAGTTTGGACCAATGAGTCCCAATAAGGTGTGTATATAACCAATAAGTTGTACATAAGACCAATAAGGTGTGTCTAGGGGAAATGAGGGTTAGTTTGGACCAATGAGTCCCAATAAGGTGTGTATATAACCAATAAGGTGTACATAGGACCAATAAGGTGTGTTTAGGGGAAATAAGGGTCAGTTTGGACCAATGAGTCCCAATAAGGTGTGTATATAACCAATAAGGCGTACATAGGACCAATAAGGTGTGTCTAGGGGAAATGAGGGTCAGTTTGGACAAATGAGTCCCAATAAAGTGTGTATATAAGCAATAAGGTGTGTTTAGGGGAAATGAGGGTCAGTTGGGACCAATGATGCCTCAATAAGGTGCGCATATATATATATATATATATATATTATATATATATATATATATAAAACCGGTAATGTATAGATTACAACACATTGAAAGATATATATATATATATATATATGTGTGTGTGTGTGGTGTGTGTCTGTAGTACTTGACATCTTTTTTTCGTTACGTATACAAATTCATTAGGATACAATTATCATTTAATTTATTGCTTAATATTCCATTTTACATTTAAAGATCATTTTAAAGGTATGTTTATGTCACACCCCCAAATAACCACTAACGGAGTTTATACCGTTAAGGGGTGCCAGCAAACCAGGACCACAACCATTAGTTACAAATACTAAACGAATCAGAGTAAAGTCCAAATGTTCATAAATATAACAGTTTCAAAAGTTACGTAGCGGAATGTAAACATAAATATCTTAGCACTAACCGCGTGCTTTAATTACAAAACATGAATTGTTATATAAATTCCCAAGTTAGTTCAAATAAAATTAAACATTTTCTTGTGCCATGTCAACCTGCTCCGGATACTCCTCAGCGATCTGCAAAAGTTAAAACCACGCAAGTGTCAACCAAAAGGCTAGTGAGTTCACAGTGGGCTTGTCATGCATTGGCCCGGTCTCATAATCATTTTCTTTGTCAACATATACATACGTAATATTTGTTTTATGAAAAACGATGCTTTTAACGTCAATTACCGATTATTTAATATGCGCTTAGTCTTGTAAGAATTAAAGTGCTCAACCGATATCGCGGGTAGCTAATCCGTCGTTTCATGCACTAAGGAAGATTGTACCAAGCTGACTATTTATTTTGCGGTGTTCCACCGTCATTTATTGTTATTTGCGGACTTTTGTCACTGCTCTTTTTGCCTCCCCCGTGTCCTCCTCTTGGAATCACGGTATCAAATAGGCTGATATTGTTCCCCGTGCACCTCCAGTGCCCCGGAGCGGAGTTTGTCAAACCCTAGTAGATCTACCCAACATCCCCTCGCTTCCACGAATTAATGGCACAATTAATTATGAGGACTTTTTATTTAACCAAAAACATTCCTTAGAAATCATGTGATATCATTTGGTTTAAAGCCTTTAACCTATGCTAGCCATATTAAAACATTTCACTTAGGGTTACCTTCGAACCCAAAAATCATTTATCAGTTTTATTCTTCGTAAACAACGACTTAAATCCCCCCCAAGTGTTCCCATAAACACTTTGGTGAAAAACAGTCGATTTTTATTTGTCTGGTGCTCAGCACTCGTAAGTTTTGTCAGCATTGTTTTTAAGTTGTTCTTTCCGTCCCTAACGGGATCGTATCTTGCGGGTTAGTGACACTCACCTTTGGTTGCTCGGCTAGACTTGCTTAATTATCCTTGAATTGATTTCTTAATGAAGACCTATAATTCATTTAGGTCTTATATATTAGTCTTGTGTCTAATTCATTTCAAACAACGTTCACTATGGCCCATAACATAGCACGTTAAACTAAGACACGACATATCGACACACGACACCGATGGTTGATCGTAAACAAGGGTTCATATACATCAGAAGTCAAACATGTATCATCATAGCATAATCATGTAAGTCATGGCATAACATTCAAGTAAATTGCACAAGTTTAGATTCTGGTCACAGTTTCGCTAGCCTAGTTTCGCTAGGCAGTTTCGCTGTGTACACGGGCAGCACTTTCGCTAGGCAATGCCCGATGACACAGTTTCGCTAGGCTAGTTTCGCTCGAAACTGTTGGCACAGTTTCGCTAGCCTAGTTTCGCCCGAAACTGGTTTGAACTTTCGTTCAGGGAATTTCGCTCGGTAGATTCGCTCGAGCTGGTCTGGTTGGTTTACCCGGCGACACTATAGTTTCGCTACATAGTGTCGCTGGATGAAGATATACATAATTTCGCTGGATAGTTTCGCCCAGAGAACATGACAGTTTCGCTGGTCGCGAAAAACACATAAATCAGCCTAAAAATTAATCTAACAGCTTCCATATTACATGCAATTCATTATCTAGCATACATAATCATTTACCAACATAAATCAGTAAGCTTTAACACCTTAAACATGCATTTTCATCATCAAATCACTAAAAACACATTTTAACCTAAAATGACCTAATCTAGCATAAATCTTCAACATGGATGGATTTCACACGTAAAGTTACTGACTTTATGATAGATCTAGCATTCCTAAGCAACATATCAGAAGATCAAGTGATTTCATGAAGATTCAAGTATGCTTTTTAAGAAAACATATAGAAAACATAAAAATGGTGGTTTTGGGACTCACGGTTCGATCTCTAAGCTTGATGGATGATGGTTCGGGGCTGAGATCTCGATGGCTCGGTGTGAATCTCGACTGATCAGGTTTCCAGGAGAAAGATGGAGTGTGTGTGTGTTTGTGTGTAAATGAGGCAAATAGGAGAACTAGGGTTTATTAAGATTATTTATATCAGAGGCTAGTTTCGCTGGCAATTTCGCTGGCCGGCGAAACTGGCTCTGATCACGAGTGAGCCAATAGACTGCCGGGCGACATTATAGTTTCGCCCGGTAGTTTCGCTGGTTACCCAAAAGTTGTCAGTTTCACATTTTAAGCAAGATAAACACGATTCATAAATTGTCATGCTATTCATAGTACTAAATCATGTATTTAAATCACATTGCACATAATGACATCAATAAATGAACACATAACACATATGGGCGGGTTTGGTGATCAACCAAAGGACGTGGACGTATTCGGCCTAGTTAAGTATTAGTTACTAAGTTAACACTTATAACGTAACTAACGTATTTGTCTAACGGAAGTAAACCTTGAAATTGTCGGATGTCACATCATCCCCTTGTAATTGGAATTTTCGTCCCGAAAATTATTCTTGCGTCGTAACTATTGCAGCCTCGGCTGTCGTCGCTGGGGAAAGAAAGCAAAAGTTTTAGGGTCGCCACATCCTCCTCCTGTTAAAGGAATTTTGGTCCCCAAAATTAAATCATACCTTGAGTTTCTGTGGACGTGTGCTCGAACAAGTGAGGATACGTCTTCTTCATCTGATCCTCTCGTTCCCAAGTATATTCTGGTCCACGCTTTGAGTTCCATCGAACTTTGACGATCGGAATCTTGCTACGTTTGAGGGCTTTCTCCTCGCGTCCCATGATTTCTACCGGTTGCTCGATAAATCTCAAATGTTCATCGATTTCCAATTCCTCCAAGGGAATTATCTCAGTGTCTTTATCGAGACATTTCTTTAGATTGGAAACGTGAAACACGTTGTGAACTCCATCGAGTTCAGCAGGGAGTTGCAATCGATAGGCCACCAGGCCTACTTCCCCAATAATTTCAAACGGACCGATGTAGCGAGGATTCAACTTTCGACGCTTCCTGAAGCGTATCACTCCTTTCCAGGGAGATACCTTCAACAATACTTTGTCACCCACCTCAAACTTTAGAGGTTTTCGGCGTTTGTCGGCATAACTCTTTTGTCGATCACGCGCTGCAGCTAGCCGCTGCCTGATTTGAATAATTCGCTCGGTCATGTCATGGATGACTTCCGGTCCAGTGAGTCCTTTCTCACCCGTTTCTGTGACATCCGAGAATTTCAAGGTTTACTTCCGTTAGACAATTCCGTTAGTTACGTTATAAGTGTTAACTTAGTAACTAATGCATAACTAGGCCGAATACGTCCACGACCTTTGGTTGATCACCGAACCCGCCCATATGTGTTATGTGTTCATTTATTGATGTCATTATGTGCAATGTGATTTAAATACATGATTTAGTATTGTGAATAGCTTGACAACCCATGAACTGTACTTATCTTGCTTAAAATGTAAACTAGTCACTTTTGAGTTCCCAGCGAAACTACCGGGCGAAACTATAGTGTCGCCCGCCTAGCCTACCCTCTGACTACCAGAGCCAGTTTCGCTTGGCCAGCGAAACTGCCAGCGAAACTAGGCCTTGATATATAATAACATAAAACCCTAGTTGCCTCATTTTGTTGCACCATTCTCTCCAAAATACACACACACCTCTGGAAACCTGATCAGTCGAGATTCACACCGAGCCATCGAGATCTCAGCCCCGAACCATCATCCATCAAGCTTAGAGATCGAGTCGTGAGTCCCAAAACCTTCCTTTATGCCATTTTTATGTGTTTTCTATGTATTTCTTCATAAAGCATGCTTAAACCTTCATGATATCATTAGATCTTCTGTAGGAATGCTTAGGAATGCTAGATCTACCATAAAGTTGATAACTTTACGTGTAAAACTGATACATGATAAAGATTTATGCTATTTAGGCCAATTTAGGGTTTTGAATGCATTTTGGTG
>JBCNJP010000025.1:23458206-23482899 GCA_039602395.1 Deinandra increscens subsp. villosa
AATTTAAACAATTAAATCACGTAATTATCACAAAATGAAAAGTCAACGGAGAGAGAGTTGACCTGATTTTGGTCCGGTTGTCACAGGCGGCTATCTTGCTAAATTTCAGATAGAGCCTGACTTGATCTCTCGGATTAAAGATGCACAACAATATGACGGTGAGCTTTGGGCTATCTTGCAAAATCTTCAGGTTGGTAAACAATCAGAATTCAGGGTTGATGAACATGGAGTAGTTTGGTGTGGAAAACGATTGTGTGTGCCAAATGATTCCACTCTTCGAGAATTGTTATTAGCTTAGGCGCACAGTTCGCCATTTTCTATACACCCAGGATCTACAAAGATGTATCGGGACCTTCGTCAGCACTTTTGGTGGAGTGGAATGAAGGAGGATGTGGCTAGGTATGTTAGTAGATGTCTTACTTGTCAGCAGGTTAAGATCGAGCATCAGAGAGTTAGTGGCTTGCTTCAGCCGCTACCTATTCTGGTATGGAAATGGGATGAAATATCGATGGATTTTGTAACAGGGTTACCGAAGACTTTCAAAAGAAATGATGCTATATGGGTTGTGGTCGATAGGTTAACGAAGTCTGCTCACTTCCTTCCAATTCAAGAGGGATTTTCAGTTAGTAAATTGTCTGAGGTATTTACTGAGGAGATCATAAGGCTTCATGGTACCCCGTCTTCTATTGTGTCTGATCGAGACCCACGTTTTACTTCACGTTTTTGGAAAGGCTTTCAAGCAGCGTGGGGCACTAAGCTGAAGTTTAGTACTGCATTTCATCCTCAGACTGACGGTCAATCAGAGCGCACTATTCAAACACTCGAGGACATGCTACGAGCTTGTGCCTTAGAGTGGACAGGGAACTGGGACGAGTATCTCTGCTTGGTTGAATTTGCTTACAACAATAGTTGGCAAGCTAGTATTGACATGGCACCATTCGAGTTACTATATGGACGTAAGTGTAGAGCACCCATATATTGGGAAGAGGTTGGTGAGAGGATGATTGAAGGACCCGAGTTAGTTCAGATTACAAATGAAAAAGTCAGTGTTGCCCGGGAAAAACTAAAAGAAGACAAAGTAGACAAAAGAGTTACGCAGATCGACATCGTCGTGAATTAGAGTTTAATGAAGGTGACCGTGTATTTCTGAAAGTATCTCCTTGCCGAGGCGTTCGTCGTTTTGGTATTAAGGGAAAACTCAGCCCTAGGTTCATTGGACCATTTGAAATTCTGGATAGGGTTGGAGAATCTTCATATCGTTTAGCCTTACCGCCTCAACTTTCTCAGGTGCATAACGTGTTTCACGTATCTCTTTTAAGAGGATATAATTATCATCCGCTTCATGTCGTGAACTATCCGCTCCATCTTATTCGCAAAGACTTATCTCTCGAAGAAGAACCTGAAGCTATTTTGGATCGACAAGAACGTGTTATGCGTCGTAAGACTATTCCTTTCGTTAAGGTTCTATGGAAGAATCATTCTACACGCGAAGCTACTTGGGAATTGGAAGATTCGATTCGTTCTCAATACCCAGATTTGTTCACATCTTAGTATCTCATATTACTACATTCGGTACGTTCTACTTTTGACTCTGACTTTTAGTAGGTGTTTTACGTTATGTTCTAAAAGGATGTGTTTGACTTAGAGTGCTACAAGCCATGTTTTGAACTCGTCACGTCATAGGTTTCCTCGGTTATCCGTACCTAGAAATTTCGCGGTCGAAATTTCTTTTAAGGAGCGTAGAATTGTAATACCCTCTATTTTCATAATAGAATTATAATACCCTAAATATAATAATAATAATAATAATAATAATAATAATAATAATAATAATAATAATAATAATAATAATAATAATAATAATAATAATAATAATAATAATAATCTAATAGTTGTTCGTTTAAAAAAAAAAGAGAATAAGTAAATAAATTGGTAAACCTGATCGCATACATACAAATTGGATTTGACTTCCAATGTCAAATTTTAGCCTCCCGTTTTCTTCGCCGTAGCGATTGACACTAAACTCAAATCGAAGTCTATCCCATCTAACGAATTAAACAGAGAAATCGGAAGTGATTCGGTGAAATTTGTTGCCATAAAACCCGTTTAGCCTCTCATTCGATGCCACAAATCTCTGCGCTCCTCCTTCTTCAAGCTACCGTCAAATCGCCGCCATCGCAAACCTCCCTGCGCCACCGTCCTTCCCCATCGATAACCATAACCGGTTGCAGCAAAGGAGCTAACAATCGAGGTCCGGGAGCGACATAGCTACTGTCATTATCACCGGTACGATTGTGTCTAGTTTTGTTCCTCTCAACGGTTCCGATTCACGATTATAGGTACCCCTTTTTTGCCTAATCACTCTCCGATATGTAACTCTACTTCTACGGAAGTTTTTTTTTAAATATTTTCTTCTCCGGTTTGTTCTGAGCAGCCCCACCGCACCTGTGGTCAACCATCGTAACCGGCATCAAAACATTGCACGATTTGGTGCATTGTGAAAGCACCTGTTCGCTACCGGATCAATAAAAGACCAGCACCTTAAGCACCGAGTACTGTCTTCGTTGCGATCTCGATATTCAATTGGTTCTTGTCCGACTATTCAGGTAACGTTCGACTTGTTCCGTTACTGTGGAAATCACATCGCAGATCAAACATGGAATTGACCCGTTTTCGTTTTGAATACTATTCTAGCCTCGTAGCTTTTGGCGGTCTGTTTAACCGATCAAGTCCTCTTGTTCAGGAACTACTATTTGTTCGTGTTTGAGGTATGGAACTCGGTTCTTTGTGACTCCATCTACATATATTTTGTGACCCCTAAGTGTTCCAGCGACTAATATAAAATAGTGAACTCAAATACACGTACAAATAATCCTACTCTAAGCCTTCGATTGTTATGTTTTTTTTTCATATTGCAGACCCATGTTTTAGCTTAAATGGTTATGAAGTTTAGGCTTTGAGTTCCCTGATCATTGTTGTTGTCTAACCACACAAAGGACCTACCTTTATTTTACTTCTATTGTGATTGCACTTACACTCACTGTCACAGTGAAACTTCCAAAATCCTTAGCATCTTTGGCACAAATTGTAATATGGAAACATGTGGATTTATGGCATGGAAATGAGTTCTTTTACATTGGTGCATACAAAATTTTACCCACCCTAATATCCCACGTAGCAAGCATGGTCCATCACTTGATTCAACTATTTTCAATTGTAAGTCCCAAATGGGTAGCCACTAAATGAGAGTTGGTATCCACGTGCATCCAAATTACTAAGTTAGGTACTTGCAATATAATATTGGTTTGTAAGTCCACACAGTAAGTTTTAAAGGGAAGAATGCCATGACAAATTTTAAAGTAGTTAATATGTGGCTAGGCCAGGGCTCCTAATGCAATCCGACCACAAACTTAATGGAAATTATATATATATATATATATATATATATCTAATGCAACAATAATAAAATTATAGGTTCACGCATGCATTAAAAGCGACCCATCTATTGCTCGTCTTTCGCTATTTGTCTAAGGTACGGATTCCGACCCTTTGTACTTATAGTATCATTTATCTCTATTCCGGGTTACGACCCATTTGGCCTTCGGCATTTGACACGTTTTGGTCCGCTTGATTAGTTTGATATTAGTTTTGTTCCGTAAAAGTTAATATGTTATATGCTCAGATTTAAGTAGCCTAATCGTTGTAGCATGCGGTACACTTATTAAACTTGTACTCATTATTGCATGTTCCCATAGGCTAGTTACTTTCAGGATTTTGCCTTATATGTTTGTTACTCTGTACCCGCGCATTTCTGATCCGTCATATGGGCGTATATGATGAGGCATTTTCGTGAGGTGCTTTATAATACTCACGGCGTCTCTATTAGGTGCTTGTGTAGTACTTAGGCCACTAGAGGCGTATGGATTGATCCTAGTTCAGTTATACGTTATATGTTATAAGTTATATGTTATATGGGGGATGGGGTAACGTGTGTACGCCGCACACGCCATCTCTACTCGTACATTAGCCTAGCTAGCTATGTACACCTCTGTTCTGGCTCTATGGGTACTCCCTTATATGTTACACGACTATTTTCTTGATTAAGTGTCGTGTAGATTTGATATGTATTCTGTTATATGTTCCGTTAAATTCAGTTATATGTTATGTTTAGTTCTGTTCGGTCACATGTCTTGTTTTGAAATAGTTTCCGCGTGTGGTCCTTATTCGTTTACTATGGTTTCTCCGTTACTGAGCAACTTTTGGCTCAGCCGTATTTTCTTTTGTGTGTTTGTTATGTTCTTATTCCAGGTAATCAGGAAAATTCGGGGACTCGGGGATGAGAGAAAGTGGAATTGAGACTTTATTTTATCTTATTTCAGCATTTTAAATAAGACATTAATTAAGATTTCCTTTGAATGATTGTTGGGTTTGGATTGTCTAGAATTTCGTAAGACTTTGGACCTTATTTTATTTTTGAAGGACGTTTTTGATTTGATATCTGTAATGTTGATATCTCGACCTTTACGGGTTGGGGTGTTAAACAAAAGATCAATGCTGATCATGATAAGAGATTAGAATCAAAGGTTTGTGATCCATTGATAATACAGTTAGAGTACTTGAAGAACCAATTAATCATATCAACTTTAATTAATTAATTAACTTTAACTATATATATATATATATATATATATATATATATATATATATATATATATATATAGGGTTAGGTTCAAATGAGAACTTTTTGTTTTGAGAACTTTTGAAAAATAAATCTCCACCACTAATTTCAGGTGGGGACCACTACAATTCATGGGAGGGGGGATACATGTAAATAAACTTGTGCCTCAAATTAGTTCTTTTTAGTTCTCAAACTCAATTGGTTCTCAAATGATCCTCTCCCTATATATATATATATATATATATAGGGTGAGGTTCATTGTAGACACTTTCGCATGTGAAATAGCTCTTTTTCACATGTGAAAGTTTCTAATTAATGAGAAAAAAGAAAAAAAGAAAAAAGAAAATTAATCACAACCATTAGATCAAGAGATCTAATGGTGAAAAAGGGTGTCTATCTGTCTACACTTATGGGGGTGTCTACAATGAACTTTTCACTATATATATATATATATATATATATATATATATATATATATAGGGCAAGGTTAGTATGCAAACCCATCTAGTTGGGGAAACTTTACAAACCCATCCAAGGGCCACAAATCAACCACATCATTCACATGTATTATACCCATAAGGGCTTTATAGTCTTTTCATCAAACATAAGAGCAAAAGGAGATCTCCTTTGTCTCGCACACTGTCGAGCAGAAGAAAAGCCAGCATGCTGTTTGTACCCATTTCCTTCTCTACTTTATATGTACTTTGTGTACTATATTAATTTATAACTCTTTGCATTACTTTCCTCTTTTCCAGTGCATCTTTACATATTTTTTAACATATGTATTGGCATGTGCTTTTTTATATAGGAAAACGTGGAAAGGTTGAGTAGATATCCCGCCAATCCTGTCCCTTAATTCCCGCCCATAGACCACCATAAATAGGGCTCCCATTTACTCAACTTTCTCTCACAATTTCTTCAAAACTTTTATGAAAATAATGATAGACTCACCACCGAACTTATTTCCTTTGCATCTAGATGCTGAAGACTGCAAGTGGTCTCCATTACTATGCCACAACGAATTCAATGAAGGTAAAAGTGTTTTTTGTCTTATGTATTTAATAGATATATATTTATTACAAGTAGAGAATAAACTCCTGCATATGTTTTATAATGTAACAGAAGATAGCAATGGCAGTGAGAATGATGAAAGTGCTGAGGTTTTCATTTCACCAAACGACTCAAGTTTATGGCTTCCAACTGTTGCTGAGAGCATGATACCTCATGTCGGGTCAATATTTGAAAATTTGGAAGATGCATATGTAATGTACCAAACATATGCTCTTGCTGGGGGTTTTTCAGTTAGGGTTGGGCAACAAAAAAAAAAATAAGGGGGTTGTTACACACAAGTATCCTTGGTGTAACAGTGCTGGTAAACCACAACCAAAAAATAAGTTCGCTTTGTCAACTGAATGCCGTCAAAGTACTTGCATACGTAACAACTGCAAAGCTCATATTTGTTTAAAAGTTAGCAGAGAAAATGGTTGTGTTGAAATTTGTTGAGGGGCACAATCATTCACTAGTGGAGGGTTTTAACAAAGATTTAAGAAAACTATCTAGGAGGTTGCCCTTTTTAACCAAAAAAATATATTCATGATATGAGCATGTTGGAACAAAAATTTATGTGACTGACGCCATCAAATCTGTTTACCGAAGCATTCGACTGAAGAATCCATGTGAATCGATTTAGAGACTGAGTTGTGATGATCGAGGCTTGCGAGATTGGACCGAAGACCGTTTTCTGGAAAAGTCAACCGTTCGGGTCAACGGTCAACGTAAAAGTCAACGGAATCGGTTCGAGCGAGTCAAGCTTCGGATTAATTAAATCAACTTTGATTTAATTATTATTTATGTTTATCTCATTTACTTGTAATTTCGTTAATTCAGTTATGTTTTTCTATCGTTAGTCACCCTCACTATATATAGTGAGGGTGCCCATTACAAGTAGAGGAGTCTCCGAATGTGGAGATGATGATTTTCTTGTAGAGTGTGAGATTTCCATTCTAGAGAGAGAGTGAGTCATGGATTTTCTAGAGAGAGATTGTGTGTTCTTCATGATTCATTGATTGTAATCTTTCGATTAATGAATTCATTCGATTTGTTCATCTTTCTTCTTATGTTGATTATCTTTGATTCATCATCATCATCTTCTTCATTTGTTTTGAGTTTTTCTCATCCGAACCTTGTTCTTGCTCAAAGTCGGGATTCTTGATGTGAAAATCGGTCCTAACAAATGGTATCAGAGCGGGTACCGATCAGATTCATCTCACCGTGAATCTGGTCACTCGAATCTGGATTTTGAGCTTGAATGGTGAAGATGAGAAAACTTAGTTTTTAGAGACTTTTTTCTATTTTTTCTTCATTTCTGGATGGATTCTGATGATATGGATGATCGATTCGTGTTCTGGAGTTCATCTTTATGTTTGTTTATCTTCTACTTGTTCAAATCTATAGAGAAAATGAAGATCCGAGCTCATTTTTTCGTAACTTTGGGGTTTTTCCCGTATTTGGGGTTTTTGAAGATTTTGGAGCTTGATTCTTCATTTTCTGGGCGATTCTTCATGTTTTCGGATGATATGAGGTATGATTCTCAGTGGAAAATGCATTCCGGATCCATTGGAACCATCCATTTCGTCTGATTCTCAACGGTTTGAGCGGATCTGGAAAAACACACACTGACGGTGTAAGTGTGTGTTCTTCGTGTTCTTGAAGATTTCCAGAATTTAAGGGCTGTTTTGATCCGATTAGCTGCTGTTTATGGGTTGTTGGTGGCCACAATAGTCTCATGAATGGTTTATCTTCTCGAATCCGTCATGAATCTGTTATCTACACTCATTCTGGAACATCGAAATCGCATCAGGAAGATGTTCAAGTGGCTGTGTTCTTCATGTTCATCGTGTTTTCCAGATTTGTTCATATGTTTGAAGGTTTGAAGATGTGCTTAGCGGACTTGTATCAGTTCTTAGCGAACTTGACGTTGTTAGCGAACTTCATTATGGTTTAGCGAACTTGAAGCTTGTTAGCGAACTTGAAGCTTGTTAGCGGACTTCTAAGACCCCTAGCGGACTTCTCAGTGTGTTTAGCGGACTTCTAGTCGCTAGCGGACTTGTTTTGAGGTTAGCGAACTTGTTGCTGGGTTTTTGTTCGAGATCGCTTCGATGAATTTTCTTCGTCCAGGTTCGTAGAGGACTGCTTTACAAGTCCAACGGTACTAAAATCACCGAGTTTCGTTGAGAATTCTCCGAGATATGGTGAAAATACGTTTTTCCGGCTAGAGTTGCGTTTTTCCGGTCGTCTAGGGTTTCTGAGGTGGGAGAAGACAAGCTGGGACGATGATGACGTGGCGGAGGTTGGTTGGTCCGCTTGGAATGTCTCTCTCCTCTCTATGTCGCCTAGTGGAAGACAATTCCTTTTTTGCTGGTGATTATTGATTGGTGGAGATGAATTCGTGTGGGCCCAGAAACTTCGGTCATAACAAAAGAGCTGTTGCTCTTTAATTGCTGGCTATTCTCCCATTGGATGGAATGAAGGCGTGTGCCCCCCCCCCCCCCCCCTTGGACACAAGAATCCGATGAAGGCCTATTTGCTGGTAATCGCTGATTGGTCAAGATATTCTCGTGGGTCCCATCTGTACACAAGGAATCCGTTGAAAAGAATGGTCTGCTGAATGCTCATTGGCTGTTGAAAAAGCGTATGGGTCCCGCCTCCATCACAAGAACGTTGAATGTGCTTTCTCTAGTCTTTCTTGATTGGTCCAGACTACCCTCACACGGATCGAACCTCTTTAGCCTTTGGATTCTTTTAAATCCAGCCATAGATGAGAATTGAGGGAGAATTTTGATTGGCCCATTTAATTTGACAAGGATTATGGTTTTCTTGATGGAGATTTAATTTTTCTAATTAATTTTTCCTGCATATTTCGTTAAACACGGGGTATTTTCTTATCAGTTTTTCTACACGACTTACGAGATGACGCCCGAACGGAATTGCAGAAATTTTTTATTAGCCGTGGATTTATTCAAATTTATTGGGGTTCTCGTTTATTGAAAAATCATGTAAAGATCGATTCTATGGATGAGACGGAAGTTTTGTCATATATTGTGTTGAATGATTACATAAACCGAAGGAGTATACAAACGATTAAGCTCCGGGGGAGGTCGGACAGAACCTCCCCTCTCAACACATTGATCTGAGAAGACACTGGACAAAAACTTCCAATCAAATACAAAGACTTCACTATTTATACTATTTCATTCTGGGCCGAACCTGGGACCTCCGAACCTGGAGTTCGGCCAAGGTTCGGAGCCTCCGAACCTTGAGTTCGGCCGAGGCTCGGACCCCAGACTTTGTCCACTCTCAAATCAGTCTGTTCGTCAATTCGAACAGTAACGGCCACACAAGGTTCATACACTAACAAATTCCCCCTTGGACGTTACTGTCGAATCCAGACATTGATCTTCTAGCAATCTTCAGTCAGCTTGCTGCAAACATCTCGAATCATCAGGTATGCAGGACACAATTCGAATCTTGTACAATCTCCACAACCAATAAAATTCCCCCTAGCTTCAAGCACAGCCATCCAATTGGAACCGGCATGTATGATAATGGTTTACTTCATAAATTGTATCCGGAAATTATAAAGACACACGAACATCACTGCATCTTGATAATAATCTTCAATCTTCACCAAATTGTAACACATTCTGATCTTTATGAAAACAGACACGATCAGCATCTTCAATCACGGAAATTCCCCCTCAGCATCAAATCCATCCCAATATATTACTCCGGTAAACGTATATCTCGTTGCAGACTGGAATCTGACCAAGTCTTTCGACAACTCAAGAAAGTATCGGGCATATGACAGAAAGTTCCAAACCATAACCGAAAACTTTGACGTATCAGTTCGCACGAACATCAGAATATACCACCTTTCCATGAAGATCAAAAATCACTATCAACCCTGAATTGATTGCTTTTGAATATTCACTTTTTCAATTATAAAACTGAAAGTTTTAGGGTCCCCAAATTCCCCCTAAACAAGTGACATATTCAAATCTTCAATTTCTTATGATTCCAACCCCGCGTTCTTGTAGTGGAATGATAAACTCAAGTGGCCCGCAACGGAATCTTTAATCTCATTTAATCTTCAGTTTGTGTGGAATAATAATCTCCGACAAACGTTCCCAAGTAATCATAACCATGTCTCCGAATCTCTGTCCATCATCAGAAACACGTATTCTTGAATCTCTGTCCATCATCAAGAACAACAATGACTACTCACAAACTCATTTCTTGAAATTCGATCACTAACTCGTAACAAGTATCAGAATCTGAATCTTCTTCAAACATAACACCCCACAGCTACCGAATCAAGGATAAACTCGATAACTGGTCCGCTTCTGTAAAATTCCCACCTAACGGGGGTTCGGGGGCAGCGCCCCTGAGAAGCGGGGTCCAAGGGGCGGCAGCCCCTGGCGGGGTCCAAGGGGCAGCGCCCCTGGCTGGGACCTAGTCCGATCTACCTCCGAACCCGATCCTCCGAACCCTCTCCGAAACTGACCTTCGGACCTAGTCCGAACCTGACCTTCGGAGCCATCTCCGAACCTGACCTTCGGACCGGCCGAACCTGGAGTTCGGAGCGGTTATGCCGAGCGTACTCCGAACCTGGAGTTCGGAGCGGTTACACCGAACGTGGAGTTCGGCCGAACGCGAAAAACCAAAAATTTTCGGAAAAACTCACTAGATTCAGAATTTGAACATCCAGATGCTTCTGTTAGGTAAAAACATGACTCAGGAAGACTTGATTGATTAAAAACCAAACAGAAACACTTCCAATCACCCCTAACCGAAGGTTTAACGTCTCGAAATGAAGAAAAACAATAGATTTCCACCATAGAAAGAGCCAACAGCTCTGATACCACTTGAAAAATCATGTAAAGATCGATTCTATGGATGAGACGGAAGTTTTGTCATATATTGTGTTGAATGATTACATAAACCGAAGGAGTATACAAACGATTAAGCTCCGGGGGAGGTCGGACAGAACCTCCCCTCTCAACACATTGATCTGAGAAGACACTGGACAAAAACTTCCAATCAAATACAAAGACTTCACTATTTATACTATTTCATTCTGGGCCGAACCTGGGACCTCCGAACCTGGAGTTCGGCCAAGGTTCGGAGCCTCCGAACCTTGAGTTCGGCCGAGGCTCGGACCCCAGACTTTGTCCACTCTCAAATCAGTCTGTTCGTCAATTCGAACAGTAACGGCCACACAAGGTTCATACACTAACATTTATTGACATCGCGCGCAACGTTTGCTATCGATCACTGACGGGTTAGCTTTATTATCCGGTTAATTACCCAGCTTTCTCGTTATATCTCACGGTTTTATTTTTAGTGGATGCAGCGCTGTCGTCAACTAACCGGATTAACTGGAATCTCAGTTAATATTGGAATTTATCCGATTAAATCTCTCGGATGACCGTTTATTGAAGAAATTTAACAGTTTACTTTATTTTCGCATCCAACCTCAGTCACACAAATTATTCACAACTGTCAGCATCCGGCTTCCGGTTTTTCGCAAGATAGCCCGATTTCAAGATTGTTTATCTGGTTTCTCTAGGCAACCGATCGCGACGGTTCGACTCTCCGCATCAGATTTTTACGCTTCCGACTTGATGTTTTTGGAGAGATTTAGAGAAATAGGAGGAATTATTATGGATTTGGATATCGGGTCGATTATCCGGAGTTGGAGCATGTTCGATGTTTGATTGGTTCATCTGATTCAGTTTGTTGCGGTTATGACTCCGAGATGTAGTATTTTCTCAGTATTGTACCCGACCGTGTGAACCGAGTGAGCGGAACACTTGGATCTCGAACTGGAGCAACAAGAAAGGAAGAATCTTATTCAGAGGGGGAATCTCTACATCAGATTGTCTCTGGTTTATCAGTTTCTCATTGAAGATGTACGGCAGAGCGATTCTTCAGCAGTTGAACAGATTTGAAAGCATCAGTCAAGGGGGAAATTGTTGGAACAAAAATTTATGTGACTGACGCCATCAAATCTGTTTACCGAAGCATTCGACTGAAGAATCCATGTGAATCGATTTAGAGACTGAGTTGTGATGATCGAGGCTTGCGAGATTGGACCGAAGACCGTTTTCTGGAAAAGTCAACCATTCGGGTCAACGGTCAACGTAAAAGTCAACGGAATCGGTTCGAGCGAGTCAAGCTTCGGATTAATTAAATCAACTTTGATTTAATTATTATTTATGTTTATCTCATTTACTTGTAATTTCGTTAATTCAGTTATGTTTTTCTATCGTTAGTCACCCTCACTATATATAGTGAGGGTGCCCATTACAAGTAGAGGAGTCTCCGAATGTGGAGATGATGATTTTCTTGTAGAGTGTGAGATTTCCATTCTAGAGAGAGAGTGAGTCATGGATTTTCTAGAGAGAGATTGTGTGTTCTTCATGATTCATTGATTGTAATCTTTAGATTAATGAATTCATTCGATTTGTTCATCTTTCTTCTTATGTTGATTATCTTTGATTCATCATCATCATCTTCTTCATTTGTTTTGAGTTTTTCTCATCCGAACCTTGTTCTTGCTCAAAGTCGGGATTCTTGATGTGAAAATCGGTCCTAACAGAGCATGAATAGGATTGGTCCGGTTAAGGCCCATCGCCTTGTGGTTTCGATGATTGGTGGACATCCCAATGTGAATGGAACCCCCAGTGATTTCAAAAATTTTAGTAAGACCACAAGAATGTATATTGGCGATAGGGACACACACCTTGTATACCATCCCCAACTATTACTTTGATTATTTGGTTGATGACGCGAAACTAAGGAGTCTTTTCTGGGCTGATGAGATCTCTAAAGTAAGCTATGAAGCTTTTGGTGATGTTTTGGCATTTGATGCTACATATCAGACAAACTAAGTTACATGTTTTACCTTTTTTTTAATTATATAGATTAATTGTAGTTATTATGTTAATCTGTGTTACGGGGTGTATAGGATGAGTATTATTTATGTAGAAGTACAACTATTAACACTATTAAAAACAATAAAAGTTCTCTATGTTTTTACGTATGTAGGAAAGAAATATGTTACATGTGTAAATGTGTGGTAGCTACCATGTAGTTATTCTTTTAATATGTGTTACGGGGTGTATAGGATGAGTATTATTTATGTAGAAGTAAGACTATTAACACTATTAAAAACAATAAAAGTTCTCTATGTGTTTACGTATGTAGGAAAGATATATATGTTACATATGTAAATGTGTGGTAGCTACCATGCAGTTATTATTTTAATGTGTGTTTCGGGGTGTATAGGATGCTATTATTTATGTAGAAGAAAGACTATTAACACTACTAAAAACAATAAAAGTTCTCTATGTGTTTACGTATGTAGGAAAACATATATTACATGTGTAAATGTGTGGTAGCTACCAAATTTGATATGCATACAACGTATTTTTTTAAAAAAAAGGTTTAATGGACAAAAATTGTTGTTGCTCATTAAATATGATAATCATTTGGTAAAATAGTTGATGTATTAATTGTACCACATTCATTAACAGTTTTTTAGGAATCTTTTATGGTTTGACTTTCCATGAATAAGTGTGCGAATGTTTATTATATAATTAAGGGTAAAGATCCGGGAATATCATGTAATTGTGGGTGAATCAGGCTGGTCAATTAACTTCTATAATTTAATAAACGAAACAGCATTACTTATTTAGATATTAAATAAAAGGAAACATGCATTATGGGTTCATAAAGATTCATATTTGTTATAAATAATATATATTGAAACATTCTGAACTTTAATTACATATGCTTAACAGGTATAATATGATATTTGTTCCTTTCACCCGAGTCGATAATCATAGGCATTGTGTCATGTTTGGCGCTGGTTTGATTTTAGTGAGACAACTGAATCTTATAATTGGTTACTAGAGTGCTTCCTTAAAGCTCACAAGAGTCATCCATCACTTGTTCTGACTGACCAGGACCCATCGATGAGACAAGTTGTTCTATAAGTATTCCCTGCATGTGACATATAATGAACAAATTACCATCAAAGGTAATGAAATCGGGAATATAATTATGTTGTTATTTACATATGTATTTTTAAATTTTAACATATGAAAAACTGGCTTTTTATCAGATATTTCGGGAGATTTGATGCAAAATACAGATATTAGATCTCGAATTCATCGTCTGGTTTGGAGTAACTACATGAAGACTACAACTTTTGAGAAGATATGGAAAGACCTTATGGAAGAGTTCTCGTTAACCGATCATGATTGGCTAATGGAAATGTATAACATTCGGGAACGTTGGGTTCCCGCGTATTTCAGAGATATACCCATGTGTGGTTTGCTGAGAACAACGTCGGTATGTGAGAGTTCCAATTCTTCTTTCAAAGTGAACTCAACTAGTGCAAACACCTTGGTTCAATTTATGATGTGCTTTGAAAGTAGAGTTGAACAACAAAGGTACAAGCAATGATCATCCGATTACAAACGTTCAACTGTGATTTATAACAATAGTGAAACTAAACCAATTGAGAAGCATGCATTTTCAACTATACACTAGTACCATATTCCTTGAAGTGTAAAAGGAAATCAAACAAGGTATGCAGTATTGCTACATATCAGACACAGAGGTTTTGGGAATAACACATGTGTATTTTGTAAGTCAAGTCAACCCCAACAATGGTTCCTTGAATACCTATGAGGTAAGTTCATTCTGGTACATATGTATTCTTCTGTCGCTATATATGTTAAAGTTCAGTGTCCAAATTATTTTAACAAACTTGATGTTCTTAATAGGTTAAGTACAACACTGTGGAGAAGACGGGAGATTGCTCGTGTAGGTGTTTTACCCGTACTGGGTATTTGTGCAGGCATGTATTTTGTGATTTTCAGGTTAACCGTTTAAACGAGATTCCTTCAATCTACATTTCTAAAAGGTGGACTAGAGATGCACTACCACGATCAATCTATCAAGTAGAAAACCGATATGGGGTCGACATTAGTGTCGAGAGTGTGTTGAGAAAGCAAGTTTTGGAGATGGTGAATGAATGTGTAGATGACTTAAGGGCCGATAAAGTTGGGCTTGAAGCTTTAGTGGAGAAGGTGAAAGAATTGAAAAAATGTATTGGTGCTTGTGGGGTAAACTCAATAGTTGTGGATAATAGTAATGAGGCTGTTGTTCAAGAGCTTGTGGGATAAGAAATTAATGTTGAAGTTTCCGTCAACAATCCAAGCGAGGTCAGAACGAAAGGTTGTGGGAAAAGGCGTAGGGTTAGTGGCCCGGGTGAAAAAATCAGGGAGAAACCTCCTAAAGCTCCCCGCTTGTGTAGAACTTGCAACGAGTACGTGACGGACCATGACTCAAGAAATTGTAAGAAGAAAAAAAAGGGAAAAGATGTTGAATCGGAGGACTCAAGTGACGAGGCATGATATGGGATGAAGGAAAATGACCAATGATGGGAAGTAAGCAGGTGGTCGTTATGTCTGTTTTTTATTTATTTCTTTGGTTGTAGTATGTAAGAAGACCATGTATCAAATCAATGGCCTTGTCTTTTGGTTCTTGTTACATAAACATAACATGATTTCCTATTTATCAGATGGGGGATAATGTTATTTTGTGTAACATTATGAACAATCTAGATGACTAGTATGTAAAATAAGGTTTATGGTATGGGTGTATGTGACATCCGAGAATTCCAAGGTTAACTTCCGTTAGACAATTTCCGTTAGTTACGTTATAAGTGTTAACTTAGTAACTAATGCTTAACTAGGCCGAATACGTCCACGACCTTTGGTTGATCACTGAACCCGACCACTTGTGTTATGTGTTTATGTGTTTATCGTCATTATGTGCAATGTGATTTAAACGCATGATTTAGTACTATCAATAGCATGACGAATTGTGAATCCTTGATTTTGTGATAAATTGGCCACTTTTGGTTTCCAGCGAAACTACCAGGCGAAACTGTAGATTCGCTCGGTAGCCGGCTAAACTGTTTGATTTACATGTGTTCAGAGCCAGTTTCGCTTGGTCAGCGAAACTGCCAGCGAAACTAGCTCCTGATATAAAGACCATAAAACCCTAATTACTCCCCATTTGCATAAACCACACAAAACACACACACACTCTCCATCTCTTCTCTTGTGAAATCTGGTCAGCCGAGAAACACCACGAGCCGACGTGATCTCAGCCTCGAGACATCACCCATTCGGATCCTAGATCAAACCGTGAGTCTCCAAAACCATTTTCATACATATTCTATGTGTTTTCTTAAAAAGCATGCCTAAACCTCCATGTAATGGCCTGATCTTCTAGTATGATGCTTAGGGATGTTAGATCTGTTATAAAGCCTGCAACTTTACGTGTAAAATCATTCCATAATGAAGATTTATGCTAGTTAGGTCATTTTATGCTTAAAATGTGTTCTTGATGACTTGATGATGAAAATCCATGTTTAAGGTGTTAAATCTTACTGTTTAATGTTGGTAAATGTTTATACATGCTGGATAATGAATTATATGAAGTATGGAAGCTGTTAGAAAGATTTTCAGTCAAATTTATGGGGTTTTAGCGACTAGCGAAACTGGGCCTTCTTTAGGCGAAACTGTAGTTTCGCAGACCCTTTGAATATTCATCCAGCGACACTATGTAGCGAAACTATAGTGTCGTCTGTGTATTGCTTGAACGAAACTACCGAGCGAAACAACCATAGACCTTGTCCTGAACGAAAAATCAAACCAGTTTCGAGCGAAGCTAGGCTAGCGAAACTGTGTCATCAGTTTCGAGCGAAACTAGCTAGCGAAACTGTGTCATCGGGTATTACCCAGCGAAAGTGCTGCCCGTGCACACAGCGAAACTGTGTAGCGAAACTGGGTAGCGAAACTATACCGAAACTGTATAGCGAAACTGTGCCAAGACCCAAAACCCAAACTTGTGCAACTTATTTGAATGTTATGCCATGACTTACATGATTATGCAATAATGAAACATGTTTTGATTTCTGTGTTATGTGAACCCTCGTTTGTGATCAACCATCGGTGTCGTGTGTCGGTATGTCGAGTCGTAGTTTCAACGTGCTATGTTATGGGCCATAGTGACGTAGTTAAAGTTTAGACACATCCTAACACCTAAGACCTTAATGTGATTATTAGGTCTTCGTTAGCAAACATAATTTGGATTATTTAAAGTGTAAGCTGAGCAACCTAAGGTGAGTTTCACTAACCCTTTAATTGTGAGCCCGTTTGGGTCACGACGAATTTACTTAACGAAAAACAACGCTGACACTTTGAGGTATTGCCAAATGGAATATCTGTCATGGAAGTTGGAGTGTTTTATGGGAACACTTGCAACTGTCCATCCCTGGGGTTTCAAATGAAATCCGCAACCAACTATTTAATACTTAAACTCATTTGGGATTTCAAATGAAATCCGGAAACAACCATTTTGACACTTAAACTCTTTTAGGGATTTCAAATGAAATCCAGAACAAACGGTTTTAATATGACTAGTGTAAGTTAAAGTCTAAACCAAATGATATCACATGATTTCTAAGGATGCCTAAAACTTAAAAGTCCTCAACAATTTAGTACCATTAACTTGCGAAGCGAGGGGATGTTGGGTAGATCTACTGAGGGTTTGACAAACCCTGCTCCGCGGTACACAAATGTGTAGCCAACCGGTTGGAGGCCGAACGGAGTACAATATCAGCCTATTTTAGTTGTGGGTCCCACGAGGAACACAACTGGAGGCACAAACCATCGGCAAATGCCGAACTCTGTTACGTCAGCTTTGGTACGAACTTCCTTAGTGCATGGAAACCGGATTAGCTACCCGCGATATCGGTTGACCGCTTTAATCTTTACTTAACTAGTGCATATTCGATAACTCAACACTTGGCAATTGTTTTGCAAAACTATTACTTATTTATATGTTGATACATACGCTTATGAGACCGGGCCGCTGCATGACATGCCCATTGTGAACTCACCAACCGTTAGGTTGACACTTATGTGGTTTTCACTTTTGCAGATCGCTAAGGAGTATCCACTGGAGGTTGGCATGGCACCCGAAGATACTTATTTTATTTTGAACTTAAATTGGGAATCAAACAACAATTTATGTTTTGTAATTAAAGCACGTGGTTAGTGCTAAGATACTCATGTTTTCTTTCCGCTACAAAACTTCTAAACTGTTTTATGATGAATGTTTGGACTTTACTCTGATTCGTTTAGTATTTGTAACTAATGGTTGTGGTCCTGGTTTGCTCGCACCCCTTAACGGTATAAACTCCGTTAGTGGCTAATTTGGGGGTGTGACAGTGTAGCCTGAATATGGACTAAGTTCTACATTTTGGATTTGATGTATCAGGATGTTGATGAAGTAATGTCACTTATTTTGTTAGTAACTTCGATGTTAATCTTTTACATATGTTCTAGAAGATAATGTGACGACTAATTACATATGTACAAAAATTAATCACACATATGTAATTCTTTAGCTACCATTGAATTCTAGGGTGAGCATATTACTTGTGGCTAACAAAATATGAGTCATTTAAATTTAGGAAAAACGGTTGTACAATTACATTAATTTGAATCTTATTTATTTGTATGCAAAAAAGCATAGAAAATCAAAACATGTGACTATTTAGTCAGATTAAAATAACACTTCCAAAAAATGGAAAATGTGTAATATAGCTACATATGTATACATATGGTAGTACATGTGTAAAACACCAAGAAACAAAAATGCAGGCTAACGTCTATTTCATGTGTAATATCAACTTCTACATATGTAGTAATACAATGTATAGGACACCTGTAAATAAGGAATGTAGCAATATGAAAAATTTAGTGTATCGTAAGTTTCATATGTAATGGAAACTATTACACGTGTATTAAAAGTTTAGTCCAATGTAAATGAAAATTAGTTTTTAAAAATAATGGATATGTACATGAAAAAAAAAATTGAACATGTGTTGTAAATGCCAAATGTTGCGTATTTAGTAATATAGTATAGAGGGTATAGTATAGAGGGTGGGGTTACATATGAAATGTACAAAAAAGTACCATCCCCTGCAGATTCCATATTTACACCCACAAAAAAGAAAAGAAATTTTTTTCCTTAAACCTATGTGTAATAATTTAGTTTTTAAAAAATTGGATATGTAAATGCAAAAATAATTGAACATATGTAGTAATAATATGCTACATAATACAAATTTTAATACCTATGTTGTAATAACAGGTTACATATATATTAATACACTTGTACATATGTTCTTCAAGTTGACACTATGATTCCCAGGACGTATATGAAAATTTTTTAATCTTATCAAATATTGATTTAACACTGTGACTACCCTATGTATGTATTAAAAAAACTCCATTGTTACATATGAATTATACTTTCAAAACATACTTTCATATGTAAATACTAAACTTTACATATGTAACTAGATAATATTATTTGGGGCTCGAGGTAAATGGTGATTTTTAAAAGACTAAAAATGTCACACCCCCAAATTAACCACTAACGGAGTTTATACCGTTAAGGGGTGCGACCAGACCAGGACCACAACCATTAGTTACAAATACTAAACGAATCAGAGTAAAGTCCAAACATTGATAATAAAACAGCTTATTAGTACGCAGCGGAAAACATTGTCTTTAGCACTAACCACGTGCTTTACAAAATCATTGTATTAAATTCCCAATTAAGTTTAATCAAAATAAAAGTCTTCATGTGCCATGCCAACCCGCTTCCGGATACTCCTCAGCGATCTGCAAAAGTGAAAACCACGCAAGTGTCAACCTAATGGTTGGTGAGTTCACAGTGGGCTTGACACGCAGTGGCCCGGTCTCATAATCATATTTGTGTCAACATGTACTTAAGTAATATTTATTTGCGAAAAGCAATGCTCGATAATGTCCAAAATCATAGTAACGTGGTTTAGAAATATTAATGTCCGTAACATACGTTATCGGGTATGAACTAGTTTTGTATAGTTAAAGTGCTCAACCGATATCGCGGGTAGCTAATCCGTTGTTCCATGCACTAAGGAAGTTTGTACCAAAGCTGACTATTATTGTAGTGGCCGTGCCATCAGGTTTTGCGGACCTACGTCATCGCGGATTTGCCTCCCCCGTGTCCTCTCGGGATCACGGTCAGATAGGCTGATATTGTACCTCCGTGCACTCCCCGTGCCACGGGGCGGAGTTTGTCAAACTCCAGTAGATCTACCCAACATCCCCTCGCTTTACAATTAATGGTACAATTTAGTTGAGGACTTTTAAGTTTCAAGGCATCCTTAGAAATCATGTGATATCACAGACTTTAACCTACGCTAGCCATATTAAAATGATTTTCCGGATTCTCATGAATCTCAAAAGTGTTTTCAGTTTTGTTTCAGAAATAGTTGTTTAAGTAATTCGCAAGTGCTTCCCATAAAGCACTTCAAGTTCATCAAGTGGGTGCCAAGCACTCCCGAGTTCAAGTTCATCAAGTGGGTGCCAAGCACTCCCGAGTTCAAGTTCATCAGAGAGGTGCATAGCTCTCATAAGGTTGTCAGCATTGTTTTTCATTAAGTTATTCAGTGTGACCCAAACTGTCGCACCCCCAATTGACCACTAACGGAGTTTATACCGTTAAGGGGCGCGACTAGACCAGGACCACAACCATTAGTTACAAATACTAAACGAATCAAAGTAAAGTCCAAATGTTCATAAATAAAACAGTTTCAAAAGTTACGCAGCGGAATGTAAACATGAATGTCTTAGCACTAACCGCGTGCTTTAATTACAAAACATAAATTGTTATATAAATTCCCAAATTAGTTCAAGTAAAAGTAAACATTTTCTTGTGCCCTGTCAACCTGCTCCGGATACTCCTCAGCGATCTGCAAAAGTTAAAACCACGCAAGTGTCAACCAAAAGGCTGGTGAGTTCACGGTGGGCTTGTCATGCATTGGCCCGGCCTCATAATCATTTCTTTTGTCAACATATACATACATAATACTTGTTTATGAAAACGATGCTTTTAAACGTCAATTACCGATTATTTAATATGCGCTTAGTCTTGTAAGAATTAAAGAACTCAACCGATATCGCGGGTAGCTAATCCGTCAGTTCATGCACTAAGGAAGATTGTACCAAGCTGACTAATTATTCTGCGGTATTCCACCGTCATTTGTTTTTATTTGCGGACTTTCGTCACTGCTCTTTTTGCCTCCCCCGTGTCCTCCTCCTGGGATCACGGTGTCAGATAGGCTGATATTGTTCCCCGTGCACCTCCAGTGCCCCGGAGCGGAGTTTGTCAAACTCCAGTAGATCTACCCAACATCCCCTCGCTTCCACGAATTAATGGCACAATTAATTATGAGGACTTTTTATTTAACCAAAAACATTCCTTAGAAATCATGTGATATCATTTGGTTTAAATCCTTTAACCTATGCTAGCCATATTAAAACATTTCGATTAGGGTTTCTTTCGAAACCAAAAATCATTTATCAGTTTTATGTTTCATAACGACGACTTGATTCCTCCCCCAAGTATTCCCATAAACACTTGGTGAAAATCAGTCAATTTGTGTTTGTCCGGTGCTTGGCACTCGTAAGTTTTGTCAGCATTAATTCCAAGTTGTTCTTTCCGTCCCTAACGGGATCGTATCTTGCGGGTTAGTGACACTCACCTTTGGTTGCTCGGTTAGACTTGCTAAATTATCCTTGAATTGACTTCTTAATGAAGACCTATAATTCATTTAGGTCTTATATATTAGTCTTGTGTCTAATTCATTTCAAACAACGTTCACTATGGCCCATAACATAGCACGTTAAGCTAAGACACGACATATCGACACACGACACCGATGGTTGATCATAAACAAGGGTTCATATGAATCAGATATCAAACATGTTTTCATCATGGCAATATCATGTAAGTCATGGCATAACACTTAAGCAAATTTCACAAGTTTGGTTTTTAGGTCAGGCCTTAGTTTCGCTAGCACAGTTTCGCTAGGCAGTTTCGCTAGGTACACGGGCAGCACTTTCGCTAGGCAATGCCCGGTGACACAGTTTCGCTAGGCTAGTTTCGCCCGAAACTGCTGACGCAGTTTCGCTAGCCTAGTTTCGCAGGGAAACTGGTTTGAACTTTCGTTCAGGTATTTCGCTCGGTAGTTTCGCCCGAGCTGGTCTGGTCAAGTTACCCGGCGACACTATAGTTTCGCTGGGTAGTGTCGCTGGAAGGAGATATAGTTTCGCTACTTAGTTTCGCCCAGAGAACAGCAGTTTCGCTGGTCGCGAAAAACATACGGATTTGCCTAAAAATCAACCTAACAGCTTCTGATCATACATGCAATTCATTATCTAGCATCCATAGGCATTTACTAACATAAATCAAGCAACTTTAACACGTTTATCATGCATTTTGATCATCAAATCTCTAAAATGGGTTCAAAACCCTAAAATGACCTATTTTGCACAAATCATCATCATGGTTTGTTTCTAAACGTAAAGTTTCTGACTTTATGGTAAAACTAGCATCCTAAAGCAACATATTAAGAGATCAAGCAATATCATGAAGGTTTGAGCATACTTTTTAAGAAAACACAAAGAAAACACATAAAGGAAGGTTTTTGGAGACTCACGGTTTGATCTAGGATCCAACGGGTGTTGTCTCAAGGTTGAGATGATGATTCTTGATGGTTTCTTAGCTGACCAGAATCTCCAGGAGAAAAGAGTGTGTGTTGGTTGTGAAATGAGGCAAATGGAGAAACTAGGGTTTATTAAGTTTATTTATATCAGAGGCTAGTTTCGCTGGCAGTTTCGCTGGCCAGGCGAAACTAGCTCTGGTCACAAGTTAACGGATAGCTTAACTGGCTACCGGGCGACACTATAGTTTCGCCCGTTAGTTTCGCTGGCTACCAAAACAGGTCAGTTTTCACATAATCAAGTATTCACAATTAGTCATGCTATTCACAATAATAAGTCATGTATTTAAATCACATTACACATAAATACAATCAATGATGAACACATAACACATATGGGCGGGTTCGGTGATCAACCAAAGGTCGTGGACGTACTCGGCCTAGTTATGCATTAGTTACTAGTTTAACACTTATAACGTAACTAACGGGTTTGTCTAACGGAAGTTAACCTTGAAATTCTCGGGTGTCACATCATTCCCCTGAAATTGGAATTTTCGTCCCGAAAATTATTCTTGTGTCGTAGCGTTCGCAGCATCAGCTGTCGTCGTTGCTATCGTCGCTGGGGAAAGAAAGCAAAAGTTTTAGGGTCGTCACACAAACGGGTTCACGGTAATCGGGTTAGTGACACTCACCTTGGGTTGCACTGCTACACTTGCTATATAATCCAAGTTTGCTTAACGAAGACCTATGAACACGTTTAGGTCTTAAGTATTAGTTTTGTGTCTAATCTTTACTTAACGTCACTATGGCCCATAACATAGCACGTTGGGACTATGACTCGACATACCGACACACGACACCGATGGTTGATCATAAACAAGGGTTCATATACATCAGAAATCAAAGCACGTATCATCATGGCATAATCATATGAGTCATGGCATAACATTCAAATAAATTGCACAAGTTTGGATTCTGGTCACAATTTCGCTAGCAGTTTCGCTAGGCAGTTTCGCTGTGTGCACGGGCAGCACTTTCGCTAGGCAATACCCGATGACACAGTTTCGCTAGGCTAGTTTCGCTCGAAACTGTTGGCACAGTTTCGCTAGCCTAGTTTCGCCCGAAACTGGTTTGAACTTTCGTTCAGGAAATTTCGCTCGGTAGTTTCGTTCGGACAGGTCTGGTTGGTTTACCCGGCGACACTACAGTTTCGCTACATAATGTCGCTGGATGAAGATATACATAATTTCGCTAGGTAATTTCGCCCAGAGAACAGTACAGTTTCGCTGGTCGCGAAAAACACGTAAATCAGCCTAAAAATCAATCTAACAGTCCCCATACTTCATGTAATTCAGTATATAGCATGCATAGTCAATTACCAACATCATAGAAGCAGTTTTGACACCTTATTCATGTATTTTTATCATCAAATCACCAAAATACATTTAAAACCCTAAATGACCTAATCTAGCATGAATTTTCATTATGGATGGATTTCACACGTAAAGTTACAAACTTTATAACAGATCTAGCATCCCTAAGCAGCATACTAGCAGATCAAGTGATTCCATAGAGGTTTAAGCATGCTTTTTAAGAGAAACACATAGAAAAGCATAAATAAAGGTTTTTGAGACTCACGATTCGATCTAGGATCCAAATAGATGTTGTCTCGAGGCTGAGATGGTGTTTCTTTGGTGGTTTTCTCGGCTGACCAGATTCCAGGAGAGTGAGTGTGTGTGTTTGAGAGAAATGGTGCAACAAATGAGACAACTAGGGTTTTATGCTATTATATATCAGAGGCTAGTTTCGCTGGCTAGTTTCGCTGGCCAAGCGAAACTGACTCTGTAAGTCAAAGGTTAAGCTAGCCGGGCGACACTATAGTTTCGCCCGGTAGTTTCGCTGGAACCCAAAAGTGACCAATTTACATTCTAAGCAAGATAAGCACGGTTCATGAATTTCACGCAATTACACAATTAATCAACAAACATGTTGCACATACTTCCTCATAGAGACAATTCAGTAAATAAACACATATGGACGGGTTCGGTGATCAACCAAAGGTCGTGGACGTATTCGGCCTAGTTAAGCATTAGTTACTAAGTTAACACTTATAACGTAACTAACGGAGATTGTCTAACGGAAGTAAACCTTGAAATTCTCGGATGTCACATCATCCCCTTGTAATTGGAATTTTCGTCCCGAAAATTATTCTTGCGTCGTAGCGTTCGCAGCCTCGGCTGTCGTCGTTGCTGTATTTGCTGGGGAAAGAAAGCAAAAGTTTTAGGGTCGTCACATCCTCCTCCTGTTA
>JBCNJP010000025.1:23483399-23501411 GCA_039602395.1 Deinandra increscens subsp. villosa
CTCGTAAGATTGTAAGTGGTAAAATTACATATGTAAAAATATGTAACATCAGTTATTACATATGTAAAAATAAGATATTACCAAAGGTAAATCATTTTAAGTGTTCTACTTTTTCCATGGTGTAATCAAAATCCAACTTGGGCCAAACTCTTAAAAACCACCGTATTAAAATAAACTCTTACATATGTATATTACACAGTAAGTTTTCTTTTACATATGTAAAATAAGATATTACATATGTAAATCATATATTTCAATTATAAATCAAAAGAAAATTATATACTTTAACAATAATTCAAAAGAAGATAAAAAAATAAAGAATCGTGAGATTGTAAGTGGTAAAATTACATATGTAAAATAAGATATTACATATGTAAAATAAGATATGACATATGTAAAAATATGTCACATCAGTTGTTACATATGTAAAAATAAGATATTACATATGTAAAATACTCGTGAGATTGTAAGTGGTAAAATTTACGTATGTGGCACAATTTTACATATGTAAATTTAAATATATAATGAGATGTAACACGAAATATACACAAATTTACGTATGTAACATAATTTTACATATGTAAACTTAAAATATATAATGAGACATAGCATAATTTCCAAATTTTCAATTAGTCAACTACCAATATAACGGGGACACGAATCAATTATAAATGAAAATAAGTAAAAAATATTTGTAATTTATTTAACTATCTAAAAGTAGTAAAAAAACTTTAAAAAAAATAAAATTCTAAATATTACACTAATTAAAATCATACCCAACACATGTAGTCGAATAAAATTAAGAATTAAAAAGAAACATTTGCATGTAAACTAATAAAAAAAAAACATAGAAAACAACTTAAATTATAAAATGGGACACGAATCACATGATTTATGCCATATTTAAATATCTATGACCAAGTTTTTAAAGACATGGGACCCATATGTTCAAGCACATTAACTACAGAGAGTTGCAGGGTACAAATATCTTTGCACATGGTACAAATAAGTTTATACATATATTCTATTGCAACAGAGGAGGGTTAATCTCAAAAACAGAGGGAGACCGACGACCGAAATCGTCTCCGACTAACCTACCGACCGGGGCGACAAAGAGAACAAGCCTGATGATGACGTTGATGTTGAAGGCAGATGGAGACCGGGCGACCGAATTCATCTCCGGCGAATCTAAAAAAATAAATACCTGGCTGATGAGGAAGACCAACGACGAAACAGAGAAGCAGAGCAGAGGCGACGGCTATAAGCTTGGTGACTGAAGGTGTGCGGCGGTTAAATCAAAACAGAGGAGAGCAGCGGTGGCTTTAACTCCAGCGGGGGTTTTGAAAGCTTCAGATCCGGCCGCTGCACCATCAACATTCTGCTGCATCAGGGGCGATTTAACCTATGAACACTTCAAAATTGCAGATTGTGGTGGCTAGTGGTGAAGATGGTGGTCGAGGTGGTAGTTAGCGGTGGTGGGTTTACCGGATCTGGTGGAAGAGGCGTGGGAAATGATGCAAGAGGTGGTTGTGGTTCAGATGAGAGGGTAGAACTGAGACGATGGCGGCGGCCGGAAATCTTCAAGCAACAAATCGATTTTCAGATGAGACGATGGTGGATGGTGATGGTGGTGGTTTCCGGCGGTAACGACGTTGTGGGTTGTGATGGTGGTCGTCGGTGGTGAAGGAGTTGAGAACCAGAGAATATGTTCATTGTGGGTTTTGAAAAATGAGGGAACGAAAATTTTTGAAATTTTGATAGGTATATATCTTGAATATAATCTGACAACAACATAAATAATAAAAAATAAAGGATGATAAATTTACTATTATAACCCTCTTAGCTAGAAGACAAATTGTGTGAAAAAGAGTGATGTGGCACAATATGAAACCCTTGGATGGGTTTGTGGGGTTTTCATAGCTCAAAGGGGTTTCCACCACATACTAAGCCTATATATATATATATATATATATATATATATATATATATATATATATATATATATATGATAGGGTTATTATGCAAACCTCATCTAGTTGGGGAAACTTTACAAACACATCCAAGGACCACAAATCAACCACATCATCAGCATGTCTTATACCCATAAGGGCTTTATAGACTTTTCATCAACCATGAGCAAAAAGGAGATCTCCTTTGTCTGGCACATTGTCGAGCAGAAGAAGCCAACATGCTTCTTGTACCTTCTCCTTTCTACTTTATATGTACTTTGTGTACTATATTAATTTATAACTCTTTGCATTACTTACCTATTTTCCAATGCACCTTTATATAGTCTTTGACATATGTATTGGCATTTGCTTTTGAATTTTTTATATAGGAAAAAAGGAAAACGTGGGTAAGGTTGGGTAGATATCCCGCCAATCCTGTCCCTTAATTCCCGCCCATTGACCACCATAAATAGGGCTCCCATTTACTCAACTTTCTCTCACAGTTTCTTCAAAACTTTTATGAACATAATGATAGACTCACCACCGAACTTATTTCCTTTGCATTTAGATGCTGAAGACTGCAACTGGTCTCCATTACTATGCCACAACGAATTCAATGAAGGTAAAAGTGTTTTTTGTCTTATGTATTTAACAGATATATACTTATTATAAGTAGAGAATAAACTCCTGCATATGTTTTATAATGTAACAGAAGATAGCAATGGCAGTGAGAATGATGAAAGTGCTGATGTTTTCATTTCACCAAACGACTCAAGTCTATGGGTTCCAACTGTTGCTGAGAGCATGATACCTCATATCGGGTCAACATTTGAAAATTTGGAAGATGCATATGTAATCTACCAAACATATGCTCTTGCTGGTGGTTTTTCAGTTAGGGTTGGGCAACAAAAAAATATAAGGGGGTTGTTACACAAAGTATCTTAGGTGTAACAGGGTTGGTAAACCACAACAAAAAAAGAAGTTCGCTTTGTCAACTGAATGCCGTCAAAGCACTTACATGCGTAACAACTACAAAGTTCATATTTGTTTAAAAATTAGCAGAGAAAATGGATGTCTTTCTGTGTTGAAATTTGTTGAGGGGCACAATCATTCGCTAGTGGAGGGTTTTAACAAAGATTTAACAAAGCTTTCTAGGAGGTTGCCCTTTTCAACCAAAAAATATATTCATGATATGAGCATGAATAGGATTGGTCCGGTTAAGGCCCATCGCCTTATGGTTTCAATGATGGGTGGGCATCACAATGTGAATAGAACCCCCAGTGATTTCAAAAATTTTAGTAAGACCACAAGAATGTATATTGGCGATAGGGACACCCAGCTTGTATTAAATTGTTTCCAGGAGGGAGTGAAAACCATCCCCACCTATTACTTTGATTATTTGGTTGATGACGGGAAACTAAGGAGTATTTTCTGGGCTGATGAGATCTCTAAAGTAAACTATGAAGCTTTTAGGGATGTTTTGGCGTTTGGTGCTACATATCAGACAAACAAGTAAGTTACACGTTTTACCTTTTTTTTAATTATATAGATTACTTGTAGTAGGATGAATATTATTTATCTAGAAGTAAGACTATTAACACAATTAAAAACAATAAAAGTTCTCTATGTGTTTACGTATGTAGGAAAGAAATACGTTACATGTGTAAATGTGTGGTAGCTACAATGTAGTTATTATTTTAATGTGTGTTAGGGGTGTATAGGATGACTATTATTTATCTAGAAGTAAGACTATTAACACTACTAAAAACAATTAAAAGTTCTTTATGTGTTTACGTATGCAGAAAAAAATATATTACATGTGTAAAATGTGTGGTAGCTACCAAATTTGATATGCATGCAACGTATTTTTGAAAAAAAAGGTTTTAATGGACAAAAATTGTTGTTGCTCATTAAATATGATAATCATTTAGTAAAATAGTTGATGTATTAATTGTACCACATTTATTAACAGTTTTTTAAGAATCTGTTATGGTTTGACTTTCCATGAATAAATGTGGGAATGTTTATTATATAATTAAGGGTAGGGGTGTTCCGGAATTTCGGATATCCGAATTTCGGGTATCCGAAAATTTCGGATATCAGTTTTCGTTTTCCAAGTCCAAGTCCGAAATTTCGGATATCCGAAATTTCGGATATCCGAAATTTCAGACTGGACTCGGATAGTTAAAACGGATATCCGAAAATCCAATTTTTTTTTAAAAAAAACCACAATTTAACAAAAAAAAACGACAAAACGACAAAACAAATAAACATATTCCAAGTCTTCAAATACAAATAAACATAAGTTCGACCTAAAAAACGACAAAACAAATAAACATAGTCCAAGTATTCAATAATTCCTTGCTTTTTAATATAAAATTTATTTTAATTTATTTAAATTTTCGGATACCGGGTATCCGAAACTTCCGAAAATTTTGTAAATTCTTGTCCAAGTCCAAGTCCGAATTTTCGGATATCCGAGTTTCGGATTTCCGAAATTTCGGATATCCGAAATTTTCGGATAATTCGGATACGGAATTTCGGATAATTCGGATACGGATTCGGACTCGGATATTTTTGAACACCGTAAAGATCCGGGAATATTATGCAATTGTGGGGGAAATCAGGCTGGTCAATTAACTTCTATAATTTAATAAACGAGACAGCATTACTTATTTTGATATTAAATAAAAGAAAACATGCATTATGGGTTCATAAAAATATCATATTTGTTATAAATAATATATATTGAAACATCCTGAACTTTAGTTACATATGTTTAACATGTATAATATGATATTTGTTCCTTTCACCGGAGTCGATAATCATAGGCATTGTGTCACGTTTGGCATTGGTTTGATTTTTAGTGAGACAACTGAATCTTATAAATGGTTACTAGAGTGCTTCCTTAAAGCTCACAAGAGTCATCCATCACTTGCTCTGACCGACTAGGACCCATCGATGAGACAAGTTGTTCTACAAGTATTCCCTGCATCACGTCATCGATTATGCATGTCGCATACAATGAAGAAATTACCATCAAAGGTAATGAAATCGGGAATATAATTATGTTGTTATTTACATATGTATTTTTAAATTTTTAACATATGAAAAACTGACTTTTTATCACAGATTTCGGGAGATTTGATGCAAAATACAGATATTAGATCTCGAATTCATCGTCTGGTTTGGAGTAACTACATGAAGACTACAACTTTTGAGAAGAGGTGGAAAGATCTTATGGAAGAGTTCTCGTTAACTGATCATGATTAACTAACAGAAATGTATAACATTCGGGAACGTTGGGTTCCCGCGTATTTCAGAGATATACCCATGTGTGGTTTGCTGAGAACAACATCGGTATGTGAGAGTTCCAATTCTTCTTTCAAAGTGAACTCAACTAGTGCAAACACCTTGGTTCAATTTATGATGTGCTTTGAAAGTAGAGTTGAACAACAAAGGTACAAGCAGCGAACATCCGATTACAAATGTTCAACTGTGATTTATAACAACAGTTAAGCTAAACCAATTGAGAAGCATGCATTTCAACTATACACTAGTACCATATTCCTTGAAGTGCAAAATGAAATCAAACAAGGTATGCAGTATTGCTACATATCAAACACAGAGGTTTTGGGAATAACACATGTGTATTCTGTAAGTCAAGTCAACCCCAACAATGGATCCTTGAATACCTATGAGGTAAGTTTATTCATATTTAAAAAAAACGTAAAACAATTTCATTCTGGTACATATGTATTCTTCTGTTGGTACATATGTTAAAGTTCAGTGTCCAAATTATTTTAACAAACTTGATGTTCTTAATAGGTTAAGTACAACACTGTGGAGAAGACGGGAGATTGCTTGTGTAGGTGTTTTACCCGTATCGGGTAATTGTGCTTGCATTTTTTTTTGTGCTTTTCAGGTAAACCGTTTGAACGAGATTTTTTCAATCTACAATTCCAAAAGGTGGACTAGAGATGCACTACCACGATCAATTTATCAAGTTGAAAACCGATATGGGGTCGACATTAGTGTTGAGAGTCTGTTGAGAAAGCAAGTTTTGGAGATGGTGAATGAATGTGTAGATGATTTAAGGGTCGATAAAGTTGGGCTTGAAGCTTTAGTGGAGAAGGTGAAAGGATTGAAAAAATGTATTGGTGCTTGTGGTTCAAACTCAATAGTTGTGGATAATAGTAATGAGGCTGTTGTTCAAGAGCTTGTGGGACAAGAAATGAATGTTGAAGTTTCCGTCAACAATCCAAGCGAGGTCAGAACAAAAGGGTGTGGGAAAAGGCGTACGGTAAGTGGCCCGTGAGAAAAAATCAGGGAGAAACCTCCTAAAGCTCCCCGCTTGTGTAGAACTTGCAACGAGTACGTGACGGACCATGACTCAAGAAACTGTAAGAAGAAAAAAAAAGGGAAAAGATGTGGAATCGGGGGACTCAAGTGCGAGGCATGATATGCGATCGGAGGAAAATGAACAATGATGGGAAGTAAGTGGGTGGTCGTTATGTCTCTTTTTTTTTATTTCTTTGGTTGTAGTACATAAACATAACATGATTTCCTATCTAGCAGGTGGGGGATAATGTTATTTGTGTAACAGTATGAGCAATCTAGATGACTAGTAGGTAAAAATAGGTTTATGGTATGGGTGTAGCCTGAATATGGAATAAGTTCCACATTTTGGATTTGATGTATCAGGATGTTGATGAAGTAATGTCACTTATTTTGTTAGTAATTTCGATGTTAATCTTTTACATATGTTCTAGAAGATAATGTGACGAATAATTACATATGTACGAAAATTAATTACACATATGTAATTCTTTAGCTGCCATTGAATTCTAGGGTGAGCATATTACTTGTGGCTAACAAAAAAGGAGTCATATAAATTTAGGAAAAACGGTTGTATAATTACATTATTTTGAATCTCATTTATTTGTATGCAAAAAGGCATAAAAAACAAAACATGTGACTATTTAGTCAGAATAAAATAACACTTCCAAAAATAGGAAAATGTATAATATAGCTACATATGTATACATACGCTAGTACATGTGTAAAACACCAAGAACAAAAAATTATAGCTAACGTCTATTTCCTGTGTAATATCAACTTCTACATATGTAGTAATACAATGTATAAGACACCTGTAAATATAGAATGTAACAAATATAGTAAATACAATGCCAACTATTGCGTATTTAGTTCACCACATCAACTTCTACATATGTAGTAATACAAATAATAATGCACCTGTAAATATATAATGTAACAATATGAAAAATTTGGTGTATCGAAAGTTTCATATGTAATGGCAACTATTACACGTGTATTTAAAGTTTAGTGCAATGTAAATGAAAATTAGTTTTTAAAAAAGAATGGGTATGTAAATGAAAAAAAAAATTGAACATGTGTTGTAAAGGGCCCTCGTGTTGTAAATGCGAACTATTGCGTATTTAGTAAATATAGTGTAGAGGGTGGGGTTATATATGGAATGTACAAAAAAGTACCATCCCCCCTGCAGATTCCATAATTACACCCACAAAAAAAGAAAAACAAAATTATTTTTTCCTAAACCTATGTGTAAGAATTTAGTTTTTAAACAAATTGGATATGTAAATGAGAAAATAATTGAACGTATGTAGTAATAACATGTTAGAAAATACAAATTTTAATACCTATGTATTAATAACATGATACATATGTATTAATACACTAGTACATATGTTCTTCAAGTTGAAACTATGATTCCCATGACGTATATGAAAAAAATTTAATTTTATCAAATATTGAATTAACACTGTGGCTACCCTACGTATGTATTAAAAAAAGACTACATTGTTACATGTGAATTATACTTTCATACCATACTTTCATATGTAAATACTAAACTTTACATATGTAACTGGGTAATATTAAACAGGTTACATATTTATTAAACCAATTGGATGTGTAAATGAGAAAAATAATTGAACATATGTAGTAATAACATGTTAAAAAATACAAATTTTAATACATATGTAGTAATAACAGGTTACATATGTATTAATACACTAGTACATATGTTCTTCAAGTTGACACTATGATTCCCAGGACGTATATTAACATATTTTAATTTTATCAAATATTGAATTAACACTATGACTACCCTATATATGTATTAAAAAAAGACTCCATTGTTGCATATGAATTATACTTTCATACCATACTTTCATATGTAAAATACTAAACTTTACGTATGTAACTGGGTAATATTATTTGGGCCCCGAAAGTAAACTTCCTAATTGATAATAATTAGTCAAGCAGTGTTTAAGAAATGCAACAAAACATGGTTTTTGACAACAAAAACAACTTCAGGGGACAAGTTCCATCAACAGTTTCATACGGGAATAGAAAATCAGATACAAGCCTTGATTTTGTACTTCAAAAGATTAACATCAGATAGTAGAATTGCAGCAGCATATTTTTGACGAAGCACCTTGAGCTGCTTTTTCTTCCTCGTCCCATTGGTACCAAAATGATAATCGAATTCATAGTTTCTGCCCATGAACTTCTCCATATGCCTCATCATGAAAATAATGTTGTCGTTCGGAACGGACGATGTAGCCCAATCAATATGGAGCCTGTCTATCTTACAGGACAGAAGCTGCTGACATTTGGGGTGGCCAATGCTCTGCAGATAGTTGCAGAAAATGTGTTTCTGTGCACAACCAAGTTAAAATCAGATACTAAATCAAAAATATGTATACAAATTGGATTGATTGTAACAATTGATAGCAAAGTTTACCATCTTGTGTGAAGAATCCTTGTCGAAATACGAGTCACTGTCGCATAACCAACGGATCAGATAAGGGGGAACTATCAATAACAGATATAGCAGGGTGTTTGAATTAAAAAACCAAAAGGTAGAAACTTTCGGAATCTTCAACTGGTAAGAAAATCATGTCAACTCCTTTAAAATCTCGGTTTATCGGATAAGAATCAAGATGTGCCAGTAATGATTCTTTAAAAGCATTGTTCCTTCTGTTGTCGTCAGCTTGGTGGTCATGAAGCAAATAACTGGACTGTTGAAATAAATAATCATTTGGTTACAATAGTATATGACGAAGATAAATGTAATGGTAACTAAGAAAACTCACAATCAGAGTGGGGGGACAGAAAAAATGAGCCGGGGAGTCATCGGATCTACGATTCTCATTGTAATTAAGAACATTGACCCAAGCCTCAAGGACAACTATATTAACAGGGATATCAAAAATCAAGGTTTGCATCACAACCTTGTTAGCTTCAACATTGGTGATGGAGTAAAAGATGAGCTCGCTGCATTACATCAAAAAGTACATAAATACTTATTGCTCATAAAATTGAGTTATTAATAGTATGAGATAGCATATAAGAGAAGCACCCCGGCAATATAAAAGGAGGAACGGCCTTGGATTTCTGCTTGCTTTTGCTTTCATAAAAAATTAAACGTAATTTTAGAATACGACTATATGAAATAAAATTTGATAAAGGTAATCGAACTCAATTCCCTGAATGATCTTTCCTTAAACAGTACATACCAAATTTATTTTTCTTCTTTAGTTATTGCTCCATCAATTTTCACTGCCCTATCAAACCAAGGTGATTTCAAAACAGTTGAATATGTTCTGGACCTCAATGGGTTCACCCGCAGGGATTCCAATTTGTTGACAGTTTCTTCTATGTTTTCAGCAGAGGGGGCAAAGGAAATAGGGATGGCTTCGATAGGATGTTCAATCAATGAAACTACATATAAAAATAAAAAAAATGAACATATGTGGTTACATATGTATTAATAACAGGTTACATGTGTATCAATAACACTTTACATGAGTATTAATAACATGTTACATGTATACTAATGCATATTTGTATTATTATTAGGTTACGTATGTATTGATACACAAGTACATATGTAAGGACACTATTTTTGAAACATTGGGCAATGTGGTAATTATAGGTTACATATGTATCAATGCCCCTACAGTGAGTACATGTTACGTATGTCACAAGTACATATTTAAGAACACTATTTTTTTGAAAATTTACATATGTGGTAATTACAGGTTACATGTGTATCAATACCCCCCCCCCCCAACAAATAAAAATTCCTAACGACATATGTAAGAATTTAGATTTTAAAAAGTTGCATGTAAATATAAAAAAATGTACATATGTTGTAATAACAGTTTACATAATACAAAATATTAAAACAGGTTAGATATATAATACACCTATGTAAATGTACAAAAAAGGTGTTTCTGAAAAACTAGTACACATATGTATCAAAAACTAGTACACATGTATGAAAATCCCCCCCCCCCCCCCCGCTCTCTGGTACACATGTATCTGTGTGTCAGGCTACATCTATACAGGAAAAAAAAACAAATAAAAATTCCTAACTACATATGTAAGAATTTTGATTTTAAAAAGTTGCATGTAAATATAAAAAAGTGTACATATGTTGTAATAACAGTTTACATAATACAAAATATTAAAACATGTTAGATATATAATACACCTATGTAAATGTAAAAAAAAGGTGTTTCTGAAAAACTAGTACACATATGTATCAAAAACTAGTACACATGTATGAAAATCCCCTCACCCCTCCGGTACACATGTATGAAATGGCCCCCCTACAGTAACTACACAAGTACATATGTAAGAAGAGTTTTTTGAAAAATTACATATGTGAACATGGCTACACCCATACAAGGAAAAAAACAGTGGAAAAATTTCTAACTACATATGTAAGAATTTAGATTTTAAAAGGTTGCATCTAGATGTAAAAGAAAACGTACATATGTTGTAATAACATGTTACCATGTTACATAATACAAAATATTTATTAAACAGGTTACAACAGGTTACATATGTATTAATACACATATGTGTAATTACTGGTTACATATGTATTAAAAACTATAATAAACATGTTACATATGTAGTAATACCAGGTTACATGTGTATTGATACACAAATACATATGTAAAACACATTTTTTTTAAAGATCCTACATATGTATTAAATGGCCCCACTACATAACATATGGTTCATGTTTATTGGTTTATAGAAATAAATGCTTACAGAGTATGTCAGAATCTGTAAAAGGAACTTGAATGGCGCTGACACAATCGGTATAATTCGGAGGAGTAGAGTGTCGGAGAGTGTCGCCTTAAAAAAAGGTTACTAATTAAGAACAGAACAAATGTAAAATTCAAAATTTGGGGGGATAGGAACTACCTCCGTTATTGTCCACATTAGCAACAAATGACTGAATTTGGGGTGTAGAAATGTCTAAAAAATATAGGACAAAAGAAGATTGTGTAAGAAAATGGGGTACAAATTAGAATTAAAAAAAAAAGAATGAATATGTTTGATAATAATTCAGATTCAAAACCTGCACCCTCTGGATCATTGCAAGGAATTGGGATTTGGGTCATTCCTATAGTCCATTTAGGGAATTCGTCAGGATCTAACAAAGAGAGTAACTTTTAATGTGATGTGTGATGTAGGGCATTTGATTGTGGGTGTGGGGGTGGGGGCTTTGGTCCTGTTTCTGGAACAACATACATTAATTGGAGTTAACACAAATGTGGAAAAGATAATATGATAACTTGTTTAATAAATACCTTCAGAATGTTTGTTAAGGGGTGCTACATATGAAAATTAAATGGTACCTGCAACTGATTTATCGGGTGAGTGAACTGAGAATTGGGTCATCCCTAAACTCATTTTCGGAAGATCATCGGCTTCTAGCACAGTCGGGACTATGGGAGTGGATGTGGTTTTGGGGATACTTGCGGGTGGAGGTGGTGGTGCTTTTAACATAAGAAACATAGAAAAAAACAAGATCATTATAACATGGAGAGAAAAGTAAAATAAGTAAAAGCTTTAAAGGTAATTTCAAAAAATAACCTGATCCTTCAACGGCTCCATCAACATCTGACTTAAATGTCTTTTTTTCAGACGCATCGTCTTTATCTCCCAATGTAGACGATATGAGATGATCTGGGATAAAGCAGCAAAATTGTGTTTTGTTAAAAAGTTACATAAGTATAAACGACAATATAGTCTATATGTCAAAACTATATAAGTAAAGGACTGTACCTTCTAAAACATTCACGTGCTCCTCAATATATATTTCTTTATCCATTAATGAGGCAGTTGATTGAACATCGCCCTTGAGTTCTTTTTGATGTATAACTTGATCTTGAACAGGTTTACTGGGTGGTTCGTCATCATTGCCCAACTCAGTGGCCTCAAAATGTTCATATGAAACATTGGCATCTTCTTGATCAGCGTGACGATCTAATTAAAAAAGTTAACATTAAGCAGAAAAGGTAAATATAAAAATAAACTGCTTTAGTTGGACGTTGGATCACTATGTGACGAGATGATTGTTTCAAGGTGAAGAGGCTGATGATGATTGATTGAAAGAAAGAGGTAGAAAGGCAAACATAAAATATAAAATATTTATGCAAACCTTCTGGGGAGGCTGGTTTCGTTGGATGACTATGTGATGATGATTGTTTGGATGAAAGAGGCTGGAATTTCAGAATAGCCTCATATGAATTGATTAATGACTCCAGTTGGGTTGAATCGTTTTGAGAATCACCATTTATATCTCCCAATATAGAAGATATGATGTTATATGTGTCAATGCTACGGGTTAAAAAATCATAATACTTCTCTAATGACACTAAAAACAGTTGAATAACTTTATAAAAATTAGAAACTATTGGTCGTCATAAAGATACATATGTATAGCCGTAAAAAAATAAGTCATAAAAGATAACATAATTTAGAAAAAAATGGATCAACTAAATAAATAATAATACCTTGTGATAAAATGACATCATCATTGTCAAAATGATGTGGTGAACCAATAGGGAAATTCATATCAACATGGATGGCGGGGTCCACTAAAAAAACAACATAAAAATAAAACATGAATTAATAAAATGGAAAAAAAGAAGAAAGGCTCCTAAGTCAAGGATTATACCTTTTGAAAGCCCCCGGTGAATAGGATTCCTAGTTGGTTCATCAACATCGCCCAACTGAGTTTTTTCAACTTGATTACCCCGGTGAATAGGAGTTCTGGGGGGTTCATAATCATCGGCCAACTAAGTTATGTCGACATCATTACCCCGGTGAATAGGACTTCTGGGTGGTTCATCATGATCACCCAACTGAGTTGTCTCAACTTCATTATATGAATCTAGTTCATCGTTTGGGAGTCGGTGTGCAAAAATAAAATGAAATAAAACATATTTGAAAATATAAAAAAATATCCATTGAATCACAGTGAGGCTTGGTATATACCAGAAGATGATTTTGCCCGGGACTAGGACTCAGAGCTGTCAGCATCGTTTCCATCATCTTGATTATCATCGTCTCCTGGATTAAAAAAATAATAATAAAACATGTATCGGAAAAATATTTATAAACACTAACTGTAAATAAAAATGGTCCATACAAACCTTCAGGGCTGCCTGGTTTGGTTGGATCAATATAAGATGATGATTGTTTGAAGGAAGAAGGCCGGGATTTTAAAATAGCCTCGTATGAATTCATTAATGACTTGAGTTGTGGGGAGTTAGGAGAATGCTTGGTAAGATTCACCAATAAGTTGTCAACATATGCTTTTTGGTTACATAGAATATCGATACTCATTTGAACTTCAGTAAGCTGTTGCAAAAGTAAAATAAAAAAGGGCTGGTTACATATGTTAAGCATCCTGTTTTACATATGTAAAGCATTAAAACATATATCAACTTGAAGAACATATGTACTAGTGTATTAATACATATGTAAAGCATTAAAACTTACATATGTAGCAATTTAAACAATAAATGAAGATGTGGTAAAATAATTGTGACAATAACTAAAATAGAGAAAACAAAAGACTCACCAAAAAATCAGAGTCCACATTGGTAAAATCATTGGAACCATCATCAACAACCTTTGACAAACCTTTGTACTTTCCTTTCCCAAAACCTCCTTTTCTTATCTCTAAAAGTTCACGCTGCTTCAGAAACTTCTTAGACCAAAAGGATATTGCATTTTTGGTGTCATCATATACAATGCCTTGACACTCAAAACTGTCCACATATAGGAGCTGAGAATAAAACATAATAAAAATGTTAGATTATACAAAATAAGATAAAAGGCAAAATTTGAAAAGGTCAAACAGTGGTAATGCTAGAGTAAATTACAGTAAGGATTGACAGAGGGGCAGCAAATGGGGAATTGGTGTCATTTGGTTTCCAAAGATCTTTACATGTCTTCATCGATTAGAGAATGTAATCACACCAGTCAATATCATTCCAAACAGTGTCATCACTGATAAAATCCAAAATATTCTATTTTAAACGACCATTACGATTGCATTCTACCAACACGGATAAAAAACACATGATGAAATCCATCCAGAAATTGAAGGAGTCCTCATCACGGGCATCTTTAATCTTTTAAACCATTTGGGCTGGAGGGATATTTGAACAGTCACAACGGCTGTGCCATTGAACAACATGATCGTCTCTAGTCGGTAGTTTATTCCCTTCTACAAGCTTGGTCTTGCCACATGGGACACCAAGTAACCGCTGTATGGATTCTGAATCAACTTGCACAGATCGAGTGCCAACTTGAATAGCCATGCAGTCGGGAAAAAAATGATCCACAACATAATGACCCAGTCTCAGTGGAATGAAATCCACCATAAAAGTAAGGAGTTGGCCAAAACCCATCTTTCTAACAACATCCTTTTGCTTAGGACGGAGAATCTGAACACATCTAAAAAACTGGAAAGGCGATGATCATGTCCTAAGCCTTAACCATTTGGTTTTTTTAGGCTTCGAGGGGGGCTTCTTCAGTTCATCATGCTTCCTTTTATGAACAGATTTCTTGCCATTCTTATTCTTTTTCAAACTGGGAGATTCAACTTCAGAACCATTCTTACCTATGGTAGGGGAAACGATCGAAGATAGTTAAACAATTTATAATGTAATGTAAATTAAAAAAAACAAAAAAGACTCACTTGAGCTCATTGCAGAATGGTTTCTTTTCTGAAGGCTTCTTTTAGAAGAGTGAGATGATTCAATACAAAGGGATACAGGCTCGTCATCATTATTATCTATGTGTGAGTGAAAACATAAAAACAGTTGCATATGTAGAAAAAACACATTTTAGATAACGACATGTAATAACAGTTTAATCTGTACCTGAATCTTCATTGGCAGTTCCTTCATTGACGGGCTGCATACCCTTTCTACACTTATTGCTTCTCGAAACAAACTTAACAGCTAATATAGAGGAATCCTTGTCACTAGAATTAACAGGAATAGCGATGTCCAACGTGTTACTGAAATGGCTCATGTTTTTCTGTCGTCCACTCCTTCTCAAAGGTGTATGTTTCCATGTAGATTGTTTAGTTGGATGATACTTCTTTCTCCGCTTCTGATTCGGCGTGTTTTCAACAGAATCATCCACATGATGTTCATCCAGATTTGTTTGGGCATTTGGTTCCGAAGACATCATTTCAGATTGTTTGGATATGGAGAATACTGAATATTTACAAAAAAAGATACAAAATTGATTGAATCTTATATAACCAGCACATATAAGAAATCAGGGGGGTGTATAACCGATTACATATGTAAACATTATTTGCTTTTGTCCGGACATATGTAAACTGCGTAAAAACATACAGAATCTGTGTTTTCTGGCTTTAAATATAAAAATAACACAATGAATCTAAAGTGTCAACATAATTGAGACACTATATTTTACATAATCAATGAAACAAACAAAAATTTAAAAAAAATCAATAACTGTAAAATACATGAAGAACATAAAAACAATAAAACATACCTTGTAAAGAATCAACAAGATTCGCGCAATCAACCTCAGTATCCTCATTCGAAGCATCGAAAATAGGGCATACCGGTATATTTAGAGAATCGGGGATAAAGGACACAACTTTGTTCTTGGACAGATCACTGAATACACAAGAAAAACTATGATCATCGAGAAAAAAGAAGTTACATTTAGGGGGGGGGGGGGAGAAAAAAACCCTAGAAATTGAAAGAACAAGTGAATAGAGAGATTAAAAATTACCTGTTAGTAGCGGGTGGCGTAGCAACGACGAGATTAGAAATTGAAAGAACAACCGAATAGAGAGATTAAAAACTACCGGTTAGTAGCGGGTGGCGTAGCAACAACGGGATTAGATGGCCGACCATTCGGCTTTCCCTTGCCCGTGTCCATCGTAATTTTGGAAGAGAGACAGAAGATGAACATCGCCTATGAACGGGTGCTAGATGAAAGGATGAAAAATAGTGAAAATCGCTTACGATTGTATTTAACAAAACATTAAGAATGAGGATAAAGAGGATAAAGTTTAAAAATTAAAGGAAAATATTACTTGGTTGAGATGAAGATCAAAGATAAAAATGTGGAAATTCAAAAAAAGGGCTGGAGGTAGGAGAATGGTAGTGTTGAGTGTGAAAGTGTACAGGTTAGATGGATTTGACGGGAGAGGGTGATAGGGTGGATGCATGTAGCGGCGGTGGCAGTGGTACTTTCTCATCAGATTACAAAAATATCATTCTTACCCTTTTGGTGAATATTGGTAAGTAATTGAGGTATTATAAAAAACCAAAAAGGCTCAAAAAAAAATATCAACCATTAGATGAGTGCAATCAAGGGTCCAGAATTAGTTTTTAAAGTTTTCCCAACTCAGGTGAGTTTTCATTATATCATTCCTCTATATATATATATATATATATATATATATATATATATATATATATATATATATATATATATATATTATATATTTACAAATGGTATCTTATTTTGTGAGGATGAGTACTATTACGTTGCAGCCAATCACAAATTTACAAGTCAATTGTCTCCTCCAATAAGAATATAAATTCTGGCCAGCCACATTTCCAAGCCGTTATATGGTTTACACGTGTTTGTGAGCAAGGTTTACTCCCTGTATATCTTCTACTTTTTACACCTTAATTCTTCACCGACCCTTCTTCTTTCTTGCGGCGATCTGTCTTGAGGGCAAACGATGTTGGCCGTTGGTGTCGCCGCCTACGACTGTTGCTCATGGATTCCAACTCTCGAAAACCAGACTCCGCACAAATCAGATCTGAAGAATTCGCAACCCTTGCGAGTTCATCTTCTGTAATAAATTAAGGTATGTAAGTGTTTGGTATGTTTTCGTGGTTGGCTCTTATGTTGGCGACGACTCCGTACCATGTCGACTCTGTTAAATTTATGTTGGCAACGAATCAGTAATCGCCTAATTTCATGTTGTAGTTGATGATTAGGGTTTTCTAAGAAAACCATTTTCTTTCGTTGCGATCTTAAAGGAGACTTGGGTCTTCTTTCTACTGGAGGTTGTGATGGAAAGGTATGTTTGTTCGCGATGTTTTGAGCAGTTTTATTATTATCTGCTTTTTGGCGAGGTGGAATTTGATTTCTTTGTTCCATCTCATTTTCTAATTTCGTCTCAATTTTCCCCGTTTCTCCTCTGCTTGCTCTCAGTCGCGTTTTCCTCTTCGCCGGTATAAATGTCATTTTTTTTCATAGACTTCGCCGACTGTTTGTTATACGATTGTTATGCTTATTTATCTGCATTTATTTTTTTTTGCAGGTTGTGCTTCGTTTACCTTGACGGGCGGCTGCTTAGTGTGTTTGTATTTGGCAAAACTTCTTGCTGACCTAATTAGTTTTCTGTTGCATGTTTGGATTTCAGGTTGTTTTGCTTATTTCATGTTCTCAGTATGTGTTAAGTACACTGTGGTTTCCAAATTATTTCGTTTTCATCGTATTTTCTTTAAGATGGTTGCCTTCTATAGATACTACCTTTAAATTGCTTATGCAACTTTTGCGTTCAAACACTTGAATTTTGTTTACTTGATTAATAAGTAGGTTTTTAGAGGTTAAAAACTGACGAGCTCTGTGTCTGAAATGAGAGGATTTAGTAAAGGTTTATGTGGCTGAATTAAGAGGTTTT
>JBCNJP010000025.1:23501911-23535899 GCA_039602395.1 Deinandra increscens subsp. villosa
TTTATGTCAATAGAACGAATTGAGATATTAACACAAAACAATGCAAAAGAGCTCACTTTATAAACACAATTTAAATTGCCATCAGGCAATCAAAACAAAATTTTAGAATCGAAGAAAAACAAACCTCACAGTTATGTCATACCTCTTTATCAACAACATCAAGAGAGAATTTATCAAAAACAGGAAGATTCCATGAAAATGATAAACAATACGAACCTAGGGGAAATCGATTTCATAACTTCGAGGACGCAAAGAAGGATTCCATTGATGATCGGATGAACAGCAGAGAGTGAGAGCGGCGGATCGAGGTTTTCGAATTTGGCGATTAGGGTTTCACAATGATTCTTGATGTCAGAGTCAGATTATAGTCACGGATGAACAGTCGGGTTATAAGGATCCGACGTTGAGGATCCGCGCGTTTCCAGTTCGATAGCGTGAGTATTTTTATTTTTTGCTCTTAATTGGTGAAAAGTGAGGCATTGTGGTGACTCAAGGGAGGTCTGTGGTGATGCCACCTCACCTGAAAATCTTTTTGTTTATTAGAATAGATGAAGATGATATGTATACATACGCTAGTACATGTGTAAAACACCAAAAACAAAAAAGTAGTCTAACCTCTATTTCATGTGTAATACCGGCTTCTACATATGTAGTAATACAATGTATAGGACAGATGTAAAATATAGAATGTAACAATATGAAAAATTTAGTGTATCGTAAGTTTCATATGTAATGGCAACTATTACACGTGTAAATGAAAAAAAATGAACATGTGTTGTAAACGCCAACTGTACGTTGCATATTTAGTAATATAATATAAAGGGTGGGGTTACATATGGAATGTACAAAAAAGTATCATTCCCTACAGATTCCATATTTACACCCACAAAAAGAAAAACAATTTTTTCCCCCCTAAAACGTATGTGTAAGAATTTAGTTTTTAATAAATTGGATATGTAAATGAGAAAATAATTGAATATGTGTAGTAATAACATGTTACATAATACAAATTTTAATACCTATGTAGTAATAATAGGTTACATATGTATTAATACACTAGTACATATATGTAAGTCAAGTTGACACTATGATTCCCAGGACGTATATTAAAAAATTATTTTTATCAAATATTGAATTAACACTGTGATTACCCTACAAATGTATTAAAAAAAGACTCCATTGTTACATATGAATTATACTTTCATACCATACTTTCATATGTAGATACTAAACTTTACATATGTAACTGGGTAATATTATTTGGCACCGAGGTAAATGGTGATTTTTTAAAACCCAGAAAGTAAACTTCCTAATTGATAATTATTAGTCAAACAGTGTTTAAGAGATGCAACAAAACATGGTTTTTGACAACAAAAACAACTTCAGGGGACAAGTTCCATCAACAGTTTCATACGGGAATAGAAGACCAGATACAAGACTTGATTTTGGACTTCAAAAGATTAACATCGGATAGTAGAATTACCGCAGCGTATTTTTTACGAAGCACCTTGAGCTGCTTTTTCTTCCTCATCCCATTGGTACCAAAATGACAATCAAATTCATAGATTCTGCCCATGAACTTCTCCATATGCCTCGTCACAAAAATAATGTTGTCGTTCGGAACGGACGATGTAGCCCACTCAATATGGAGCCTGTCTATCTTACAGGACAGAAGCTGCTGACATTTGGGGTGACCAATGCTCTGCAGATAGTTGCAGAAAATCTGTTTCTGTACACAACCAAGTTAAAATCAGATACTAAACCAAAAATATGTATAAAAATTTGATTGATTGTAACAATTGATAGCAAAGTTTGCCATCTTGTGTGTCGAAATATGAGGTCACGGTCGCATAACTTAACTAACGGATCAGATAAGAGGGAACTATCAATAACAGATATAGCATGGTGTTTGAATTCAAAAACCAAAAGGTAGAAACTTTCAGAATCTTCAACTGGTAAAAAAATCATGTCAACTCCTTTAAAATCTCGGTTTATCGGATAAGAATCAAGACGTGCCAGTAGGTTTTCTGTAAAAGCATTGTTCCTTCTGTTGTCGTTAGCTTCTGTTGTCATCAGCTTGGTGGTCATGAAGCAAATAACTGGACTGTTGAAATAAATAATCACTTGGTTAGAATAGTATATGACGAAGATAATGTAGTGGTAACTAAAAAAACTCAAAATCGGAGAGGGGGGACAAAAACAAAAATAATTCGGGGAGTCATCGGATCTATGATTCTCATTGTAATTAAGAGCATTGACCCAAGTTTCAAGGACAACTATGTTAACCGGGATATCAAACATCAAGGTTTGCATCACAACCTTGTTAGCTTCAACATTGTTGATGGAGTAAAAGATGAGCTCGCTGCATTACATCAAAAAGTACATAAGACCTACTGCTCATAAAATTGAGTTATTAATAGTATGAGATAGCATATAAGAGAAGCACCCAGGTAATATAAAAGGAGGAACGACCTTGGATTTCTGCTTGCTTTTACTGTCATAAAAATTGAACGTAAATTTAAAATACGACTATATGAAATAAAATTTGATAAAGGTAATGGAACTCAATTACCTGAATGATATTTCCTTAAACAGTAGATCCCAAATCTGTTTTTCTTCTTTTGTTATTGCTCCATCAATTTTCACTGCCCTATCAAACCAATGTGATTTCAAAACAGTTGAATATGTTCTAGACCTTAATGGGTTCACTCGCAGGGATTCCAATTTGTTAACAGTTTCTTCCATGTTTTCAACAGAGAGGGAAAAAGAAATAGGGATGGCTTGGATAGGATGCTCAATCGATGAAACTACAGATAAAAATAAAAAAATGAACATATGTGGTTACATATGTTTTAATAACATGTTACATGTATATTAATAACATGTTACACATGTATTAATAACAGGTTACATATGTATTAATAACATGTTACACATGTATTAATAACATGTTACATGTATATTAATACAATTATTAACAGGTTACGTATGTATTAATGCACAAGTACATATGTAAGAACACTAAGTTTGATAAAGTACATATGTGGTAATTACATGTTACATATGTATCAATGCCCCTATAGTGGCTACATGTTACATGTGTATCAGGTTATGTATCTATTAATACACAAGTACATATTTAAGAACATTATTTTTGAAAAATTACATATGTGGTAATTATAGGTTACATGTGTATCAAGTTACGTATGTATTAATACACAAATACATATTTAATAACACTATTTTTGAAAATTTACATATGTGGTAATTACAGGTTACATATGTATCAATACCCCCCCCCCCCCCCGGTTACACATGTATGAAATTGCCCCCTAGAGTAACTACAGGTTACATATGTATCAGGTTACGTATGTATTAATACACATGTACATATGTAAGAAACACTATTTTGAAAAATTACATGTGTGGTAATTACAGGTTACCTATGTATCTGGCTACAACCAATACAGGAAAAATTACATATGTGGTAATTACAGGTTACATGTGTATCAGGTTTCATATGTATTAATGCACAAATACATATTTAAGAACACTATTTTTGAAAATTTACATATGTGGTAATTACAAGTTACATATGTATCAATACCCCCCCCCCCCCCGGTAACACATGTATGAAATTGCCCCTACAGTAACTACAGGTTACATATGTATCAGGTTACGTATGTATTAATACACATGTACATATGTAAGAAACACTATTTTGAAAAATTACATGTGTGGTAATTACAGGTTACCTATGTGTCAGGCTACAACCAATACAAACAGTTTACATAATATTTATTAAACAGGTTAGAACATGTTACATATGTATTAATACACCTATGTAAAAAATAAAAAAAGTTGTTTTTGAAAAATTACATAGGTTACATATGTATAACTAGTACACATGTGTGAAACTCCCCCCCCCCCCCCCCCCCGGTACACATGTATGAAATGGCCCTCCTACAGTAACTACATGTTACGTATGTATTAATACACAAGTACATATGTAAGAACACTATTTTGAAACTTTACATATGTGGTCAATGGCTACACCCATACATGAAAAAAATCAGTGGAAAATTTTCTAACTACATATGTAAGAATTTAGATTTAAAAAAGTTGCATGTAAATGTTAAAAAATTTACATATGTTGTAATAACAGGTTACATAATACAAAAATATGTATTAAACAGGTTACAACATGTTACATATGTATTAATACACATATGTAGTAATTACTGGTTACATATGTCACACCCCCAAATAACCACTAACGGAGTTTATACCGTTAAGGGGCGCGACTAGACCAGGACCACAACCATTAGTTACAAATACTAAATGAATCAGAGTAAAGTCCAAGCATCAATAATAAAAACAGTTTCAAGATACGCAGCGGAATTTAAAACATCAGTATCTTAGCACTAGCCACGTGCTTTACAAATCGTTATTTCAATTTCAATTTCCCAATTTAGTTTAATGAAAGTAAAAGTCTTCGTGTGCCATGCCAACCTTCGACGGATACTCTTCAACGATCTGCAAAAGTGAAAACCACACAAGTGTCAACCTAACGGTTGGTGAGTTCACGGTGGGCATGGCATGCATTGGCCCAGTCTCAATAATCGTATGTTTCAACATATATAAGTAGTATGGTTTTGCAAAACATTGCCAAGAGTTTGATTATCGAATATGCACTAGTTATGTAAAAGTTAAAGCAGTCAACCGATATCGCGGGTAGCTAATCCGGTTTCCATGCACTAAGGAAGTCGTACTAGGGCTGAAAGCTGACGTAACAGTGTACGGCATTTGCCGTTGGTTTGTGCCTCCAGTTGTGTCCCATTTGGGAATGCCCACAACTAAGAACAGGCTGATATTGCACTCCGTTCGGCCCCCGGCCGGTTGGCTACACATTTGTGTACCGCGGAGCAGGGTTTGTCAAACCCTCAGTAGATCTACCCAACATCCCCTCGCTTTCCAGATCATCAGTACTAAGTTGAGGTCTTTAAGTTTTAAAGCATCCTTAGAAATCATGTGATATCATTTGGTTTCGACTTTAACCTACACTAGTCATATTAAAATATTTATTCTGGATCTCATCTGAAATCCCAAAAAGAGTTTAAGTGTTGTGATAGTTGGTTCCGGATTTCATTTGAAACCCCAAAGATGGACAGTTGCAAGTGTTCCCCATAAAACACTCCAACTTCCATAACAGGTACCCCATTAGGCAATACCTCAAATTGTCAGCGTTGTTTTCCGTTTAGTATGTTCGTTGTGACCCAAACGGGCTCACAAGTAAAGGGTTTGTGAAACTCACCTTAGGTTGCTCGGCTACACTTGTTAATCCGATTTGTGTTTGCTAACGAAGACCTAGTAATCACATTAAGGTCTTAGGTGTTAGGTTGTGTCTATCTTTAACTTAACGTCACTATGGCCCATAACATAGCACGTTTGAACTACGACTCGACATAACGACACACGACACCGATGGTTGATCATAAACAAGGGTTTATATAATTCAGATATTAAGCATGTTTCATCATGGCATAATCATGTAAGTCATGGCACAACACTTAAGCAAATTTCACAAGTTTGGTTTTTAGGTCAGGTCTTAGTTTCGCTAGCACAGTTTCGCTATGCAGTTTCGCTAGGTGCACGGGCAGCACTTTCGCTAGGCAATGCCCGGTGACACAGTTTCGCTAGGCTAGTTTCGCCCGAAACTGCTGACGCAGTTTCGCTAGCCTAGTTTCGCAGGGAAACTGGTTTGAACTTTCGTTCAGGTATTTCGCTCGATAGTTTCGCTCGAGCTGGTCTGGTCAGGTTACCCGGCGACACTATAGTTTCGCTGGTCAGTGTCGCTGGATGGAGATGTAATTTCGCTACTTAGTTTCGCCCAGAGAACACACAGTTTCGCTGGTCGCGAAAAACATACGGATTTGCCTAAAAATCAACCTAACAGCTTCTGATCTTACATGCAATTCATTATTTAGCATACATGGGCATTTACCAACATAAATCAAGCAACTTTAACACGTTTAACATGCATTTTGTCATCAAATCTCCCAAAAAGCACATTTTAACCTAAAATGACCTAATCTAGCATAAATCATCATCATGGTATGTTTTTACACGTAAAGTTTCTGACTTTATGGTAGATCTAGCATCCTAAAGCAACATATTAAGAGATCAAGCAATATCATGAAGGTTTGAGCATACTTTTTAAGAAAACACAAGGAAAACACATAAATGGTGGTTTTTGGAGACTCACGGTTTGATCTTAGGATCCGGATGAATGATCTTCAAGGCTGAGATCTTGGTAATCCTTTGTGATCCTTAGCTGACCAGAAATCTCGAGGTAGGAGAGTGTGTGTGTATTTGTTGTGTAATGAGGCAAATGAGGCTACTTAGGGTTTATTAAGTTTATTTATATCAGGAGCCAGTTTCGCTGGCAGTTTCGCTGGCCAGGCGAAACTAGCTCTGGTCTCGTGACATTGGATTGACTCAGCTGGCTACCGGGCGACACTATAGTTTCGCCCGTTAGTTTCGCTGACTACCAAAACAGGTCAATTTTCACATAATCGAGTATTTATAATTAATCATGCTATTTACAATAATAAGTCATGTATTTAAATCACATTGCACATGAAGACAATCAATGATGAACACATAACACATATGGACGGGTTCGGTGATCAACCAAGGGTCGTGGACGTATTCGGCCTAGTTAAGCATCAGTTACTAAGTTAACACTTATAACGTAACTAACGGACTTGTCTAACGGAAGTTAACCTTGAAATTCTCGGGTGTCACATCATTCCCCTGAAATTGGAATTTTCGTCCCGAAAATTATTCTTGTGTTGTAGCGTTCGCAGTCATCAGCTGTCGTCGTTGCTATCGTCGCTGGGGAAAGAAAGCAAAAGTTTTAGGGTCGTCACATCCTCCTCCTGTTAAAGGAATTTTGGTCCCCAAAATTAAATTATACCTTGAGTTTCCGTGGACGTTTGTTCGAACAAGTGAGGATACTTTTTCTTCATCTGATCCTCTCGTTCCCAAGTATATTCAGGTCCACGCCTTGAGTTCCATCGCACCTTGACGATCGGAATCTTGCTACGTTTGAGGGCCTTCTCCTCGCGTCCCATGATTTCTACTGGTTGTTCGATAAATCTCAGATGTTCATCAATTTCCAATTCCTCCAAAGGAATTATTTCGATGTCTTCAGCCAGACATTTCTTTAGGTTGGAAACGTGAAACACGTTGTGAACTCCATCGAGTTCGGCAGGGAGTTGCAAGTCGGTAGGCCACCGGGCCTACTTCCCCAATGATTTCAAACGGACCGATGTAGCGAGGATTTAACTTTCCACGCTTCCCGAAGCGTATCACTCCCTTCCAGGGGGATACCTTTAACAATACCTTGTCACCTACCTCAAACTTTAGAGGTTTTCGGCGTTTGTCGGCATAACTCTTTTGTCGATCACGTGCTGCAGCTAGCCGTTGCCTGATTTGAATAATTCGCTCGGTCATATCATGGATAACTTCCGGTCCAGTAAGTCCTTTCTCACCCGTTTCAGCCCAACACACGGGCGATCTGCATTTTCTGCCATAAAGTGCTTCAAAAGGTGCTGCACCGATGCTTGAATGGTAGCTATTGTTGTAAGAGAACTCCACCAGTGGAAGGTGAGTCTCCCAATCTTTCCCAAAGTCAAGAACGCAAGCTCGGAGCATATCTTCCAAGGTTTGAATCGTTCGTTCCGTCTGACCGTCGGTTTGCGGGTGATAGGCTGTACTCATATCTAGTCGGGTTCCCAATGCTTCCTGCATTGATTGCCATAACCGGGAAGTAAATCGAGGATCTCGATCGGAAATGATAGTCTTAGGCACACCGTGAAGCTTCACAATTTTGTCGATGTACAGCTTTGTCAATTTATCCATATTATCACTTTCCTTCATCGGAATAAAATGTGCCGATTTGGTTAACCGATCAATGATAACCCAAATCGCATCTGGTTGATTCGATCGATGAGGTAATCCCGTTACAAAATCCATGGAGATATCCTCCCATTTCCATTCTGGGATCTTTGGTTGCTGTAATAAACCAGAAGGCTTTTGGTATTCGACCTTAACCCTTGAACATGTTAAACACTTAGCCACATATCGCGCGATGTCGGCTTTCATATTCGGCCACCAATAAAGATTCTTCAAGTCCTGATACATTTTATCCGATCCAGGGTGTACCGAGTACCTTGACTTGTGAGCCTCGTCCATCACGAGCTCACGAAGATTTCCAAACAAAGGAACCCAGATTCTGTCATTATAGTACGTGAGTCCATCGGACTTAACTTCAGAATGGCCATCTACACCACGCAGTGCTTCAGCTGCGAAGTTTTCTGCTTTCAAAGCTTCTCGTTGGCAGTCACGGATCCGGTCCGGTAATCCTGAATGTATCGTAAGTTGAAGCGCTCGTACCCGACGAGGCTTTTCGTACTCTTTTCTGCTTAGGGCATCAGCCACAACGTTGGCTTTTCCAGGATGATACTTAATAGCCAAATCATAATCGTTTAGTAATTCAACCCACCTTCTTTGCCGCATGTTGAGGTCTTTCTGATCAAAGATGTGCTGTAGACTTTTATGATCGGTGAATATTGTGCACTTTGTTCCATATAGGTAATGTCTCCAAATCTTGAGTGCATGAACAACGGCTCCCAGTTCCAAATCATGCGTTGTATAATTCTTTTCAGTATCCTTTAGTTGCCTGGACCCATAGGCAATCACTTTATCTCGTTGCATCAACACGCAACCGAGTCCTTGGATCGATGCATCGCAGTAAACCACAAAGTCGTCTATTCCATCGGGTAACGCGAGAATTGGAGCCGAACATAACATATCCTTAAGCGTTTGGAACGCGCGTTCTTCTTTCTCACCCCATCTGTATTGCACTCCTTTGTGCGTTAAGGCTGTTAAGGGTTGGGCCAATTGAGAGAAACCCTTAATAAACCTTCGATAATATCCGGCAAGTCCCAAAAACTGTCGGATTTCTGTTGGCGCTCTTGGGGTAGACCAGTTCTTTATTGCTTCCACTTTGGCTGGATCGACATGAATTCCTTCCTCATTAACAATGTGTCCAAGAAACTGGACTTCGCGAATCCAAAAATCGCATTTCGAAAACTTAGCATAAAGCTGTTCCTTGCGAAGCAATTCCAAAATAAGACGCAGATGCTCCTCGTGTTCTTCCTTTGTCTTAGAGTAGATCAAAATATCGTCGATGAAGACTATTACAAACTTATCGAGGTACGGCTTGCACACTCGATTCATCAGGTCCATAAACACAGCAGGTGCATTGGTTAGCCCAAACGGCATAACCAGGAACTCGTAGTGTCCATACCGAGTTCTAAAAGCAGTCTTAGGAATATCCTCATCACGTACGCGAAGTTGGTGATAACCAGACCGTAGATCGATCTTTGAGTAGTAGCTTGAACCTTGTAGTTGATCGAAGAGATCGTCGATTCGAGGAAGTGGATACCGATTCTTGATAGTAACTTTGTTAAGCTCTCGGTAGTCAATGCACATGCGGAACGTTCCATCCTTCTTCTTAACAAACAGTACCGGAGCTCCCCATGGAGACGAACTTGGACGAATAAACCCCTTGTCGAGTAGCTCTTGCAGTTGTGAGGAGAGTTCGTTGAGTTCACTTACAGCCAATCGGTAAGGTGCGCGTGCGATCGGAGCGGCACCTGGAGCTAAATCAATCCCAAACTCAACTTGTCGAAAAGGAGGCAAGCCAGGCAGATCTTCAGGAAATACATCTCGGAAGTCGCGAACTATCGGGTAGTCATCAATTTTGCGCTCGGGATGTGTCGTGTCAGTGACGTTCGCAAGAATCGCGAAGTGACCCTTACGGAGGCATTTCTGAGCTTTAAGGAATGAAATAATGCCGGTGACTGTTCCACCTTTTTCTCCTTGGACCGTTAACACTTTGCCGTCTTCGAGTGGAATACGAACCACTTTTTCCTTACATGAAATTTCGGCTCGGTTTTCGGATAACCAATCCATTCCTACTATGACGTCAAAACTACCAATCGGGAAAGGCATAAGGTCAATTCCTAGGGTATGGCCTGCTAGTTCTAGTTTACAATCCTTAACTATCTGCGTCGTATCATGAAGTTTACCATTTGCTAGCTCTACCACATATTTAGCGTCTAAGGCAATAGGTCTAGCGTTAATCAGTTTAGCAAATTTTGTGGAAATAAAACTTCTCTCAGCACCAGAATCAAATAAAACAGTAGCAAAGAAACCATTCAATATAAATTTACCGTTAATCACGTTGGCATCGTTGCGTGCTTCCCCTTGGCCCATGACAAAAGCACGACCTCTACCATTCCCACCATTTCCATTCCCATCATTGTTTTCCTGGTTACCGTTGTTACCATTACCCTGCCTGCGCAATCGCGGGCAATCTTTCTTCATGTGGCCCTGCGCACCACATTCGAAACAGCCGCGGGCTCCACCGTTGTTGTTCTGGTTGTTTCCTTGCCCATTGCGGTTGTTTCCATTTCCCCTATTGTTATTTCCCCCTTGATTCTGACCATTGTTGTTCAGCCTCTGCAAATTGGTCCAGCAGTTGTTGGCTTCATGACCCAACTTTCCACATCTCCCACATTCTAAGCCTTTGTTACACGTACCCCTGTGGTGCTTCTCACACTTGTTGCAAAACGGAGCCTTGCCTTTGTAGTTTCCATTACCGCCCTGACGGTTGTTGCTCCCACTGTTGCTGCCATAATTGAAAGTGGACTTCGTGTTGTCAGGTCGCTTGTTTTGATACTGGGAGTTTGAGGATCTCCCAGATTGATTCACAGACATTGCTGGAGCTTCTTCTTCAACCTTTCTTTTGCCACTCAAGGCAGTCTTCTCAGAGATTCTGGCAGGGAGTGTACCTCTTTCAACCTCCTGATCAGTCAATTTGTGAGCCAGACGGATGGCTTGTTGCACAGTTACTGGGTTGCTAGCTGTCACCAAGCCCTTGATTTGGGGTACGAGACCCTCCAGATAACGTTCGATGCGCTTGAACTCAGCATCTACCATAGACGGACACAGTGCTGTGTACTCGTGGTATCGTGCAGTGTACTCTTCAACCTCAGACCCAGACATTTTGGAGTTCAGAAATTCTCCTTCAAGTTTCTTGACTTGATCTCGGGGGCAATACTCCTCCATTATCAGTTCCTTGAATGCACCCCATTCCATGTTATCAGCTGCATCAATCCCAATCATTTGAATTTCAGCATTCCACCAGGACAGAGCTGCACCTTCGAATGTACCAGTGGCAAACTTCACCTTGTCCCCAGCCGGGCAGTTGCACATGGAGAAGACCTTTTCAGACTTCTCAATCCACCTGAGGAGTCCTACCGCTCCTGATTCGCCAGAGAACGTCATTGGCTTGCAGTCCATGAAAGTTTTGAAGGTACAGTGATGGACGTTTCCTGATGCAATTAATAGTTCGGGTTTCAAATTTTAAACAGGTCAAAATATAATCGCTTTGCGCCTTAACCGGCATAATAGTTACCCTGTGCGGCATATGCAGCTTGGACGGCTGCCACTGCGGCTTGCACATGTTCATTAATCATTGCTTGCAGCTGTGCAGGCGTCATGTTTATGCCGTTCCTTCCGTGTCCTCTTCCAGCCATCTTGCTGAACGGTTAAAGTAGCTAGTGTTCAGTCACAGTTATACATTATACATTTCCCATAATATGTATATTAGCCAGTTCCCGTTATCCCACTATTAGTCCAGAAAAATTTTCGTGCAAAATCGAGGTGTCGTCGAGGAATGTCGTGAGTGCTATCGTCGAAGGTCGGCTTTCCCATAAAAGTCACCGTCGGCGTAGTCGTTGTAGTAGAAATCAGGACGTAGCGTGTAGCATCGTTTCGTTGTCGCTTTCCCCAGAGTAGTGTGCGTATTCGAGTTCGCGTTTCGTATTCGTGTGTGAAAATTTCCTAAGGTTTTCCGTTAGACTTCCTAGACACGGTCTATATATATATCTATACGTATATATATACATATGAAGTATTTACTTATACAGCAGAGCGAGTATCCCAGGTTGGCACGTAAAAATTTTGTTTGGGAATTTGTTTGTTCGTTTGTAACTAAGGTTTCAAGTTGCAGTTTCCAAATCGTTTTCAAAAATGATTCCAGTTCTCTGCAACTTATGGCTCTGATACCAATCTGTCACACCCCCAAATAACCACTAACGGAGTTTATACCGTTAAGGGGCGTGACTAGACCAGGACCACAACCATTAGTTACAAATACTAAATGAATCAGAGTAAAGTCCAAGCATCAATAATAAAAACAGTTTCAAGATACGCAGCGGAATTTAAAACATCAGTATCTTAGCACTAGCCACGTGCTTTACAAATCGTTATTTCAATTTCAATTTCCCAATTTAGTTTAATGAAAGTAAAAGTCTTCGTGTGCCATGCCAACCTTCGACGGATACTCTTCAACGATCTGCAAAAGTGAAAACCACACAAGTGTCAACCTAACGGTTGGTGAGTTCACGGTGGGCATGACATGCATTGGCCCAGTCTCAATAATCGTATGTATCAACATATATAAGTAGTATGGTTTTGCAAAACATTGCCAAGAGTTTGATTATCGAATATGCACTAGTTATGTAAAAGTTAAAGCAGTCAACCGATATCGCGGGTAGCTAATCCGGTTTCCATGCACTAAGGAAGTCGTACTAGGGCTGAAAGCTGACGTAACAGTGTACGGCATTTGCCGTTGGTTTGTGCCTCCAGTTGTGTCCCATTTGGGAATGCCCACAACTAAGAACAGGCTGATATTGCACTCCGTTCGGCCCCCGGCCGGTTGGCTACACATTTGTGTACCGCGGAGCAGGGTTTGTCAAACCCTCAGTAGATCTACCCAACATCCCCTCGCTTTCCAGATCATCAGTACTAAGTTGAGGTCTTTAAGTTTTAAAGCATCCTTAGAAATCATGTGATATCATTTGGTTTCGACTTTAACCTACACTAGTCATATTAAAATATTTATTCTGGATCTCATCTGAAATCCCAAAAAGAGTTTAAGTGTTGTGATAGTTGGTTCCGGATTTCATTTGAAACCCCAAAGATGGACAGTTGCAAGTGTTCCCCATAAAACACTCCAACTTCCATAACAGGTACCCCATTAGGCAATACCTCAAATTGTCAGCGTTGTTTTCCGTTTAGTATGTTCGTTGTGACCCAAACGGGCTCACAAGTAAAGGGTTTGTGAAACTCACCTTAGGTTGCTCGGCTACACTTGTTAATCCGATTTGTGTTTGCTAACGAAGACCTAGTAATCACATTAAGGTCTTAGGTGTTAGGTTGTGTCTATCTTTAACTTAACGTCACTATGGCCCATAACATAGCACGTTTGAACTACGACTCGACATAACGACACACGACACCGATGGTTGATCATAAACAAGGGTTTATATAATTCAGATATTAAGCATGTTTCATCATGGCATAATCATGTAAGTCATGGCACAACACTTAAGCAAATTTCACAAGTTTGGTTTTTAGGTCAGGTCTTAGTTTCGCTAGCACAGTTTCGCTATGCAGTTTCGCTAGGTGCACGGGCAGCACTTTCGCTAGGCAATGCCCGGTGACACAGTTTCGCTAGGCTAGTTTCGCCCGAAACTGCTGACGCAGTTTCGCTAGCCTAGTTTCGCAGGGAAACTGGTTTGAACTTTCGTTCAGGTATTTCGCTCGATAGTTTCGCTCGAGCTGGTCTGGTCAGGTTACCCGGCGACACTATAGTTTCGCTGGTCAGTGTCGCTGGATGGAGATGTAATTTCGCTACTTAGTTTCGCCCAGAGAACACACAGTTTCGCTGGTCGCGAAAAACATACGGATTTGCCTAAAAATCAACCTAACAGCTTCTGATCTTACATGCAATTCATTATTTAGCATACATGGGCATTTACCAACATAAATCAAGCAACTTTAACACGTTTAACATGCATTTTGTCATCAAATCTCCCAAAAAGCACATTTTAACCTAAAATGACCTAATCTAGCATAAATCATCATCATGGTATGTTTTTACACGTAAAGTTTCTGACTTTATGGTAGATCTAGCATCCTAAAGCAACATATTAAGAGATCAAGCAATATCATGAAGGTTTGAGCATACTTTTTAAGAAAACACAAGGAAAACACATAAATGGTGGTTTTTGGAGACTCACGGTTTGATCTTAGGATCCGGATGAATGATCTTCAAGGCTGAGATCTTGGTAATCCTTTGTGATCCTTAGCTGACCAGAAATCTCGAGGTAGGAGAGTGTGTGTGTATTTGTTGTGTAATGAGGCAAATGAGGCTACTTAGGGTTTATTAAGTTTATTTATATCAGGAGCCAGTTTCGCTGGCAGTTTCGCTGGCCAGGCGAAACTAGCTCTGGTCTCGTGACATTGGATTGTCTCAGCTGGCTACCGGGCGACACTATAGTTTCGCCCGTTAGTTTCGCTGACTACCAAAACAGGTCAATTTTCACATAATCGAGTATTTATAATTAATCATGCTATTTACAATAATAAGTCATGTATTTAAATCACATTGCACATGAAGACAATCAATGATGAACACATAACACATATGGACGGGTTCGGTGATCAACCAAGGGTCGTGGACGTATTCGGCCTAGTTAAGCATTAGTTACTAAGTTAACACTTATAACGTAACTAACGGACTTGTCTAACGGAAGTTAACCTTGAAATTCTCGGGTGTCACAACATATGTATAAAAAAAACTATAATAATAGGTTACATATGTAGAAATAATAGGTTACATGTGTATAGATACACAAATACATATGTAAAACACAATTTTTAAAAAAGATCCTACATGTATATTAAATGGCCCTACTACATAACATATGATTCATGTTTACAGAGTATTTCAGAATTTGTAAAAGGAACTTGGATGGCGTTGACACAATCGGTAGAATTCGGAGGAGTAGAGTGTCGGAGAGTGTCACCTTAAAAAAAGGTTACTAATTAAGAACAGCACAAAAGTGTATAATTCAAAATTTGGGGGGATAGGAACTACCTCCGTTATTGTCCACATAAGCAACAGAGGACTGAATTTGGGGTGTAGAAATGTCTAGAAAATAGGACAAGAGAAGATTGTGTAAGAAAAGGGGGTACAAATTAGAATTAAAAAAAAAGAGAATGAATAGGTTTGATAATAATTCAGATTCAAAACCTGCACTCTCTGGATCATTACAAGGAATTGGGATTTGGGTCATTCCTATAGTCCATTTGGGTAATTCTGTCAGGATTTAACAAAGAGAGTAACTTTTGATGTGAGGTATGATGTAGGGCATCTGAGGGTGGGGGTGGGGGCTTTGGTCCGGTTTCTGGAACAACATACATTAATTGGAGTTAACACAAATGTAGAAAAGAAAATATGATAACTTGTTTAATAAATACCTTCAGAATGTTGGTTAAGGGGTGCTACATATGAAAATTAAATGGTACCTGCAGCTGATTTATCGGGTGAGTGAACTGGAAATTGGGTCATTCCTAAACTCCTTTTCGGAAGATCATCAGCTTCTAGCACAGGTTGGACTATGGGAGTGGATGTGGTTTTGGGAATACTTGCGGGTGGAGGTGGTGGTGCTATAACATAAGAAATATAGAAAAAAACAAGATCATTATAACATGGAGTGAAAAGTAAAATAAGTAAAAGCTTTAAAGGTAATTTCAAAAAATAACCTGATCCTTCAACGGCTCCATCAACATCTGATTTAGATGTCTTCTTTTCAGACGCATCGTCTATATCTCCCAATGTAGAAGATATGAGATGATCTGGGACAAAGCAGCAAAATTGTGTTTTATTAAAAAGTTACATAAGTATAACCGACAATATAGTCTAAATGTCAAAACTATATAAGTAAAGGACTGTACCTTCTGAAACATTCACGTGCTCCTCAATATATATTTCTTTATCCATTATATGAAGCAGTTGATTGAACATCGCCCTTGGGTTCTTTTTTATGTATAACTTGATCTTGAACAGGTTTACTGGGTGGTTCGTCATCATTGCCCAACTCAGTGGTCTCAAAATGTTCATATGAAACATTGGCATCTTCTTGATCAGCATGACGATCTAATTAAAAAAAGTAAACATTAAGCAGAAAAGGTTAATATAAAAATAAACTGCTTTAGTTGGACGTTAGCTTCATTGGATCACTATGTGACGAGATGATTGTTTTAAGGGGAAGAGGCTGATGATGATTGATTGAAGGAAAGAGGCAGAAAGGCAAACATAAAATATAAAATATTTTTGCAAACCTTCTAGGGAGGCTGGTTTCGTTGGATGACTATGTGATGATGATTGTTTGGATGAAAGAGGCTGGAAATTTAGAATAGCCTCATATGAATTGATTAATGACTCCGGTTGGGTTGAATCGTTTTAAGAATCATCATTTATATCTCAAATATAGAAGATATGATGCTATATGTGTCAATGCTACGGGTTGAAAAATCATAATACTTCTCTAACGACACTGAAAACAGTTGAATAACTTTATAAAAATTAGAAACTATTGGTTATCATAAAGATACATATGTATAGCCGTAAAAAATAAATCATAAAAGAGAACATAATTGAGAAAAAAAATGGATCAACTAAATAAATAATAACACCTTGTGATAAAATGACATCATCATTATCAAAATGATGTGGTGAACCAATAGGGAAATTCAGATCAACATAGAGGGCGGGGTCCACTGAAAAAACAACATAAAAATAAAACATGAATTAAAAATAATTGGAAAAAAAAGTAGAAAGGCTCCTAAGTCAAGGATTATACCTTTTGAAAGCCCCCGGTGAATAGGAGTCCTAGGTGGTTCATCAACATCGCCCAACTGAGTTGTATCAACTTGATTACCCCGGTGAATAGGAGTTCTGGGTGGTTCATAATCATCGGCCAACTGAGTTATGTCGACGTCATTACCCCGGTGAATAGGAGTTCTGGGTGGTTCATCATGATCACCCAACTGAATTGTCTCAACTTCATTATATGAATGTGTTAATCGTCTGGGAGTCCGTGTGCAAAAAGTAAATGAAATAAAACATATTTGAAATATAAAAAATATCCATTGAATCACAGTGAGGCTTGGTATATACCAGAAGATGATTTTGCCCCGGACTCGGACTCAGAGCTGTTAGCATCATTTCCATCATCTTGATCATCATCGTCTCCTGGGTTAAAAAAAATAGATAAAACATGTATCGGAAAAATATTTGTAAAAACTAACTTTAAATAAAAATGCTCCATACAAACCTTCAGGGGAGCCTGGTTTGGTTGGATCAATATAAGATGATGATTGTTTGAAGGAAGAAGACCGGAATTTTAAAATAGTCTCGTATGAATTCATTAATAACTTGAGTTGTGGAGAATCAGGAGAATGCTTGGTAAGATTCACCAATAAGTTGTCAGCATATGCTTTTTGATTACATAGAATATCGATACTCATTTGAACTTCAGCTTAGTAAGCTGTTGCAAAATAAAATAAAAAGGCTGGTTACATATGTTAAGCATTCTGTTTTACATATGTAAAGCATTAAAACTTACATATGTAGCAATTTAAACAATAAGTGAAGATGTGGTAAAATAATTGTGACGATAACTAAAATAGTAAAAAAAAAGACTCACCAAAAAATCAGAGTCCACATTGGTAAAATCATTGGAACCATCATCAACAAACTTTGACAAAACTTTGTACTTTCCTTTTCCAAAACCTCCTTTTCTTATCTCTAAAAGTTCACGCTGCTTCAGAAACTTTTTAGACCAAAAGGATATTACATTTTTGGTGTCATCATATATAATGCTTTGACACTAAAAACTGTCCACATATAGGAGCTGAGAATAAAACATAATAAAAGTGTTGGATTATATAGAATAAGATAAAAGGCAAAATTTCAAAAAGTCAAAAAGTAGTAATGCTAGAGTAAATTACAGTAAGGATTGATAGAGGGCCAGCAAATGGGGAATTGGTGTCGTTTGGTTTCCAAAGTTCTTTACAGGTCTTCATCGATTGAAGAATGTAATCACACCAGTCAATATCATTCCAAACAATGTCAACACTTATAAAATCCAAAATCTTCTCTTTTAAACGACCATTACGATTGCATTCTACCAACACGGATAAAAAACACATGATGAAATCCATCCGGAAATTGAAGGAGTCCTCATCACGGGCAACGTTAATCTTTTGAACCATTTGGGCTGGCGGGATATTTGAATAGTCATAACGGCTGCGCCATTGAACAACATGATTGTCTCTAGTCGGTAGTTTATTCCCTTCTACAAGCTTGGTCTTGCCAGATGGGACACCAAGTAACCGCTGTATGGATTCTGAATCAACATTGCACAGATCGAGTGCCAACTTGAATAGCCATGTAGTCAGGGGAAAAATGATCCACAACATAATGACCCAGTCTCAGTGGAATGGAATCCACCCTAAAGGTATGGAGTTGGCCAAAACCAATCTTTCTAACAGCATCCTTTTGCTTAAGACGGAGAATCTGAACACATCTAAAAAACTGGAAAGGCGATGATCGTGTCCTAAGCCCAAACCATTTGGTTTTTTTTAGGCTTCGAGGGGGGCTTCTTAAATCATCATGCTTCCTTTTATGAACAGGTTTCTTGCCATTCTTATTCTTTTTCAAACTGGGAGATTCAACTTCAGAAGCATTCATACCTATGGTAGGAAAAATGATTGAAGATAGTTAAACAAAATTTTATAATGTTCATAAAAGGAAAAAGTGCCACGTGAAGCACAATTACCGCCAAATCAGAAGGGTGAAGTAGAAGTGAATGAGAATTGAATCTAGAGAGAGAATGTAGTGTTTATTGATTTCAGAAAGTTACAAGTGTTTTAGTTGAGAGATACAAAAGTCCCTAATCTAGGTCCAAACTTGGGTATTTATAGGCCACCAGCTTCGCTTCTCTACCCTTTAGCTCGGATCTTGACACAGATCCCCGCCCTGCATATACCTGTAAAATCACTAACGATATCTCGAGGACTTAGATGCCCGATGGTCGGATATGAAGACACATCCGACAATCTCATCTACTCATCAAATGTAAATTAAAAAAAAAACAAAAAGACTCACTTGATCTCATTTTAGAATGGTATCTTTTCCGAAGGCTTCTTTTAGAAGAGTGAGATGATTCAATACAAGGGGATACAGGCTCGTCATCATTATTACCTACGTGTGATTAAAAGCATAAAAACAATTACATGTGCAGAAAAACACATTTTAGATAACGAAACGTAATAACGGTTTAATCTGCACTTGGTTCTTCATTGGTAGTTCCTTCATTGACGAGCTGCATACCCTTTCTACACTCATTGCTTCTCGAACCAACCTTAACAGCTAATATAGAGGAATCCTTGTCACTAGAATCAACAGGAATAGCGGTGTCCAACGTGTTACTAAAATGGCTCATGTTTTTCTGTCGTCCACTCCTTCTCAAAGGTGTATGTTTCCATGTAGATTGATTAGTTGGATGATACTTCTTTCTCTGCTTCTGATACGACATATTTTCAACGGAATCATCCACATGATATTCATCCAGATTTGTTTGGGCATTTGGTTCTGAAGACATCATATCAGATTGTTTGGATATTGAGAATACCTAATATTAAAAGATACAAATTTGATTAAATTTTAAATAACCAGCACATATAAGTAATAAGGGGGGGGGGGGGGGGATATAACCGATTACATATGTAGACATTATTTGCTTTAATCCGAACATATGTAAACTGCATAAAAAGATACAGAGTCTGTGTTTTCTGGCTTTAAATATAAAAATAACAAAATGAATCTAAAGTGTCAACATAATTGAGACAATATATATTACAGAATCGATGAACAACAAAATTTAAAAAATAATAATAATAACTGTAAAATACATGAAGAACATAAAAACAATAAAACATACCTTGTAAAGAATCAACAAGATTCGCGCAATCAACCTCAGTATCCTCGTTTGAAGTATCGAAAATAGGTCGTACAAGTATATTTAGAGAATCGGGAATAAAAGACAAATTTGTTCTTGGACAGATCACTGAGTAAACAGGAAAAACTATGAGCATCGACAAAAAGAAGTTACATTTAGGTGGGAAGAAAAAAACCCTAGAAATTGAAAAAAAACAACCGAATAGAGAGATTAAAAATTACCGATTAGTAGCGGTTGGCGTAGCAACGACGGGATTACATGGCCGACCATCCGGCTTTCCCTTGTCGGTGTCCATCGTAATTTTGGAGGAGACAGAAGATGAACAACGCTATGAACGAGTGCTACATGAAAGATGAAAAATAAGGAAAATCGCTTACGAACGTATTTAACAAAACATTGAGAATGGGGATAATCTTTAAAAATTAAAGGAAAATCTTATTTGGTTGAGATGAAGATCATAGAGTTGGGAATTCAAAAAAAAAAGGGTTGGAGGTAAAAGAAAGATAGTGTTGGGTGTGAAAGTGTACATGTTAGATGGATTTGACGGGAGAAGATGATAGGTTGGATGCATGCAGGGACGGTAGCAGGTGGTACTTTCTCATCAAATTATAAAATACCATTCTTACCATTTTGGTGAATATTGGTAAGTAATTGAGGTATTATAAAAAACCAAAAATGCTCAAAAAATATCAACCATTAGATGAGTGCAATCAAGGGCCCAGAATTAGTTTTTAAAGTTTTTCCAACTGAAGTGAGTTTTCATTCTACCATTTCTCTCTCTCTCTCTCTCTATATATATATATATATACAAGATGTTTCGATCGGCGCTCCGCGCCCGATGTGGTTGGATAGCAAGTCGTTGGAGCACCGCTCGCGCGTTGTGACGGATGCTGTTCATGTCATGTGTTGCATTGTCGATCATGACATCTTTGACATAAATAATCATTAACTACATTTGCAATCAAAAGTTCACCATTATTATAACAAACAACAAATACCTTCATTTGAAACCAAGTGATAATCAAATGCATAGCGATACGACGATACTTTTGAATATTTGTAGCCTTCATTCTACACCCTACAACTTGACTTTTAAAAGTCAAAATGGCTAATTTTCTATCCAAAAAATGCATAACACCTGATAGTTTCCCTTTTGGTTGTCAAAACAGCCAAACTGGAACACCAAAAAATTGACTTTCGAATGTCAAAATAGCTAGAAAGAACAAAACAAAAACCAACGAACAACTTAACAGTAAAAAATATAACTACAAACAACAGAGGTGGTGAGGGGGGTGAACCATACCTTTAACGATCCCTTCTATAAAAGGTTGTGAAATAAGAGCGGAGAAAGGGCCTGTAACTGAAGCAATACCCGAAAAGATAAATGAAACAAATGGCAACACTAAGAATGAAATTGATAACATAAACTATTGATATCAGGTAAGTACGTACCTATTTGTGAAGAGAAATTTTAGTTATAATAAAGAAGACGTAATAGTTGTACAAAAGTAATTTCCATTCAAACTCACAGCAAAGTTAGCATCTGTTTAAAACTGCTTTCATACATACACAACAAAGGAGAAACTTGCAAGGAACTTAAAATCTGTTCAAAATAGCTTTTATACCTTTCCATGGTTCTTTCTTCACTTTCTCTATTCTCTTACACTTTAAAATTCAATTTCTCACATTCCTAGAAAGAGATATCGAAAAACATCAAGACGCTTCTAAGTTTTAATTAAAAAAAAAATCTAGATCTTTGTATCAAGATGATTGAAGGTTCTTATGAATGGGTAATTCACTTGGTTTTTTGCTTTCAACCTAAGAAATATTATATGAATTTATGTTTTATAAAAAGTAAAAACATAAGCATGCCAAATCGACCGGTGAGGTGTTACAGGATCCGGTTAAAATGTATTCAGGTCAAAATGGACCTCGTGATCGTAATTATTTTTCTAGACTGATCTTGTCCATCAAAACACTTTGTGTTACCACATTGAGGAACTTGGACGACAAAACAATTAAAGGAGAAAGACGCAGGTAATTGCTTGTTTTCTGAATGAATATGTATATGGTGAGAAATAAACATATGCATACCTCGTTGATGCTATGATCTTGCAACTACATCCATTAGTAACTTGGATTCTACTCGCAAAAACGAATCATAGGGCAGAAGACTAAATCACAACAGAAAACTAAAATTACTAAATCACAGTAGGAAATAAAAATGATAACATAAAGATATAATTATAGAAGTAGTATCACTGCAGGAAATCAATATGATAACGAATCATATGCAGGGAATCAATATAAGAGCAAATCATATGTAGAAAATCAATATGAGAAAGAATCATAGGGCAAAAACCTTAAAAGCAACTATATATCAGCAACCTGTTTCAGAAAAGGTGGTTAGACATTTAATAGCTTGGGTTGGGTCTTAGTATCAGCAACTTGTTCACAAATACCTTTTAGCATGCAAAACAAACTAAAAAAATGTCATGCTCTTTCATAAAATCTCTGTTTTGATGCAAATGAAAAATATATAGCATAACTTTACCATCCAAATAAATACTAAGCACAATTTATGTAATCATATTACCTCATATGTATATGACAACACAATTTATGTAATCGTATTGTTTCCTTGATTTTTTTCAAGCCTCCCTAAAATCTCCAAAAAAGACGGCCTCGGGTTTATATCCCCTGTGCAACAGCTCTCTATTAGCCTAACAATGGAATTTCAAATGAACATGCTATATATGTACAAACATGTGCCTGTTGTTGCTGCTGTAACTTGTGATTTAATGAAATGCCATTTGTTCCTAAATCATTTGGCAATAAATGGTAGACCTAGATAAATAGCCTTTTTATCGAGCTCCTTAGCTACCCGACGCGCATAAATATAACCAATTGTATTCAACATGTTAACACCATTAGCTGCACAGGTGGCATAACTTAACATTAGACATATTTTTTATGATTTAAAGATTTGATTATTTGTTAATACATTGAACATAATATAAGAATACATCACCTGTGTTTATTAGCTTTGATACTTCAGCATGACTAACAAAATCATCTTTGTTTCCTTGCACATAATCATGGAGGCGTTTTTTAGTAATTCGATTAACTTTTCCTCCCTTTCCTTTTGCACAATCTGTTATGATCACACTTAGCTGACTAAAATTTACATAGCCAATTAATAAATGCTTAAAAAGAATACTACTGCTTGTTTATTTCCGGATTAATAAGTATGTTACACGTACGTACCCTCGTTTTTTCTAGCAGCTTATTAAGATAAAACTGCTCTCCTTCAGTGAAAATATCCAAAGAAGCCATTGTGCCATGGTAAGCTGGCCAATGTATTCTTCAAATAGCTCACTCCCAGAAAGCATTGCAAAGATTGCAGCAGGCTCAATGATTGCGTTACTACAATTAACACAGAGAAGATAGACTTAAAAGTTTGCACAAATCAACTAAATATATATCAAGAAGAAAAACATATATGAGCTCGTGCATGTATATTGTTCAATATATAATAACCTTTATATAATATAACTCCTATTTATAAGTAAACACCACAAAACTAACGCTGAGATACTGAGTTCCCATAAGCATCATAAGCTTGTCTTTGATCTGGATTACTCAATACTTGGTAATCCTAAAACCTGTGATAGAACATCAAATCTTTAAATAAAAAGATATATTGAAGAAATATTTTGTAAAAAAAATGCTAAAGGGTACACAAAAAACAAATACACACATTTAGGTTTTAGATGTAAGCGTAGTATTCGAAAACCCATCACTTTTCTTTCATTATAATAACAATACTTTAGTATTCTATTTTGACATTGATATACTAAACACAAACTGATATACTCAACACAAAGTTAAAATTTATTATATTAAGGCTGCATCAGTTTGACTTGAAGAGTCCAAATGTTGAAGATTTTAAACTTTTAACCTTCAAATAAAAAACGAAATGCTGTAATATTTATAGTTTACCTGAAAGCATGTATCTTTATTTATCCAAAGAAGAAACTGTTGGAATTACGGGAAATCTGGTCCAACTGCCTCAATCACATGCATCGTTTCTAATATAAGCAAACAAAACATGTTAGTACCAAACCTAAGAGAGCATCATGATGAATGAGTTTATAGTGGTTAGCATGTTAATCTTTGTTAAGGTGTAGAATAATACTCATAAAAGTCCAGCAATAGTGATAAGTATGTATTAAAATAGTCGAACAGATTTGAAAACTGTAAATAAACTAAACCTGATAGGAGCTACTAAATGTAGAGGTTGTACCTCGGACTCTTTCTTCCCAACCTATTTGACTGTGAAAAATAAGATGGAAATAAAGAACTATTATTTCAACTGCAGCTAATAAACTCAAGCATTATTCAAAATTATAAAGTAACTCACATATTCATCTTTATCAATCCTTGGAATTCACTTGAAGCTGCGCCAGTTTACAAAATCATGACACCAAAGGTAAAAAGATCAGCCAACATGAATGTGGAACAATTTAAAGATCACAAATAAAAGGCATTTGATGCAACTTCCATTGTATTTACCTTTAGATATGGATGATCACCTCCAATGGCTTGCGTTTTCATTGACCTATGGCCTACAAAGCAAATACAACATATAAAAAAGCATAATTATCAAAGTAAAAGAAAAGTGACATTTAAGTCCCCTAAAAAAGAAAAGATGTATAGTAAGTTTTCACCACACATGACAGGTGTAGAGCCAGGCAGAAGAAAACCAAGGCCAAAGAATCAGAAAACATATACCGCATGGCGTTTTGATTGGGCTATACTAATTTTTTACTACATAATTTTTTGTTTCAACTTCTAAACATCTTTTTTCTGCACAAAGAAGGACCATCAGTTATCTCAGTTTTTAATCTCCTAGGCTAGAGCTTGTACAAAGATGATGGTAAAAGTGGTCTCTTTAATTTCAATGTTGTAACCTATGGTGAATCCATTACTTATGTGAGGAAGAAACAAATATGGTGAACAGATCATGTTCCACCTGTTTGTATGTGGTATTTGAGGTACCCTTGATTTGAACGGGCATTTTTTTATTAATTTCTTCCAAGATCTCATTTACTAATTCATCAGACCATATTTTGTTTATTTTTTTGGCTTTATAATCTGTCGACACTTTTTTAAACGACATAAGAAGACACCCCTTCCCCAAACCAAAGCAATAATGTAATATCACAAAAAACGAACAAAGAACTCGTGCCAGTCCCTAAAACACATACATATATACCAGCACACCTAAAGAACAGAGGTGTAGAGGCAGACTAAAGAAAACCAACCCCAAAGGAGCACACCAAATAAATACATAATAAGTAATAAAAGGAAATAACACAGCCATGTTACCTCAAATCACACGAAACAGCTTGCGGTCTTTAACACCAACACCTACAGACACAAAAGCATAAGGTGTGAGTAACCATACAAACGCATAGAAAACCTGCGCTGTATCAACATGACGGAGGTAGCAAGAGTGTTGCCCTAATCCGCTCGTCTTCCTCTCGAGGAACAACACAAAGGATAAGAGTTGCAATTGACTAAACTTGAAGAGCAAATGGCGGCAAGGCGGAATAATGAAACTAAAGGCTTCGGAGAGAGATCCAATTCCGTCATGAGGCCGATCCATGCTTTGGACCCAAGAACATCACAAATCGACCCCTAATCAGTACATGTTTTGTCGGTTTAGCTTCCAATCGCCGCCATTCAAGGGCATTGCCACCTGATATGTTCAAAAGGGGTAAAAATGAGACATTCGTGTTACGAAAGGAGAAAAAAATGAAAAGATAGTGGTGGTCGGTTCTTACTTTTTCGTGGGTGTCAAACCCTAGCCGCCTTCTTCGAGCTCTAGTAAATCAAGAACATCTATAGATAAACACCTTTCACCATTACGACTTCTCTTAGATCTAACACATGGTGGCTAACGACGTCCTTCTACAGTGTGTAAATGGAGATGTGGGTAACCTTCATCTCTTAGGCAAACACCAAGAAGAATCTTCTCTTAGATCTAAAACATGGTGGCCTAGAAGAAGTATAGGTTCTGATGGAAAATAAAGAGATTGAGAAATGAGAGAGATAACGTGTGTTGCCAGACAAAGGACAAAGCAGGTATGGAGAGTCTCGGTTGAGTGAGGGAGCAGGTATGGACTCGTGTGCCTCCTCACGTGTACAAAGAAGAGCCAACGAAAGCAAGTAATCTATGCATCACGGATTGTACAAAACGCAATGAGAGTTGCAAATCAAACTTCCTAATATTTTATAAGGAAATAATAGAAAGGCTTGCATCGAGGACTTGTACCAAACGCAATAATAATAAAACACATTAAAATAAGCAATATAATATTAGAGTTATATTGATTTAGTAGTTGTATTTTGTTAAGGTTTTAGAATATATATATATATATATATATATATATATATATATATATATATATATATAGGGTTAGGATCCTGCGAAAACACATCTTTTTGTGAAAACTACGAAAACACATATTAAAACTCACGTAACTTTTTCATACGTTAACGATTTTTCATAAAATTTGCGCCAAAAGTCTTAGAATTACGTTATCTTTAAACCTGGAGCAAAATATTACAAAAAAAAAACTGAACGTTTTTTTTCCCGTGTGATGCACATGTGCATCATATAATTGAAAAAAGTTATAAAATGCTATTTTTTTCTTTAAATCTAAAGATAACACAACTATAAGATTTAGGGTGCAATTTCTTTTTAAACTATTAATGTATATCACATGTATGAGCGTTTTTTTTTGGTATAATGCACATGTGCATCATTCAATAAAAACGCAAAAAAAAATGATGAAAATATATGACATATGGTGCGACTAAGAAAAAAAAATATTAACTCATACTAAAAGTATGAGTTTTTTTTGTGATGCACATGTGCACCACACAAAAAAATATTTAAAAAAATAAAAAAAACGTTAAGTTTTTTAAAACTTTTATAGGATTAAAGATAATATAATTTTAAGACTTTTGGTGCAAATTTTTAAAAAAAATATTAACGTATGAAAAAGTTATGTAGGTTTTAAGATTTGTTTACGCAGTTCTCACAAAAAAAGGGTGTTTTCGCAGGATCCTTCCCCTATATATATATATATATATATATATATATATATATATATATATATATATATATATATATGGGTGGGATAAAATAGGAAATTGATTTTTCTTAACAAGAATAGGAAACACTAGAATTTTGACATGTGACACAATTAACAAATAAGACTAAGGACATTTTAGGCAAAAAAACAAATCAATAAAATAATGTTTTTTTAACGTAAAACAGTACAGTACATTTTTTATGCAAACTAGCAGAAATATACGTGCTATTTTACTTTAAAACAGTACAAATAATGTTGTCTTAACGTAAAAAAACACAAATAATATTGTCTTAATGTAAAACAGTACAGATAATGTGGTCCTAACGTAAAACAGAAGATATATAAAACTAGTACATTTTTAATGCAAACCAGCACAATTATATGAGTTGTTTTACTTAAAAAAACATTAAATGTGTTGGTTTAATAAAAAATAACATAGAAATAGTTGTTTGAATGTAAAACAAAACGTAGAATGCCAGTACAAATTAAATTGTTTAAATGTAAAACAACACAATTATTACAAAATAGTACGCTTTTTGGAAAACCAATACAAATATCACAAACTAGTACACTTTTTAAAAGTATTTTTTTTATGTTTTTTTATATATCAATACTATACTCAAATTAAAGAGAGAAAAAATGCCCGTTTTTATGATATAGTTTTTATAAAAAAATAATATTGTACGAAAAAAATAAACATTAAAGGAACACTTATAAAAGGCAATAAAAGAGGATATATAACAAAGATACCACCCATTCTTAATTTCTTGTTATTCTATTGTATTTTAATCTCAATCGTTGATTAGTAAAATTTAATGAAGGTCTCTTCTTATTATTTTTAGCTAAAATATGTTTTTAATGGATTTAACCCCTGAGAGGTTCAAATGAGAAGTTTGTTTTGGGTAAGAAGGATGAGAGGGAATTTCAGCCATTGGATCTTGATCTAATAAAAAAGGAAGGAGAGGTATTTTAGTCTTAGCCACTTTTGTTGACTTTTTATCTACTTCCCCCATTTTCTTTAAACATTTATAACTTTCACATACGACATTATTTTTAAAAAAAAATTACACCATAAAAACGAGCATTTTTTTATCTTTAAAACGCATATAGTGTTGCTATATAAAAAATGAAAAAAAAAAATTACTCTTTCGATTTTTGACACAGGTCATTGTGTCAAAAATGTTCAGATCATTGTGTCATTGTGTCGTCGTGTCAAAAGTATATATAGTGTTGCTATATATAAAATTAAATACTCTTTCGGTTTTTTGCAAAATATGAAATAATGATCTGAACATTTTGACACATCAATGTGTCATCGTGTCAAAAGGTTCAGATCATTGTGTCATTGTGTCGGCGTGTCAAAAGTATATATAGTGTTGCTATATATAAAATTAATTACTCTTTCGGTTTTTGGCACCATATGAAACAATAATCTGAACATTTTGACACATCATTGTGTCATTGTGTGAAAATGTTCAGATCATTGTGTCATTGTGTCGTCATGTTAAAAGTATATATATTGTGCTGCTATATATAAAATTAAAAAAAATTACTTTTTCGGTTTTTAACATTATATGACACAAATGATCTGAACATTATGACACAATATGACACAATGATCTGAACATTTTGACACAATGACACAACGACACATGACACAATGATCTGAACATTTTGATATAATCGAAAGAGTAAAAAAAATTAATTTTTTATATAGCAACACTATACGCGTTTTAAAGATAAAAAAACGCTCGTTTTTATGGTGTAATTTTTTTAAAAAAATAATGTCGTATCTAAAGGTTATGAAGGTTTAAAAAATGGGGGGAATTTGATAAAAAGTCAAAAATACGCTTCCATCTTTTATTTTGTTTAGTTTTTCTCTCTAATTTACCCAGAAAAATTTTAAGCCATAGATCTTCATTTAATTGAAGATCTAATGGCTATGATTCTTTCTTATCCTTCTTATCCAAACTAAACTTCTCACAATAACCTCACCCCTTAACCCCTATATAAATATAAATATAAATATAAGATATAGATACATATAGATCTATATATAGATATGGATAAGTAATTATTTAATACATTAGTAAATGTAATAATGTGCAATATATGTAATGAGATCATATAAAATTCGTAACAATATATAATAAAATAACTCTACTAATTCTTGAGCTAATATTTTAAATCATAAAGAACCTAAAATGCAGACAAAAACAAATCTTTCCTAAATCCAAATCCTCATGTTCACATTTGATCCATGTACTTCTACTTCCCTACTTTCCTATTTAAACCGTCAACATGATTTGGAACTCACATTCCGAAATCTTTTATCTTCAACCTCACTAATGATCATGTCTTTAACCATCATCCTCCATGTCTTCATCTTCATATTTGTTGCTAGGTTTCTATACAACAAACTTTCCACCAACTCACATCCATTACCCCCTGGTCCTACCCCTTTGCCATTTTTCGGATGCATCATCCAAATGCTCCTAAACAAACCAACTTTTCGTTGGATCCATAACCTTATGGACAAATTTGACACCCGAATCCTCTGTGTTCGATTAGGACCATCAACCCATGTCATTGCGGTCTCATCTCCAGACATTGCATGTGAGTTCCTCAAGAAACAAGATGAAATATTCATTTCAAGACCTAATGCCATGTCTGCATGTATGATTAGTGACGGTTATCTCACTGCAATCATGTCCCCATTTGGAGATCAATGGAGGAAGATGAAAAAAGTTATAAACCGCGAGATGCTTTCACCGCCAATACACAAATGGTTCCAACCTAAACGCGACCAAGAAGCTGATCAATTGCTTAGATACATTATGAATCAAATGAAGAAGCAAGATGGTAAAGATGAAAGTGGGTTAATAAATGTAAGAAGTTTGAGCCAACATTTCTTTGGGAACGCGATGAGGAACATCATTTTCGGGAAAAGGTTATTTGGGAAAGGAATGGAAGATGGAGGGGTGGGTGAAGAAGAAACTGAACATGTGGATGCTCTTTTTATCGTCTTGAAGTATCTTTATGCATTTTGTATAAGTGATTATTTTCCATGGTTAAGAGGGAAGGCTGACCTTGATGGACATGAAAAGATCATGAGGACAGCTATTGAAACTGTTCGAAAGTATCAGGATCCATTGGTCGATGAGCGAATTGAAATGTGGAACAATGGAGACAGAAAGGAAAAATGTGACATGCTTGATGTTTTTATCAATCTTGAAAATCCTAAGCTTACTCCAGAGGAGATTAAGGCCCAAATTCTTGTAAGTCCCTCACCATTTATTTCTATTTTATAAATGTTTTACATTTGCTTTTTCTAAAGCTAATGTTTGTGTGTTATCAAATTTTAGGAGCTAATGATTGCCACAATTGATAACACGTCTAACGCAATAGAATGGGCAATGGCTGAGATGATCAATGAGCCTTCGACCCTAAAAAGAGCAGCCGAGGAATTGGATCAAGTAGTAGGTCGCGAAAGGCTAGTCGAAGAAGGAGACGTGCCCCAACTCAATTACATAAAATCATGCATCAGGGAAGCTTTTAGGTTGCACCCTTTTGTATCTTTTCTTCCACCCCATGTTTCAATAATGGATACTACTGTTGCTGGTTACTTTATACCCAAGGGTAGCCATGTTATCCTAAGTCGATATGGGCTGGGAAGGAATCCAAATGTGTGGGCAGATCCATTGCGGTTTGACCCAGAGCGGCATCTTCGTGAGGAAGGAAAACAAGTGGTTCTTTCTGATGATGAGCTAAAGTTGATCTCGTTTAGCACAGGGAAACGTGGTTGTCCTGGAGTAACGCTAGGCACAATCATGACTACAATGTTGCTAGCAAGAATGATCCAGGGGTTCACGTGGGAAGCGCCGGGTAACGAGAAGTCCATTTCACTTGTCGAAAATCATGATGATATTTGCTTGGCTAAACCACTTGTGGCAATTGCCAAGCAACGGCTGCCCGGGTACATGTATCCTGCATGTTGACGAGAAGTATTTGGGGGTGCAACCGTATATATTATCACATAAGTGTTCCCTTGTTTTGTTTTTTAGACCATAAAATATCATAATTAAGAGCATCATCATCTATAATGGTATTTGTATTTCTATAAACATAAATAATCTTAAATAAATTTGGTGTAACTTTATTTGTTTGTGTTCGCGTTCTAAAAACCTACGTTTTATAAGTTGTTAGGATAGTGTTACATTGTGATTGGACCATTGGGCTCCACAGGTTGGATGCCGTGAGTAGCATCGGTAACTATTTGTTTATGAGAAAAAGACGGAAATGGTCGTGTTGATCGTTTTTTGTCACATTTTAGCCCTCTGAAAAGTCAAAATCACTTTATGGCCCCCCAACTACGGTCATCGATAATCCCACGCAAGAGTCACACAACTGTTCTCTCGTTCAATGAAAATTTGCCACGTCACCCAACATAGCTGTGACAATCGTGCTTTGTCTGACAGTGACCCTATATACGGAGACACTGTCATGGTTGTGACAACCTTCTGACACGATTGTCACGGTCGTCGCCTAGCGTCGTTTGATTTTTTTTTAAATGGAAAATGAGGGAATATAAAGGTCCACAGCCATTATTTTTATTTGTTTTTTTTCCTTTACACACCATAGTTTCGCATTATAAATACCAACTTCACCACCACATTATTTCCTACCACATCATTTTTCCTACCAGATCATGGCTTCTTCTTCTTCCTTCGCTACTAGTAACAATAAATGTAAGGTTTTTAAAGTTGATTTAGATCGAAACGTGTTTTGCTATCATGACATTGTTGTTGTAAAACGAATTGCTGGAAGAAATACTAAAAATGAAAGACAGGAATCTTATGGATGTCCTTATTAGCCCGTAAGTTTAATTTATACTTAAATTGTGTTTGTTTTATTTTGTCCATTTATATAGCTGATTTTTTCACTAAAATTTTATAAGTCCGACACTGTAACTTGTTCATGTGGAAAAAAGATGTTGATGAAACATTTGCTAGTGGAAGAAGGCTGTTTAATTTGAAAAATCAAGCGTTAGAGTTGAAGATTTCGAACTTGGAAATTGAGAAGATGATGTTGGAAGAAGAACATAAAAGTTTGAAACTTAAGTTGAAAAATTCAAATGTACCAAGTAAAAGGTATGTAATTGTGTTTCTTATTGTCTTCATTGTTCTATGGTTTTCGAGGCATGAATAAAAAAACGAAGTTTAGTAAATGTGTTAGTTATTCTGATTAAAAAAACTAATGAAAAAATGGTAATATAACGACGGTCGCCACGACCGTCAACTTGGGCAGCACGACCGTCTAAACACTTGTAAGTAGGGTTGTTAATCGGGTCAACCCGATCGGGTTTCGGGTTATTAGGGTCTGGTTAGTCGGGTTTTTCTAAAAACAAATCTCACCCGCAACCCGACCCTATTATGATACGGGTTAGTAGGGTTCGGGTTAATCGGGTTTCGGGTTATTAGGGTCGGGTTATTCGGGTTAGTCGGGTTTTACATACAAACACATTCTTTGGTTCCAGTTTGGTTTCGCGTTTTAAGAATCATGAATATATTGCATTCAGTTAAAGAACTAAAAAGGGATTAATAAGGGATTAACTTTAGTATATTGCATTTATAAGTTAAGCACCAAAATCTCAACTAATATATGTAAGAATCATAAAGTATGAGTTTTCTCGATTGCAACTTTGTTTAAATGTTCCAGGTACTTTGAATGTGAAGTCATTACAAACAACTATAGTTGATTCATGAAGTCGGTGTAGAATTTCTTAACATTTTGTCATAGAAAACATAGACTTCAAAAAAAGATTTGATCAAGCAAAGATAGATCAACAGACAAATTCATAGATTAACACCAAGTTACAGATTAATCATTATATAGATTAATAAATTAATTAACATACTAATAAATAATAATTATAATGTAAGAATAGAGAATTAAGAACTTAAAAAAAAATAATTTATTCATGTAGGTGATGTGACGCCCACTCCTAGACTTGGCCCTAGGAGCGGTCACGCATCGGATTTACTCATGAACAGAAGGTACATCAGAGATAACTAAAGCAGCGGAAATAAAAACTTTTATTCATATGCCAAGTATTACATAGTAAGAGAGACAAATACAAAAGAGAAATAAACATCTCCACGCCAGTTCTCAAAAATGTCTTCTCTTGATAGCTTGACATTGTCTTGATAGTATATGCCACCTAGTTCCTGCTCACATCTCAGTCTTCCCTTTTCGATCCGAAGGTCCAGCCTCATCTGACATACATAACTTAACAAGTCAGCTTACGCTGGTGAGTTCTACGTTTTGGGAAAACTTTACCTTTCGAAGGCACTTAGGTTTGTCAAACACATTTCTGCAATTAGACAATCAAACACAAAGCATATAGCACATATATTCACATATTCTAACCTTGTGAATAAACTAACCTTCTGTTGCTTTGTCATCCTTGTCTCATATTAAATTTTATCTTAGGGAAATAGTGTTTCTACTTGCTTTACGAACACATCGTGTAGCAATGGTCCCTTTAGTTTTGACACTATATAGCTTTGACGCTATCTGGCTTTGACGCCACTTTAGCTTTGACGCTTTCTGGCTTTGACGCCGCTTGGTTTTGACACCATTGGGACAACACTATTTAACTTCTTGTTTCAGAAGCCCCTTACCCACCAATCTTTTCTCGATTACCATCATTAATCTATTCTACTAGAAACATTGAAATGGCAATTTATCTTCCTCTAATCATCACCATACAAACAATACATATAACATGCAATTATATCAATTGAGAGT
>JBCNJP010000025.1:23536399-23591526 GCA_039602395.1 Deinandra increscens subsp. villosa
GGGTCGAATGAATCCTTTATCCAGCAATTCTTGCAACTGACTGGATAATTCTTGCATTTCAGAAGGGGTAAGGCGATAGGGAGAACGGGCTACAGAGGCAGCACCTGGAACAAGATCGATTCGGAACTCTACTTGCGTAGCCGGCGACTGGCTTGGCAATTCTTCGGAGAATACTTCAGGAAGTTCGCGGGCGATGCGAACATCCTTCAGAGACTTCTCTTTTGATTCCTTCTTAGCGACGTGTGCCAAGATGGCATGACCTCCCTTACGAAGATATCTACGAGTTCTTACACAAGATACAATATCTAGCTTGGCTCCACTCTTTTCACCTTGGATGAATAGAGTTTCACCACTTTCTAATGAGATTTTGACTTGCTTGTGATGACAAACAATTTTTGCACGGTTCTTTGACAACCAATCCATGCCGATTACGATGTCATAATTCCCCAAGTCGACGGGCAACAAGTCAATGCTAAACGAATGATCGGAAAGACACAAAGAGCAATTTCGGTAGACCTTGTCGGTTTCGATTAAACTACCATCTGCTAGTTCTACGGAGTACTTAGTGTCTAACGTACTTGGGGTGATTTTAAAGGCAAAAATTAGTGGACACAAAGCTTTTCTCGGATCCAGTATCAAACAAAACAGAGGCATAATAATCGTTGAGGATGAACATACCAGTGACAGTGTTTGGGTCCTGTTAGGCTTCTCCAGCATTCATCACAAAGGTTCTTCCACGGGCAATTCCAACAGCTTGATTTTTCTTTGGACGATTGATTCTTTATGCGTCCAATAGCTCCAAAACCGTAACAGGTTCTGGAAGGGCAGTCTCTGACCATGTGACTTTCCGTCTTGCAGTTGTTGCAGTACACGTTACTGCAATCCTCGGCATGATGAAAGTTACATTTTGAACACAGTGGCAGGTTCCCTGTGTAGCCAGACTTCTTTGTTTCTAGAACAGAAGTAAAGGCAACAAAAGCCTTGATTGGTTCAAGGGCTTTTTCAGGTTGCTTCTCTGGTCGCTTCTCAGAATTCTCCTTGACATGATGATCGCGCTTTCGTTTATAGTCGAACTTCTTTCCAGAAGAAGAAGAAGGAGGACAAACATCAATAATAAGTTTTGACTCGGAGGTATTCCTAGCAAAGGATGCACCTTGGCGTGTAGCCTGGTAGGTCAGACTATGTGCCAGACGGACGGTGCCTTGCAGAGTGGTTGGGTTGGAAGACATCACATCCACTTGAATATTGGGAGTCATAACGCGCGAATTTTTCTTGTACAATGGTATCACCATTGTAAGACAACGGTGGGTGAGTTCTTGAAAACGCTAAGTGTAGTATTAAGCTTTGATCTTTGCGCAAGTCAGACACTTACCAACGTATGTGGTAATTTCAGCCTTCGTGTTAGGCCACCAATACAACTCTTTCAAACCATAATCCCTCGTATCAGGACCGGGATGAATATAATACCTAGACCTATGGGCTTCATCTAGGACCAATTTCTTTACAGAACCGAAATGTGGCATCCAGAGTCTGTCCTTAGAGTAGAATGCAACGCCAGGCTTTTCGACTAAGGAAGGTGAGGTTAGATTGGATGGTTAGTCCAAAGGAATGAACACGAAGAGGTTTTACTCGATCCTTCCTGCCTAATGCGTCGGCGACTACACTAGCTTTACCGAAATGGTAACGGATTTCACAATCATAATCGTTGTGTAGTTCTTCCCAACGACGTTGTCTCATGTTAAGCTCTTTTTGATTGAATATGTGCTGAAGACTTTTGTGGTCAATGTATGTCGTACACTTTGTACCATAAAGGTAATGTCTCCAGATCTTTAGAGCAAAAACAACAGATATAGTCTTTTCAAACCATGAATAAGACCTACGGCACCCTCAGTACCCTTAAAGTTGATGGACTTACAGTTCATAAGTTCCTGGTAATACATTCTCGGGCACCTGAAATGTCAGGCATAACCTTGAAAACAATTCTAGGAAATCATTTTCTCGGGTTTCCAGCTTTTATCGGGGGAAATCTTACCACAAGGGGAACCCTCATGGTGTCTTCCAGCGGCACGGGCAGCTTCATTAGCGGATATAGCATCAACGATGTGTTGGGCGACTAGAACCTCGATTTACAGCGTTCAAAGGGGCAGGTGGAGGTGAGGGAGCTCGGTTGTTCAACGGAGAACAGCAGAATGGTCTCCTCCACAGCTAGCATACGTTTCTCGAAAGACTCCATCGTTAGCATAAAGGTAGTGATATCACAGAAGACATCAGTCATGTTGGCATGCAACGAATCCATAGCATAGCCATCGGCAGTAGGTTGGTCCTCGATCGCAGAGAGTCGTGAATCGAGAGTCTGCATAGTATCATATGCTAGCAAAGAACGAAGCTCGGAAATCACACGACGAATGGCATCATCGTGATCGGTCAAACGAGACGGAATCGAAACAAGATCAGGCAGAAGAACGGGAATGACATCTAGAATAGTGGAAATGCGAGCAGTAACAGAGGCGAAGGACTCTCCGACTTCGTGAATGGAAGGAACAACTGGTGGATTAGATATGCATTTCCTTTTTGGGGTAGGCTCGTCAACAGGGGTTGAAGTCACGGAACGAAGCGTCCTTGGTGTGAACTTAAGCCTAGGGCCTACTGTACTAAAACGGTACAAACGGTGCGATGGTTCCGGGTCAACAGAAGAATGGTCAACAAAATGGACAGACGGAATAGGCTCAGGTATGTTAGGAATGGAAACAATGGGGTCAAGAACATACATAATAGCTAGAAGAGGGAAGAATGTAGCAGGAACAGGCTCGACGGGGTCATCATTAATCTTGTCGTCAGACGTGATATGATCCTACATGCTCATGGGCGAAAGTAGACGAGGTGAGTGCTCCTGAACTGGTACGGTCTCTGGGACAGGAGTCGACGGTGTATACTCCGGTGAACCAGGTACGTAGTCAGATGAAGATAGTGCGTAATTGGGCTCTGGCTCAGAGTTCGATGGTATCACGATAATCTCCTTGTTTGCCATGATGTGACGATTCCAAGTTATAACTATAATATATAATAATATATTAAGCAATTATCTCAGACAATAAGGCATAACAGTTTGCAGGTTAGCACACATACAAGGCAATGCATGAATGCACACACACGAATGAATGATGCAGAGCTTAGGTTATAGACTAGGTGCAGACCGATGCATCCTAATTCACTATAACCATGTCTCTGATACCACGTCTGTCACACCCCGAGAATGGCTGAATGTAGGCATGTGACTGATTTGGCATCATGGTCATGGTTATGAATGATTGACATCTAAGTGAATGTTTAGAAAAGTCATTTGTCTTTCAAAAACATAATTCTTAAACATTTATTTAAATATTTAAAACAGTGGCAGCGGAAAATAGTAGTGGAAGAACATGTTAAGTTTCAAAAGACAACGATATGAGATTTTAAATCATGACAACCCTAAGGTGTAATGTGACTAAATCTCCCAAGTGAAATGCATGAACACACGGCAAGCAGACCATGATATGAGACAAGCAGGATCTATGTAGAAAGACATTGAATTGCATCCTTAATCACATGAGAATTCAAGAAATTAAAAAAGTCAACAGAATTGTTGGTGAGTTCACAGGTTTGATGACACATGAAAATGTTTGAACGGTGTTTGAATCAATGTTTGAAACAATGTTTGAAATGTTTGGCCGTCATGATATTATTTTTGTTGACTCTGATGTTGTAAGGATCAAGCATGAACCTTGAATTCAAAACTAACTGTTTACCCACTCCTGGTGTCCAACCCCATGTACACCGAATGACTAGAATAACTAATGTACCCCTTGACTATTTTCGTGGAGTCAGGACTGGAGCGACCAAGTCGGGGCAGGGTCGTCAACCCAAATAGATCTACTCACAAGCTATCGTTTCGAATGAACTAATTGAATTCAATTAATAGTGGGACTTAGGCATATAACATGAATCAACATGAATACACAGATTGGGGTTTATGAAAAGAACATGCAATCAGTACGTCTTACAGAAATCATAATATCAGACAAAATGAAATTTGAATTGGCATTCATTGAATTCTTCCCCATAGTTTAGAAAATAGAAATAAGTAAAAGGGGCCGTGAAACTCACTTGATATGAAGATGGACTGACAGATATGAATTGAGTGAAGTAGCCTAGCAAGCGTCTACAATGTAATATTAAGACGTCTTAGGGTTTGGCTAAATTGGGTAAGTAAATACGTCACCCAATGTCCGATGCTAAGTCTTGACAGAAATTACCGGATGACATTGATGGAAATCTTGAATTATTATTTGTTGGAAAACAAATAATATAAAGTTATGAAAATAATTATTTATTTGAATAAATAAATAATATTTGGTTTTTCGCGTATAGAAAATATTATATTGAATTATATACTTATTTTCACGAATGACACGAAAAAAATATATATAAATATTTGTTGTTATTAAATATTTATAAGGTTTTATAAATAAATTCTTTCATTTATTTAAGGTTCGGACACACGTTTTCTACCGCGCGTCAATACACTGTATTAGTTGCGTTCTTATGAAAAATCATTTGACACATAAAACTATATTTATTTTTATGAAATAGTGATTCCAAAATATAAGAGTTTATATTTTGTAAAGTTTGAACGTTGGTTTGTCCGATGGTGAGCCGGTCTCATCGATTTGACCGTAATGACTTGTTCTATGATGTTTCGAGTTTCCTAAGAACTTAGGAAATGTTTATGAGGCTGTTTTAATGTGGTTTATGGTTTTAAGTTACCAAGTTTGTCGGCAGTGGTTTAACTTGCAAAAATCAGTATTTTTGAGTTACCGAAAGTCACAGTTTTTGTCCGGTTTTCCTCTAAAACATTATTTTCCATTTTTGAACTTCATGGAACATTTTTATACATAAAAATGATCACATTTTAGGTTCTGGACCAGAACTATATTGTGTCTGGATTTTTATATTAAATATGTTAGAAAACTTGTATTTCGGGTCCTGAATATCCCGTTTTTGGACGTGTAATGTTTTGGGTCTAAATGTGACTTTTAAAATCTTGTAGGTAATTTATGAACGCACATTTCTAAAGCCTCAAACACGTCATAAGATTTTTCATGGTCATTTTTAACATAAAATTCATATTATATGATTTTTAAGTCATAAAAATCATTATTTGAAATATATCTTTATGTTTAGTATTTCTTTTAACAAAATAGCATTTTATGTTTTATAAAATGTCCATTATTACTTATTTTTTTTTCTAAAAATACTAAACAAGATATAATTTGTAGGATTTTATGTGGGCTTTCAATACATATTTTATGACACACATTTTTCTAGTGTCACATTATGTAACACTTTGAAATATATTTATTTTGTCAAAATATATGCCTATACTTATAAACCATGACTTTTCATCAAAACAAGCATATACTAATATTCTTAGAATGTCATGTTTCATAATGATTTTTGTTATCTTTTTACAACATAATGTTACTTATGTTAAGACATAATCATAATCACAATTATTTTTCAAAAACCATAAGTGTACTAATTTCCATCAAAGTGAACATATAGTAACTAACAACATGGTTTTGTTAGTCAACCATCAAGCATTAACATCAAGAACTTGTATGAACATGGATTATGTGATAAAATTTATGAACAAAATTAAAAGATAAAACACAAGGAGTGAATGATTCTCACTTAAGCTTTATCCGGATCGGTTATGACTTAAGTGGGCGTTGATTAGCTTCCGGGTTAAGCTCCTAAACCCACCCTTGATCTTTGTTTTAGGATGATGATGATGAAAGGATGAAAGGATGAAAGGAACATCATGGATTTTGATAAGAAACAAGAGATTAGATTATGTGTTTAGAAAGATTTGAAAGAAGGAATGAAAGAATGATGGTGAACTAGGAATGTTTGATGAATTACCTTGACTAGAGATGTGATTAGAAGCTTAGATTGAGTATTAGAATGGTAGAAATCTACGGTGGTGGTGGCGGTTTATGGAGGGCCGAGAGCTAGGAGAAAAGAAAAAGAGAAAGTGTTGGTGGGTTTTTGAAATGTGAAGGTGAGAATGAGGTGAGTTAAGTGTTTAAGTAATAAGTATGTGGCTTAGTTTTGGGAGTCTAGCCGTGAACAAAGAAGGGAAGAGGAGGAGTGAATGGACCAAGGTCTTGAACCTCTTGAACCTTGGTTTGGTCTTCCTTGTTCCCACTTGGTTTGCTTGATGTAGAAATGAGCTAAAGTGAGGGTGTTTAGTGGAGGTGCACCAACCGGTTGAAAGAGGGGAGGAAAGGGAGACAAGGGAGCAAGATGGTGGCTAAGGAGACAAAAATGTTGGGTGTGTAAGTGGTCACAAGATTTGCCCAATGGATCTTGGGTTTGGTTGTGTACTTTGGCCAACAAAGTGTTTAATATCAAGCATTCATGTTTAGGAATCTAGGAACAAACATTAATAGGCATGTGATGGTTTTTAAATAACAATCTTGGACTTGGTTGAGTGTTTGGTTAGTATCGATCAAGAGAAAGGAGGAAGGGAAAAGAAGTGTATTGGGAAAGAAAGAAAAAGAAAGTAGGGTGTTGGGTTCGAACAAAGGGAAAATCGGAAAAAGAAAAGAAAGGAAGAAGGGCGATGGGGGGATGAACTCGGGTCCGAAAGGAAAAAGAAGAGAAGAAGAAACTCGGGTTCGGGTGGCCCAAAAGGAAAGAAAAGAAAGAAACGGGCCGATGGACTGGGCCAAATCGGACCGAAGAGAAAAAAAAGAAATGGGTCGGAAGAAAGGAAAGAAAAAAAAAGAAAAGAAATGGGCCGGTAGGCCCATTGGGCTCACTGGGCTGAACCGGGTCTCGGGTCGGGTCGGGTTGAGTCCGGGTTGATCCAACGAGTCCAATGACATTTCGTTTGAGTCAAAAGGATAGACGAGAGAAAAGTCGGTTATTAGCTCGAGAACGAATGATTTATATTTATATAAATCAATAAAATAAAAAATAAACGAATAAGTGTCGCGTTTAATTTCGAGTGAACGGGAATGTCACATGTCTTGATGTTTGATGATTTTGTGAACGTCTCTTTGATGTTTTTGAATGGTCCGAAATAAGTTTTGTTCGACACGAACATTAATTGTTTTGAATTTTTGACGTTTTAAATCTAAACGAATATTTAGATTATTAAGTGAGAATAAAGTGTTGTTTGAATAAAATGACTGAGTTTTATGAATATAAAACTTTGTTCTTTTTTTTTTAAATGAACTCGTCATTTGAATAAACGGCTTGTTTTGAATACGTTACGACATAACGTAATGTTATGAAAATATAAAATGAATATTTTATATTTTTATTATTGAAGTTCCATCCTGAATTGACACGGAACTTTAAGTTGATTTCCACTACGGGTAAGTATTGTCGGACCTAGATTGTCTACGTTTACACGCAAGTTCACCTAATTTGAGTAAATTAAGCCTAATGCACATAGATAATCAAATAATTGCACGTTAATATAATATTAAAGTAACCTGGAATATACGGGTTGTCACATACTCCCCCGGTTAGAGAAATTTCGTCCCGAAATTTAGTCTTGAACACCGGAGTTGTCATCATTGGCAAAGAGATGCGGATACTTTTAACACAATTGATCTTCTCGTTCCCATGTGTATTCAGGACCTCGACGTGAGTCCAACGAACTTCCACAATAGGAATCCGACTTTGCTTTAATCGCTTAATCTCACGGTCGCAGATTTCAGTAGGAGTCTCGATACAACGAATACGATCGTTAATCTCAATCTTGTCTATAGGAATGACAGTAGATCCGTTAGACAGACACTTTTTCAAATTGCTGACATGAAATGCATCGTGAACTTTTCTAAATTCGGGTGGCAACTGAAGATGGTATGCTACTGGTCCAATCTCTTTAATGATTTCAAAGAGAACAATGTAGCGATGGTTTAACTTATCATGCTTTCCAAAACGATTAACACCTTTCCATGGTGCTACGTTCGGAAGTGAATAACACCTTTCAAGGATCGCGTGATCCAAGGATTGCCACGGGTATACGAATGAAAGGAAATTGATAGGCCATCAAGAATGGTTCTTTATGAAGATGAGCGTTAGTCATTCAGATGTATAGGATTCTGAATTTGAAGTTGTAGGCTTGGCATAATCACTCACGCAATAAGTTCCACTAGGATTTTCATGCAGTTCAGATTACAATTATGTGTGCACCCACAATTGTGATTTGTCTTGCATGATCAGCCTAGGTTTCACCCATTATGAGTTTTCTGCTCTTGTCAGAACATAAAATGTGTCGGGGACACTGTTAAGCTCATGAGATAGCTTGGGCTGATTAGCTATCGGTCAGATCCTTACTAGCATCTCGAAAGTTCTAGATCACATTAGTGACAAGATTGCGGCTTTAAATTTTAGTATGATAGCTGTTGCTATCTGAAAGCTCAGCTAAAGGTAGATGGTCATCCAAACCATTACTAAAATCAATTACACAGGCACAAAACGTGTCCTAAAGGGTTTGAATCGTTCTGCTCGCTTTGACCACCCGTTTGTGGATGATAGGCTGTACTCGTGTCGATACGAGTACCCAAAGCGTTCTGAAGAGATTTCCAAAATCTAGCGGTAACACGAATATCTCGATCAGAGATGATAGAAACAGGTACTCCGTGGCGAGATACCATTTCTTTCATGTAGATTTTGGCAGGTTGCTCGGTGGTATAGAATTCCTGGATATGTAGGAAGTGAGCAGACTTAGTCAAGCGATCTACGATTTTCCAAATCGCATCATTTTTGGATTGGGTCCTTGGCAATTTGGTAATGAAATCCATGGAGATTTCTTCCCATTTCCATTACGGGGTTTTAGGTTGAATAAGTAAACCAGAGGGCTTTTAGTATTAAGCTTTGACCTTTGCGCAAGTCAGACACTTACCAACGTATGTGGTAATTTCAGCCTTCGTGTTAGGCCACCAATACAACTCTTTCAAACCATAATCCCTCGTATCAGGACCGGGATGAATAGAATACCTAGACCTATGGGCTTCATCTAGGACCAATTTCTTTACAGAACCGAAATGTGGCATCCAGAGTCTGTCCTTAGAGTAGAATGCAACGCCAGGCTTTTCGACTAAGGAAGGTGAGGTTAGATTGGATGGTTAGTCCAAAGGAATGAACACGAAGAGGTTTTACTCGATCCTTCCTGCCTAATGCGTCGGCGACTACACTAGCTTTACCGAAATGGTAACGGATTTCACAATCATAATCGTTGTGTAGTTCTTCCCAACGACGTTGTCTCATGTTAAGCTCTTTTTGATTGAATATGTGCTGAAGACTTTTGTGGTCAATGTATGTCGTACACTTTGTACCATAAATGTAATGTCTCCAGATCTTTAGAGCAAAAACAACAGTTTCGAGTTCGAGATTGTGAGTCGAGTAATCCCTTTTATGAGGTTTCAATCGTCGATGAACACAATAACAAACTTCTCCAAGTATGGCCTGCACACCTAATTCACCTAGTCTATGAATATGGCTGGTGCGTTTGTCAAGCCAAACGACATCTCTAAAACTCATAGTGACGATAACGGTTTCTGAAAGCAGTTCTTGCAATGTCTTCCTCACGAACTCTCAACTGATGATAACCGGACCGCAGATCAATCCTTGAAGCCGGTCGAACGGGTCGCCGATCCTTAAAAGTGAGTAACGGTTCTTCACAGTCAACTTGTTCAGCTCGCGATAGTCAATACAGATGCGAAAAGATCCATCTTCCCTTTTAACGAAAGGAACGGGAGAACCCCAGGGGGAGCAACTGGGTCGAATGAATCCTTTATCCAGCAATTCTTGCAACTGACTGGATAATTCTTGCATTTCAGAAGGGGTAAGGCGATAGGGAGAACGGGCTATAGAGGCAGCACCTGGAACAAGATCGATTCGGAACTCTACTTGCGTAGCCGGCGACTGGCTTGGCAATTCTTCGGAGAATACTTTAGGAAGTTCGCGGGCGATGCGAACATCCTTCAGAGACTTTTCTTTTGATTCCTTCTTAGCGACGTGTGCCAAGATGGCATGACCTCCCTTACGAAGATATCTACGGGTTCTTACACAAGATACAATATCTAGCTTGGCTCCACTCTTTTCACCTTGGATGAATAGAGTTTCACCACTTTTTAATGAGATTTTGACTTGCTTGTGATCACAAACAATTTTTGCACGGTTCTTTGACAACCAATCCATGCCGATTACGATGTCATAATTCCCAAGTCGATGGGCAACAAGTCAATGCTAAACGAATGATCGAAAAGACACAAAGAGCAATTTTGGTAGACCTTGTCGGTTTCGATTAAACTACCATCTGCTAGTTCTACGGAGTACTTAGTGTCTAACGTACTTGGGGTGATTTTAAAGGCAAAAATTAGTGGACACAAAGCTTTTCTCGGCTCCAGTATCAAACAAAACAGAGGCATAATAATCATTGAGGATGAACATACCAGTGACAGTTTTTGGGTCCTGTCAGGCTTTTCCAGCATTCATCACAAAGATTCTTCCATGGGCAATTCCAACAGCTTGATTTTTCTTTAGACGATTGATTCTTTATGCGTCAAACAGCTCCAAAACCGTAACAGGTTCTGGAAGGGCAGTCTCTGACCATGTGACTTTCCGTCTTGCAGTTGTTGCAGTACACGTTACTGCAATCCTCGGCATGATGAAAGTTACATTTTGAACACAGTGGCAGGTTCCCTGTGTAGCCAGACTTCTTTGTTTCTTGAACAGAAGTAAAGGCAACAAAAGCCTTGATTGGTTCAAGGGCTTTTTCAGGTTGCTTCTCTGGTCGCTTCTCCGAATTCTCCTTGACATGATGATCGCGCTTTCGTTTATAGTCGAATTTCTTTCCAGAAGAAGAAGAAGGAGGACAAACATCAATAATAAGTTTTGACTCGGAGGTTTCCTAGCAAAGGATGCACCTTGGCGTGTAGCCTGGTAGGTCAGACTATGTGCCAGACGGACGGTGCCTTGCAGAGTGGTTGGGTTGGAAGACATCACATCCACTTGAATATTGGGAGTCATAACGCGCGAATTTTTCTTGTACAAAATCTAGCGGTAACACGAATATCTCGATCAGAGATGATAGAAACAGGTACTCCGTGGCGAGATACCATTTCTTTCATGTAGATTTTGGCAGGTTGCTCGGTGGTATAGAATTCCTGGATATGTAGGAAGTGAGCAGACTTAGTCAAGCGATCTACGATTTTCCAAATCGCATCATTTTTGGATTGGGTCCTTGGCAATTTGGTAATGAAATCCATGGAGATTTCTTCCCATTTCCATTACGGGGTTTTAGGTTGAATAAGTAAACCAGAGGGCTTTTAGTATTAAGCTTTGATCTTTGCGCAAGTCAGACACTTACCAACGTATGTGGTAATTTCAGCCTTCGTGTTAGGCCACCAATACAACTCTTTCAAACCATAATCCCTCGTATCAGGACCGGGATGAATATAATACCTAGACCTATGGGCTTCATCTAGGACCAATTTCTTTACAGAACCGAAATGTGGCATCCAGAGTCTGTCCTTAGAGTAGAATGCAACGCCAGGCTTTTCGACTAAGGAAGGTGAGGTTAGATTGGATGGTTAGTCCAAAGGAATGAACACGAAGAGGTTTTACTCGATCCTTCCTGCCTAATGCGTCGGCGACTACACTAGCTTTACCGAAATGGTAACGGATTTCACAATCATAATCGTTGTGTAGTTCTTCCCAACGACGTTGTCTCATGTTAAGCTCTTTTTGATTGAATATGTGCTGAAGACTTTTGTGGTCAATGTATGTCGTACACTTTGTACCATAAAGGTAATGTCTCCAGATCTTTAGAGCAAAAACAACAGATATAGTCTTTTCAAACCATGAATAAGACCTACGGCACCCTCAGTACCCTTAAAGTTGATGGACTTACAGTTCATAAGTTCCTGGTAATACATTCTCGGGCACCTGAAATGTTAGGCATAACCTTGAAAACAATTCTGGGAAATCATTTTCTCGGGTTTCCAGCTTTTATCGGGGGAAATCTTACCACAAGGGGAACCCTCATGGTATCTTCCAGCGGCACGGGCAGCTTCATTAGCGGATATAGCATCAACGATGTGCTGGGCGACTAGAACCTCGATTTACAGCGTTCAAAGGGGCAGGTGGAGGTGAGGGAGCTCGGTTGTTCAACGGAGAACAGCAGAATGGTCTCCTCCACAGCTAGCATACGTTTCTCGAAAGACTCCATCGTTAGCATAGAGGTAGTGATATCACAGAAGACATCAGTCATGTTGGCATGCAACGAATCCATAGCATAGCCATCGGCAGTAGGTTGGTCCTCGATCGCAGAGAGTCGTGAATCGAGAGTCTGCATAGTATCATATGCCAGCAAAGAACGAAGCTCGGAAATCACACGACGAATGGCATCATCGTGATCGGTCAAACGAGACAGAATCGAAACAAGATCAGGCAGAAGAACGGGAATGACATCTAGAATAGTGGAAATGCGAGCAGTAACAGAGGCGAAGGACTCTCCGACTTCGTGAATGGAAGGAACAACTGGTGGATTAGATATGCATTGCCTTTTTGGGGTAGGCTCGTCAACAGGGGTTGAAGTCACGGGACGACGATGAATAGCAGACGTCCTTGGTGTGAACTTAAGCCTAGGGCCTACTGTACTAAAACGGTACAAACGGTGCGACGGTTCTGGGTCAACAGAAGAATGGTCAACAAAATAGACAGACGGAATAGGCTCAGGTATGTTAGGAATGGAAACAATGGGGTCAAGAACATACATAATAGCTAGAAGAGGGAAGAATGTAGCAGGAACAGGCTCGACGGGGTCATCATTAATCTTGTCGTCAGACGTGATATGATCCTACATGCTCCTGGGCGAAGGTAGACGAGGTGAATGCTCCTGAACTGGTGCGGTCTCTGGTACAGGAGTCGATGGTGTATACTCCGGTGAACCAGGTACGTAGTCAGATGAAGATAGTGCGTAATTGGGCTCTGGCTCAGAGTCCGATGGTATCACGATAATCTCCTTGTTTGCCATGATGTGACGATTCCAAGTTATAACAATAATATATAATAATATATTAGGCAATTATCTCAGACAATAAGGCATAACAGTTTGCAGGTTAGCACACATACAAGGCAATGCATGAATGCACACACACGAATGAATGATGCAGAGCTTAGGTTATAGACTAGGTGCAGACCGATGCATCCTAATTCACTATAACCATGGCTCTGATACCACGTCTGTCACACCCCGAGAATGGCTGAATGTAGGCATGTGACTGATTTGGCATCATGGTCATGGTTATGAATGATTGACATCTAAGTGAATGTTTAGAAAAGTCATTTGTCTTTCAAAAACATAATTCTTAAACATTTTATTTAAAATATTTAAAACAGTGGCAGCGGAAAATAGTAGTGGAAGTACATGTTAAGTTTCAAAAGACAACGATATGAGATTTTAAATCATGACAACCCTAAGGTGTAATGTGACTAAATCTCCTAAGTGAAATGCATGAACACACGGCAAGCAGACCATGATATGAGACAAGCAGGATCTATGTAGAAAGACATTGAATTGCATCCTTAATCACCTGAGAATTCAAGAAATTTAAAAAGTCAACAGAATTGTTGGTGAGTTCACAGGTTTGATGACACATGAAAATGTTTGAACGGTGTTTGAATCAATGTTTGAAACAATGTTTGAAATGTTTGGCCGTCATGATATTATTTTTGTTGACTCTGATGTTGTAAGGATCAAGCATGAACCTTGAATTCAAAACTAACTGTTTACCCACTCCTGGTGTCCAACCCCATGTACACCGAATGACTAGAATAACTAATGTACCCCTTGACTATTTTCGTGGAGTCAGGACTAGAGCGACCAAGTCGGGGCAGGGTCGTCAACCCAAATAGATCTACTCACAAGCTATCGTTTCGAATGAACTAATTGAATTCAATTAATAGTGGGACTTAGGCATATAACATGAATCAACATGAATACACAGATTGGAGTTTATGAAAAGAACATGCAATCAGTACGTCTTACAGAAATCATAATATCAGACAAAATGAAATTTGAATTGGCATTCATTGAATTCTTCCCCATAGTTTAGAAAATAGAAATAAGTAAAAGGGGCCGTGAAACTCACTTGATATGAAGATGGACTGACAGATATGAATTGAGTGAAGTAGCCTAGCAAGCGTCTACAATGTAATATTAAGACGTCTTAGGGTTTGGCTAAATTGGGTAAGTAAATACGTCACCCAATGTCCGATGCTAAGTCTTGACAGAAATTACCCGATGACATTGATGGAAATCTTGAATTATTATTTGTTGGAAAACAAATAATATAAAGTTATGAAAATAATTATTTATTTGAATAAATAAATAATATTTGGTTTTTCGCGTATAGAAAATAATATAATGAATTATATACTTATTTTCACGAATGACACGAAAAAAAATATATATAAATATTTGTTGTTATTAAATATTTATAAGGTTTTATAAAAAAATTCTTTCATTTATTTAAGGTTCGGACACACGTTTTCTACCGCGCGTCAATACACGGTATTAGTTGCGTTCTTATGAAAAATCATTTGACACATAAAAATATATTTATTTTTATGAAATAGTGATTCCAAAATATAAGAGTTTATATTTTGTAAAGTTTGAACGTTGGTTTGTCCGATGGTGAGCCGGTCTCACCGATTTGACCGTAATGACTTGTTTTATGATGTTTCGAGTTTCCTAAGAACTTAGGAAATGTTTATGAGGCTGTTTTAATGTGGTTTATGGTTTTAAGTTACCAAGTTTGTCGGCAGTGGTTTAACTTGCAAAAATCAGTATTTTTGAGTTACCGAAAGTCACCGTTTTTGTCCAGTTTTCCTCTAAAACATTACTTTCCATTTTTGAACTTCATGGAACATTTTTATACATAAAAATGATCACATTTTAGGTTCTGGACCAGAACTATATTGTGTCTGGATTTTTATATTAAATATGTTAGAAAACTTGTATTTCGGGTCCTGAATATCCCGTTTTTGGACGTGTAATGTTTTGGGTCTAAATGTGACTTTTAAAATCTTGTAGGTAATTTATGAACGCACATTTCTAAAGCCTCAAACACGTCATAAGATTTTTCATGGTCATTTTTAACATAAAATTCATATTATATGATGTTTAAGTCATAAAAATCATTATTTGAAATATATCTTTATGTTTAGTACAAGGGGTATATTGGCGCGCGTTGCGCGAGGGTGTCTATTTGTGTACCTTGTGAACCGATGGGGCTTTACATACCACCATATTTCGCCACTTGATTCCCTTTGATGTTATAGGATTGAAAGCATAAACTCTTATGAAGTACATGAAAAAAGAAACCAAGTGATCATGACACTCTAAGTTATAACCAATCTATAAAATCAGCAGCTGCTATCATGCAAGAATTATATAGCATCAAACCAAGTGAAATAAAGAGGTTGCAAACCATACCAAGAACATGATATCTATTAGCAAAAGGTGTTCCTGGTTCCACCATTACATGGTCAGACAACATACTATTACATAATAAACTATTCATAGACTGGCCATTACATGCCATACAACTACATTATAGATAGTATATGCTTACATAGTTAGATGCATCTATGCCATATACTGGCTATCTATTACAACATCACCAAAAGAACTGCTACCTTTTTATACAACAATAACATTCATTGCGGTTCATGGGTCCTCGCCTTCTTTGAGCTTCCAGCCATGTCAGCGTCCGCAAATAGTTCTTTCTGTGCAGACCTCGTCCTTGGTTTTTCAATTGAAACCTCTGCTGGGTCAGTAACCTTTGGCGCCTCAGTATGGTCGCTGCTATGCAGAACAGAGAGCTCAAGAGCTGCCATCTGCGAAAACATATTCAGCAAGCGAAAACCAAAAATAAATTAACCAGCAGTTGCAGAAATTATTTCCAGAGAATGATACATAATTAGAAAACCAAATGAAGCAAACAATGAGAAAAGGAATAAACGTACTGCAGGCGTATATGGTGGGCAAGGTTGAGTGATGTTAGTGGCCGGTGAGACGGATATGGGTCACTCTGAGTTGCCATCAGTTGAGTGTCCATGTACCTGATCTGCATCTGCACCTGTTGGTGTTGATAGAATAACCTTTTTTGTTGTTGGCATGGATACGGCTGAGTCTGTGCCAACAGAGGGGTGAAACACCTTATTGACTGTGAATCTCAGAATGCCCTCATGGGACATCTCACCATTTTGCAAGCGGAAGATCATTTTCATGCCTCGGATGGTATAGATTGGATCCGGTATCTTTGCCGCATCAGAGTAGCCTTGTTTTTTTTTATCAAATCATAGCATTTGATACCAAGCATGGTGGTGATACCCTCATCGAAAATTGCTGCGTGTGCTCTGCCAGTTGTGTCCTCAAGAGTGCAGTTGACATAATACCTATTGGATCATTATCATTGGCACAACTCAACTAAGGTACAAAGCAGAGCCATATTAGGCATGTCGCAGAAAAAAAAATTCCAACGTAACACCTCTATTTGTTTTACCTGTATTTGAGGCCTGACTCGCCATGCCTAGGACATGTGTAACCACCTTGTGCCAGCATTATGGTTCTTTTGCATGGGATGCAACGCACAAAGAACCATGGGCGTCCTGCTATAATGTCAGTTATTGTTGCCTCACATGAGTACTTCTCACCCTGCCATACATACCCAAAAAAATGGGTGAAGGTTTATAGACATATATAAAAGAACTTTAACTTAAGGTTGGTGTAATGCCTTTAAGTGTGGCTTTCCAAACAACCATATACTCTAAAAATAAAATAAACAGAACCGATGTGCTATATACGATTATCATAGACCGTGGCACATTAAAACTGGCATCCATTGTTTAGTAACATGTTTCAGAAACATAGGTTGGAGTTTTTAGGGTGCACTTACATGTATCTTGTTCATATCTTCCTGGTACAGGGAAGCAAATGTCATTCTGTCCCGTTCCGACGTCTTTGGTGTGTACCTGATACGCCGCGCATCTGTTGCAAGCGGAAGCTGGAAGCTGCAATGGGTGTAATGGTTATGACTGGAAATGTCTTAAGCATCTATGATATGTTTTTTTAAGGCAATGTTACCTCTGTGCCATCTCGTTAGCAATCTTAATATCAGGATTAACCGTCACTCTGGTTGCTGCTGTTGACTCTAACTCCATATTACCTAGTACCATGAAGCACGTAAGTGTCTATGTTTGTGTACACACACTGTGTTTTGTAAATGGTGCCGTACCTCCGAAATCCACAACTTTGACAGATGACAAAGCAACAATCACAACGCGATCTGTGGCAGCAAGAGCCTTTGTGTCTACCAAAGCAACGATCTCTTTCCATAAAGCAACAATAATTGGGTCCCCACTGTTTGACAAACACATGTAACCCATTTTTTCATAAGAAATAAAAAAAATGGTTATTAAATTACTATTTGCATACTCGGCCAAGTTGACCATACCTTGCAGCTTTCATGGTTACCCTAAGCAGGCTGTTGTTGTTATCTGTATCTATATGCTCTATGTCCTCGACTTTTCCAATGAAGTCTACATTAAGCAAAGATGAAAGTAGTTTTAAATATGATGTGTCTTTAGAAGTTAATATAAAATGAGACCCTATGTAATCAACAATCATAATAATTTTTGTTTTCTATGCATGAGAATGTCACCTATCAGATAATCAATTTGGTCCATTATGTCTCTGAGCTGTGAGTAGGGCAGGAAGTTAAACCACTCCCTTGGTATGTTGGTGTCATCATCAACCCTGGTTATCGTGGTAATATCATCAATCTTGATCGCAGCTTTATGACTGCCGACTCTCATTTTTGTGGGTGCATACTGGCAAACATAGTCATCAAAGATGTAGCAGTCCATAATGTTGATTTTTTTTTCCAGAGCCCCCTCGTCAGCCTGCCTGTACATCGCATGCATTGTGTTGCCCTGTTTAAAAGATATAAAGCAATGGTTAAAATTTGTATGCATAGGATGTTGTAGGCAATACATACATCTTAGGAGTGCACACTTACATGCTTGTCAATCAATAAATAGCTACCCCACTTACGCCGCTTGTAAATCAGCCACTTGCGAATGACCCTGACCTGTACCGGTGCAGGCAGAGAAGACTGTTGTATCTGATGTATCGCTACCTCGGCTGCCATGGCTTTCCTGCATTAAAAAAACAACAGCTTTAAAAAAAAACCAAAAACATGTAAATATAAAGGTTAGAATGCATGATTCTATATGATAGAACTTTGTTGGGATACCAGGTATGGGGCACAGCTGATTCACCTCTACTTGTGCTAGGAAATCCGTATACACAACGTTTCTTGTTATGTTTTGCAAATAACCTTCCTGTGGGGTGATAAGTATTTTTAAAGATCCAGGAGATGTTGCTCTTGAGAGAGCAACATAGAGCTGACCATGGCCAAAAACATGTTCTGGCAGGTACACACCAATCTTGCTCAGCGACTGACCCTGACTTTTGTTAATGGTCATCGCATAACAAAGTCTCATGGGGAACTGCCTTCTTCGGAAGATGAATGGAAAGTCCTGCCCATCATGCACGAAGGTAATCCTAGGGATATAAACGCGGTTGCCTATCGAAGTTCCAGTGATGATGTTTGCCTCAATGACCCTGGGTGAAAGTTGTGTGATAATTAAGTGCGTGCCATTGCAAAGCCCATTAGTTTGATCAATGTTACGTAGGAGTATGACCGGCGTGTTTACTTTCAGTTCTAGGCAGTGTGCCGGCAGTCCTGGGAACTGAAGGCTGTTTAGGTACTCCATCAGGTAAAGCAGTTCAGCAGTACCATTGTTACCCATTCTTGGTTCCATCGAGTCGACACTCATGTATGATGAGACATCGCCAGGCGCCATCTGTAGTATTCGCTCGTTTATGGCATGAGCGGTTGTATTTCTCGGGCACACAATAGCTTTATCTGAGAGATTTGCAGCTGTGGGGGCCGCCAACGTCTCCTCATCGTATATAAACCTAATGAGCTGTAAGAGGGAGTCCCCATCATTCTTGATTAGGTATTGTTCTGGTATCTCAATGTCCCTTGCTTCGGTGCCTAAAGCCTGTGTGGGATCACCTAATTTTCCATCGCCTACGTCTAGCAGCCACTGCGAGAACTAATCGATGGTTGTTTTCTCCACAGCCGATATATCATCGCGGTGTAACCTCATGTTTTCTATAAGGCGCATCAGTTTGAAGGCCGGCCAAACACCAGACTTGGGCAAAGTGGCAGCGATGACCTTTGATTTGGTTGACTTGGGTATTATTGGCAGTGTCTGCCTGAAATCACCGCCAAGAAGTATGGACTTCCCACCGAAAGGTGTTTTGGGATTATCCAGTAAGTCCTTAAGAGTGCGGTCCAAACACTCAAAGCATTTTCGGTTACTCATTGGTGCCTCATCCCATATAATGAGGGCCGTTTCCTCGAGAAGACGCGCCAACTGCGTTTTTTTTATATTACATAGCGACTCGTCTGTTATGTTGATTGGAATTCTAAATCTTGAATGAGCCGTACGACCCGAAGGTAGCAGAAGCGATGCTATACCAGAAGCTGCAACTGTTAGCACGATCTTACCAAGGGATCTGATGCCGCTCGTTATGGCAGTCCACAAAACGGTTTTGCCTGTACCTCCGTCGCCATATATAAACAGCAGGACCTGTTTATTTGAAAGATGAGCACGCATGACCGTCTCATAGACCTCAAGCTGTCTTGGATGCATTGAACCTCTCATGCTTTCATGGTGAGTGGCTAACGACGGTATATCATAACACCTTTCCTCCATAAGCAAGCGATTTCGAAGTAATTCCTGGACGTTACCCTCTGGCAGTGGCAGACCATAGTTAGAGAGCGTAGAGTACGATGCGCTTGAATTGAGAATCTTTTCTAGCTCATATAATACCTGCTGTTGTATAAGAACAGGCGGTATAGATTCCTGTTGGACATTTGTCTCGCGTGCTATGTTCAAGACGATGTCATCCCCCATGGCCCTCCAATGCTCTGTCCATAAACGAAACGGGTTTGATACCTCACAAAACAGCAGCATGCGTGCAAAAAGGTATCTGAGTTCCTTGCAGGTTGCCCATGCTGCAGCCTCCTTAAACGCCATTGACCACTCTGTATCGTCCCTAATAAGGCCAAGGGCCTCGCACGCGAGGCGATAGCTGGAGTATACGATATTAGAGACCGTTCGTATGTCTTCAAAGGATGTACAACCGTGTTTATGATTCAGAAGCATGCGCAGATAGAACAGCTCGCCACTGTTCGGGTGTACATACACTAATCTGCCAATACTTGGAGTTCTCCTAGTCGCGCGCCTAATCCAAAACCTTCCCGAAGCATACCACCTATACTCAGAAAGGTAGTCAAGGTATCTAAGATGCCGCCCACTATAATCCTTCCTGTTGTTAATCAACCACTCAGTTAAAGTGGTTTTACCGAGGGCTGGGTTTCTTAATACATTAGTCAGCGAACTGCTGTCCCTGAAAGTTACATTCTGATGCCCTTCTAAATGCACCTGCAGAGATTGCACGGCTGGGTTCCTATGGTGTATAGGAAAGTTCAAGATACGCCAAGCAGCCTCATGCGGACAGACAAATCTACCATCTACGAAATTCTGGATCTCATTGACCTCCTTTTTATCAGATGATGAGCAACCGTTTACGGCCCCCGCATTCGACACAATAGTGTATCTAATGCGATCAGCGCCCTTGGAGATATACTTGAATAAGTATTTAATCACCATGCTCCATCCACAGTATTCCACATTTATGTGTGCTCGGAACCGCATCGACAACGCTTTGTTGTATGGCACAATGTAGCAATTATCAATGAGTGTATCCTTTTTATTAACGGTCGGCCCATTCGGCCTCCTTCTGTAAAAGGGCCGACCGTTATCATCGATACGTGTAGACTCCTCATGTTTCATTGGAAAGTTCCTTGAGCATTTGTTTTTCTGCATGCAGGTAGCGCCTCTGTCTAACGGGCCGCAAGGTCCGTGAACCATGGTTTCAGTAACTATCTGGTAAAGCAGCGGCTGCAGGTCCTTATCTGGAATTTCAGCGGAGATATAATTGTCTATCTGGCATGGCTCAGTGATTTTATATTGGTTGGCCACCCACAGAAGAGTGTGGCAATGCGGCAACCCTCTTTTTTGAAACTCTATGGTGTACAAATCTGTATGGGAAGCAAGAAAAAGAATCAACAGACGCCAATAATTTCCGAACAGAATTAAACATAAGATTATGTTTAGGCACCTGCAACGACAACACCGAATGGTCTTTCCTGTCTTAGAAAGGTAATGAAAGCACCGACCTTCATTTGGAAGACCCTGGCAACGATCTCAGCCCTGTCCCCGGGTGTCAACAAAGGCCTGGCCTGCATGTATCGTTGGATCTCAGGCCATTTAACATTGCACGTAAATGTGATAAAATACTGGGGATTTCCATGTACACGGCAGATTGCCAAAGCATCCTGGTAATGCTTATACATATAGCGTGGTCCCCCTGTAAACGACGCTGGTAAAATGATTCGCTGCCCAATACTACTACCTTCCGTGTCACCGCGTGCAACAGCATCATAGACACCATGCAAGAACTCAACTCTGAGGCTGCTCTGGTGGTCTTTAAAATAATCCAGCCTATTACGCTCTATTGAAACGTAAGCATCCACCAAATATTGCTGCAGAAGACGACCACCATGAAGTAAATGGGTGTACACGCCAGCCCTGTCATGGATTTGATAGCTGTAGTACATGTTCAGAGTCAGCCGCTTATCCTCCGAAGCAGACTTTGTCCGGAGCTTTAGATCAGCCACCCACCCTGTCTCACCAAGAGGAAACAACAGAGGATACTGTAGTGACATGTAGCAAGGATGTAGAATGCTAACACGTTGCAAGGCACCATCTTTTGTGCGCACCACTATGTCAAAATCTGTTGCCGTGGGCTCGGCATCATATATAATAGCTCCAAGAGTACCCTCCGAAGGAGCTTGGTATGGATGAGCGCCGACATTGTGATAAAGCTGGATATGAAAGTCGGGAGCGTTAGAAGATGAGCATATATCTCTGGCAGTTCTAAACAACCTCACTAAAGGATTGCATCTATCCAAAGTGTGAATAAGAGTGGCAACGGTCTCTGGAGATATACGTGTGCGAACCGAGGGGCGGAAAACTGACATTCGATTAGAGACTTCATTTAAAGTATCATATATATGTATATAGCTGTAAAAATTGGGGGCTTTTAGTGGGCGCAGGACAAAGCGAACCAAGCACATGCGACACCTGACCAGAAACCTTAAACACATACGGTCCAGAGCCTTCGTTAATCTCATCGTCCACAACAGCCCCAAAGGAGGTCATTGCAAACATGGAGTTATATATACGAACAGCCGGTAGGAAAGATCTGTCGCAGAAGAGCTCTTTGATAACGCGCGGAGGATTGATTGGAAATTTTATGTGCACCTTACCAGACCTGCAACAGATCTTGTATTTAGGACACTCGCCAGATGGGGAAGACCGTGCACGCTCGGCATACCAAAAAGTAGCCTTGCAGAATTCGCAGACTTGGTCACAGTCTCCTAGATCTTCATAATTGTAAAAGACGTCCTTGGAAGCAGCTGCCTCAGTGGAGGTCCCCTCACCGTGCTCCAGACGCTTACGCTTACGGCTGTCTAACTTAGGTGGCATGCTTATAAGGCGGTACGAATATAAAACGCAGCCGCAAGGACTATAATTAATTTAACTAATGGCACCCCTAGTAACTATCTAATAGAAAGTCATAGCAAAGCAAGGTGGAAGAAAATCAGATTGCAGAATATATTAAGCGCCAAACACGAATCACAGATTTGCAGGAAGCTAAAAACTAATAACTGGAAGGGTAGCCGTAATAACTATGTAATATATAATCAAAGCCAAGCCGTAATAACTATGTAATAACTATGTAATATATAATCAAAGCCAAGCATCTACATATGCAAATCAGATTGAAGTACCATGATAACATATAGTAAAACAACATTTTTACCAACCAAAACGGTGACAGTTTTTTATCACTATAAGGACACTATAAGTTCAGGGGATCACTTACAAATCTCTGGAAACACCAAGAAGCAAATAGCACCTGCCAACGGGTAAAAAATTAGATAAGAACATGTGCGAAAAGGAAGAACCCAAAGCAACAAAACTCATAAAAACAATCAAAATATGAAGCCACATTAGAGAAGCAAGGCTGAACAACATTGATAAGAAAAAAAAACAGCATCAGAACATGTATATATCAACCTGTTATGTGCAAAAATGGAACAGTTAATGAAAATGATTATGCAGCAGTATAAACTGCTATATAATGAGGTAAACTTTTTTGTTTCAAAGGTTGCAAACCTCTAAACAATTTAGAGTTGGTTTATTTGTTAAAGCAAATAAATAGAAGATGGACATCATGTGCTTTTAATAAAAAATGATATTTCCAATTTTATATAGCCTTAATGAAGCGCACCAAATACTGATAGTGAATGAAGTATTAGTGTTATATTCGCTTTGTTAGTCATGTTACCCTTATCGATTATGGAAAGAATTAATGGTTCCAAAATTTAGATGGGTCAAGCAGATGGTTTGTATTATGATGAAACAGGTCTAAAAATAATTTGTTTGTGAAACTTTCATAGTGTAAGTAATCTGGTGTCATAAAGTGAAAGACCCTATTTTCTTGCTTTCATCATCTATCCACACAATAGGTTGCAAGATCAGGCAAGATAGCTTACAAACTGTATCAAGTGCACGAAGAAGCAAGGTATGCTGAAATAAAAATTTGTAACAAATTAGAAGGCACATAGAAGAGGAGTAATCCCAAAAAATTGTAACAAATTAGAAGCCATATAGAATAGTAATAATCTAAAAGAATGCTTAAAAATAGAACCAAGCAAACAATACATTTGAACAAACACTTGTTGTGCAGCAAGTGAGAAAAAATATGATCTTCAGCCTCAAACATACTCATGAAACAGATGCACATAAAACAATTATTGTAAAGCAAAACTGAAACAAAAACATGTCAAGTGCCTTCAACTGAAATAAAAGTTTCCCTCATCACCCAAACACATAGTAAAATACTGTGAAAGAAAACAAAACAAAAAGAATGTAAAGCATGACATTTGAACAAACACTTGGTGTGCAGCAAGTGAGAAGCAATTTGATCTTGAGGCTCAAACCATACTCATGAAACAAACGCACATAAAAGCATTTTTGTAAGGCAAACCTGATACAAAAACATGTAAACTGCCTTCAACCTAAAGAAAAGCTCCCCTCATCACCCAAACACATAGTAAAAATGTTGTGAAAGAAAACAGAAGAAAAATAATGTAAAGCATGACAGAATAGGTAAACATCGTTAAAATTGAACCCGAACCCATGTAATCAAAGAAATTGAAAGCCTGGAAAGGCATAACCAAACCCAAACAATTGAAGCAATCGGTATACAATCGATGAAGCATCGAAACTAAACCCAAACAATTGAAGCAGTAAGCAGATGAGGAGAGGCAATTGAACCCCAAAAAAGACTTACAGTGTGTGAGGATGAACGAATGCTGAAAGACCCGAGCCCCTTTCTCTTATATGGAAAGCAAGGGTACACCTCCACAGTAAAGCAACTGTGCGAAGGTTGAAACGGGACGACCGAAGCATGCCTCCGCATTAAATGCGGAGATGGAAGCGTACACAGGTCTTCTGAGCCGGCGTGGGCGGCAACCCGGCACTCCGTCGCATTTAATGCGAACGTGCGGTAGTTGGTTTCCATTGAAGAGTCTGGCTTCCGTTTGTCCTGTTGATTTCCGTTGGTTTCCGTTGCCGCTTGTCTATGAAGAGGAGAAAAGTCTAGCCTCCGTTTGTCCTTTGATTTCCGTTGGCTTCCGTTGCCGTTTGTCTATGAAGAGGAGAAAAGGAGTTGACGTCCGTTTGTCTATAAGAGGAGAAAGGAGAGATTGTACATTAGGCAATACCATAGGTACCCAAAAGGAGAGGTATGCTATGGAAGCTTGTACATAGGGCTTCTATGATTGTAAATTGAACTTGCATTTGTTTACATATAGAATTTCTTTTAACAAAATAGCATGTTATGTTTTATAAAATGTCCATTATTACTTAATTTTTTATCTAAAAATACTAAACAAGATATAATTTGTAGGATTTTATGTGGGCTTTCAATACATATTTTATGACACACATTTTTCTAGTGTCAGATTATGTAACACTTTGAAATATATTTATTTTGTCAAATATATGCCTATACTTATAAACCATGACTTTTCATCAAAACAAGCATATACTAATATTCTTAGAATGTCATGTTTTATAATGATTTTTGTTATCTTTTTACAACATAATGTTACTTATGTTAAGACATAATCATAATCACAATTATTTTTCAAAAACCATAAGTGTACTAATTTCCATCAAAGTGAACATATAGTAACTAACAACATGGTTTTGTTAGTCAACCATCAAGCATTAACATCAAGAACTTGTATGAACATGGATTATGTGATAAAATTTATGAACAAAATTAATAGATAAAACACAAGGAGTGAATGATTCTCACTTAAGCTTTATCCGGATCGGTTATGACTTAAGTGGGCGTTGATTAGCTTCCGGGTTAAGCTCCTAAACCCACCCTAGATCTTTGTTTTAGGATGATGATGATGAAAGGATGAAAGGAACATCATGGATTTTGATAAGAAACAAGAGATTAGATTATGTGTTTAGAAAGATTTGAAAGAAAGAATGATGATGAACTAGGAATGTTTGATGAATTACCTTGACTAGAGATGTGATTAGAAGCTTAGATTGAGTATTGGAATGGTAGAAATCTACGGTGGTGGTGGCGGTTTATGGAGGGCCGAGAGCTAGGAGAAAAGAAAAAGAGAAAGTGTTGGTGGGTTCTTGAAATGTGAAGGTGAGAATGAGGTGAGTTAAGTGTTTAAGTAATAAGTATGTGGCTTGGTTTTGGGAGTTTAGCCGTGAACAAAGAAGGGAAGAGGAGGAGTGAATGAACCAAGGTCTTGAACCTCTTGAACCTTGGTTTGGTCTTCCTTGTTCCCACTTGGTTTGCTTGATGTAGAAATGAGCTAAAGTGAGGGTGTTTAGTGGAGGTGCACCAACCGGTTGAAAGAGGGGAGGAAAGGGAGATAAGGGAGCAAGATGGTGGCTAAGGAGACAAAAATTTTGGGTGTGTAAGTGGTCACAAGATTTGCCCAATGGATCTTGGGTTTTGTTGTGTACTTTGGCCAACAAAGTGTTTAATATCAAGCATTCATGTTTAGGAATCTAGGAACAAACATTAATAGGCATGTGATGGTTTTTAAATAGCAATCTTGGACTTGGTTGAGTGTTTGGTTAGTATCGATCAAGAGAAAGGAGGAAGGGAAAAGAAGTGTATCGGGAAAGAAAGAAAAAGAAAGTAGGGTGTTGGGTTCGAACAAAGGGAAAACCGGAAAAAGAAAAGAAAGGAAGAAGGGCGATGGGGGGATCGAACTCGGGTCCGAAAGAAAAAAGAGGAGAAGAAGAAACTCGGGTTCGGGTGGCCCAAAAGGTAAGAAAAGAAAGAAACGGGCCGATGGACTGGGCCAAATCGGGCCGAAGAGAAAAAAAGAAATGGGCCGGAAGAAAGGAAAGAAAAAAAAGAAAAGAAATGGGCCGGTAGGCCCATTGGGCTCACTGGGCTGAACCGGGTCTCGGGTCGGGTCGGGTTGAGTCCGGGTTGATCCAAGGAGTCCAACGACATTTCGTTTGAGTCAAAAGGATAGACGAGTGAAAAGTCGGTTATTGGCTCGAGAACGAATGATTTATATTTATATAAATCAATAAAATAAAAAATAAACGAATAAGTGTCGCGTTTAATTTCGAGTGAACGGGAATGTCACATGTCTTGATGTTTGATGATTTTGTGAATGTCTCTTTGATGTTTTTGAATGGTCCGAAATAAGTTTTGTTCGACACGAACATTAATTGTTTTGAATTTTTGACGTTTTAAATCTAAATGAATATTTAGATTATTAAGTGAGAATAAAGTGTTGTTTGAATAAATGACTGAGTTTTATGAATATAAAACTTTGTTCTTTTTTTTTTTTTGAAATGAACTCGTCATTTGAATAAACGACTTGTTTTGAATACGTTACGACGTAACGTAATGTTATGAAAATATAAAATGAATATTTTATATTTTTATTATTGAAGTTCCATCCTGAATTGACACGGAACTTTAAGTTGATTTCCACTACGGGTAAGTATTGTCGGACCTAGATTGTCTACGTTTACACGCAAGTTCACCTAATTTGAGTAAATTAAGCTTAATGCACATAGATAATCAAATAATTGCACGTTAATATAATATTAAAGTAACCTGGAATATACGGGTTGTCACATGGTGTGTTTGGTTGTTGGGTCAAAATGGGGGAAAAATACAAGATTTAATAAAACTTACAAAATAACCCCTCCATTTTAAGAAACTATAAAACCGTCCCTTATTTTATGTCACGTCAGCAAACCACTAACACCGTTAGTAATAAACTAACGGTGTATCGTTGTAATCCAATACCTATAAAACTTGTATTATTGTGAGGAAATTTTGAAACTCGTATTATTATCCGCCAACTACGTAAAACTTGTTTATTAAAATCCATTTTTCCTAAAACAAATTACATCATCAATTTAATCTAGTTTCTCACCCATGTAAAGTATAACTCACTAAAGCATTCACGATTCACGCTAGAGTCCTTATAAATTTATGAGTATAGTTCTTAAAATTTTAGGTGTGGTTGAGAGTGGTTGTGAGTGGAGGAGAAAGAAAAAGTTAGTGTTCATCGATAAATTTGATAAAAAATATTGATTTGGTAAAATTTAAGGTTTGATGTGAAAGAAAGAGAGAAAAAGGTAATGATAAGGGTATAAAGAGTATTATTTAATTGTGGTTGTGAGTGAAAGAGAGAGAAAAAGTAACGATAAAAATATAAATTATAAAGATAAGGATAAGGAATCTATTGTGAATGCTAAGATGTTGGGTTACATAGTGGCATCCGGGTTACCAGTTACTTACAAAACGAGTTTTACTTAATCGGGTTTAGTTAACAGTTCACCAAATTAGATGTTAATATAAATTAATCGTATCAATTACGCAACGGAAATAAATAACTAAACGCGAATGTCAATATTGAAACTTCATGCAACATGATCATTAATTAATCGAGGCGCAAATATAGAATATAATAAATTAATTAATCTAAGCTAATCAAGTAGGTTGGACATAACGCAACAAGATATACAAAAAAGACATAGGCAATCTAGCTACACATTATTGTCCTAAACTGTTATGACATTTCAAGTAAATAACCAAGGTATATATGTTATCAGGTAACACGATATTAGACTTATGGTAGTTCTTAGTCATTTATCATTTCCGTATAAGACATCAATTCAAAAATATGACATGGATTCAATTCATTCTCGTATAAGGTTCAATCATTATGTTTCTCGATCTAGATTTGAAGCGGTCCAATCAAACACACGATAAGTTTGGGTAAGGTCTTACACTTAACGCTTGGAATCAACGAGGGACCCATGATGTCTAACTTTTGCATAGAATTCAAGAGTATAAATCCCATATTCACTACATACAGCTCCCACTGAACTTCAGATCTATTCCCAAAAGTAGCATTTATGAATGGCTTGTTGGATTTAGGTGTCCAGACCCGACTAAATGAAGTACCCGACCCGGTCAAGACCCGTAAGAGTTACACCAGAGGTAACGGGTTTTAAAGTCCGCTTACTTTTATAACCGGCAAATTCGCAGAAGAATTAATTATTTGTTTATTAAATGGTTTAATAGATAAATAATTAATTAGTTAATTATTATTAATCATTAAGATTAATTAAGCGACAAAAGACGTTAAATATTATTTACGTGTTAAACGACCATCAACGAATTAGTCTTTAACTAATGTTCGTTGAAACTCGGCATGCGACAAATGTATAAAAGTTAAAGGTTTGTCGCACAATTAAATGGTTGGAAAATGATTGGCCTAAACTCGAGGGAATTAACGGAAAATTAATCAGTTAGTTATAAATAACTGATTAGAGGAGGCTCGAAACCCTAATCCAGAGATTAGAAATTTCGCGCACCCCTCTCCTCCTCCCTCTCCCTTTGCGATTTCGACCAAACCCTAGGTCGCCGTCGCCGCCGTTTTTCTCCGGTGATTTTTCTGATCGCGTGTGAGAGAAAGGAATCCCAATCCACCGCCGAGACGCAGCCGCCGCGACATCCCTGTCCGCCATCGCTGCCCCGTCGTTCCCCGCCGTCGACCGCCGCCCTCCGCAGCCGCTGTCCGCCGCGCGGTCCTTCGCCGCCACCGTAGCCGTACCGCCGCCGCAGCCCGTCAGCGAGCCGCAGCAGCAGCCTGCGACCACTGCCGCCGCCCCTCGCCGTCGCCGGTTCCTACCGTCGACACACCCCGCCGTGAACCGCCTCCGTGAGGCGCGTTCATTCGTCGTCCGCAAACCCTAGTTCGCGCCCGATCCGACGTACGAGATTTTCTCGGTGCAAGATTCACCGCGTAGTAAATCCGTATCCGCGAGGAAAGTCAGATTCGTCAGACGAATCACGCCCTGCGAAACCCTAGCGTCACCCGTTGACTTCCGGTGTCTCAAGCGTTTGTTTGAGTCACCGCTCAGGTATATCCAAACTTGTTATTAGTTTAGATTTAATCATTTATATATTTATGATTGTGTCGCGTTTTGTTTAACGCGTTTTTTGTGTTTGCGCGTTTGGTGATTGTCGAATTCTGTTACTTTGGTTTACGTTAATTAACTGGTTTTCGCGTTAGTAAATTAAAACGTTTTCCGCTGTGTATTAAATTAAATGTTAATTTAATTATTTAAATTTAATTTACTCAGTAATTGATTAAATAATTATTTATTGTAAATAATTATTTTCATATAAAAAAATATTGCTATTACCGTGACCCGAATGTCACTGTCGTAACCCTACATGGCTGTTACGCGATAGTGATTGACTGCAATCAAAGAACAGACCCTGGTAAACGGAAGATTTAATATGTATCTCAGGTCTAAGGATACTAAATGAGTATACCATTAATCAAATACATCTTATCACTGGAATCCATGAAGATGTTTTGATGTGGGTTATGTCCAACGTCATTCTCGAATGAGGCATGTAAGTTTGGATTGTCAACTCTTTCAGTCCAAAGTCAGAATAGTCTTACTTCAAATTAGTTCCTACGAGTTTGATCGATTGTGGACAATTTTGAATACTAGATTCATGGATCTTAAACGTATTAAAATCGAACACAGTGAATGTGAATGTTTAAGTATAACTGTTATACTTTGTACATCTAAATACTAAATCAAAACTTACAGCTAATATGTTTTTGGTCAAACATCATCCATATGATGTTAATGAGTCTTACGATTCATTGTTTTACCGGCCAAGTTATTTAGGTTTTGATATGTGTTATCTTTTGCTTATTGAATAGTTCATAATTCTAGTATTTCTGTAACTAGTGGATTTTCCTCAATGTATGTTGGTTTTGTGATCATGGCGCTCCTTGTTGTGCACCATAAGTTCTGTGTGATCACAGTAATCTTGTTTGGTTAAAACGGTAACCATTTCAAGATTATTCTGAACTGTTTTAGGGAAGCATCTTTAAGTTTCACTTGAGGTGGCTATTTAATTCAGATTGGGTTGTGGAATCAGCAACTACATGAAATGTTGATTATGAGCAAGACTCGTCTTGGTCTGTTATGAAAACTCACCTTAGTGTGTTTCTTCACAGTGAGTGCTAACGCCAATGCATCTCATAGCTGCGTGTTCAGCACTTCACAACATTAGTGTAACTTAAGTATCGTGATTTTCCCCTTTTGGTGTTATTGGTGGAACCCTGTACAACGACTGTAACATCCCGAATCTCTTTATATTATTATTATTATATTGTTGTGTGTTGTGTGAGGGATCAGGTAGGCTTAATCAAAATAACATCTCCGTCAGGATTATAAAATTACAAAATTAGTTAGTAAGTTATATTTTAGTGACTAATAGTTATTAAGAAAAGATGGGGGAGGGGGTTAAGAGTAAAAATGAAAATTTGTCATGATTTGATTAAAGGAGCATAAATGAGGGACTAGGAGTGTAAATAATCTAATAAAACAAAGATCTGGAGTACTCTCCAGACCTATGTTCGCGAACCATAGTAGGGAGCAGGGAGAACCTTGTTGTTGATAAATCCATGTCAAATCTTAGTGTGCTAGAGGAATTTTGGAAGTGGAGGGCTGAAATTCGAGTTAAGGGAGTGTCTAGGTCGCGATTTCCTCATCAATTTATGGTTCCTACATCAAGTAAGTTGTTAACCAAGTTGGGTGAAATTATGAACTTCATCTAAAAGTTAAATTGGCATAGGAAATCAGTAGTATGTGTGTTTTTATGCATAGATAAAGCATGGTTCACCATGCACGTGTAAAACCCCAAGATCTTATAGATATAAATATATATAGCAAATACGTGTTTATATTATCAATACGTGAGTTTGATTGATGAATATAGTAAGACTATACATTAGATAGGTTGCATGTGTTAGAAATATATGTTTGATAGCCAATGTGATAAAATGTGCATAAACGGATATCTTAAACATCAAGAAAGTAAAACATGAAATGAATACATGTTTATATGAATAGCATGATGATACATGAATTAATTGATGAATATATACGTGTGAATATGTGTGTTAATTGTTAAATAAAAAGTAAAAGGGCTAAAAGCGTAATTTATGTAAAGATATAAACGTATGCGAATATGATACGTGTTTATATTTATTACAAGTATCCTGAGGCTTAGAAATTAGTAAAAACATATCCTAATATGATTTGTAACATAAAATTATAAGTATTATAAAGTTTGAGGAGCTAAAATGTAATTTGGCAATAATAAATATATATATGTATATATATATCGTATGAATCCCAAGCCTTAGAAACCTTAGAAATTGTTAGAAATATGTCCCATAAGGGTTTGGTACATATAATGATAAAAGGATAGAATTTTAAGGGCTAGAAATGCATTAAACCAAACCATAGGGACCAAATATGTAAAATCTGAAAATATCAAGCGAGGGCACAACATGGGGACCGCATGGACCACCATCAGCACCTGGTCACAAAAATAGCCACGACAACCAAACTTGGAGGGCAAGATTGCTCGATTTCATGTCGTTTTTGGAGCAAGTAGTTATCACAAAACCTTGAGGGACCTCCCACGACCTTAATGAGTATAAATAGAAGGCTTAACATCAATTACAACTCGCCAATTTCTCGAATTACAACCCGAAAACCCCTTAAACGCACTAAAACCTTCGTCGGATCAATACGCATAAACGGTGAGGAGTTGGAGGCCCAAATTCTGCAGTCACCCCTTATTTGGTATGCTTGACAATAACCTATTTCAGTTTTTGATAATATTATACCTAAGTATGATTTCTAAAATTATGTAAAAATTAGGGTTCTTGAGCTTGTTTTGCTAAAATTGGATGATCGTGTGGGAATTAGGGTCTGAATTTTTGTAGGTAATCCTAAAATAATGTGTTTCAGGAAAGCCTCAAGTTTGTTTCAGATTTGGAAAAGGTTTGGTAATGATTTTGTTAACGGGTCAAAATTAGGGTTTTCGTAACGTTGTTCTGCCCAAATTGAGTAAACGGTGTTGAACTAAGCTTTGATATTTTAATGTATATTATAAATATTATAATTGATAATACCCTAAGTTGGTTTGAAAAGAAAATTTGTTGATACCTGATATGTGCGTCGTGTGAAGTATCAAGCAAGATCAAGGTCAAGTCAAACTAGGTCTGGCCGAACTAGGTCCGAACCTGAAGTTCGGACTGGCCGAACCTGAGGTTCGGCCGAAGCTTGGTCATCTAGTATATATAGAGGTTTGGTCTTTGTAATTGGTAGAGTTCTGAGCGTGCAAGATCTGTTAAGTGTGTGTTTCTGAGTGTGTATTCTCTAAGTCTATTTCTGAGTGTTTACTGGTTGTAATTGTTCTTCGTTGACCAATAAATCAATCGGTTAATTACGTTTCGATGTCCGATTAGCTAGATCGAGTAGACAATCCGATGCTCACACATTTTCAAGTGGTATCAGAGCTTTCTGGTTCATTCTACTGATCTGTGGTTGCTATTCTCGGACTTTTGAGCATTGTTGAAGTTTTTCTCGAGTTTCATTACGTATTTTCAATCATTTCTGACGTGCGTTTTGTGTCAAATTTGCTCCTAAATCGTTCCTCATCATTTTTCTGGTCTGACTGTTACAAATCTCGTCAAAATTCATCAAAAATCGAGCGTTTTTGAAAATTATGTCGAAGTTCGGACTGATCTCATTAGGTTCGGAGTAACTGCTCCAAGGTCTAGGTTCGGAGTAGTCTCGGTGAGAGTTCGGTGTAAATTCGGACAAGGTTCGGGGTTCAGTCAAGGTTCGGAGATAGTTCGGTGCTAGATCGGAGTCTCTTAGGAGTTCGGTCTGTTGATTTTGACTCGGAGCAAGTTCGGACGAAGTTCGGAGGTTGGTTTTAGGTTCGGACAGAGTTCGGAGCTTAGTAATAAGTTCGGAGAGAGTTCGGCCGACAGAATCTATTTTTTTTTCGAACGATGTCGGAATTTCACGCGTTTGCTGCAATGCAAAGTGCCATGCAAACCATGCTGAATTTTGACAATGAAATCGGAACAAGTCAGAAAGTTCCCAAATTGTTGAAGCTTGAAGATTACCAAAATTGGAAGAAACGATTTTCTGCTTACATAAGCACAAATGATATTGATTTGTGGATCCCGCTCAAGAAACTTTATCAACACCCAACTGATGCGGGAGATTTCAAAGAAGTTCATACCTTTGATCTTGCTGAAAGAAAATTATATGAGCTTGAACAAAAAGCTTATGGTTATCTTACGATGGCATTACCTACTGAGTTGCTTCATCAATTTAGCACTTGCAAGAAATCTAAGCAATTGTGGGATGCTTTATCAGCGAGATGTGAGGGTAATGATGACTACAAGAAGAGTCGAAAGAAGGTTTTGAACAAAGAGTTTGATAATTTCCAGAATTATGACAATGAAAATATTACTGCTCTTGTTTCAAGGTTGTCACATTTAATTAGTGAGTTAAAGGTTGTTGGAATTGAGAAAACTTATGCGGATTTGAAAGAAAAGATTTTGGAAGCTTTGCCAGAGAAATGGGAAAATTATGTTTTGCTACTCACGCATGACAAGGATTATTCTACAATGACATTTCACGAGCTTACTGGAAAACTTCATGCTCGAGAAATAGAAATGTTAAACTCAAAGAAGTCAACTGCTACTTTGCAAAATCCTGAATTGTATCATGGTGAGAATAGTGCAAGCATGAGTGCAAAGTCTAAGCCAAATCTGAATACAAATCAGAATACAACACCAAGTGTTGCTTTTATAGCTAGAGTTTCAGGAAATTCTGATAATAGTTCTTTAAGGGGTTGCAATTTCACAATTCCAAATTTTTCAAGTCAGAATGCTTTTTCAGCTGAATCAACAGATGATTGTGCTAAAATGATTTCTGCATTGATTTCATCATCTTTTGGTTTGATTCTCAAGAATGTTGCTGATGCAAAGTTAACCAGCGAGGATCTTGATGCTCTTGATGATGATCAACTAACTGAATTGGATATATCTTGGCAATATGCTATGTTATGTCAAAGATCTATGTCACACCCCCAATTTCCACTAACGGAGTATAACCGTGTGGGGTGTGATCCAGACCAGGATCCCAGACTTCAGTTACAACCAAAGTATAACGGAGTTTATAAGTTAACATAAAACTTAAGTTATAGTCCCAAAAAGTAAGTTTAACAGTTCAGCGGAAGCATAATTAAAGTTTACAGTTGGGTTTTCAAAATGATGAATTTAATGTTTGAAAACATAAGTCCCAAGTGAAAATAGTAATGTGTACTGCCGCCGCCCGTGCCGCCCGTGATCCATCTAGCGACCTGAAAAGCATTCAACAATCAAGTGTCAGCCAAGGCTGGTGAGTTCACTAAAGCGGTCTACACGTCACATGTAGACCTAATGTATATGAATAAAGAAAGGTAAAACACAATCAATAATCATAAGACCGGTAAAATTCCATATCGAAGGTAGCTAGCCTATAGTTATGCACACCTGAATTGTTCGTAACCGAAGCTGACAATGTTTTGATAGGGAATACCTATGAACCTTGCCTTCCCGTGTCTTTACGGATCACGGTGGGTAGGCTAACATTGATCTCAGTCCGACCGGCAGTCGGGAGGGTGCATCACGTGCACCGCTGAGCGGGGATGTCAATCCCCAGTAGTACTACTCAATATTACCTCGCTATTGTATATTAACGGCCCGAAAGTAAGGACTTTTTATAAATAAAGTTCAATTCAGTGAAACATATGATATTATGTCGGAAATTTACCCAGTAAGAAATACCTTACCGTTTGGGTCACCATCCTTACCGGATGCAACCACCTGCGCGTTATCGTCCCTGAACAGACATAACAATAATATAAATGAACTCACCTTAGGGTGCACTGGTACTCGGCACTTGGTTCAACATGTTGGTCAAAGTCAACCTATTTGGGTAAATATGGCCTAATCAAATTAGAAGGTGACCCTAGGTCGAAAAGTAGCATATAAGCACCTAAACATGTTTCATGCGTTCATACAAGTCACATAGTGCACATACAAGTCCCAATTTGGGAGAAAATCAAGAAATTGCAACTTATGTCAAAGTTGACCCAGAAAGTCAAACCTCAAGCACTTAACTAGTGGCATAGCTAAAATCCACAATACTTGGAATTAGATCCTTAAATTCTACAGGCATATACTACATATCATTTAGGACTTTTTGCAAAAAGAATCAACCCAAAAGGTTAAGAAATGAAGAAGTTATGCGCGTACGAAGTTGGCTAAAAATCACATTTGTCAAACATTAACACACCATTTGGTGACATAGCTAAATTGCTCATTTCTTGGAGTTAACTCCTAAACTTTTGCAGGAACTAACTAATCAACATTTAGGGAATGTTGCAAAAAGAATCAACTCAATCGGATAAGTATTGAGAAAGTTATGCGTGTCGGAAGTTGGAATTTTTAGCTTTTAGCAAATAAGTCAAGGTAAAATGAAAACTTGCATAACTCACTCAAAACTTTGAATTTATGAACCCAACTTTCCAGATCTTACTTTCAATATATAAACATCATTTACAAATAGCAAACTCGTCAATAAAACAAGGTTAGCATGCTCAACCAATTTGAAAAGTCCACTTTTCACAGAAAATGACAGCTTTGAGTACCCGACTTGCAGCTGTGTTTTGACTGACCAAACGGGGGTTTTAGAAAGTGTGCGAGTAGCCGTTGTAAAGCTAAGACATCTTACATTACTAGGGAAAAAGAATCAATCAGTTTCGAGCAAAAATGAGCAAGTTATGGCTGCTGCAAGTTGACCCAAAATTCTGGTCAAAGCTGTTAGAAATTTGGTGTTTGCAAAAGTTATGGTTTTTGAGTTTCAGCACCCAATTGATCATTCAACATCTACAAACAAGTTCATAATCATATTAACATGTAATTTCTGTCCTAAACACGTTCATATCAAAATCATATCAAGATCATAGCAAAATGTGAACATGTGGCTAGCATACAAGCATATTTCACTCAAATCTCATAATCAAACACCTAACTAACACCAAGAACACATAGAACATAACTTAGCCTTCAATTTCCAGATCTAAAACTTATCTAAAATCTGCCCCAAATCAAGAGGGGCATACCTTAACCTAAATCAAGTTTCATGAGCATACAAACTACACATTTAGCACAAAAACACCAACACTTACACATGCAATCTAAGAATTTCGAATTCAAGAGTTAGGGCTTACAAAAATTAGGGGAAAATCGCAGATTAGAAGGAGAAGAGAAGATGATGAAGCTTCCTTGATGTTCTTGTAGCTTGATTGAGCTTCCAAACTCCGAATTTAGCTCTTAGATGCTTGATTTCGTGAAATGTAAGTGTGTGTGTGTGCAACCATGAGAAAGAGAGAGAGATGGGATGAAGATGATGATGATGCGTGAAGAATGAGGCGGAGGGGAGACATATTTGGGCAGATTTCTTTAAGTGTAATTTACACCTTAGGCCCCTCAACTTTGTTTTTAAACATATAAGACATAAAACTCATTTTAAGTGGGTTTTTGCTAAAAGTTGTAAAGTAAAAATTCTAAGAATATTTCTAAGTGTTTTTAAATCATTTAACATGTAGGATTTAGTCGGGTTTCATAAATTTATTATTTATACAAAAATCCAAATTTTTACACAAAGACCGGTTTCGCATAAAAATGCAAATTTTCATAATTAACACATAAGGTCACGGAACGAATTTACAAACCAAGTGACTAAAGTTAATTAGCAAGTAAAAATAAATATGGAATCATTCAAATAACGGGTCTCGGGTTCGCTAACGAAACTAACGGGACTAACGGAAAAAGTTAACGAGGTTAACTTGGGAAGTGACGATTGTCACAGCCTCCCCATGTTAAAGAATTTTCGTCCCGAAAATTAGCTAGTACCTTGGGTTGAAGCGGAGGCTTGATCAAATAAGTGAGGATATTTCTTCCTCATCTGGTCTTCCCGTTTCCATGTGTATTTGGTCCGCGCTTCGAATGCCATCTGACTTTGACAATTGGAATCTTACTTCTTTTCAATGCCTTTTCTTCGCGTCCCATTATCTCCACGGGTTGTTCTATGAATCGGAGTTGTTCGTCGATGTGGAGCTCCTCGAGTGGAACTATTAGAGTGTCATCGGCAAGACACTTCTTCAGATTTGAAACGTGAAACACGTTATGTACCCCATCCAGCTCATGTGGCAAATCCAAGCGATACGCCACTGTTCCAATCTTTTCTGTTATCGAGAAGGGTCCTATATAGCGGGGGTTCTGCTTCCCGCGCTTTCCAAAACGTACAACCCCTTTCCAGGGCGAGACTTTCAACAGTATACGATCGCCCACCTCGAATTCTAATGGCCTTCTTCGTTTATCGGCATAACTCTTCTGCCGGTCTCTCGTAGCTTTCATGCGGTTCCTGATTTGTACGACCCTTTTTGTTGTTTCGTACACCATCTCTGGTCCAGTAAGTTGGCTGTCACCGACCTCAGCCCAACAGACCGGTGATCTACACTTTTGACCATAAAGAGCCTCAAAGGGAGCGGCTACGATACTGGAATGATAGCTGTTGTTGTAGGAGAACTCGACCAGTGCCAAGTGAGTTTCCCAGTTCTTTCCAAAATCCATTACACACGCCCGGAGCATATCCTCAAGGGTCTGGATTGTGCGTTCAGTTTGACCGTCTGTCTGCGGATGGTATGCGGTACTCATATCCAAACGAGTACCTAGGGCTGATTGTAGTGATCTCCAAAAGTGTGAAGCAAATCTGGGGTCTCGATCGGAGATAATAGACAAGGGCACTCTGTGGAGCTTGACGATCTCGTCAATGTAGATTTGTGCCAACTTGTCAGTCTTGTCACTTTCCTTGAGGGCTATGAAATGGGCGGATTTCGTTAATCTATCCACAATGACCCAAATCATGTCATTTCCACGAGGTGTACGGGGCAGTCCCGTGATGAAATCCATGGATATTTCCTCCCATTTCCATTCAGGAATCGTCGGTTGCTGCAATAATCCTGGAGGCTTACGATGTTCTGCTTTGACCTTTGAGCATGTTAAACACTTACTGACATAGGTAGCAATGTCAGCTTTCATCTTGGGCCACCAGTATAATCCTTTCAGATCTTGGTACATTTTATCCGAACCGGGAAGGACCGAATATCGAGACTTGTGAGCTTCATCCATCACCAGATCTCGAAGGCTTCCATGGAGAGGCACCCAAATGCGATCCTTGTAGTAACGTATCCCGTCAGTCTTAACTTCTGATGCTCCATCCACACCATTCAAAGATTCTGCCTCATAGTTTTCTTCTTTCAAAGCTTCCTTCTGGGCATCCCGAATTCTATCCGGTAACCCAGCATGGATCGTGAGTTGTAGAGCTCGAATCCTTCTAGGTTTTGTATGTTCCTTTCTGCTTAATGCGTCGGCCACAACGTTGGCCTTACCCGGGTGATACATTATCGCCAAGTCGTAATCGTTAAGCACCTCGATCCACCTACGCTGTCTCATATTGAGATCTTTCTGTCCCATTATGTGCTGGAGGCTTTTATGATCGGTGAATATCGTGCATTTGGTACCGTACAGGTAGTGTCTCCAAAACTTTAAGGCGAATACAACAGCTCCTAACTCCAGATCATGTGTTGTGTAATTCTTTTCGTGAGACTTTAACTGCTTTGACCCGTAAGCGATGACTTTACCTCTTTGCATCAAAACACATCCAAGTCCTTGGAGAGAAGCGTCACAATAGACCTCGAAGTCGTCAACACCATCCGGTAGAGATAATACAGGCGCGGTACAAAGTTTTTCTTTCAAGGTCTGAAAAGTTGTTTCTTCTTTTTCACCCTATCGGTACTAAACACCTTTATGCGTGAGAGCGGTTAGCGGTTGAGCTATCTGAGAGAATCCCTTAATAAAACGACGGTAGTAACCCGCTAACCCTAGAAATTGCCGAATTTCCGTTGGTGCTCGTGGTGTAGACCAATTCTTGATCGCCTCTACTTTGGCTGGGTCAACATGAATACCTTGTTCGTTGACGATGTGGCCCAGAAATTGAACTTCTCGAATCCAAAAGTCACATTTGGAGAATTTGGCATAGAGTTGCTCCTTCCTTAATAACTCTAATATTAACCGCAGGTGTTCATCGTGTTCTTTCTTCGTCCTTGAGTAAACGAGGATGTCGTCGATAAAAACAATTACGAACTGATCTAGGTAAGGTTTGCACACGCGGTTCATGAGGTCCATGAACACCGCCGGTGCGTTCGTTAAGCTGAAAGGCATGACTAGGAATTCGTAATGACTGTAACGCGTTCTGAAAGCCGTCTTTGAAATGTCGTCCTCGCGGACTCTAAGTTGATGATACCCGGACCTTAAGTCAATTTTTGAGAAGTAACTGGATCCTTGCAGTTGGTCGAAGAGGTCGTCGATCCGAGGGAGAGGATATCGGTTCTTGATAGTGACTTTGTTGAGCTCGCGGTAATCTATGCACATCCTGAACGTCCCATCTTTCTTTTTGACGAATAAAACTGGCGCGCCCCATGGCGATGAGCTAGGCCTGATAAAACCTTTATCTAATAGCTCTTGCAGTTGAGTGGATAACTCGTGTAATTCGTTCACCGCCAAATGGTACGGAGCTCGGGCAACTGGAGCAGCACCGGGGACAAGGTCGATTCCGAATTCGACTTGTCGATTCGGGGGTAAACCTGGTAACTCTTCTGGGAATACATCGGGGTAGTCGCTACTATCGGGAAATCTTCAATTTTCTTTTCTGCCAGGGTTTGATCCGTAACCGTGGCTAGAATGGCTACGTGTCCTTTCCGAAGATACTTTTGAGCCTTGAGATACAATATGATTCCGGAGACAGTGCCTCCCTTCTCACCCTGAATCGAGAGTACTTCTCCGTTTGCAGTGGTTATACGTACGACTTTCTCTTGACAGACGAGCTCTACGTGGTGTGCGGACAGCCAATCCATACCAATTATTACATCGAAGCTCTCGATCGTGAAGGGCATTAAATCTATGCTGAACTTATGGCCTAAGAGTTCTAAGGTACAATCCTTGGCTAAATGTGTTGCATCGATAAGCTTACCATTAGCTAATTCAACAGTGTATCTAGCGTCTAGGGGTTTCGCATTGGCCTTTATCAACTTACAAAACTTAGCTGAAATGAAACTTTTCTCGGCACCCGTAATCAAATAACACATTCGCAAAGTAGTTGCTGAGAAGGAACTTACCAGTAATCACGTTAGCGTCTTCCTTCGCTTCACCAGAACCCATGGAAAATGCTCGTCCGCGACCACCATTTCCCCCGTTTCCATTACCACCTCCATTGTTGTTGTTGTTGTTGTTGTGGCGGTTGTTGTTGTTGTTGTTTCCACCTTTCTTCAGCTGAGGGCAATCTTTCTTCACGTGCCCGGGTTTCCCGCACTCAAAACACCCACGGGGGCCTTCATTATTCTGCTTGGGTCGGTTCAGCATGTCACCCCAACAATTCTTTGTAACATGTCCCATTTTACCACACCGCTCGCATGTTGGTCGGTTGCAGTCACCATTGTGGTGTGTGTTACACTTTTTACAGTAGGGGGACTTTCCCTTGTACCTGCTGGAACCCTGCCCACTGTTACCTTGTCGGTTTTGGTTGCCACCACCACCGTTGTTACCGTAACCCCCTTTGTAGTTATCAAACTTCTTATTCTGATTCTTAGAGTTCGAAGACCTCCCAGTGTTGTTGCCAGAATTCGTGAGGTTACTTGGTTCCTCATCTCTCTGCCTCTTCCTGTCTAGGGCAGCTTTTGGGGTTTTCCTTGGTGGCAAAGTTCCTTGAGCCACCGCCTGATCGGTCAATTTGTGTGCCAGCCGGATTGCTTATCGTACATAAGTGGGATTAGATGAGGTCACCATGCCCTTGATTTGTGGAATCAGTCCTTCCACATACAACTCAATTCGTTTATATTCAGCATCCACCATTGTTGGACAGAGACGAGAAAAGGCTTGGTAACGGGTGGTGTACTCCTCTATCTCCGAGCCCACCATTTTGGAATTCCCAAATTCGACTTCCAGTCTTCTGACTTGATCACGAGGACAATACTCCTCCATGATCGCTTCCCTGAATTCTTGCCATGTCATGGCGTTAGCTTCATTGAGTCCCAACATCTGTATTTGAGCATTCCACCATGTTAGCGCGGAATCCTCAAGTGTGCCTGTAGCATACTTCACCTTATCCCCTTCAGGGCAATTACACATCGAAAACACCTTCTCTGACTTCTCGAGCCATCTAAGCAGGCCCACAGCACCTTCATCACCTCTAAATACCATTGGCTTGCAATCCATGTAGGCCTTGAACGAGCATTGAGGCTGTTGTAATTGGAAATGCAGCTGAGCGGCTGTCAAGGCTGTTGCAACTCCTTGGTTGATCATGTTCTGAACCTGAGCTGCGGTAAAGGTTCCATGGTTGGGTTCGGGATCTCTCCGTGGAGGCATGATTTCTAGCAAATCAATGCAAAACTTCCAAAGGTTAGTATACCCAATACTAAAAAGTTGCTAAGTTCTGTTAGGTGTTTCATACAAGTACAATTCACATAAAACATTCTTTTTCATAAACAGTGCATTCTAAGTGGTAACAAGGTAGTAACAATGTCAGGAACATGTAAACATGTAATACAAGTTATGTTTGCATTGCAGATTAGAAGTAACTTCGTATCAGTCATACAAGTTCGCTAAGAACATCATAAAGTTCGCTAAGCACATAACAAAATCTGATGTATATCATGTCTAATCACAAAGCCTAGAATTCACCAAGATTGAAATAAACATTAGGATCAAATGCATGTTATGGGTTATTGATGGTTGAGTTTATAAAAAAAAAAAATTGAAATCAAGTGAGACTTTAGTATTAGTTTCATGAATTCATAGGTTAGTAAATTTGAAGAATTAGAGTAATGGTTATAAAAATTTAATGTAAATGGGAAAACCTGAGATTGGCTACGAACAGGTTGAGGTCTGACCCGCTAGATATTTAGTGTTGCATTATGCAACAGAATGCAACGCCTTTATAATAAAATGTAAATTAAATGTCACTTACTTGATGTTCCAAAAATAGAATAGTTATAAATACTTAGTATTGCAGTATACAACAGTTTTATAAAAATTAAACAACTATTACTTGAAGTTTCAAAGCTAAGATAATGATAGGTGTTTAGTGTTGCATTATGCAACAATACTAAAAACAGAAGAGTTCGAGTTTAATAAAACTTGAAGTGGTTTATAACACACTCCTTTTTCTAGGAAATGATTAAATACCATTCGCGGGTCACGAATGTCAGAACACTCAGTATTGCATTATGCAACACTAGTATTGCATTATAAGCATATAACAAGTTCGCTAAGATTATACTTAGAAAAATCTTCTAACTCAGAAATTTCTAAGCCTCGGGAAAGAAAAATTTCTACCCAAAATTTCAAATCCTATATTGACACAAGACAAGAAATTCTAAATGAGGACCATCTTCGGCACGTGAGGCAGTACTTTTGAGAATGGGTTGTAACCAAGGTTTTCAAAAATAGTTACAGTTCAGAAATTTTACTTTTAAAATGTTCTGGTTCACTATAACCAAGGGCTCTGATACCAATCTGTAACAGCCCAGACCCATCGCAACCAAGATATTGTCCGCTTTGGCAGCCGACATGCCCTCAGGCATCCGCCCCTCACGGATTTAAAACGCGTCTTGATAGGGGAGGTATCCACACCCTTATAAAGCGGTGCTTAGTTCTCCTCCCCACCAATGTGGGATGTTACAATCCTCCCCCCTTAGGGGACCAGCGTCCTCGCTGGCACACTGGCCGACGACTGGGTCTGATACCAATCTGTCACACCCCCAATTTCCACTAACAGAGTATAACCGTGTGGGGTGTGATCCAGACCAGGATCCCAGACTTCAGTTACAACCAAAGTATAACGGAGTTTATAAGTTAACATAAAACTTAAGTTATAGTCCGAAAAAGTAAGTTTAACAGTTCAGCGAAAGCATAATTAAAGTTTACAGTTGGGTTTTCAAAATGATGAATTTAATGTCTGAAAACATAAGTCCCAAGTGAAAATAGTAATGTGTACTGCCGCCGCCCATGCCGCCCATGATCCATCTAGCGACCTGAAAAGCATTCAACAATCAAGTGTCAGCCAAGGCTGGTGAGTTCACTAAAGCGGTCTACACGTCACATGTAGACCTAATGTATATGAATAAAGAAAGGTAAAACACAATCAATAATCATAAGACCGGTAAAATTCCATATCGAAGGTAGCTAGCCTATAGTTATGCACACCTGAATTGTTCGTAACCGAAGCTAATAATGTTTTGATAGGGAATACCTATGAACCTTGCCTTCCCGTGTCTTTACGGATCACGGTGGGTATGCTAACATTGATCTCAGTCCGACCGCCAGTTGGGAGGGTGCATCACGTGCACCGCTGAGCGGGGGTGTCAATCCCCAGTAGTACTACTCAATATTACCTCGCTATTGTATATTAACGGCCCGAAAGTAAGGACTTTTTATAAATAAAGTTCAATTCAGTGAAACATATGATATTATGCGGAAATTTACCCAGTAAGAAATACCTTACCGTTTGGGTCACCATCCTTACCGGATGCAACCACCTGCGCATTATCGTCCCTGAACAGACATAACAATAATATAAATAAACTCACCTTAGGGTGCACTGGTACTCGGCACTTGGTTCAACATGTTGGTCAAAGTCAACCTATTTGGGTAAATATGGCCTAATCAAATTAGAAGGTGACCCTAGGTCGAAAAGTAGCATATAAGCACCTAAACATGTTTCATGCGTTCATACAAGTCACATAGTGCACATACAAGTCCCAATTTGGGAGAAAATCAAGAAATTGCAACTTATGTCAAAGTTGACCCAGAAAGTCAAACCTCAAGCACTTAACTAGTGGCATAGCTAAAATCCACAATACTTGGAATTAGATCCTTAAATTCTATAGGCATATACTACATATCATTTAGGACTTGTTGCAAAAAGAATCAACCCAAAAGGTTAAGAAATGAAGAAGTTATGCGTGTACGAAGTTGGCTAAAAATCACATTTGTCAAACATTAACACACCATTTGGTGACATAGCTAAATTGCTCATTTCTTGGAGTTAACTCCTAAACTTTTGCAGGAACTAACTAATCAACATTTAGGGAATGTTGCAAAAAGAATCAACTCAATCGGATAAGTATTGAGAAAGTTATGCGTGTCGGAAGTTGGAATTTTTAGCTTTTAGCAAACAAGTCAAGGTAAAATGAAAACTTGCATAACTCACTCAACACTTTGAAATTATGAACCCAACTTTCCAGATCTTACTTTCAATATATAAACATCATTTACAAATAGCAAACTCGTCAATAAAACAAGGTTAGCATGCTCAACCAATTTGAAAAGTCCACTTTTCACAGAAAATGACAGCTTTGAGTACCCGACTTGTAGCTGTGTTTTGACTGACCAAACGGGGGTTTTAGAAAGTGTGCGAGTAGCCGTTGTAAAGCTAAGACATCTTAAATTACTAGGGAAAAAGAATCAATCAGTTTCGAGCAAAAATGAGCAAGTTATGGCTGCTGCAAGTTGACCCAAAATTCTGGTCAAAGCTGTTAGAAATTTGGTGTTTGCAAAAGTTATGGTTTTTGAGTTTCAGCACCCAATTGATCATTCAACATCTACAAACAAGTTCATAATCATATTAACATGTAATTTCTTTCCTAAACACGTTCATATCAAAATCATATCAAGATCATAGCAAAATGTGAACATGTGGCTAGCATACAAGCATATTTCACTCAAATCTCATAATCAAACACCTAACTAACACCAAGAACACATAGAACATAACTTAGCCTTCAATTTCCAGATCTAAAACTTATCTAAAATCTGCCCCAAATCAAGAGTGAGCATACCTTAACCTAAATCAAGTTTCATGAGCATACAAACTACACATTTAGCACAAAAACACCAACACTTACACATGCAATCTAAGAATTTCGAATTCAAGAGTTAGGGCTTACAAAAATTAGGGGAAAATCGCAGATTAGAAGGAGAAGAGAAGATGATGAAGCTTCCTTGATGTTCTTGGAGCTTAATCGAGCTTCCAAACTCCGAATTTAGCTCTTAGATGCTTGATTTCGTGAAATGCAAGTGTGTGTGTGCAACCATGAGAAAGAGAGAGAGATGGGATGAAGATGATGATGATGCGTGAAGAATGAGGGGGAGGGGAGACATATTTGGGCAGATTTCTTTAAGTGTAATTTACACCTTAGGCCCCTCAACTTTGTTTTTAAACATATAAGACATAAAACTCATTTTAAGTGGGTTTTTGCTAAAAGTTGTAAAGTAAAAATTCTAAGAATATTTCTAAGTGTTTTTAACTCATTTAACATGTAGGATTTAGTCGGGTTTCATAAATTTATCATTTATACAAAAATCCAAATTTTTACACAAAGACCGGTTTCGCATAAAAATGCAAATTTTCATAATTAACACATAAGGTCACGAAACGAATTTACAAACCAAGTGACTAAAGTTAATTAGCAAGTAAAAATAAATATGGAATCATTCAAATAACGGGTCTCGGGTTCGCTAACGAAACTAACGGGACTAACGGAAAAAGTTAACGGGGTTAACTTGGGAAGTGACGATTGTCACAATCTAAGAGATTCTTTAAGAAACATGGAAGGAATCTTTCTGGTGATAAACTGGGTTTTGACAAGTCAAAATTAAAGTGTTATAAGTGTTCACAGCTTGGACATTTTGCTAAAGATTGTCAACAAGCACATGCAAATAAGTCTGGTGTTCCTCAATCACCAAAGCCTGGTTTTACTCAACCATCTACTAGTAACACTAGCAAGTCTACAGCTTTGACAGCACAACATGATGGTGTTTATGATTGGGGTCAACAATTTGGTTATGATTCATCAGCTTTGATTGTCACCCATGTTCAGTCAGATGATTCATATTCAGATACTAGTTCCGATACTAGTTCAATTCCAAGTTCTTATGAATCTGTTGAGAACTTGGAGAGTCTGATGAAAGAAAATGCTTTGTTGATCAATAAAGTTCAACAACTGACTAAGGCATTTGATGTGATTAATTCAGAGTTGAAGATTTCTAAAGACCATGAAAAGGAGTTGACATTGAAGAATGAGTATTTGACTACTAAAATCAAAACATTAAATGAAGTTTTAAAAGTTTTGAAACAAGACAAAAAGGATGTTAAAACTGCAAAAGCTATGATTTGTGAAGAAAAGGATGAGTTGGTGCAAGAAGTGAAGAAATGGAAGGATGAAGCAGAGGAAACTGCTACTGATTTTCAAAATTTGTTTGATAAGTCTAAAATCAAGCTTGATTTGCTTACAAAGAATGTTGAAGAATCAAATGCTCAAATCGAAGCATATCAAATTGACATGGAAAAGTTATTGGATGAAAAGCGAGAGTTGGTTAGTGTTAACAAATTTCAAGCAGCAAATTTGGAAATTCAGAAGCGCAATGAGAATAAATTGCAGAAGGAGCTACATGAAGGACTTGACAATCTTCGCATGCAAAAGTTTGAAACTCACAAAGTTGCGAAGCGATTAATTGCAAAAGAAAAGGAATTCGCAGAAGCTCAACAGCAAATTTCTGATCTTAAAATTCAAGTTCTTGATGCTAATCGTTTACTCAACAATATTTCAAATTCTCAAGTTTTCACAAGTTTCTTAGCAAATGATGCTAATTTTGAGAAAATGTTTGATAAAACTGCATCACCTCCTGCTCATATCAAAGAAGCTTTCAAAGAAGTGAAGGAACAGATTGACGAATTTGATTATTCAAAGGTTTCGTCATCTACTGCTGAGGATGAGAAAGTTGTGCCGAAGAAGAAAAACATGAAGCATAAGAAAAAGAAGGAAAAGAAATTTGAAGTTTCTCCTGCACCAAAGTTTGTATCTGGTTTATTTTCTGCTGATAGTGAGAAGTCGGTTACTTCTAGTGATAAGATTCAGTCTCAACCTGAGTTCGAGATTTTGATTACGGGTTCGGGTCCGGTTATTTATCTATGTTGTCAACCCACAACCATAACAACAATTTGAAGACATAATTTTGTAGTAATCTCATCAGGTACATCAAAACTATACTCCTATATCAGATTACTTCGATATATAGCAGACGTGTTATGAGGTAACATTTGACTATAAGAGTTGTGCACAAGTTTGATACGAGAAGATTATTTGCTACTGTTGGATTTCAAGAATTTGTTGATGAAATGGTTGCTCTATGGGTCTTGATTACAACAGAAGATGCTTATTTATTTTGCTACGGGTTACAAAAGTCTAGGGGGGAGAAGATGTGTTGATATGATGAGACTTTTTGCAATGTTTTTAGCAAAAGAAAGCGACGTGATTTTTAATCTTCGAAGAGTCCTCAAGCCGTAACAGTTGCGACATTACCATTATGGTAAAAATCGAGGCAAGGTTAACAGCACAAAAGAAGTGGTTTGTCTATGTGGAAAACATTGATTTGGTATTTCAACAATATTGGCTCACTTGAGTTATGATTGAATCTTCAAGTAGCTAGCCATTGTGTTGAGTTTTGTATACACCCTATACATTTATAGTATTTGGTTTCGGGCTAAAAGATGTTTATTGTAGGGGGAGCTTTACAAAGGAGAAATGAGTGTCACCTTGAAGTCAAGTTACAATAATACAAGAATCAATGTCACAAGTGTTGAGTATTCCATCTACCAAATAGGGGGAGATTGTTGGGAATCGAGATACCGAGCCAACAAGATTTGGATATATGTGATTAATATTCAACGACCACTTATTATATACCGTCCTACAACACGGTGAAGAACATGACAACTCATGACAACACGACTCAACAAAGAAGAGGCTCTAGTGAATATTATTTATTGTTTAAATATTGTCACTAGTTACTATTTTTACTCTTATGCCCTTAGTGAGTCTTGTACTATATATAGTGAGTCTTTCCATTGTGAAATATATGTATGAGTGATAGAGAGAGAGTTAGTCATGGTTCTTTGAAGCTTGTAAGGGTCCATGAACTCACCTAGTAAGTTCATGATACCCAGGATGCGTGGGGTAGGTAAAATATAATCATTCGGTTATCTTTATTTATGTATCATTCCATCTTGTTTATCATCTATCTATTTTGTTCTTCATATATCCATGTTTACACTAGCTTTGCTCATCATCATCATCACATCTCAAATACTTTCGTTGTTCATATCCGGGTGTTCATTTGTTTCTACAAAAACGAGCTACACAAAGACTCGATCCGCTTCCGCAACCAAGGTATCTGGTCACCACCTCGGTTTTTCACTGCCAATGAAGAACCAGTTTGAAAAAGAATAAGAATGGTAAGAAACATGTTCATAAAAAGAAAGCATGATGAACTGAAGAAGCCCCCCTCGAAGCCTAAAAAAACCAAATGGTTTGGGCTTAGGACACGATCATCGCCTTCCCAGTTTTTTAGATGTGTTCAGATTCTCCGTCCTAAGCAAAAGGATGCTGTTAGAAAGATGAGTTTTGGCAAACTCCTTACTTTTAGGGTGGAGTCCATTCCACTGAGACTGGGTCATTATGTTGTGGATCTTTTTTCCCCTGACTGCATGGCTATTCAAGTTGGCACTCGATTTGTGCAAGTTGATTCAAAATCCATACAACGGTTACTTGGTGTCCCATTTGGCAAGACCAAGCTTGTATAAGGGAATAAACTACCGACTAGAGACAATCATGTTGTTCAATGGCGCAACCGTTATAACTGTTCAAATATGTGACAACCCATAAGTTTCCTAAGTCAAATCATATAATAATACGTGTAATTTCCTGTTTCTATGTGCATAAATCTGTGTTTTAGTTAACGTAGATAACGTAATGTGCATCTATCCGTTAGTCTTGGTGTAACCCTAATTTAATATCTCGACAGTCGACCTTAAAAACAAGAACATTATATATATGATCGGTGGAACTTTAATAATAAGAAACATTTCACAACAATATATGTATTCTAATATAAAAAGAGTTTTTATATTATCTCGTCACCTTTGTAGTATTTTGCATACGTTCAAAGTTCGTGTCACTATTTGACATAAAATAACCATTTAACGATAACGTTTATCCATTTATTTACCGACTACGTCAAATAATAAATCATTTTAACGTTTAGTATTTTTATAGCGAAAAACCATTAGGTTTTTATATAAAACAAGCAACGTCAACGTTTTTCACCATTTAACACCGTTTGACCTTTAAACAAGACTTGTATCATTTCTTTTATTTAACCTTGATTCATCATCCTCCATGCATGTTCATTTCCATGCATGATTAAATTCAATTGTCACCTTTGGTCATATTATCTTTCGTGATCAAAACCCGACACTCGACAATTAGTAACCATCATTAGTAGTAATCTACCACCTCTCTCCTAATCATCTACTAATCACCCAACCAAAAAGCAAAGACTATTCACTTGTACCTCATCATCATCATCATCTTACACCACCTTTTCCAAACCATCCCATCACCACCCTACAACTACCTAGTATTGTACCACATTTGACCTCCTCCTCTCTTCTCCTTGCACACAAGAACCGGCCCCCTCCCTTGGCCCTCTCTCCCTCTCGGTTTACAACCCAAAACCGCCACCACCCTTTCCTTTTTAAACCAAACCTTTTACTTGTTTTATTTCCTTCTTTCACATGTACACTATATAAGGAAACTTATGAGGAAACCCTAGCATCCTTATTTACTTCCACAAAAGAAAACACACTCCCTTTCACTCTCTCCCTCCCTAACCGTCGCTCTCTCTCTCTCTCTACTCTCTCTCTAGCTTTTCTTCAACAAACGTCAAGAACACTTGAAGATCAAGCTACTAGGAACAACAAGGAAGCAAGATCAAGCCTCCATCATCCTCATTTTCGGTTTTCTCAAGTTAGTAGACACCATTTTCTTGATTTTTCACTAGTTATTCATGTTAACTAGTTACATTTTCCATCTAGAACTCCATACACAAGTCTTGGTTAAAAATGGTGACTTTAAACTTAGATTTTCTTCTATGATAATAATAACCTACATGTTTGTTTATATTCATGTTAGATCTAGCACATCTTGTGTTTCTACTAGTGATTTCATATATTTGGACCCCTCATATGCTACATTATGTAGATCTATAGCAAAACAAGTGTTATGATGCTAGTATGTGTACATTATGCCTTGGTTTTATGAACAAACCTCTAGATCCGAAATTTATGACTCTTGGAACCCTAGGTCCGAAAATTTTAGCATGTTAGAAGGTTGTGGATAGCACCAAATGACTTATTGATATGTTTGGACGGCTAAATCTATAAAAATAAACCACTAAAAAGTCCCGGAAACTATAGTTAAATTAGGGCTAATTTAGGTCAGAAACTTTGACCCCTTCTAAAGTGATTTTAAATGATGCTTTTAGCCTTAAAAACCCTAGTACAAGATCCCTTTTGAAAATAGCTAAATTTGGGAAAAAACGGGACCAAAAACGGACACTTTACGGGCCCGGAAAACCCATTTTTGTAAAGATGTGTAAACAGAGTTTACAACTGATCTTTAACACCTTTAAGGACTTTAGATGACTTATAATAGGTTTACAAAGTGTTTTGGTAGTTTACAAAACCCTAGAACGAGTCACAGGATCAAAACCGGCTAAAACGGACACACGGCAAAACCGACAAAACTATAAACTTAGACTTTTGAACTTAAATTTTCTGAATCAATATGATTCCATGATGAAAATAAATGTGTATTTATTTGTTTGATCATTGCCTTAGTCATATTTACAAATAACGTGAAATGCGGCTAGAACCGGCAAAAAGCCCGTTTTAACCTTAAACCGTCATTTCGTCCTAAATGTCCTTTGAACTCACATGATATTTATTTGGAAAATATAAACTATTTCTAGACTAATTTTTATCATGAAAATAAATAATAATTTATTATCGCGTAATAAATATTTATTTTCAATAAATATTTAATTTGGTCAACGATGTCGTAATATATTAACGGGTTACCATGACGCCAAGACTTGACCAACCAAATTGGAGTGACTTAGATGTCAACCCAATTTCTACAATTCTAAGTTGTCTTGTAACATTGTATAGGACTGCTTACTTGCCTACCTTACTGAATTACTTGTATTCAGGTGAGTTTTCACGGCCCCTTTCTTTTACAGTTTTAATACTTGGGGGAGAATTCATTACAAACATAAATCATTGCCTGACAGATAGATTACTTGTTACCCTATTGATTACATGAGCTTTTCTAGTCCAAATCATATTCTATCATGCTTGTTCATGTTATGATGAAACCCCACTATTAGTTGAATCCGATTAATTTACGAACAGTAATGATGACTCGTGGATAGATCTATTGGGTTAACGCCCCTACTCTGATTGGTAGCTCCAATCCTGGCTCCGTTTTAATAGTCAGAAGAGTACATACAGTTATATTTGACCATGCGGTACTGTTGGACATAGTATCATGAGTGGGTAATCAGTTAGTTTCGGTATTCAAGGTTCATGGTAATTTATAAAACAGTATCTAAACATATTGTCAAACGATGGAATGATTCAATCAAACTTGTTTATCAAACTTTACATGCATGCTATCTAAACCTGTGAACTCACCAACTTTATGTTGACTCGTTTTAGTATATGAATTCTCAGGTGATTGAACTCTGCTGCATTCAAGACATCATATCATTTAGGACCTGCATTTTCTATTTCTGGAGTCATGGTCAAACCGAGCTGCACTTTTGGAGATTTCATTGCATAACACCTAACGGTGTCATGTTCTCAAATCTTTTTGAAATGTAATTGTTTTATTAACAATTAAGACAAACATGTTTTCACTACTATTTCCGCTGCAACTTTGAATGAAACTCCACCTTTTGAATTAAATTAACTTGTTAAACGGCTCTAGTTGTTTAATCATCTAGATGCCGTTCTATGTAATCTTGACTATGATCCATCTCGCTCGCACCCGACACAATAAATTACGGGGTGTGACAAAATATCCCTCCAGCCCAAATGGTTCAAAAGATTAAAGTTGCCCATGATGAGGACTCCTTCAATTTCCGGATGGATTTCATCATGTGTTATTTAACCGTGTTGGTAGAATGCAATCGTTATGGTCGTTTATAAGAGAAGATTTTGGATTTTATAAGTGTTGACATTGTTTGGAATGATATTGACTGGTGTGATTACATTCTTCAATCGATGAAGACATGTAAAGATCTTTGGAAACCAAACGACACCAATTTCCCATTTGTTGGACCTCTATCAATCCTTACTGTAATTTACTCTAGCATTACTACTTTTCGACTTTTTGAAATTTTGCCTTTTATCTTATTCTACATAATCCAACATTTTTATTATGTTTTATTCTCAGCTCCTATATGTGGACAGTTTGAGTGTCAAGGCATTATATATGATGACACCAATAATGCAATATCCTGTTGGTCTAAGAAGTTTTAGAAGCAGCGTGAACTTTTAGAGATAAGAAAAGGAGGTTTTGGAAAAGGAAAGTGCAAACGTTTGTCAAAGGTTGTTGATGATGGTTTCAATGATTTTACCAATGTGGACTCTGATTTTTTGGTGAGTCTTTTGTTTTACTATTTTAGTTATTGTCATAATTATTTTACCACATCTTCATATATTTTTTAAATTGCTACATATGTAAGTTTTAATGCTTTACATATGTAAAACAAAATGATTAACATATGTAACAAGCCCTTTTTTATTTTATTTTGCAACAGCTTACTGAAGTTCAAATGAGTATCGATATTCTATGTAACCAAAAAGCATATGTTGACAACTTATTGGTGAATCTTACCAAGCGTTTTCCTGATTCCCCACAACTCAAGTCATTAATGAATTCATACGAGGCGATTTTAAAATTCCGTGTTAGAGCTTATTTATGTTGGCAACACAAACTATTTATCTTTTTGATGTTTATTTGTAATTTTACTTTGGTTTGTACTTGACTTTGATTATGTACTTTGTTATCTTTGATTATGTTTATATATGATGTTTTTGACTAAGTGTTAGCGTACTTGTATTTCTCCTTAGCGAACTTCTTGTATATTGAACTTAGCGGACTTGATTAACTCTTAGCGAACTTGTCATTATACTTAGCGTACTTGTTAATTGTCCTAGCGAACTTGTTTTGCTCCTAGCGAACTTCATTTGTTCCTAGCGAACTTAAATTGTTCCTAGCGTACTTAAGTTGTGCTTAGCGTACTTGTTAGCGGACTTGTTTGTGTCTAGCGAACTTGACAATGCTTAGCGTACTTCTTAGCGAACTTCACAAGTTCTAGCGAACTTGTTTAATTCTTAGCGTACTTCTCTTATATGCTTAGCGTACTTGTTATTCTGTTAGAATATTTTGCTGAATTCTAGGCAATGATTGGTTTGTGTCAAACATTCTATTTGTCCCAGGCTCTCTTGTAGTATAAATACTAAAGTGAAAACCCTAAAACGTGTTCCTCCAGGTTATTTCTACAAGAGAGCCTTTGTGTGTGTGTTCTTGGTGTATTTAGTGCGTGTTTTTGAGTTTCAGAGATCTATGGGGTGAAATCAACCAAGATTGATCATCACACTTGTTTTCTGCACCTGTGTGATGAATTGAATGAGAACATTGTGCTCAAATCAGGTCCTAACAATTGGTATCAGAGCCTTGTTCTTCATTTTTGAAGTTTTCTCAAAAATGAAGAAATCTCATTTGAGTTATCAATTTTGGTTGTTTTTTGCTAGATCTATGAGTTGATTCTTGGTAGAAATCACTCTAGGAACTCAAAAACATGCTTAGATTTGTGTTTATTTCATGTTTGATTAGTCAATTTTTGAATTTGGTGAATCTATGGTTCGGCCGTATTATTCACTGTTCTTGAATTTTTTTTTTCAAATTCATTTTTATGATGATTCTTTGCTAAAATTGATTATTATCGAGTATTAGACTACTAAAACCAATATCATTGGCACTGATTTCACTCTTTAACATCAAGTATTGAAGATTTGTTAAGCATTTTTTCAAGATTGTTTAACTTTTTCACATAATCTACTGTTTGATCCAATTTCGGTAACTTAGAGTGATTTTTGAGGTTTGTGTTAGTTGTATCTTTTGATCCTAACATCATTTCGCATCTATAGATGCCCTCAATCAT
>JBCNJP010000025.1:23592026-23637128 GCA_039602395.1 Deinandra increscens subsp. villosa
ACGTTACAACTAATTTACGTCAAGTATAAATATATATACGTATGTAAACATAGTCAATGGGTAGAGTTTGACCTGGTTTTCAGACGGGTTGTCACATTCTCCCCCAGTTGAGATAATTTCGTCCCGAAATTTAGTTCTGAGTACTGGTGGAGGCGACATTGTCGAACAGGCGGGGGTATTTCCGACGCATCTGGTCCTCGCGTTCCCAGGTGTACTCTGGGCCTCGTCGAGAGTTCCAGCGTATCTTGACGATAGGAATGCGGCTATGTTTTAGCCTCTTGATTTCGCGATCTAGGATTTCCACCGGTTTTTCGATGAAGTGAAGGGTCTCGTCGACTTGGATTTCGTCGAGAGGAACGATGAGTGTTTCGTCAGATAGACAGTTTTTCAGATTGCAAACGTGAAAAACGTTATGAACATTACTGAGTTCCGCAGGCAGGCGTAGCTTGTAAGCAACCGGGCCAATTGTTTCAATGATTTCAAAGGGTCCGATGTACCGAGGATTTAGCTTTCCTCGTTTTCCGAACCTAATGACGCCTTTCCAAGGTGATACCTTAGCATGACGCGGTCGCCCTTTTTGAACTTCAATGGTTTACGGCGGTTGTCTGCATAACTCTTCTGACGATCTCTAGCGGCTTTAAGACGATTCTTGACTTGGAATATTTTCTCGGTTGTTTCGAAGATTAGGTCTGGGCCGGTTAATTGACTGTCGCCCATTTCGGTCCAACAGAGTGGCGATCGACACTTTCTCCCGTAAAGTGCCTCGAACGGGGCGGCCTGAATGCTCGTGTGATAGCTGTTGTTATAAGAGAATTCTGCGAGGGGCAGATGTTCATCCCAGTTGGGTCCAAAGTCTATCACGCAATCACGCAGCATGTCTTCGAGAGTCTGGATGGTTCTCTCACTTTGACCATCTGTTTGTGGATGGTAAGCCGTACTCATATCGAGACGAGTGCCCAAGGTCCTTTGAAGAGATTGCCAAAAGTTTGTGGTGAAACGACTGTCGCGGTCAGAGATGATGGAGATGGGCACTCCGTGTCGGGATACGACTTCCTTCATGTAGATTTTGGTTCGCCTATCCATACTGTCAGTTTCTTTGATTGGTAGGAAATGTGCTGATTTCGTTAGCCGATCTACTATTACCCAAATAGTGTCGCATCCGGATCTGGCCTTTGGCAACTTGGTGATGAAGTCCATAGATATCTCTTCCCACTTCCATTCTGGGATCTTCGGTTGAGTTAACAATCCAGAGGGTTTCTGGTACTCGGCCTTGACCTTTGAGCATGTTAAGCATTTACCTACGTAGGTGGCAACCTCGGCTTTCATGTTGGGCCACCAGAAGTGATCCCTTAGGCCGTGGTACATCTTATCTGCTCTGGGATGGATGGAATATCTGGTTTTGTGAGCTTCGTCGAATACTAACTTCCTTATTCCACCAAAGTGGGGTACCCATAATCTATCCATGAAGTACTTGGCTCCGTCTGGTTTTTCTTCAAGCTGTTTCTCCATGCCACGCAGTCCTTCATTCTTCAAGTTTTTCATCTTGAGAGCTTCGATTTGGGCCTCTCGGACCTGTAAGGTGAGATTCGTGTGGATGGTCATACTTAGGGCTCGTACTCGCCGCAGTTTTACCCGTTCCTTCCGACTCAAAGCGTCGGCCACAACGTTGGCCTTGCATGGGTGGTAGCGAATCTCACACTCGTAATCGTTGAGTAGCTCGACCCAGCGACATTGCCTCATATTTAATTCTTTCTGATTGAAGATATGCTGCAGGCTTTTATGATCGGTGAATATGGTGCATCGCGTCCCATAGAGGTAGTGTCGCCAGATTTTTAGTGCGAAGACGACAGCCCCTAGTTCCAGGTCGTGGGTCGTATAGTTCTTCTCATGAACCTTGAGTTGCCGAGAGGCGTAAGCAATAACCTTGTCTCTTTGCATTAAGACGCATCCTAATCCTTGATGTGACGCATCGCAGTATACCACAAAGTCTTCAATTCCTTCTGGCAAGGATAGGATTGGGGCATTGCAAAGCTTTTGTTTCAGCAGCTGGAAAGCTTCTTCTGTCTTGGTACTCCAAATAAACTCTTTGTCCTTCTGTGTCAATGCGGTCAGGGGTTGGGCTATCTTTGAGAAGTTCTCGATGAAGCGACGATAGTAGCCGGCTAGACCTAGAAATTGTCGAATCTCCGACGGAGTCGTTGGAGCACTCCAGCTCTTGATGGCTTCTACTTTAGATGGGTCTACATGAATACCCTTGTCATTGATCACATGACCTAAGAAATGTACTTCACGTATCCAAAAGTCGCATTTGGAAAATTTAGCGTACAGTTTCTCCTTCTTAAGCAATTCTAAGATAAGTCTCAAATGTTGCTCGTGTTCTTCCTTACTACGTGAGTAGATTAGGATGCCATCGATGAACACGATAACGAACTTATCCAGATATGGTTTGCACACGCGATTCATTAGATCCATGAACACTGTCGGTGCGTTAGTCAAACCAAATGGCATCACCAAGAATTCGTAGTGGCCATAGCGTGTTCCGAATGCTGTCTTTGATGCGTCTTCATCACGCACGCGCAATTGATGGTAACCGGACCTCAAGTCAATCTCGGAATAGTAGCTTGATCCTTGTAGTTGGTCGAACAAGTCATCGATCCTGGGCAACGGATAGCGGTTCTTCACCGTTAGTTTGTTCAATTCCCTGTAGTCAATGCACATTCTGAAAATTCCATCTTTCTTCTTTACGAATAGTACTGGCGCACCCCAAGGGGAGTGGCTTGGTCGGATAAATCCCTTATCGAGCAGCTCTTGAAGCTGGTTAGCCAATTCTTGCATTTCTGATGGTGCCAGACGGTATGGGGATCTGGCGACTGGGGCGGCTCCGGGTGTTAAGTCGATGCGAAATTCCACTTGTCGTAGAGGTGGTAAACCGGGCAGGTCTTCGGGAAATACTTCTGGGAATTCACGGACTGCTGGCACATCCTCTATGCGTTTTTCTTTAGGTTTCTTCTCTGTGACGTGCGCTAGGATGGCATCGCATCCCTTTCGGAGGAATTTCCGTGCTTTCATGCTAGATATGATGCTTATTTGAGTTCCACTCTTTTCACCCTGAATGTCAAGAGTACTACCGTCTGCTAATGGCATTCGGACTATTTTCTCGCGACATATAATTTCGGCACGGTTCTTGGACAACCAATCCATTCCAATGACCACGTCAAAACTTCCGAGTTCGACCGGCATCAGATCGATGTTGAAGATATGATTCGAGAGTTTGAGTGAGCAGTTTTTGTAAATTTTACTAGTTTCTATAATCTCACCATTGGCTAATTCTATTGTAAACTTAGCACCTAAGGTAGCGGGGGCATTTTCGAACGATTGACTAAACTCAGTAGACACGAAGCTCCTATCGGCACCGGTGTCGAATAATACGGAAGCATAGTGATGATTAAGTAGAAACGTACCCGTCACAGTGTTGGGATCACGGCGGGCATCTCCGGCTTTGATCACGAAGGCTCTTCCCCTGGCTTGATTGGTGTTCTGGTTCCTTGCTTTCGGGCAATCCTTCTTCCAGTGATCGGTAGCACCGCAGTTGTAGCAGGGGCGATTTGGGCAATCGCGAGTGATGTGACCTTTAGCCTTACAACGGGAGCAGTAGACGTTTCCACAGTCAAGCGTGTGGTGAAGGTTGCACTTGTTGCACAAAGGTGCGTTGCCAGTGTAGTTCGACTTCCGTGGCTCTTGTGCGGGTACAGTAGCGGCATAGACCTTCACCGGCTCTGGGTTCCTTTCGGGGGCCTTTTCGGGGTTCTTATTGCTTCTATCCTTCCAGAATGGTCTTTTCCTTTTGTTGTCCGGTTTCTTTCCTGAGGTCGTGGCTGCACTGGTTTCTGGGGTCTTTGTCTCAGAGTTCTTTTTGGCAAAGGCTACACCCCTACACCCTGGCGGGTGGCTTGGTAAACCAAGCTGTGTGTAAGACGCATGGCCTCCTGAAACGTGGCTGGCTTGGATGCGAGAACGTTTCCTTGAATGTGTTATGCGAGTCCCCAGACATACCTTTCGATCTTCTTGTATGGAGGCGTAACCATGTTCGAACAGAGGTGGGCAAGTTCGCGGAATCGCTTGGTGTATCCGGCGACGTCAGACCCGTTCATGGTTAGGCCCCAAAATTCGGCTTCCAGTTTCTGAAGCTCTTCTCAGGGGCAGTATTCGTCTCTCAGAAGTTGTTTGAGTTCGTCCCACGTTATAGCATAAGCTAAATATGTTCCCATTGCGTCTGCGTGAGAGTTCCACCACGTTAGAGCACCATCGGTGAACGTGCAGGTCGCGTATTTGACCTTGGAGCCGTCGGGACAATTGCTTATGCGGAACACAGATTCGGCCTTCTCAAACTAGCGGATTAAACCCACAGCACCTTCGGTGCCCTTGAAGTTAGTGGGTTTGCAGTTCATGAAGTCTTTATAAGAACACTCGCGGGGTCCTGAAACGTTAATTACGAAACGATAAATATAAAACTTGCAGGGCGGTTTATATTCTGTTTTAACGTTTTTTTTTTGGGTAATTGGCCTTACCGTTGTGTGGGTTGTTATTTTGTCTATCGTGTTCTCGTTGTGTTTCGCTAGCGGCGACTGCTTCGGCGACTCGTTGGGTGATTAGAGCCTCAACGTCGGCGGCGTTCATCATAGGCGAGGGCGTGTTGGTTCTGGCACTGCGTCTGGGAGGCATGTTTTACTCTATGAATTTTAAATGACGATTATAGAATAGATTAGATTAGATGACGTGTGTATATATATGCATCATAAAGTTATTATAATAGTATCACAACCACATAATTAAAGTCATAACATAACCATACATACTACATACCAAGCGTCAAGCGTCACATACATAAGTTTTAAGTTAGGTTACAACATCAAACATAAACTAAACAAAGTTTTGGGTACGTAAACCCAACAAAAGTTATATATCCGAATAGTTAATATGCCAAAATTTGTGGATTATGTCCACGGTGATGAAGTGCTGACTAAAAGGGTCCTGGTGGTGGTGGTGGGGCTAGGAGGGCCAAGGTCTGAAAGAGGGCAGAGAGGTAAGCCTGGTTAGCTGCAACGTAGTTCTCCAGCCCGGTGACTCGCTGCTCCAATAAGTCGTGTAGAATGTAGTTGTTGACAGCGAAAGTGCCAACAGCAGTCACCTGGTTTACTCTAGTGTCGAGATCGCTCATAGTGGCGGCTAGTATCTCCTCTACTCCTGTCAGTCTCGTCTCTACCTCCATCAAGTCCTCAGCATCTGGCGCATCGGCCGCGTCGATCTCCATCGTATCCAGTCTGTCCTCGTGGCGGCAGAGGCGAGCCACGAGAAGCGGAATTGTCTCAGTGACAGGTTCCTCAGTCAGAGGAGGGATGCTCGAGCGTGCGGCAGCCGTAGCAGATGACTCACCGACCTCGTGAGTGCTAGGGAGTCCCTCGCTAATGCGCCAGTCTCGAAGGGCGTCGAGGAGGAACCCAAAACGTCGTGCCTCGGTCCTAAACTGTTTCCGCTTTGGAGCGGGCTCATCAGGGCGAGGGGAGACAGGGCGTCTCTTGGGGAGTCCCGTGGTTTTTCGCGGTGTGAATCCTCGCCTACCCCCGTTAGGAACACGGCGATAGGTCCCGATCGCTCTGGTACGGCCGGGCGAGATGTCCGGGTCCTCGTGGGTAGGAGGAGCCTCGGTGGTGGCGAGAAGTGCGGTGGCCTCGGCTATAGCAGTGTCGACCTCAGCCAAGACGATAGCGGTGGCAGACAGGGGGGTGGCAGTAGCTCCAGGGGCAGCCTCGATAGGCACCTCGGTAGTATCATCAGACGTGTGGCGTGGAGCGGCACTAGTAACAGACCTCGTCGGTAGGGTTCCAGCAGCAACAGGTGGAGTGTCTATGGGTGCAGATGGTGGAACATCAGGTGTGGAGTCACAGTGCTCTGTCTCGGAGGAAATACAGATGACTTGATCCGAAGCCATCTCTGCGATAACATGTTCCAAGACAAAACAATGTTAGTAATAGTCAAGTATATATTAAAGCAAAGCGTAAGCAATTTAAATATATATACAGGTAAATTAAGGCTACACATGAGTTATGACACGCATTTCATAAGTGTACCTCAGGATGTTGGTAGTGAGTCTCGTATGCAAATGGAAGTCTTGTAGAGCGGGCTATAGTCTAGGTTTTCTTATTTTTGTTTCCTAGTTCGCTATAACCACGGCTCTGATACCAATCTGTCACACCCCGATGTTACCGATTACGTGGGCATGTGACGTCATGGGGTCATAGTCGTGGGTACAAGGAACGAATCCTATCAGTCTTCGTTTACGTTTGCAAACCAAATATTTATCAAGTTGCAGCGGAATTCATAAAAGATAGCATAGTTTTTACAATATTGAAAATGATAACATTACGATAGAAATTACGAGTGTTCATGATTTATTTAAATATAGAAAAGGGTGACCATGACTTCATCCCTAATGCAGGCCCTAGTAGTTGATAGACTTCCCATTTGCACACCGAGAGAGTGATTCTTAGTTACCTGAGAAATACATGAATTTTAAAAGGTCAATGTAATGTTGGTGAGTTCACAGGTTTAAGACTCTACAAAATGTATTTGTAAAAGTGGTTGCAGATATACAAGATACTATAAAGGTTTACTCGTTGATGCATTGATTCACCTGTTCCTTGATTTCAAACACTTAACCGTTTTACCCACCCGTGGTATCTTCCCCAAGGAATACCAATGGCACAAAATAACTGACATGTACCCCGTGACTGTTACCGGTGAGTCAGAACTGGAGCTACCAGCTAGGGCAGGGTTGTCAACCCAAATAGATCTATTCACTAGTTATCGTTTCGTTACAGGAATTAATTGAAATCAATAAGTGGTGGGATTTGTAGCAATAAGTTGTATAACAGATTACCATAAAGGGGTATGAAAGAACAGATAATCAATAAAGCGTAACAGTTATACCATAATATCAAGTAAAAAGATTTGTTTGATCATGATTTCTCCCCCATAGTATTTAAACAGTTTTAAAAGAAAGGGGCCGTGAAACTCACCTTTTCAAGGTGAATGATCGGATAGCTGATACGAGCTGCGAGTGACTGACGTCCTAACTATCACTAATAGCAGAACAAGTCTTAGGTCTTGATTCGATTGGGTAATGTTTAGTTACCCAATGATTCCTAGTCGAGTCTTGACAATTTATTCCCATTGGTATGTTCAGAATATTTATGAACATAAATATTGATAATGTTTATAATTCCTTAATCATATGATAAGTATGAGTTACTAGTAAGTTAATTTGGTTGTCTTGCTATGATATAAGTAAATCTACATTTATATGCTTATATCATTATATCGTTCGTCGTGATAAATAATAAGGCATATTATTTATTTCGACATTTTCTTAAATTTACATATCATTAGTAAAAGAATCTTTGAACAAATAAGTTTGGTGAACCAAGATGTGTCGGACCGTGAGTGACCTTATATTTAGAAAACCTTAGATAATTTATCAAAGAAATCATAATGTTTATTTTGGATCTATCCTTAAACATGGAGAAAATATAAATGTGAGAGGTCTTTATTTGTTTATAAATCAATCGAATAATGATGATCGTTTATTATTATAAAAGCGTTGAGCCTTTACCCGATATTGTTCGTATCGGGTTATGCTACGTCCTTTAAGAAGTTCTAATTAGCTATCTTGTGTAGTCGTTATATGAACGCTTGACTCAATATTTAGACAAGTAATTGTCATAAGGTTTTTATTTTAAAGTAAGGTCCTTCGTTAATCTTTGTCTTTCTAAAGTTCGAGATAGGTCCGGCCCTTGGTCACCATTATTTGTCCATGGCTTTTATACCATTCATTAGTCCCATAGTTTAAGATGAGTTTACACGATCTCTAATAAACACGTGTTATGTCCATTGTTAACTACCATAAACACAATCCATCAAGTTTCTAACAAATCGGAACTTATATAATTCCATACAAGTTATACTTTATGTAACTTGAGTTTAAGACTTTAAAAATGTGTTACTTCTCATCCGATTCTCAATAACATTTAGAATAAAGTCTTAGATTAACCAAACATAAATTTGTCATATAGTTTAATCTCTTTAGGTTATTACACCCATTTTAGGGTTTCTTGGTTTTGAACCAAAAGAAAAAAAAAAGAAGTTTAACAAGTAGCATTTCTTGTCTCGATCTTGAGTGTAAGTACTCCCGGGTGAGCCATCCGACTCATCACTCGGTTTCTCTAGCTCAAGACCCACAATTGTGACAACATTAAGCCCCGAGAGCATCGCAATGTGGTTTGATTCGTGAAATGTACAAGTAAAGAGAAGAAGGGTTTATCATTTTATGTGGATTTCTACACCCGAGAGTGAAGTTAGATCGTCAAGACCCGAGGGTTTCATTGGTGTAACATTCTTGCGAAATGTAAAGGAGAAGAGGTTAGGAGCTTACAACAAGAAGTTTCACGGTGGTGGTGGTCGGAGCTGATGGCGGTGGCGGTACTGTTCACGGCAGCGGCAGCTGGAGATGTTGACGATGATGGCTGCTGGTGGGGAGCGGCGGCAGGTGTCGGGTGACGGAAATGCAGGTGGTTGTGGGGGTGACGAACGGCGACAGTGAAGGTGGTGGTGTGATGCTCGGTTTCCCGAGAGAGAGAGAGGGTGTTGGTTGGTGGCGATGAGGGTGGTTCTCGGTGGTGGTGATGACGAGGATGATGGCGGTGACTGTGATGGAAGGTGAGGGTGACGGTGATGACGGGGGACGATGATGATGAAAAAGGTGGCGGTGGTGGTGGATGTGGGTGTCGCGACGGGAGGGAGAGATGAGGAGGTGAGGGTGGTGTGATGGTGGCGCGGGGTTGTTGCCGAGCAGCAGCTGCGGTGGTGGCGGGGGTCGTCGCCGGCGGTGGAGGGCGGTGGTGAGGGTGGCCGATCGGTGGAGGGAGGAGGAGGGTTTTGAAGGGTTGTTTGGAGTGTAGAAGTGGAGAAGAGAGTATGGGGGTTTTGTCCTTTCCCACATGTTTTAAATCTTAACTCTCGTTAGCCAACTAGTAACCTTAGGTTAAGGTAATTAACTTAGGTTAACTAGATATTTTTAGGTAATTAGGGTGATTAGTTTTTATAGAAAATTCCACTAGTCTTGTAATTTTTTATAAAAACCGCAATTATATTCGTAATGTATTTATAAAATAATTACTACAAAGCTGATGGGTTTTATATGGGCCGAAATTTTAGAGAAAGGGGTGTTGGGTCGGGTATAGCTCGGGCCGAGCCGGTATACGGGCTTTCTCCGTTTTTAACGCGTTAGTTCCGTTAATTACTAAAATTAACTGGGAGGGTTACGTCATGGATTAAAATTATCGGGTGGCTTGTCGGGCCGTGTTTTGGGCTTAATTTATTCGTTTTGCTTTATTGGGCCGGGCCGGGCCCAATTTGGTAAACGGGAGTTTTAAGCCGAACCGTTCCATGGTTTTGATCGGGACGAGTTGCCAAGTAGTTTGTAAGATTAAAATGTGATCATATAATTATTGTTTGATCCATATTAAATTTATTTTTTATTTTTGGCTTTAGTTATTCATTTGATCGCGTATCCGCGTGAGGAATAATTTGCTCGTTTCTTCCGGAGTTCAAGCTCGAATATTTCGCGATTTAAGCTAGTAATAGTTTTAAATGAAACATTCGCCTAAGCGTTGTCGAGTGTCGGTGTGATTTCTCGCGACACCGTTGTAGAAAATATAAAAGTTGCTTTTTATATTTATTTTTCTTATTATTGAAATTCCACCGATCCCTCGGTGAACCTTTCTGTTTGTTAAGGTTATATGTTTCACCAACGTGGGGAAATTGTCAAGTACAACTAATTTACGTCAAGTATAGATATATATACGTATGTAAACATAGTCAATGGGTAGAGTTTGACCTGGTTTTCAGACGGGTTGTCACATCTGACTTGCGCAAAGGTCAAAGCTTAATACTAAAAGCCCTCTGGTTTACTTATTCAACCTAAAACCCCGTAATGGAAATGGGAAGAAATCTCCATGGATTTCATTACCAAATTGCCAAGGACCCAATCCAAAAATGATGCGATTTGGAAAATCGTAGATCGCTTGACTAAGTCAGCTCACTTCCTACATATCCAGGAATTCTATACCACCGAGCAACCTGCCAAAATCTACATGAAAGAAATGGTATCTCGCCACGGAGTACCTGTTTCTATCATCTCTGATCGAGATATTCGTGTTACCACTAGATTTTGGAAATCTCTTTAGAAAGCTTTGGGTACTCGTATCGACACGAGTACAAGCTATCATCCACAAACGGGTGGTCAAAGCGAGCGAACGATTCAAACCCTTTAGGACACGTTTTGTGCCTGTGTAATTGATTTTAGTAATGGTTTGGATGACCATCTACCTTTAGCTGAGCTTTCAGATAGCAACATCTACCATACTAAAATTTAAAGCCGCAATCATGTCACTAATGTGATCTAGAACTTTCGAGATGCTAGTAAGGATCTGACCGATAGCTAATCAGCCCAAGCTATCTCATGAGCTTAACAGTGTCCCCGACACATTTCATGTTCTGACAAGAGCAGAAAACTCATAATGGGTGAAACCTAGGCTGATCATGCAAGACAAATCACAATTGTGGGTGCACACATAATTGTAATCTGAACTGCATGAAAATCCTAGTGGAACTTATTGTGTGAGTGATTATGCCAAGCCTACAACTTCAAATTCAGAATCCTATACATCTGAATGACTAACGCTCATCTTCATAAAGAACCATTCTTGATGGCCTATCAACTTCCTTTCATTCGTATACCCGTGGCAATCCTCGGATCACACGATCCTTGAAAGGTGTTATTCACTTCCGAACGTAGCACCATGGAAAGGTGTTAATCGTTTTGGAAAGCATGATAAGTTAAACCATCGCTACATTGTTCTCTTTGAAATCATTAAAGAGATTGGACCAGTAGCATACCATCTTAAGTTGCTACCCAAATTTAGAAAAGTTCACGATGCATTTCATGTCAGCAATTTGGAAAAGTGTCTGTCTAACGGATCTACTATCATTCCTATAGACAAGATTGAGATTAACGATCGCTTTCGTTGTATCGAGACTCCTACTGAAATCTGCGACCGTGAGATTAAGCGATTAAAGCAAAGTCGGATTCCTATTGTGGAAGTTCATTGGACTCACGTCGAGGTCCTGAATACACATGGGAACGAGAAGATCAATTGCGTTAAAAGTATCTGCATCTCTTTGCCAATGATGACAACTCCGGTGTTCAAGACTAAATTTCGGGACGAAATTTCTCTAACTGGGGGAGTATGTGACAACCCGTATATTCCAGGTTACTTTAATATTATATTAACGTGCAATTATTTGATTATCTATGTGCATTAGGCTTCATATTCCAGGTTACTTTAATATTATATTAACGTCTTAATATTACATTGTAGACGCTTGCTAGGCTACTTCACTCAATTCATATTTGTCAGTCCATCTTCATATCAAGTGAGTTTCACGGCCCCTTTTACTTATTTATGTTTTCTAAACTATGGGGGAGAATTCAATGAATGCCAATTCAAGTTTCATTTTGTCTGATATTATGATTTTTGTAAGACGTACTGATTGCATATTCTTTTCATAAACCCCAATCTGTGTATTCATGTTGATTCATGTTATATGCCTAAGTCCCACTATTAATTGAATTCAATTAGTTCATTCGAAACGATAGCTTGTGAGTAGATCTATTTGGGTTGACGACCATGTCCCGACTTGGTCGCTCCAGTCCTGACTCCACGAAAATAGTCAAGGGGTACATTAGTTATTCTAGTCATTCGGTGTACATGGGGTTGGACACCAGGAGTGGGTAAACAGTTAGTTTTGAATTCAAGGTTCATGCTTGATCCTTACAACATCAGAGTCAACAAAAATAATATCATGACGGCCAAACATTTCAAACATTGTTTCAAACATTGATTCAAACACCGTTCCAACATTTTCATGTGTCATCAAACCTGTGAACTCACCAACAATTCTGTTGACTTTTTTAATTTCTTGAATTCTCAGGTGATTAAGGATGCAATTCAATGTCTTTCTACATAGATCCTGCTTGTCTCATATCATGGTCTGCTTGCCGTGTGTTCATGCATTTCACTTGGGAGATTTAGTCACATTACACCTTAGGGTTGTCATGATTTAAAATCTCATATCGTTGTCTTTTGAAACTTAACATGTACTTACACTACTATTTTCCGCTGCCACTGTTTTAAATATTTAAATAAATGTTTAAGAATTATGTTTTTGAAAGACAAATGACTTTTCTAAACATTCATTTAGATGTCAATCATTCATAACCATGACCATGATGCCAAATCAGTCACATGCCCACATTCAGCCATTCTCGGGGTGTGACACATCACTTGTGTGTGTCTCGAGAGAGTAGCAGCCAAAAGGGGCTGCCCCGGTTTTCCGACGACGCAACCAGGTCGACGAGCGGCGGCTCGCGGTGTTGCCACAGTGGCGAGCCGATTTTTTAAGCCAATCTCTTCCTCTCTCCTTTTTCTTGTGGAATCCATTCTCCCCCTTGTGGTTTTCGGGTTCGGTGTTCAAGAAAAAGAGAAGACAGTGGCGGCGGTTGCTAGGGTTCCGCCTAGGAGCAGCAGCGGCGCCGCTGTTCTGGTACACTCTGGTGACGATAAGCTCACGCGAAGGTTTAATCTCGTGTTTTCTTTTCCCCATTTTAATATCTTTTTAAAAATCGGCTCGTTAGCCTGGTTGCGTATCAAAAAACTAGAACGTATTAAATAGGGGAAAGTCCACTGCCCCAGTCTTCATCATTCTCGTGTTCAATACTTCAACATCGAATGCATTCATCCTTGATTAAATCCAAATCAGTTTTCGGACGAAACAGGCAGTGATGGCGGATTCTTTGGTTCATCGGTGAAGGGGTAGTGGTGGATGCGAGTTTATGGAGGCGAAATGTGTCGAGTTGCAGACCGGTGGTTTTGGCCGGAGGTTGCACTCACCTGAGCACACAGACATAACAGCACCGCCAGATGGTCGCCAGAAAAACGAGGTCGCCGAATGGGTCGAAGGGAGCTAGAGTCCGGCCTTTCTCCCCACCCCCCCCCCCCCCTTCGTTCTTCTTCTTTTCTTTTTTCTATTTTTTTAAAACTTTTTAATTAATGTATATAAAGTTACATAAATAGTCCCTTCATTTTAATTACTTTGTTAAAAGAAACATATAGCATGCTATGTCAGCAAAAACTAACACCTTTAGTAAAAAACTAACGGTGTATCGTTATAATGCGATACCTATAAAACTGGTATTATTGTAAGGAAATTTTAAAATTCGTATTATTATCCGCCAATTACGTAAAACTTGCATTATTAAAATATATTTTTTCTTTGTTTTATATTTAAATAATTTTTTGAGTAAATTACGGCTATAGTCCCTGTGGTTTGCACGTTTTACGGCTATAGTCCCTAGGCTTCAATTTTTACGCCTATAGTCCCCAAGGTTTAGGGGTCCGTTACACCGGTGGTCCCTGGGGCTAACATCTGTTAAAAAATTCCGTTAAATAAATGTAAAAGGACAATTATACCCCTCTTTAAAAACCAAATATAATATAAAATTTATATATCATCAAAATAAACGGTACCCCCCATTCATCATCATCAACCCCATTTAACGGTGATCGCCGGAAACGATATTTCCGGCCAAGTTGGAGATCGCCGAAAATGGGAGAAGCAGGGAAAGATAGTTGGAAGAACGCTGATGGTTTTTGTGGCGGAGATGTACCCCATCGACGATCAGAGCATCGAGACGCCGGAAACACGACTAGAAGCTACCGGATTCACGGTGTATCCGCCGGAGATACCATCCGTCGGCGGGTAGATACCGTCGGCTAAACTTAAACCACTCACTCGGATCACCTTCCGTTTTATTGAACTGGGGTGCTCGAATCAAGGCGAAAGCACGCGCTATTTGCGCTAGAAACTCGGGTTTTCGGTCGGGTTATTTGCGGGTCCCGGAGGATCCGGGTGCGGAAATTGGTCTTACGCCGCCGCGTGGGGTGGTTCCGAAGGGGAGATGTCGGTGTACGTGAGGGAGGAGGATGAAGACTATGAGAGGGTTTTGGTGCCGGTGATATATTATAAACCACCCTTTGTTTGGGCAGTTGTTGAGGGCGGAGTGTTGTTCGGAGAAGAAGACACACAACATCAGTTCTATATTTTTTATTTATTTAGGACAAGGAATATATTATTGTAATTTTAATATAGGGGTATAATCGTCTTTTTAAAAAAATTAACAGAATTTTTTAACAGATGTTAGCCCCAGGGACCACCGGTGTAACGGACCCCTAAACCTTGGGGACTATAGGCGTAAAAATTGAAGCCTAGGGACTATAGCCGTAAAACGTGCAAACCACAGGGACTATAGCCGTAATTTACTCTAATTTTTTTTTTAAAATATAAAGAATACCGATGGAGCAGCAAGACAGTGGAGCAGGGTGTCTCGGCGTGCTTGATGATGGACCGATTTTTGACTACTTATTACTTCAAGTAATGCATCTTCTTCACACAGGATCCGCCGTTTATCAACTGAATTTTCGATTTCTTCGTCATGGAAGGTATACAATTCTTTAATTTTACTAGTTGTTACATATCTATACCCAATTGACTTCAGGATTCACATACTGTTCGATCTACGACTCGTAGATTTCTTTCTGTTTCTATCCTTTTTTCGAAATTGGCTTCGAACCTTTGAATTGATTTGCCTTGGAGTGATTTTCTTTGACCTAATTTGTTTAGATATGGTTTGGTGGCTTAGAATTCGTTATTTGATTGATCAATGATGGTGTGCTCGCATCTGCTGAAAAGTTTTCCCCTTTTGTGTGTTTTAGGTTTTCTTTTTTTTGAGATACAGAAATTGGGTGTTTTGGTTTGTTGAAGGTCTATCAAGCTTTGCAAGTGTTCTAAGTTCCATATGTAAGAAAAAAATGATGGATGTATGCTTCAGTTTCTGTTGGTACACGCATTTTGAGTGTAAATTGATTAGATCTTGAATACTTGTATTTGTATCTATTTGTTTTATATTTTTACAGATTTTGTTCTTTATAAGAAGAAATAAGCAAATTGTTTCATAATTACCTACAAAACACAAAAATAAATCTTGACCTAGACCAATCAATTAGGCTAGAAATGACAGAATCCTACTTTAGAAAGGAACTGGGATCTCGACATTTGTTTGCCGCTGTAATAATCACCTTATAGGGTTCAAAAAAATAATAATCACCTTATAGGGCATGAAATAGATGTTACAATGTTAACTCTTTAACACGAATATGTGCAGAGATAGCATCGTTTTAGGCCTTGCATACCTTATCTTTGGTATACAGCTTACCCAATAGCAATCTGATATTATGGAAATACAGGCCCAATGAAACAGATAAAGTGAAGCCATCCCATTCTACTTTTGTTGAAAATACTCTAATTGCATCCATTTGTTTCTTTTCATGGAAAATACATAACAGACTCTTATTGATGTTCACAGATATTGATCTGTTACCGGTCAAACTCCTACTTATGTTTTATAGCCCTTAAGACAGCGAAGAACTGTAATAATACCTCATTTCGCATAGGAATGTTTTAATAAAACCAAAGTCAATAGGAAGATAATAATAGATGCACCTTCTAACAGTTCTACAAACTAGCTGCTTCTGTACTCCCTGATTTGGAGAAAGCTCAACCCAGAGTTCAAAAGATGTGGTAAACTTTCCTTGCAATATATGTTGCTTTACATTTTAATGAATTGAACTGCTCAACCCAGAGTTCAAAGCTCAACCCAGTTGTACTCTTTTGGAAGTATTCTTCTTTAATCTGCTAGAAAACTCAACACATGGAACAGTTATACCCCATTGTGATTTTTCTTGGGCTAAGCATCTTAGTAGTATATATATAAGTTGAAAATAATCACTTCCATAGGGTTGTCAAAAAAAGAAAACATTACGTATACTCTAGATAAACACATTGCACCCAAACCTCTGTGGGTAAAACGAAAGAATAGACTAACCCATTTCCTTTCCTACAATGTTGAGTAAATGGCAGTTTGAGATCACCAAACAATGATTTTAACCAAAATCCTCCCCCACCCCCCCACCCCCCCACCACCCCCCACCCCCCCCCCCCCCTTAAAAAAAAAACAAAACAAAAAAAAAAACTAGACGAAAAACAATTTTGTAATCCTATTTTCATCCTTCAATTTCCATTGTTTTACAAGCCTCATTCTACTCCTTTTCCTTTTCCTCTTCATACTCTCCTCTTCATCAGCAGCAGTTGCATCTTGCTATTTTTGATATGCAAAAACCAGACCATTCATGTTATTCTCAGACTCATTAAACTCCATTTTATACATACCTATGCAAGAATGCTTTCCTCATAAACATTGTAGCAAACTGCTCACTCACACGCCTAAACATTACTTGAATAGAAATCGAGTTTTTGAAAAAGTAGACACCTCACACCTATAAACACTATGCTATCTTTCGTCTTAATTATAAGTAGGATTGAGAGTTGATGAGGATGTTAGTCATAGGATAAAAGCTTGCTTTAGGAGTCTTCTGTCATTGAATAGTTTTCATTAAATTTGAAAGGTAAGTTCTATTAAGATGGCGGTATCACATGTAATATTGAAGTGGAAGGATGTTTTGGCAAAGAAAAGATAATACAAGGGTATACTCGTAAGTGTTACATTAGGTTATATTTTCCTATATAGTGAATAGTGTTGGGAACACGGATTAATGGAGTAAGTTAGGCCACAATTCGTTTGGTTAAACTTTTAGGCACCATCGATTATGGTCTTTGGTCATCACTAATGCAATCCTTTTGTACCATGCCAATACCATGTCGTTAGAAGATCTAAAGAATGGTCGTATTGATACATAGATGTCGTAAAAAGAGATTCACATGGATGGAGAACACTTAAGGAGTGAGATAGGAGTGCATAGATGTACCATAGTTATCAAAGGCGCAAGGCGCACTTAAGGCGCATAGGGTCTGCCTAGTGCCTAGGCGATAGGCGCAAAAAAAGCGTGGGCCTGAGAAAAAAAAAGCGCCTCAAAAAAAATATTTAAAAAGTATATATAAAATACCAAAATGACAAATATTAGTTAGAATTGTTTCAGTTCTTAAAACGAATTATCAAAATATTATCACCATAAGTTTAAACTATCTAAAATTAAAATTAAAATGGTACTTTTAGGTAAAATAGTAGGAAAAGTGGAAAACTGTGTACTTTTTGCTTTTGCCTGCAAAGAAAAGACATCAAGAAAAGAAAATAGTATAGCTATCTCTCTGTCTATCACTCTATCATCTCTCTTTCATTTGTACTTTTCTGTTCTTTCATTTTTCTCTTAAACATCGCTGGAGCAAACAAGAACATCACCGGAGCAGGCAAAAAATCACCGGATGAGACGAAAAATAGACAAAAACAGAACAAACTGTCACCATGTGTCAACCAAAAAGGAAGAAATAAAGAGCTATGTTGAGTCTCTCCGTAATCCGGCTGCAAACCAGCCGGAATCTCGCCGGAATCCCGCCGGAATATTGCCAGAAACTACGTCAAACTTGGCGCCTTTATTACCTAGGAAGACTAAGCGCAGTTACTGCGCATCGCCCATATTTTGCGCCTAGGCGCCAAAAGCGAGCGCTTTTAACAACTATGAGATGTACATGAAAGGGGTTCCTCTTAAATTTTTTCTTTCGCTCTTTCTAGTTTTTTATTTTTTCAGCTTAGTCCACCCAACTAGTTTGGAATACAAACTATACAAGGCATGTTGCTGTTATTGGTCAAGAAACACAATGGATCATTTTTGATGTTAGATGTCTAAAGTACTAAATGACGCTAATGCGCGTTGCTGTGTAAATTTTACATTCTCATTTCGCGTCGGATGCGAACCTGTTTCTATCACTCAGGGGTGGAAACTTAAACGGAGACTCATGATAACAATAAACATAACGTTAACAAAATAAAAACCTACAAGTAAAACATTAAACAAGTAAAAAACGCAACGATAACAAAAAAGATCCAAAACTAATGAAAACTAAAAAGAGACTTAAAACTTAACATCATTATTTCATATCAGAGGCAAACCCATTTTCAAAAAACCCATAATGATAACAAAAGGGACACGTAAAATAAAATAATAGAAAGAAAAAAGAAAAAATAATAAAGAAATAAAAAAGACAAAAAAAGTATTGTGACTATTCAATACAACTTCAAACTTGTATATAGTAGAACTAGTTTTAGGGTTAATTTGGGAGGGTTTCTATCTCGTTGCATAAGCTCTGTGTGCTCTTTGTATATTCTTTCTCATTGTTTTGGTAATATACTCAATAGATCTGTGCGACTATTCAATACAACTTCAAACTTGTATATAGTAGAACTAGTTTTAGGGTTAATTTGGGAGGGTTTCTATCTCGTTGCATAAGCTCTGTGTGCTCTTTGTATATTCTTTCTCATTGTTTTGGTAATATACTCAATAGATCTGTTGAATCCAGAACTGAATTATTGCCAAAACTACTCTGACTTGGTATTTATGTTCCCATACTATCCACTACTTAACATTGAGTGGAAGGAAATAAAGAATAAAACTGTTCATTGATTAATATTGAGTGGAAGAAGATAAAAGCTAAGACCTGGTCAACAAGAATTGCTGAAGTCTATCCCCTCAATATTGATAGACATCCGCTCAAGACTTTGAAGAGAAAGACTGGATATAAAACACTGAAAGGTCATTTAATACAAAACACTGAAGATCATTTGCAAGTGGTCCTTGATTAACATGCTTCAGTGGAAACCACATATTTGCTCATGCCAAAATTTCAGCAGGAAAGTCACGTCTTCACATTTGGGTCAGCAAATACAACTATCATAATACTCTTCTCTCTCCTATTTTATATTTATGACGCAAGTCAATCATTTGTAACTAGGAGAGGCTGATTTCTAGCAAATCAGTCAAACCCGTTATTATTGTAATCAAAAGGGAGCAGTGTTATTCTAGGGAGACAGACTTTGAGAGAGCCCTATAAATGTGCTAGTCAAAACTGATTGTGTTTTTCTTGTTCTTGATTGTTTTTTCTGAACATATCAAACTGCTACCGTCTGGTCGAAGCACAAACCATTTCTTTTTTGCGAGTGGTCCTTGATTAACATGCTTCAGTGGAGACCACATATTTGCTCATGCCAAAAATTTCAGCAGGAAAGTCAAGTCTTCACATTTGGGTCAGCGAATACACCTATTATAATACTCTTCTCTGTGGTTATTTGTAACCTTCCATTTATGGTTTGTGTGTTTTTCGAGTCGGGGGTCTCTCTGGACGTAGCCTCTTTACCCCTAGGGGTAGAGGTAAGGTCTGTCCTCTTCCCACCCTCCCCAGACCCTACCACTTGAGTGGGATTTACTGGGTATGTTGTTCTTCTTGTTGTATAATACTCTTCTCTCTCTTGTTTTATATTTATGAAGGAAGTCAATCCTTTGTAACTAGGAGAGGCTCAATCCTTTGTAACTAGGAGAGGCTGATTTCTAGCAAATCAGTCAAACCCGTTATTATCGTAATCGAGAGGGAGTAGTGTTATTCTATGGAGACTTTGAGAGAGCTTTATAAATGTGCGAGTCAAAACTGATTTGAGTTTTTCTTGTTCTTGATTGTTTTTTCTGAACATATCAAACTGCTACCGCTTGGTCGAAGCACAAACCATTTCTTGTGTCTTAGACCATCGGATTAGCAAGAGTAGCAAAGACGAAAGCAAGAGACCTATTGATACCGATCCTAACTTGGTATAGGAGCCCTTGCTCTTACAAACTTTGAATTAACACTCAAAGTTTGAACCTTGCAAAATTGTCTTTGCTCAGTTACTCAGATCTCAATTCTGTTGTAGAACTTTTTGAAAAATCCCACTCTTCAAAGAATTATGGATTCCTACAATCTCGGATCCGCCTCTAATCCACCAACTTTGGTGAGAGATCAATTGTTCAGTACTCTTTCTAAGTTTGAATATAAATTTTTGGTCATCTCAGAAGAAAACTCAAGGCTAAAACATGAGGAAACCAATTACAAGCTCAAATTGGGGCTCTCATCAAACAAGCCAAAGAAGCACAAGCTGAGTTGAGTGAGAAAAAGTTCTTGTTGAGAAGGTGGGATTAGTCAAGACGTCTATAAGAAACTTCTTAGGCCATAGGAGCAATGCCAAGTTTGGCATTGGGTATAATGACATGTCGCCACCAGCTAAATATGACTCACCACCTCTTCCATCCTCTGCTGATAACACACATCAGTAGAAGTTGTGAGTGAGTAATCATATGCTGTCAGATCCAATGGCATCATTGCTGAAGTTGATAACAATGAAGCGATCAAACTAATGTTTCTGTGTAAATCTCTCACACAGGGAAGCTTGCTTGTCTCCAACCAAACTACTAAGGGGTCAATTTCTTTTGGCTCACAAAAGGACAGACAAATACACCATTGTCATTACATCATTAAAGCCAATCATGTTTGTTGCAAAAGGAAATATTGATTCCACAAATCAGTCATCAAGCACAACTGTGCAAGTCCCTATGCAACAAATCACTTCTGCAAAGGCTGAGAACAAAGACGACATCTAAAGCTGCATAACTTGTTTTATCAATGCAACCAACTGGACAAACCATAGGGTCGTTTACAATGATGTTAATTCTAGAATTGGATGTAGGCTGGTTACTTGCTGAGAACTGATCCCAACAAGATACATATTATATTTCTGGTTCGTTTAGAGTTACATATATAAAGTACATCGTACCATCGTAATGTACGTTCCTAGTTCTACTACATGCTTCTTTCCTAGTCAATTATACAAAAAAATCAGTGCGTTTGAGTATCTTAAAATTCAAAGTACCTTATTAAGTCGTATTAGTATGATCTTGTTTCTACAATTATGTTTGAGTGTATTGCTTATGTTCACAAGTTTCTACAATTATGTTTGAGTGTATTGCTTTTATTCATTTTGGATAAAAGCAGAAGAAGTAGCTTAAAATGAAGCGGGTGAAGTTGGTCGAATATCACCCATAGTGTATTTTTAATCTATGTCGTCAAAGGAGCGCGCCTAGGCACTTAGGCTAGGTGCAACACAGCAAAACCGCCTTGGGCAGTCCAAGCATTATTCTGCTGAGATTCTGGCTAGATTTTGGCAAATTGTCGGTGTTTCCTTACGCAACCAGTTCCTTTTTCTGGTGAAACCAACTCTAAAACGATGACTAGAGCATAAACTGACACCGCGTGTAGAAGAAATGGGTAGAAGAGAGGGCCGTGCCGACGGTTGCTAGAGCAATATCGACGTTGAATGGAGGATGTCGGGAGCTGAGAAAAAAAATGATTGCTTTGAGGGTGTTTTCTTTTGAGCAATCTAGAGTTTTGGGCCTCATCGAAATTGAAATGGAGATAAAAACTAAAGGTTGAGATGCTTGGTAACAACACCTAGGTCTAGGTCTATTTGTACTAGTTGGAAAAGTGAAATCCACAGTTAATAATGACATAAAGTTAATAACTTCAAATTTTTATTTTTATTTTATTTGATATTTTAGTAAAAAATTAGTAGGGTTTAGGGTTACGAAATTATTGCCTAAAATCTAAAATAGTCTTAAACAAACCTAAAGTATGTTGGATTAAATTTAGTTTATATGGTGGGCTCATTAGCCCAACCCAAACCCAAAAGGAAAGTCGTCTGATTCATCTCCATCGTGAAACTAGAGAGCAGCTACCAAACAGAAAAGACGTAATCCACCCGGAGCGCTGAAACCGCCGGACTCCCTAACAAACGTCGGATCTCCTCACCGGAACCGACATACTTTAGTTTACTATATATATATATATATATATATATATATATATATATATATATATATATATATAGATTTAGGGTAAAATATATATATATATATATAGATTTAGGGTAAAATACATCAAGCAAAAACGCTACATCCATTGCGGATTGATCTGGGGCGTCCATCAAGATCATCCAACAGCCATGATCTATGGTGTTTCCGCCTATGGTGTTTTTTTTACCCACCGAAAACGCCATAGGCGGAAACACCATAGATCTTGGCTGTTGGATGATCTTGATGGACGCCCCAGATCAATCCGCAATGGATGTAGCGTTTTTGCTTGATGTAGGATAACTCGACTCTATATATATATATATATATATATATATATATATATATATATATATATATGTATTAGCATTCAGTTTGACGGTTAACAATCATGTACCATTGTATCTAAACCATTTGTAAACGATTGTTCATGTAATTCACATGAAATTCCTAGAGATTTTCGATCCAAACCTGTGGATCAAGATCACATTTGGTATCAGAGCGGTTGCTCTTAGGAATTCATCATCAAATTCCGACTTGCGGTTGCAAGAGATCGGAACATTCAGAAACCCAGAAAAAAATCCCAAACTTCTTCGCGGTTGCGAAGAACCCTAATTCCCAAATCCCAGAAATCAAATCGCGGTTGCGATTACTCAAATCAGAAACGATTCGCGGGTGCAAAATCAAAACCAACAAAGACACATACGCGGTTGCGTAACATCAGAAATCAAAAACGAATTGGAGTTCGGATCACGGTTGCGTGAATTTCAAAGAAGGAGAAAGGAAGAACGAAGAACAGGGAAGAATTTTTTTTACCAGAAATTGATCATCAAAATTTGCGGTTGCAAAGATTCAGAACTCGTCATCGGAATCACCGTTCCGATCACCGGAGAACAACAAATCGGAAGAACACACTTGAAGAACGAATCAGAAGTCACAAGGAGATTCACAGAAAATAACTTGCGGTTGCAATTGCCATCAAAGAATCACGGTAGCGGTCGAAGGAAGGAGAAATCTGAAAGCGAAAGTTGATTCAAAGAAATTCTTGAAGCCAGAAATCTAAAGGCTTGCAAGGGCCATCAAGAAATTTTTGTACCACCAATAAAAATTATTGATAGTATATTACTGCAAATACATATTGTTGAGATTATAAGATCAGTAGGCATTTATTGTCAAAGACATAAAAACATAAGTTTGACATTCCAATCTTACTTGAAGTTTAGACACAAAAATTAAGAATCGAGAATTAGCAAAATATGTCGGGTGATTCAGGACAAACAAATACCATAATACACCTTAAAGAATCCGATAGGCCTATAAATTTTCAATGTCCCACACTCAACACAACAAACTACCCCGTATGGTCCGTTAGATTAGAAACAATCTTACGCGCCAATGGACTTTGGGAAATGATCGAGCCTGGCGATGATGCTGAACCCGATGCTAAGAAAAGCAACACAACAAAAGCCTACTTATTTCAAGCACTCCCAGAAGACATGATTCTACAAGTCTCAAGATATAAGACTGCAAAAGAAATATGGGATGCATTGAAAACACGAAACCTCGGTGTTGAAAGAGTACAAAAGGCAAAGTTGCAAACTTTAAGATCTGAATTCGAAAAACTAGAAATGAATGAAGAAGAAACCTTAGACAATTTCGTTGGCAAATTAATAAGTATATCCACAAAAGCCAACACACTAGGAAAGACATATGATGACGCTACTCTAGTTCGAAAACTACTAGGTGCCGTCCCTCAAAGATTTAGCCACATGGTAGCATCTCTCGAACAAATATCCGATGTTGACACCATGAGCCTTGAAGAAGCAATAGGACGACTAAAAGCTTTTGAAGAAAGGGTTAAGTCTAAAGAAAACAAGCAAAGTGATAACAATGATAAGTTGTTATTCACACAACGTGAAGGAAGATTAGATCAAAGAAAACACTTTAAAGGAAACAGTGGAGGAGGTAGAAGAAGGAACAATAACCAATATAGAGGTGAAGGACACACCTCTTGTGAGACAAGGAGAACTGAAGACAAACCACAAGGAAGCCCTAGTGATGAAACTACAAGGGAGATAAAAGATAAATCACGAATCACATGCTATCGATGTCAACGACTTGGCCACTTTGCATACGAGTGTTCAAACAAAAATAAGAACCATGAATCTCTTTTCATTGAAACAGAAGATGAGCTAACACTCTTGTTTTGTTCATCTAAATTAAAGAGAGCATAGATAAAGACTCGATCGTGTGAAACGATCAATGAAGAGACCCGTGTGATACGGAAGCAACCTAGGAAATGTGCAATCAATTAATCTGTGATAGATTTATTAAAATCATGTGACTTGATTGATGAAGATTGTGAAAATCATTCATACGACTAAACCATGAAGGACTAGTCAAAGGGCTGTGAAAGTCATAAAAGGGTGCGAAACCTAAAAAGCAGATGACGTTGAAACCTTAAAAATATGAGTGATTCAAATTTAAATTTGTGTGAGACAAACTAAAGAGGCGTGAAGCAAATATTGTGTGAAACAATCAAAGTGTGTGAAACCATAATCATGTGAAACCATAATCATGTGAAACCAAAGATTATGTGAAATGATCTAAACTAAATAAAGATGTCATGTGAAATGACCTAGCAAAGATGATGAAGGACCAAGAGAATAAAATTTACTTGCAATATTTCTATTCAAGCAAAGATGAAGATAATGCTGCCAAATTCAAGAACCTGGATGATATCTATGCAGCAGCAAATGAAGTGAAGCTTGAAGATTATTTGAAGACTTGGAGCAAGCTAAATTTAAGGGGGAGATTGTTGGATTAAATTTAGTTTATATGGTGGGCTCATTAGCCCAACCCAAACCCAAAAGGAAAGCCGTCCGATTCATCTCCATCGTGAAACAAGAGAGCAGCGGCCAAACAGAAAAGACGTAATCCACCCGGAGCGCTGAAACCGCCGGACTCCCCAACAAACGTCGGATCTCCTCACCGGAACCGACATACTTTAGTTTAGTATATATATATAGGGAGAGGATCATTTGAGAACTAATTGGTTGAGAGAACTTTTGAGAACCATTTTAAGCCACTAGTTATATTTACATACCCCCCCTCCCATGAATTGTAGTGGTCCCCAACTGAAATTAGTGGTGGAGATTTAGTTCTCAAAAGTTCTCAAAACAAAAAGTTCTCATTTGAACCTAACCCTATATATATATAGGGTTAGGTTCAAATGAGAACTTTTTTCTTTGAGAACTTTTGAGAACCATTCTGAGCCACTTATTTTTCAGGGGGGAAGCATTCAAATTCATGGGGGGGATTTCCTTATATATAACTTGTGGCTCAGAATGGTTCTCAAAAGTTCTCAAACCCAATTGGTTCTCAAATGATCCTCTCCCTATATATATATATATATATATATATATATATATATATATATATATATAGGGAGAGGATCATTTGAGAACCAATTTGATTTGAGAACTAAAAAGAACTAATTTGAGCCACATGTTTATTACATGTATCCCCCCTCCCATGAATTGTAGTGGTCCCCCCCTGAAATTTGTGGTTGAGATTTAGTTCTCAAAAGTTCTCAAAATAAAAAGTTCTCATTTGAACCTAACCCTATATATATATAGGGAGAGGATCATTTGAGAACCAAATGGTTTTGAGAACTTTTGAGAACCATTCTGAGCCACAAGTTATACATAGGGAGATCCCCCCTATGAATTTGAATGCTTCCCCCCCTGAAAATGAGTGGCTCAGAATGGTTCTTAAAAGTTATTAAAAGAACAAGTTCTCATTTGAACCTAACCCTATATATATATATATATATATATGTATTAGCATTCAGTTTGACGGTTAACAATCATGTACCATTGTATCTAAACCATTTGTAAACGATTGTTCATGTAATTCACATGAGATTCCTAGAGATTTTCGATCCAAACCTGTGAATCAAGATCACATATGTCTAGAAACCCTAAAATTGGTAACTTTATCATGTGTGCCTTGCTTAAAAAAGCCCCCGCTTTTTAAGCGCTTGGCGCCTAGGCCCACAACTCACTTGTTGCGCCTTGAGTGTGACTTTCTCTTTTGACAACATAGTTTTACATACATTAAAACCTCATAAATCCCCTAAAAAGTTTTAGATTGTTGTAATAATAGAGTTTTTGTAATCGTATTTTGCACATTAGTTATTTTGTAAAGGTTTTGAATCTTGGAAAATAATCTGGCTGGATCAACTCAATCCGAAATAAAATCACCAGTTATGAACCATCACGAACATTTTGCCACGTTTACTCTTAACCATCGTGTTCATGAGTACCATGAATTTTTTATATCTTGTCATCCTCAAGTGTATGGATGGGAAAAGAATTATTGATACGGATGCTGCCATTGTTATTTTCTTTTGATTTTTGGAAACACAGTGCCACTGTTATTGATGCGTCCTACTTCATCTACTTCACGTGTCTTATAGGCTTTTCATCTGATTTCACAAAGCCAAAAAATTCTCATCGCTTACCAAACTTGTTTTGACATTTGATGACCCCTGTCAAGTGTTAAGGTATCATTATACTCACCCATGATTCATATGCTTACTTGTCTTTCACCATCTCACCTTTATAACTTGTCATGGATAGTTGGTACGCTTTTCCTTATCTGGTTAATACAAAGTTATGCATAAAGAAATGTATACTTACATATGACAACTCATCATTGACTGTCTCATGAGCTTGATATAATTGTATGGACCAAACTTGGAGGATCCTTTCAAATTTTATTACCATTGTAGGGCTTAATTTTGATTTTTCATTCCACAAGGTGTAAATTAATAAATTATTTATATCAAAGATGTTTTTAAAAGAAGGGGTAAACTTATGTAAGGTGTAACTCATGTTGTGTTCGATGTAGGCTTCGTCCCATTTGGGTCAAGCCGAGTTTGCTAGTTGAAGACCGAAGAAGGTTAGGGGCGGCCGGCTCTAATTCTACTGACAGCCCAATTTCCTTAACTTGCTGATTAAGCTTTTTAAAAGGTGTTACCCTAATTGTGTTCTATATATACATCTTATTGTACTTGTAAACGATCATCCCTTGGTAAAGATAAACCCTAGCTACCTCGTGGACGCAAGTCTCCTTGACAGAACCACGTTAAGTTCTCGTGTTCCGTTTCTTTGCTTATTGCTTTCTGGTTGTTTGTGTTTGTCTTAACCCTAACAACTCACAACTCACCCCCATAGAGCTATCACTGTATCACACACCTAATCTCTAGCCCTTGATCAATATTAAAAGGGCTATAAATGGTTCCAGTTATCTACATAGTCCTAACTTTTTAGTGGTTCCTATTTTAACATCCCCCTCCCCCACCTACCCACCCACAAGAGAGACTATTTATGTTTCTTCTTATAGAAGTTAATTGCCAAATAAACCACTTGTTAACCACAAAACGAGGTTAAATGCTAATTACGGATAAGCTTAGGTTCGGCTTTTTGGCCTAGCTACATATGAGCTTAGGTTCAAGGTTTCTCGACGCTAAGAGCTTACTTTAGAAGAAAACAAGGCCAATTGGCGAAAATGAAGCTACTGCCAAGTACAACTTGTTTTATTATTGTAGAATGCAAGAGCAATTTGTTGAGGAGTTATGTAGGCATTCAGATTCTGGAGCATGTCTGCATATCTATGCATGCATAAATGTATATTATTTATGAAATTGCTATATATTACCTATATGTGATATGTTTCACCACACAAAAAAATGGAAGTTGTATCTTTCAGACCCTAGTCTTTTGGAAATCTGTATTCTACTGGCAAAAGTCAAAATTGAAGATTTGACTGTATTTCTTGTATGCAGGCGGGTCGCCGGAGCAGGAATCAGTAGTGTCAGGGACCAGAAAGTCAAGTACTTCTTCAGGTGGTAGGGTTCGGGAGCAGTTCCTCCATAGACTTACTGACAGTCAAATCTTAACCGCAAACCTTGAAGAGTGGTTTCAGGGTTTTGCAGAAAATTCATTTGACTTTGATGTTCCTTTTGAGTTGATAGATCTCCAAAAGTTCGATTATGCATTAGAAAGCGTTTGCTTTCAGCAGCTGATTCGAATGCCCAGTGCTGCTTATGCATCACCATCAGGCACCATGGAAGCTACTGCGTTTCTGGCAATAGAAGATTTCTTACATGCTAGTGTGAAAGGCCTATGGGAGGCATTTTGGAACCAAGATGAATCCGTGCCCTTGACTGTTGCCTGTCTTTACGATGCAAATTTAAAATTCTATCAAGCCGAGAAAGCTATTGCCAATGGGAAACTTGGTGGTCTTTGTGCCACTGCTGTAATGGTCAACAACCCAAGACATCCACATGGTAAATGGCACGATATTCTTGAAATAGCACTTTTAAGGCCCGTGATCGGAAACCTCACAAAGGATGATGAAATTACATATCCATCCCTATCTGTTTTGGGTGAAGCCTTGTTCTATGGTGTAAGAATCTTATTATCTAGAAGTCTCCGAAGATCAAGAACCCCCCTGGTTTTAAATTCGGTTTTTGTTATAGTAACTGATTGTCAGTATGGCGGTGTTGTGAAAATTGAAGGAGATTTGACCAAAATGGATTTTGACATTCGTAATGTGTATCAGAACGCTGCTGAATGGATCAAGAATTATGCTCGGGTTTCAATCACTCCTTTTGATAGAATCTGGAACAAACTCGGAAACGCGAATTGGGGGGATATCGGTGCTTTACAGGTACTTTTTGCTACTTTTCATTCAATGGTGCAATACGCGGGAATGCCCAAAATCTCGATTGAAGATTTAGCTGCTGATCATAGTTCTCGTCTTCAAACAAGAAGAAACGAAAGACGGTTGGGAGAGATTGAAAGTGTGATAAATGGAAACGGTTTATTTAAACTCCAACACCTCAGCGTTTCACCAGAAATAGTTGAAGTACATGAAGAACCCGTTAACATTGAGCCTCAAAAATCGATTAAACTAGAAGTAGGATCCGTTTTGTTAGTCGAAGATTCAAATTGGCAAAAAAGTTATCAGATTAATGAAGTTTTATGTGACGGTGAAATGTTGTATTACATTGTTTCTTCTATTGAAGATCCAGGAAAAAGCCTGTTTTTGTACGTAGGTTCACATCCGTCTCAGCTTGAACCTGCATGGGAAGATATGAAATTATGGTATCAAGTCCAGAGACAAACTAAAGTATTTTCGGTTATGAAACAAAACGGTTTGTCCAGCAAGTATTTACCGCAATTGAGCATGTCCGGTAAGATTATACACCCTGGACCGTGTCGAAAAACAAGCTCGGGTGGGAACTGTGACAACCCATGGTGTGGAACTCCGGTTTTGGTCACGAGCCCAGTTGGCAAAACACTAGCCGAGATGATCACATTGGGTCAATTCGGGTCAGACGAAGCTATTAGATGTTGTCATGATTGTTTATCAGCTCTCTCAACAGCCGGAACCGCTGGCATTAGGCATGGAGATATTAGACCCGAAAATATCATTTGTGTAACATCTAGTTTAACCCATCAGCCTTACTTTGTGTTAGTCGGATGGGGTCACGCTATTTTGGAGGAAAGAGACCGACCCACTATGAATCTTCATTTTTCATCCACATACGCGCTTCAAGAAGGAAAACTATGCTCAGCATCCGACGCAGAAAGTCTTGTTTATTTACTTTATTTTTCATCTGGCGGGGATTTACCCGAACTGGATTCTGTCGAAGGGGCGTTGGAGTGGAGAGATACTTTCTGGTCAAGACGGTTAATCCAGCAGAAGCTCGGGGACATATCTGCGGTTTTAAAAGCATTTGCTGATTTTGTTGACAGTCTATGTGGAACACCTTATCCAATGGATTATGAAATCTGGCTCAGAAGATTGAAGAAACATCTCCAAGAAAATGGGAAGGAAATCATCACATCGAGTTAGACAACTCGCTCGCACTCTCCCAAAAGTAAGTAGAAAACAATAATTAAATGACGAATCGCGATAAATGATTAAATTTTGTGTGCTATATTTGTTGAGAACATAGGTATATATGGTAAAGTTGACATCAAATTTACCTTTTGTTGGTTTTAGTTGTTCTAGGGGACTGTGGGTTTAATGCTTTGTTATTGTATCAACTGCCATTGAATTTAGGTCAAGCCTTTTACTGCAGTTTGAGGGCTAGAGTTATGTGTTGTTGGTTTGAGGCTTGAGTTATATGTATAAAGGATCCTGACATTTAATTTTGCTAAATGCTGTATGATTCTAAAGCTTACATATAGATGCCATATGAAGAACATATATATGTTCAACGATAGCAACCAAATAATGTTTCCAAGTATACAAAACGGAACAAATGAACTTCAGTTTATAATAACAATATTTATTTTAAAAAAAATGTAAAGCTTCACAAATATTGTCTAAAAAGGTAAAAAAATGTAAAGCTTTAAAGTGAATGAGAATAAGGTATAAATATTTCAAATTATAGCAAGGAATGTAGCTAGTCAAGCACGCATAACTAGGGGTGGCTGTTTAGATTTTGGTTTCTCGGGCCTAGAATTTTTGTATAAGCATTACATGGGTGGGGTTTAAAAATTATTTTCTAATAAAAAAATCATAATGTATTCGATTGTAAAGGTATTTGAATAATGAAAAAAAAAATTAAGAGTATCAAAAAATATAAAGACAAACAAAAATGTATCTAAACTTTTGGGTATACTACCTACATGTTAAGTAGGTTTCTTCCTAAAATGTACAACATTTAAACATTCAAAAACAATTTGCATCCTTCATGTTTATGAGACTTAGGGGTTGTTTGATAACCTCTTACCGGATCCGGTAAGAGCTGACTACTGACCCGGTAAGTTGTCAACTCGTTTGACATGTTAAATGCCATCTCCGACCGAGTCCGGGATCAATGACCGAGTCCCTCATTTTGGTATCTCTGACCGAGTCTCATTTCAACCCTAATTGAGAATCACTGGCGCTAAGAAGGAAATAAACGACGTTCAAGAACAGCGACACTCCTCCGTCGCTCCACTCCTCGCAGCAGCCCCTACACTGCGCCGCTCCACTCCTCCTCCGCCGCTTCACTCCTCCTCTGCCGTTTCACTCCTCCGCCGCTCCACGCCTCTATTCGACGGGTACTCGCATCCTCCTCCTCTCGTTTGATTTCATATTGTTTGTGATTTAAGATGTTAATTAGGTTGAAATTTAAATCACCATTGTTTTGAATCTCTATGATTCATCTAAAGATTTGAACTCTATGAATAAACCTATGATTCTTTTTTGGGTCTCCTTTCCTTGCTGTTTTCAGTTCATTTATGAATGGATTTAAAGTGATATTGATCTTTTAATTCTGGGAGATAAGCATTATTACAATATAGAATTAATCAGGGGCAATGTTCGTTCATATGTTTAGAGTTTGTTTGAATCTAGTTGATGAGATAACTTTTAGCTTAAAGTTTGTTTGAATCTGGATGATGAGATAAATTTTTAGCTGTAAGTTTGTGCATCATAATCAAATTATTTGTAAACTGTGTTGTTTATGAGGTGATTGAATTAACATGTGATGCTTAAAATTTACGCATCATGTTTAATGGCCTTCATTTTGGAGAACTTGGATGTATTTTGATGATGGTGAGTGTGTTTGGTTCTTGAAATGGGAAAAGGGTTATTTTGTGTCTTTGATTTTCTTTAAGATCCATCATTTTGGTGAACTTTGATGATGAATGTGTTTGTTTTTTGAAATGGGAAAAGGGTTATTTTTAATGGCCTTCTATGATTGATGATGATGAATATGATTGTTTCTTGAATTGGTGAACTTGGAATTGTTTTGTTGTATACATGATTTGTTGTATACATCATTTTGGTGAACTTTGATGATGATGAATGTGTTTATCTTTTGAAATGGGAGAAGGGTTATTTTTAATGGCCTTCTATGATTGAAGATGATGAATATGATTGTTTCTTGAATGGTGAACTTGGAATTGATTTGTTGTATACATGATTTGCTGTATTTCCAATCTTAAAACAAATGGCTCCTTATCTTTTTCCAGTGCAAAGAGACGTTGTCATAGCTTGTTTTGCAGTCCATAATTTATACGAAAATACAATATTCAAGATGAACTATTTATGGACTTTGAAAAAATCACTATGGTTACTCCTAATGTGCAAGGTGGAGGAAGTGAGGGCATAGAATGAGGTTCATAAAGCGTTGAATATATGACTACTTTGTGTAACCACATTGCTAATCAACTATTTTCAAGTGCTTAAAGTTAAATTTGTATTAGTTATGCTTGATTTGGATCTTGTATGACATTTTGAATTTTAAGTTATTATGTGTTTTAAAGTTGGTTATTTTAATTATCACTGAACATAAGATAAAACATAAAGTTTGTTATTATTTTTTTATCATTTTCTATAAAGGGTTATTGGATTTAGATAATCCCAACTATCATCAATTGGCCGATAATAATCCCAACTGAGAGCCTAACTTTCATATTATTTTCCTTTAGCAATCCCAAACTAACGGAACCCTAACTCCGTTAATTTTTAATGACGTGGCAGTCCAACTCACCTAACATGATTATGTGGCAGTCCAACTCATCCAACATCATCCTATGTGTCATCGTCGACCACCACCACCACCACCACCTACCAAAACCACCGCCGCCACTACTTCCACCTTCGACACCTCCAGAAAAGCAGAAAGGAAAAGAGGAAAGGGGCGACGACTCTCCACCCATCGAACATTCGGCGACCACCCGGTGACCTGCAACTCCGACGACCTGGTTTCACATCCGACGAACAACCCTCACCAATGCTCTAACCTGCAACTCCGGCAACCTAGTTCCACATCTGACTTCCAGCGAGGGGTGGTGATAGGGTTCGGAGATGGTAGAGTCTCCGATGGTGATGGGAGTGGCCATGGTGGGACCCAATTCCGATAGAGGTGGTGGCAACCATGTTGGGTGGTGGTGACAGTGACTATGTTGGGTGGAGCGGTGGTGGTGGTGTAGGAATTGTGGTGGTGATGTGGTGGAGGTGCCATATAGTATAAAAGAATTAAATAATAATAATTTTTTAACACATCAGCATGCCATATCAACAAAAAAATGCCACATCAGCATGCCATGTCATCAAAAGTTAACACCATTAACATTCTGTTAGTTTGGGATTGCCAGAGGATAATAGTGTGAAAGTTAAGCTCGTTAAAAAACATTTACTCAGTTGGGATTATTATCGGCCAATTAATGATACTTGAGATTATTTAAATCTAATAACCCTTCTATAAAAAAAGATACAATTATGATTTTTAACTTTAAAAAAACGTATTATCATTTAATTAAATAGAATATTTTTTTATTATAAAGGAAAATTGGAATAGAATAATCCCAACTTTTGGGTATTGGCCTACAATAATCCCACTTTTCAATATAACCCATAATGGTCCCAATGTTCATCCAATTTTTTTTTCAGTGGACCCGTCGTTAACTTTTTTTAACACCGTTAAGTGTATCCTTACGTGGCATGCTGACGTGGCCTTTTTAATTTAAAAAAAAATCTTTATTCCATGTAAATTCCATGTCATTATAACCTTTTATTAACAATTAAAAAAACAAGTTTTATCCACGTCAAAAGCGTATCATCCCGACATGAAAAAACCCTAATCAATCCACGATTCGTCCACAGGGAAGACGCGCACAGGAAAGACGCGCACAACTGTTTTTTAGCATTTCATTAGCCAGGATCGAGATTCGTTTCCTCCTGTTGAAAAACCCTAATTGATCCACGATTCGTCCACAGGGAAGACGCGCAGGTACTGTGGCAAACCTTCTTCATCTAATTCGAACCCCAACAGCGAACCGTCTTCATCTAATTCGAACTCCAACAGCCTAATTCGATCCACGATTCTACCTATTTCCTTTGTCTGATGGCTTCCTTCATCTTTGTGAACTTCAATTTTGGTGGGAGACTAAAGCTCGAACCACAAACTAGCTATGAGGGTGGGCAATCCAAGCTAGTACAGATGGAAATTGACAAATTGTCTTACTTCGAGTTACTAGATTACATAATGGAGGTTGACAGAAGTTCATACACATCAAAGAAACAGGTATGCTTATACTGGCTTCATCCCGACATGAAAATTGAAGATTATTTGTATGAAATTAATGATGACCAAGATGTAATTGAAATGCTATCCATTGTTGGTCATGATTTTGGTGGAATTATAAATGTTTACGCTTCACTGAGGGATAAATCATATGGCAAAATTCTGTGCTCGCCAAATCAGTCAAGGCCCACTGGAACGAAACCCGAAGCCACTGTGGAAGCCCATGAAACAGTGTGTATGAGCCCAATTAGAAGCCCACATAAAACCCTTAAAAGTTCTAGTAACAGTGAATCTGATTCAGGATCAGATAACTCTGATTGTGTGGAAGAAAAAGAGGGGTTGAGAAAAGATGAGGTTTTAGGGTCTGGATCTGACACAAATGATGAGGAGTGGAGACAATCTAGAGTTGTAATTGAGCAACTTAACAATACTCAAGATGAATCAAACAAGATAGTTGTTGCAAAGTTTATTAATAAATCAATTGATGAAAACAAGAACGAGGTAGAAGTTGAAGCTGGTGGTTACAGCAGTTATGAAGATTCTGATGCGGATGTTAACTCACCAGGTGAAAGTGAGGATGATGATATTAGAGGTAACAAGTATAAGGTAAAAAATCCTATTGTTACAGACACAACAAATCGGAGTAAATGGCAATGGGTACCTGGCACCAGATTTGCCACTAGAGATGCATTTAGAGAAGCTGTAAGGAGGTATGCTGTAACTAATGGTAGGAATCTGAAAATTGGTGTTAGTAACAATAATAGAAATGGGAGGTTAGGTGCTTATTGTGTATAAGGTTGTCTGTTTAAGGTATACCTTTCATTTGTTGAGAAGAAGGCTTGCTACATGGTTAAAAGTGTAACAATGGAACACACATGCCAAAGGAATATGAACAAAAATATACAACTAACCTCATCTTTCATAGCTGATGAACTCTTGCCAGTTTTCAAGCAAAGACCTCAATGGCCAGCAAAGCAAATCCAAGATGCAGTTAGAGAAAAGTATAAGGTTTTTATTGGTAAGTGGATGGCTTACAAGGCAAAGAAGTGGCTCATAACAAACTACATGGTTCAATGAAAGACCATTATAGCAAGATTGGATCTTATACAGAGGCAGTAAGGCAAGAAAATCCCACTTCCACTTTTGTCTTAAACACTGTAACACCAGCATACCTTAGGGTTGAGGGTAGTGAGATGGTTTTCCATAGGCTGTTCGTGTGTTTTGATGGAGTGAAACAAGGGTTTCTAGCTGGATGCAGGAAACTATTATGTCTTGATGGATGCTTCCTTAAAACATTTCTAGGTATATACTTTATATGTTTGATGATTTTTAAATGTGTTTGAATATGTGTTTAACTGTGTTTATATATGTGCTTCCTTAGGTGGTATGTTGTTTGCTGCCATAGGTAGGGATCCAAATGATCAAATGTATCCGGTTGCATGGGCTGTTGTAGAAGGTGAAAACAATGATAGTTGGCAGTGGTTCATGAATGAGCTGAGAAAGTGTTTAGATGTGCAAGATGAAGGAAAGAGGTGGACTCTAATTTCTGATCAACAAAAGGTATGCACTTTACATATATGATTATTCTAATATTTGTTTGATGTCTAATACTAATATTGTTTTACTTCTCTAGGGATTACTCAATGGAGTAACCATGTATTGGAGCAAGGCAGAGCAAAGGAATTGTGCAAGACACATATACGCAAACTGGCACAAGAAGCACAAGGGAGAAGACTTGAAAGGTGCATTCTGGAAAGCTGTTAGAGCATACTCAGAAGCTGACCACAAAGCTGCTCTTGAAGAGATGAACGAACTTTCATAAGAGGCAAAAACATCATTCATAGAACATAACCCAAAATGTTTTTGCAGGTGCTACCTAGATGGTGATAGGAAAGCTGATGTGGTTGTCAACAACATGGCAGAAACCTTCAATGGGTTCATAATTCAGTCAAGATCCAAGCATATAATCAATATGCTTGAGGATATAAGAGTGGCAATTATGACAAGGCTAGTTACGAAACATAATAATATGCTAAAAAAAACAGTGCTAGTTTGTCCAAGGATTCAGAAGAAACTAAATTTTTTCAAAGACAGAGCTTCATATTGTAGAGTCTCTCCTTCATCACCAAATATGTATCAAGTCAGTGACAAGGAAGAAGTGGTCGTGAATCTGGACAAGAGAACCTGTTCATGTAGGAAGTGGGATTTAACTGGTATTCCGTGTCATTATGCATGTGCAGTGTTAGGTTTTTTGGGTATGCCTGCTGAAAATTATGTGGACAAGTGTTACAACAAGGAATTGTACTTGCTTGCATATGATAGGTGTATACCACCTTTACCTAGTCAGAAGTACTGGCCCCATGTAAACTTTCCTTTAGACCCTCCACCAATCAAGATTGAACCAGGTAGGCCAAAGAAAAACAGAAGGAAAGATCCTGATGAAGATCCCAAAAGAAAAGGAAAGCTCACTAAACACGGTGGGACAACTACTTGTAGTAATTGTAAAATAAAGGGACATAACAAGAGAAAGTGTCCAGAGAAGGGTAAAGTGATTGCTGAAACAAGTAAACCACCTAAAAGGCCAAGGGGAAGACCTAAGAAGACACAAGCATCAAAACAGAGTCAAGAAGCTAAAAAGTCAACAGCAGTCTGATTTAATTTTTTGAAATCTATTCTATTGGTGCTAACTGGTTAAGTCTACTTTTGGATTTATGTATTGTTGACATGGATTTATGTTTTGTTGACCTTTGGTAAGCTAATGATTGAGTTTTTTTTTTTTGTCTGATATGGTTTTCGATATGTGTTGTTTTTGTCTGATATGATTTTGGATATGATATGGCGTCTGCAAGTGGGTCACATTTTTTTTAATGATACGTGGGTCATCAAACAAGAATCACTGGTATACTTGACTTTGGTCAATAATTGTATACTTGACTTTGGGTCATTTTATAATAAACAAAGGAACAAAAAGGAACAAGAATGTAAGAATCATGCGTGGTCAATAATTGCATACTGATGCTTTAAAAAGTTTGACTTCTATGCGTGGTCACTTGCATACTGATGCTTTAAAAAGATTCATGCGTAGCACTTGTATGAACTCCCGTCCAGTTGGTTATTTAATTAATATACTCATAGCAAAATGACAGATTAATTGTAGTGCTTGCATACTGATGTGGAACTCGCAAGTGGGTCATCATTTTCTTTTAGACATAGCATATCAAAGACTTGTTGCTACTTTGGTCAATAATGGGATACTTGACTTTTGTCAATAATTGGCTACTGGTTGAATCATTTCATAACAACCAAACAAGAATAATCAAAATAGAATAATGAAACTAGAATGTGGTATACTTGCAAAAACAAACTTTTAATACCACAACATGTAGGAAAGCTCAGGTACATAATTCTTCCTGACCTTTTAATACCACATCAAAGTGTCTCCATATTAACACTATGTCTCCATGTAACCAAAATTAACGGAATGTATGCCAAAATATAACCAAAATATAATGATGTCATATTAAGCACTTCAAACTTTAGTACAATAGTTTATCACACTAAGCAAACCAAATTGACCATAACACCACCAATACTAAACATCACTACATAAACCATTATTAAAAATTAAGTAAACTACAATTAGAAAGGAAAAAATTCCAATCAGCAAGTGTTTGAAGGAGAAGAAAATCTTCAATGCAAGCTTCAATTTCAAGTTCTTCACCTCCTCCTTTAGCATCATCTTCTCTAGTTCTAGGTTTGCATTCTTCAACTCCAATGCTTTAATTTTCAATTGAAGATCTTCTAAACGTGCAAGATCAACATCTTCTTTCCACATGAAAAACCCACAACCTGACCTCTATATTAAACATAAAGAAATCGATTAAAGTTTGTAATTTTACACCGAAAGTTGTATAAATAACATTTATACAAAATAGTTACTTACCGGCCATTGTGAACAACCATAAAACTCATGCCCAGGTCGTGTAGTATGATTTCCAGCCATCCTTTTCATGGAAACAATTTCACAATTGCAATAGACATTGCCATCTAAACCAACCTTCAAATTCTGCATTTTTTTTGCGTGAAACAAAGTTAGAATATGAAGAAAAACTCATCTGGGACTTCAATTTCGAATTTACAGTAGTGGTGTTGGCGGATTCGAGAGGCTATATGCGCTGACTGGATTGGGATTTGGGGAGATGTGGTCTGCGTACGATTAAGGGTATGTGAGGCAGAAAACAAGTTAGGGATTTGGATTTGGAGGGATCTGCATCGTTCTTCAATTTGGGGAGGGTGAATCTCGAATTGTAGAAGGAAGATTTTAGGGTTCGTAACGAAGATTCAATTTGGGGAGGAAACAAATCTCGATCCTGGCTTTTGACGTGGATAAAACTTGTTTTTTTAATTGTTAATAAAAGGTTATAATGACATGGAAATGATATGGACTAAGGATTTAAATTTTTGCTAAAAAAGGCCACGTCAGCATGCCACGTAAGGATACACTTAATGGTGTTAAAAAAAGTTAACGATGGGTCCACTGAAAAAAATTTGGATGAAAGTTGGGACCGTTGTGGGTTATATTAAAAAGTGGGATTATTGTAGGCCAATACCCAAAAGTTGGGATTATTCTATTCCAATTTTCCTATTATAAAAGAATATGTTACATTTCTTTTTAATACGTGCAACAAAACTTATTTTATTGATTTTTTGTTTCTAAGTTTCTTTTTTTATTTTATTTTTTATTAAATGTTTTTAATACATAAAAAACAAATAGCTATATATATATTACTCAGTCAGCTCTTACCCAATCAGCTACTATCAAACATCCAAGTTTTAACTAGAGTTTCTTACTCAATTAGCTCTTACTCACTCAACTCTTACTCAATTAGCTCTTACCCAATTATCAACTATCAAACAACCCCTTAATTTCCTACAGAACACATTGGTATCAACCCTGAACTTTAGTTGACTTTATGTTTGACTTAAACAATACATTTGAATATTAGAATACATTTGTTTCCACCTACAAAAAGTAGCATAAAAAGTTGAAGTGTTATTGAGGATTGATTACTTTTAAAATATTCATATATTTTCCTCTGTGGGGAATACAAATTCCATTTGAGTTTATAATTGTCTAATTTCAGGATTTATTGTGGTTTATTATCCTTAGTATCATGCCATCTTATACCACACAATATGGTTCGTGTATCTGAATTATATATACATGCATACGCATGGTTGTGTTCAAACAGTATATTAAGAACCATGAGAACTGCATTAATTTCATACTTTTAAAAAAATAAACCTTAAATATACGGAAATTCAAATGCATTCTTGTTAATTCATAGTAATAAGTCAGAAGGGATAAAAATGCTTCATAAATGATTATCATGTCTTATTATATATCATCAATTTACCAATTGTTAAACAGTAGAAGTGGCACTTGGTGTAATTTTTTCCAACTTTGAGGGTAATCTTTCAGGGACTAGAATCAGATCTCTAACCCTAAAATACCTCATTCTCATAGCCGCACATATATATCTCTCTCTCTCAAATAAAAACTTTTGTCTTCCATCATCGGGTTGGTCTCGCGAACCAGAAAAGGGGGAGGAGAGGGGTCGCCGCTCGCCGCTGCTACTGTGGAGTCGCCGGAAGACCAGGGTCGCCGGAGGACGACAACGGGAGGGTGTCGGGATCCGACTCTTTCTTCTCAAACCCTAATATCGCAGGTAGGGTTTTTTCTTTCTTTTTTTCTTGCGTTGTTTATCAGGTTTCGTAACATTATAGGTTTTTCAGAAAAGGGAGAGGAGAGGGGTAGTCGGAGGGGTCTCCGCTCGCCGCTGCTGCTGTGGAGTCGCCGGAAAAGCAGGGTCGCCGGAGGACGAAGACAGGAGGGGATCGGGAGCCGGCTTTCTCTTCTCAAACCGTAATATCGCAGGTAGGGTTTTTTTCTTTCTTTCTTGCGTTGTTTCTCAGGTTTCGTATTTTATAGATTTTGGTTTTGTATACGTATACATTCTTAGTTTTTTAACAATAACAGATCTTGGGTGTGTTGGCTGAAAACTATTTTGTGGTTTGGAGTTACCCCCTTCAGTTTCTTTCTGACCTGTTACAACAATCTGTGTGATCGAAAATGAAATCTGTGGATCAAGATTTGTCTATTGCAGTTTGAATACATATATCAAAGGTAGCCAACAAACAATTTCACCCTCTTAGGTGTAGTTTTATCAAAGGATTTGGTTTTATAGAAATGGTTTTTTATTTGGATTATACTCAAATATTTATGTGGATACTGGATTTAGAACTATATCTACTTTATATTCAAATGTAAATTTTCATTTTTGGTGCAATTGTTTTTGTCAGCAAAGGTTGCTAAGAGGTATGGATTTGCGAACACAACTTCAATATATTTGGCATCTGTCAAAATTTATGAGGCTGGTAAAAATATAGCTTCTTGGAGATTGTAGATTATGTGGTGTGTGTTTTTAAATCTAAATTCTTTTAATATGTTTTGTGTTTTAATTTGTAGGTGCTGCACTGAAGATTTGTTATCCTATTGTGATATTTTACAATGGTTAATCGAGGTTATAATCATATTCTACAATGGTTAATGAAAGTACGTTATGTAACTCATCTCTTCCTATAAAAATTAGAAAGTGGCACTTGATTTCAAAGTAGTTTTTTCTTCATTTAAAATTTTTATACTTTTTATATAGATCCCTCTTTACAGAACAAGGTAGGATTGTTTTATACATGTTTTGATGTTTTTGAATGTTGGCTCAAAATGTCATATTCTCTTATCTACATTCAAACCTTACAAATGGCAACATTAGGTGACTAGATGACCCGTGTTATTACAAATATAGGCAGATGAACAACTAAGAAGTTGAATGTTTGTGCAATGAGGTATGGGTTTAATCTACTGTACATTTACAGGTGGAATATGGGCTGGACAGGTTGCTTAATGTGTCAAAACAGATTAAATGAGGATGGGATCAAGATCTGACTCAATATATCCCCACTATTTTTAAGTTTTTTTTCTTTATTTTGGCTAAGGGTCAACTCATAAAGGAGAATCACGATTTATTTGAAAATAATACTACAAAATAATAATAATAAATGTGTTGGCTAATAGTACGATCAAATGAAAGTTTGTGACTTTTACATGATTAACTTGGTTTGGGATGGTTTCATTTCATGGTATTATCTTATGTTGTGGAGAAAAAATTTGCTTATATAATTTATATTATAATATAAGGAATTCTTATGGTTGTATAACATCATGGAATTCATGGACTTGGGAGAAGAATGGGCACTACACCTGCTATGCCAGAAAAGGTAAATATGTAATTTTGTTTTACCCGTTAGATAATTAGTTTGTTGCAACTGCTACCAAAAACTGATCATTTGAGTCCTAAATGATCAGATTAGCAGAAGCATAATCTCTAATGCTTAGACACAAGAATCAGATGATCAATTTGTGCTCTTTGCATAAACTTTGTAAATTAACATGTGATTCTGGTTTGATGCAGGTACAAGTGAGTAACTCTCCCATATATAAGACAGATAAGAAGTTTGTGCAGGGTGGTTTTGGTCAAGTTTATGTTGGTAGGAGGGTAAGTGGTGGAATTAAAACTAAAAGAACAGGGCAGATGCAGTTGAGGTATGTTAAAAAGAAAGATGATATAAGTTTTTTATAATAACTACTTTATTCATGCCACCAAATGTTTAGCATTAAAGTTTGAGAACCGTAACAGTAAAGGTTGCCATTACGGTCCCCCTTTTGAGTGGCAAGTTTACAGGTATTTAATTATTTATCGTTTTAAAAAGTATATTTTGGAGTCATAATTAATATCACAGGCGAACCTCAAATTGACATTATAATCTAATTTATGTTACAATATCACGTTGAATGGATGTTATGGGATTCAGTAGGTTCCATACAAGGGTTGGCAAGGCCATGTTTGCATTTTGGTGAGTTTTGACTTTGAAATCAAGAAACACTCATTTTGTAGTATAATAACTTTGATTTACAATTTTTTTTTACTTTGTTTTTTACAGGTTATGGACATGTCATTCGTAAGTTGATAGTTTATTTAATATAATTATTTAATATTTTATCTTATATCTTTCTACATGCATTATTTTCTCAAATTGTGTATTTTATTTCCTTTTAGATGATGTTACAAAGTATGGTGGCTTGCATCGTTACTGAGTCGATATCAATTCTTGAAAAGCTACAATCAGAAAGGGTAATGCGTGTCTAAACAATATAGCAACACATTTAAAGACTCTTTTTGTTTGTGGACCAAAGATTGATGTCGATAAGCAAGGTTTGTATTTGGTTGATGTATTCCTTGGTAGTTATACCGCTATTTGTTGTCATAACTGTAGAACATGGTTGTCTTGTAGTATGATGTATTTAGCTCCTAATTTTTGTTGATTTACCTATTTTTGATTGAGTTTTTCTGCTGTATACATAACGTGTGTCATTAAATAGTAGGCATTCAACGTAGCTTTCCACAACAGTGATCGGGAGAACGAGTATACAAAACTGGTTACAAAAGTGGAGCCTAGCGCCGCCGCAATACGCGACGGGTGATCTCCACCTTGTTTTTTTAATTTTTTTCAAATGGTGATAATTTATTTACCTGTTTACTTACGAATGGGTCAATTATATATTTTACCTCAAACTGTTAAAATAGATGAAGCTTAAGGGTCACATGCCTTTAGAAAATCTGACTTGACACGTACCATAATCAATGTTGGGAATATGCCTTTAGAAAACAAACTATTTGAACAGCAGATTTAATAATCCATAAGATGAAATGTTTGTAAAGCACAAACAGGCAGATTGTGAATCATAATTTCAATAATGAACACTACGGTCTTCAACAACATTTCATAGGATCATGGATCAGTAAGGCAAATTCAAGAACATCAAAAATAAGAACCCCCACGAATCTCAAACCAAACAACATTCCCGATTGCTCTCCAGCCTCGTGTGTTGTACATTTTTTCTCGCATTCCTCGAAGTGATACATCGAAGATCAAATCGTTCCTCAGGTGGATAAAGAGGTCATGTGATGGAACACAACGGTTAAAGTACCGAATGAGTGCTGCTTTGGGTATTTCCTGCAAAGTAATTTATCATGGCATAGAAAAAATTAACAGAACTTGAAATTTAAATAAAACTTGTTGAAAGAACAAACTTAGGAGAGAGAGAGAGAGAGATAGATAGAGAGAGTGAGAGAGAGAGAGAGAGTGAGAGAGAGAGAGAGAGGGAGAGAGAGAGAGGGAGAGAGAGAGATTGAGAGAGATAGAGAGATAAAGAGAGATAGATATAGAGGGAGAGATTGAGAGAGAGAGAGAGAGAGAGAGAGAGATAGAGAGAGAGATAGAGAGAGAGAGAGAGAGAGGGGACACGAATTAGGGTTCGTGAAAAATGCATAGAGGACTAAATATAGTCAAGGTGGATCAGCCGGGTTTGAAGAATCTGATTGTGAAGGATCCGCGTGTTTGAGAAAACAAACGTGAGTGTTTTTTATTTTTCCCCAACATTGGTGAAATTTGAGGCATTGTGGCACCTACCTATTGGGAGTGCTGTGGTACTATTGGGAGCGCTGTGGTAATGCCACCTCACCCTGAAGTCTTTTTGTTTATTATAGTAGATATATATATTTTTTAAAAATAAATGTGTGAATGTAATAAAATTCACATATGATTTAGGTGGTGTTGTAAGAAAATGCATGTGTAAAACACTTAGGTCTTAAAATTGAGATCTTACAAGTATCATAATCACAATTACTTTTTTCATTTCTATTTTCTAATTTTGTTTTCTTTTGTAAACTTTTTTTTTCTCTTCTTTGTTTTCTTTTCTATTTTATTCACTATTTGGCTTTTTTTATTTTTATTTTTTATAGTTTAACACATTTGTGTTTACATATCGTTTATTACATTTTTGTTTTGTATGTTATTCTTGTTTAACATTGTGACGCCCTGATTCTTGAATTGGCCGCGGGAGGGGTCACACATCGGAATTATACAAAACAAAAGATAAAAGAGATAAATTAAATGCAGTGGATTAACTGAAATTTAATATATAAGAAGCCAAGTAGAAGGAAAATACTACGACTATGTACAATACATGATGCCCTAATCTATGCCAGTTTATTAATATCATAGGTAGTAACCGCCCAGTTCATCCATAAATCGCTAGCTTGCCCTTTTTGTTCTCTTCATCAATCTTCCCTGAATATGCATTGTCACACCCCAACCGACGGCGGAATATGTCGGGGCATGATGATTGTCCAGATGCTCATGACAACTAATTAAAGTTGAAATATATTTAACATGCCTTTTTTTTATTTCATATATTGGAATATGTTACAAACAGAAAACAGACAAAACATAACAACATAGATAATGTAATTTAAACATCGTTTAACTAGGTCCAGCGTCCTATAGTGATCACATACTGGCTCAAACACGATTACCTGCAACATGTATAAGATAAAGTGTCAACTACAAAAGTAGTTGGTGAGTAAACATAGGTTTAATACATAATATCAGTTTAAAGCAGGCGATCTATGTGTTAGGTGATAGTTCATAGAATATGATAAACAAGTATTGTAATAGTGTAAACAACCGTGTATCAAACCCTTGACAATTAGGCTTCCAATCACTTGACGCCTCAAGGCAGGCCAAGTGTGTTGTCAAACCAATAGATCTATTACTGTTACCCCGGCTCGGTATGTTAATGAGTACGCATGCTAGTGTAATAGTATTTGAAAAAGGATACAACAACAATGGTCCAAACAAGTTTAACACATCAAGAACACACATAACGAGCATAGGATTCACATTTTGTTTTAGAGAAGTAAATATAGAATTTGGAATTTGAGATAGAGATACATGTTACACCCCAAAGTATTAAAAGAGAAGGGGCTATGAATACTCACATGATAGGGAGATAGGATTTGAGAGATACGCCGAATTGGGAAAGATAAGTAACTTGGAGGTTACCCTAATAAATCAAATAGGGTATAT
>JBCNJP010000025.1:23637628-23653526 GCA_039602395.1 Deinandra increscens subsp. villosa
ACAAGTTTCACGGCCCCTTTTTACTTATTTTAATCCTGTTGGGGGAGATTAACATGCAAACATTTGAACTGTTAGATAATTATATCACCTGAATGATAGTGGCACACTTATGATAAAGTCCTCACTTTTAGAGTTACTGTCAATGTGACATCAGCGGGAACTTATTTGGTAGATCTACTTGGCCTGACAAGCCCCACCCGGGTCATTCGCGCTGACTCGATTAGATATCGAACGGGTGTTATATACTTCTTAGTCTTAACGAGGCACAATTGAACTTGTCGAGCTTCAGTAACTGGATAGCTAGTTTATCTAGTCAAACGTGCACTGATTTCTTGAAAATAGCCTAGCTAGCTATTGATATATTATCTGGATTTTCAACTGAGCGTGAACATGAACTTGACTGTTGTTGAACAATCAATCTTGAACTTGAACTTAAACTATCGATGAACAGTTGATTTACACTGAACTGGGACTGTTATTGAACAGTCGTTTTACATTAAACTGGAACCGCTTTTGAACTGATAAACCTGTGAACTCACCAACCTTTGTGTTGACACTTTTTAGCATGTTATTCTCAGGTTGCAGATGTTCGAGTATCACGAGTACGCATGCATGAGAATTCGAAACCCTTTTAGTGTCTTTGAACAAGCCATGTCACCTTGGGTGACGATGTCTTTACATAAATAATTTAATTGTATTTACGCTTCCGCAATTGTAACACTCTGAATTTATATTTTAATGAAATATAAAACATTTTTATTAATTACTGATCGTTTGGTGTAACTAATGGACGGCGATCCTGTTTTGTCACGCTGCCCGCGGCGCGTTATCGCGCGTGGGATTTTTGGGGGTGTGACAGGATACGTGCGTTTCATAACTTTCGAAAATTTGCACAATTAGTCCCTCAACTTTTGTTTTATGTGTTATACCTTTATATCTTTCGATGTAACTAATGTTTTAAGTTCAAAATGATATTAGAATACTTTCTTAAGATTCATGAGACTCGGGATACGTTTAACGATGTATAAAATATTTATTTTATATATATTTATTTATATATTATTTGTTAAAAATTATGAAAAATCACCAAAATTCATTAAAATTCATCATAATTCACCATATTGATTCGTGATATAGAATTCATTAAATATAATGTTATGGAATAATAGAATGAGAATTTTTGGAATGTACGAACTCCCGGTTAATACCGAAATCGCACGAAAACTCGTATTTTTGCTACTTTTGTTTTAAACCTCGAACTTTTTACGAAACCTCTCATACATTTACTTGTGTGTATGACTAGTATTACTCACAAGTATTATATATGTTTAGAATGCTAAAGTTTTCCGGTTTTGCACAAATAACAAAAACGATCAAGTTAGGGATTTGATTTGTGATAAATTGAAACAACGAATGTCACGAATATTGTGATTAAAGGATTAAATCATGAAATACATGAAATAACAATATAAAATGTGAAATGATTCTTTATTGATTATCAACCATGATAGGAAACGGGTCGGGTATTTACAGATGGATTAACCAAAGTGCAACATATGCCGAAACCACATTTACAAAACATCATTACGTGCAATTCATACAATAAAACTAGTGTCACAAAAACTTATACTAGGTCTTATGCTATTTACACACCACACAAAACATACATGTATAACATATAAAATAGGTGAACCCCCCCCCCCCCCAATCACAAGATACACATGTGCCACCACACACTAACAAGGGACTCTGCAGATTCCATCAACTACTTAGGTTCTAACCACATTGGCCTCGACCGTAGCCGTCATTTGACCCATTCCAGCTAGCCATTAAGGTTTGCTTATTTTCCAAGACTTACGCGAAAATTACATTTTTATAGCAGCTTGGTTTCTTTTCCCAAAGCATTTTATTGCACGTTTAACATTCCAAAAAACATTCTTACCATCCCATGATGCTTTCTGGTTTTGAAAACCTTTCTACCGGTATTGTAAGGTGAAGGTTTCCACATACCCAAAACACACTTGACTTAGCCCTAAATCCAATCCCGAATATGTTTCTCAAAAGTTGATGGAGTTTATGTATAGGGCGTACCACAACCATCTTACCACACCTCAACACAAAAGAAAGTAAGAAACATACCCCTGACGAGATCGTAGGTTCAATCATTTAATATACCGACGCTCATAGTGTCCAAATAGTTTTTAAAATGTTCAACTTGTGTCAAAACATTTACCCGCACCCTAAGTACTAGGCCCAAACCAAACCCATGTGTCATAATTGTTGGGTCCCTTGAGGGGCTCTTTAACAATGTTTGCATAGTTTGATTTAAATAAAGATAATAATGTTGTGGAAATAATAAATCATACTGGAATACAACAGAAAGAATTTCTCTACAAGAGTATGCGATAAGCATGTTGAGAAGCTTGTGAATTGTGAGTGAATGTCTTAGTTGTCTTGGTGAAGAACGCTTGCTATTTATAGCAAGTTGTAAAGGAATAAAGTGGTTGAGGTCGGTTGAATTTGGAGTGTGTCAGAGTATTTAAAGATAAACTGAGAGTATTCAATTTATCTCTTTTTAATCGTCTTCAACTGTATTTGCATTAAATATCAAGTGGGTCTTTACTTTACTTGTTCTTCACTCATAGTCTTCTTTACTTTATGTAATCTTTATCTTCTGATAGTCTTGAACTCCTTGAAATCTGGATTTCACAGATGAAATACAGAAATTCTGTATTTTTTATGTGAAATCACAGAATCTATAAAATCAACAGATTCTATTGTCTTTTCTCTTTGTAGGATGTTTCAAGTGTTTTCTTCTAATACTTGACGTAGTCTATTACATATGAGTGTCCTAACAATCTCCCCCTAAGTATTTGAAGAAATAAATGAAAGAAAAAGATCATTTTCATTGATCAATGGAAATAAAATTACAATTCTTTTTCTCATGTAGCACGACGAGTTGAGCATTTATTTTGAATTTGAAGGGTTTACTACATTCTTGAATGAGAGTTCTGAAGAGAATTGTTTCCTTTTGTATAGCTGTAATTTCTGCAATGATCATTTCTACTGCTGCTTTATCATTTGTTTTGCTATTGTTTAGAAGAAACAGAAAGAAGTTCAATGCTTGGTCAACGTATTTGTACTTTTGGTTGACCTTGAGGTATTTCATTTCTTCCTTGTGATCTCTAAAGCAGACTCCACGGATTTGTCCTTCTACTATTGTTCTCGATCCTCTCCAAGAAACATTATGAGGAAGTTCCTCAATTGGCTTTGTGATGTTTAATTTTGGTAGATCAGATTCTTTAGCTAAATGGATGTCAATATTTGCTTGTCTTATGTACATCCTTTTTCCTTCTTCCATGCTTTGATATAGGGCAGTGTATACCTTTTCGCTTCTTGAATTTTGTTCTGTGAAATATCTCAAGAATGGGAGCGGCTGTACCAGATTCATCTTTTCAAGATCTTTATCTGTGAAGCTCCTGAAGCTGATATCTGAGGTTTTGACATTGTTAAACGTTTATGTGTTCTACCCATAGATGTTTTGGAACGGGGGATGATTTAATCTTGATATATTCGATAATCGTAGGCATGGAGTAGAGAGGGTCTTCTTCAGATTTATCATCATGGATAGTTCTGTCATTGGAGGGGTGTCTTCTTCCCTGACCAGGTGATGTGCACGGAATGGTACCTAAAAATAACTAATTAAACCTAGACCTAATCCTACACCTAGACACATTAAGTTTTACCTAGACAACTAAAACTAAACCGAACCCACTAGAAAAGTGTACCTATCGGACGCAGTATAGCTACAGAAGACCAGGATCAAACACTAAGGACACTATGTATGATCATGCGCGTGTGAATATCATCGAACCTGCGAACAAAGTCACAAAATAAAAGACTCGACTCGAAAAAACACATTAGAACTATCAGGAAAAATAAAAATCACACCAATATTAAATAAGGACGCAGAAAAATAAATAAAACAAATAAGAACTGGTGTTTACTTGAGAATCAAAATCGCAAGAACCGGTCAAATTGATTAAATTAAAAGTTAAACTTTTTTCTGTTTTCCTAGCCTTCGCGTATCGCGAACAGAACAACTGCATGGGTCATGTATTGCGAAGACCAGGAACGACCGGCTCCTAACTAGCTCTCCAAGCGTATCGCCTAGGACAACCAATCTCTCTAGGCGATAAGCCTGGAACAAAATTTCCAGGGATCAATGGCCGTTTTTGAGACCTTAAAAATTTCTATCTCTTTTTGCCTTACCTCAACTTTGCTCAAAATTTATTCCAACCTACTATATCATCCCTTAACATACCTGGAGCATTCCAACCCCAATTCCTTGAGCTTGAACACCCCAAATTTCATGCAAAACAAAGAAAAAACACAAAAACACAACTGAAAAAAACAGGAAAACACATCAATAAATCAAAATAAAGTTACAACCTTTACAATCCGGGCACTATATCATTTCAACTCATAACCTCTAGAAAACCTCCTAATCTACCATCCGGAAGCTTAGACTTCACATCCTTTACCATCAAACGACCATTAAATGCCGGTTTCCCAATTCACCACTTTCACCTAGCCCCTCAACTACCAAACTACTAGAACTCACAAAATCCAACAACCTTTTAACCTTCTAATGCTTAAAACGACTCAAAAAAATCTAATTTTTATGTAGCTTAACTTTGGGTCATTTTCACAAACAACTAGCTCCACCTTCCTCACATAACCAACACATCGATCCATGCAAGATATAAAAGACTCAAGAAAGTAAATGGACTCGTTAGTATTATCACCCGACTTACCAACCTCAAAAACCACACTCTCATCGTGAATCCTTAAGGTTATTTTACCCTCAAACACATCAACTAGAGCTCTAACAGTCCTAAGGAATGATCTACCTAAAATTAGAGGGCATCTAGCATCATAGTTTGAATCAACAACCACAAAATCAATAGGGAACAATAATTTATCAATTTTAACCAACACGTTTTCAACTATTCCACTAGGTTTCACAACAGAACGGTCGGCCAATGAAATGTTAATGTGCGTAGAGCCTAGATCTCCGAAACCTAAGTGCTGAAAAACAGAATAAGGCATCACATTAATACTAGTATCGAGATCCGCCAATGCATGTGTGACAGATGAGCTACCAAATGTACAAGGGATCGTAATTGTAACCGATCAGTTAATTTCTTGGGTAGCTTATTCTGGACAACTGCTGAGCATTGAGAATCTAAAGTAACATCTGACAAGGCCTCTAGTTTCTTTTATTTGACAACATATCTTTTAAAAAAAGTTCATACTTAGGCATCTTTTGTAATACTTCAATAAAAGGAAAATTAATCCTAAGTTTCTTAAATAGGTCTAGAAACTGATAGTACTCTTGCCCATACTTTTGTTGAATTAAACGTTGAGGAACGATACACGCTTGAGATCTTCTGCTGTATGGATTTGTCTTCAAATCTTACCCTCTTCTTCTGCTTCTACACTGGTTTCTTTACTTGAGACTCGGAAACTGGTGCTGTACTTGCTGGCCTCAGGCTCGGATGCACCCTCCCGTCCGGAGTCTCCATCTCTAATTCCTCATCAACCGGCTCCTCAACATCAACTACCGGTGATGGACTCTCAACAACTTGACCACTCCTCGTGGTAACTGCATTTACCGAGGCGTTGGGGTTTTTAAAATGTACTACCTAAAAATTGTCCCTCTCGGTTAGGTAACTCATTCACTTGTTTCGTGATATCTCCTACTGACCTCTGTAAGTCCCAAAAAGCTGCCTGTTGATTTCTCAAAAGCGTGTCATGCTCGAGCAACTTCTTCTCTGTCGCCTCATCTCTCGCTGCAATCTGGGTGAACATTTTTGTTTGAGTCACCAAGATCTCCTCTATCTTCTTTTTGCTCGGCCCCTCATCTCCTCCTCCGTATTGAGTATTTCGTGGCTGAAACCCCGGTGGGTTGCCATCTGTCCATCCTCCTGTTTGAACACTCCTTCACCCGGACTGAAAAGAGTTACCGAACTGGTTTCGGTCTCCAATATAATCAATCCGCTCAGGAGCAGCGGGCGGGTAGTCACGGGTGTCTTGAGCTCCTCGACACAATTCACATTTGGCCGCTAAGTGGAGTCGAATATCGTCCAACTTCTTGTTTATTTTTTTGAGCTCCTGAAATGTCATCATCTCGGACCCAATGTGATGCACACCCCGGGTAGGTTTAGATGTAACTAATGATTTAGTCAAGACCAACGTGGCTCTTCGATCTCCGGGGGTCTGCTGCTAGGCATTTGCAAAACTATCAAAAAGCTTTTTACATTCGTCAATTGTGAGTTTCCTCATCATGTGCCCTCCAGCTGAAATGTTAAACTCCATTTGTACAGCATTGGTGAGACCATTGTAAGATTTTCGATAATGGCCCACTCCATCAACCCGTGTTGTTGACATCTGCTCAGAAGAGTGTTGAATCTATCATACGCCAACTAGTAAGGCTCTTCGGGTTCCATCCGAATGAGTGGATTTCCTCCCGATTACGCGAAGCCTTCGCTGGAGGGTGGTATTTCTTTAGAAATTTCTGATCAAATCGGCCCAGGTGGCGATCGAATTAGGAGGAAGTGTCTCGGCCACTAAAAATTACTTGATGTGCAGAACTCGGCCACTAAAAATTACTAAATTAAATCTAACCTGGACAGACCTAATTAAAACCTAATACACATAAAACTAGGGAAGTGTACGTATCGGCTTTAGTATAGCTTTCCGAAGACCAGGGTCGAACCCTAGAGACACTATGAACAAAACTAACTAAGAAAAAATGAGAAATTGATTATTTGAATTTTTTTTGATTTGTGGTTTTTATTTAAAGAAAATTAAATTAACTAAATTACTAACTTGTCACACCCTGTAAAATCTGTATCGGATGTGAGTGAGATGGAATCACAGTCAAGGTAACACGAAACGACCTCTGGATGGTTAAACCACTGGAGCCATTTAAGGAGTGGAAAAAGCATTTCATTTTAGGTTTTGCAGCGGAAATTAATAATAAGTTTCATTTCTTTCATTGTTTACAAAACAAGTATAAAAAAGATTTAAAGACATGACATCGATAGGTGGTATGTAATGAAATACTAAAGATGGCTAGTATGACCATGACTCCAGAAAGATACGACAAGTCCTAATGATATGCACAAAGAGAGTTCCATACAAGCAAGCGGCGGATCAAGTATCTGAGAATTCACATACTAAAAGGTCAACATAAAGTTGGTGAGTTCACAGGTTTAAGTAAAATCAGATATGTGATTGACAACAAAGTTTGGCATACGTATTATTACCCATTTGATAATTTGTTAAGATACTGTATATTATTATTACCATGAACCTTGAATTCCGAAACTAACTGATTATCGCATGGCGATTATAACTGTATGTACCATATTGACTATAATAACGAGAGTCAGGATTGGAGCGACCAATCAGGACAGAGGCGCTAACTCAGTAGATTAATTCACGAGTCATCGTTTCTTTTGAAATTATTCAGATTCAATTACTAATGGGGTTTTCATCATAACATGAATCAACATGAAAACAACAGGATGGACGAATAGTTTATGTAATCTGTAACGGTAACAGACAATCTACTTATCAGGCATGATATGCGTTATATGAGTTCTTCCCCAAAAGCATTTAAAACAGTTAAAAGAGGGGCCGTGAAACTCACTTGATTTCGGCAGTTTCCAGATAATAACAGACAACAGTGATCAGATAAACCTAGCAGTCCTAAATCAAGTATAAGACAGCTTAAGGTCCATGGATTGGATTGGAAATTAAGTCACTCCCAATTAGGTGGTCAAGTCTTGACGTCATGGTGACCCGATAGTTCAGTTGATAATCCATTGACTTAAAGAATTATATATTAACAATAAATAATTTGAAATTATGATAACATTCATGAAAAATATGGATTTATATATTATCAAAATATATAAAGATTTTCCAATGTTATCTAAATGATTATGGCCAATATTTAATCCAATTAATATTACTTTAATTTATGGTCTCAAATAGGTTCGCAAAAACTGTTAATGGTAAAAAGCCCAAAACACACGGTTTTATCGGTACGCGCCCGATTTTGGCAGTTTTATGACACGATAAGTTATCAAAACATTTTGTAAACATATCCTAAGTCATTTTAGGTCCACAAAAGTGTTCCAAATCAGGTTTGACCATATTTGATATAACTTTACATAAACAAAGTTTCCGGGTCCGTTAAATACCCGTTTTTTAGCCGGTTTTTCCCTCCATTTAGTACTTTTCTAGAGGAATCAATCTAGTAAGGTTTTAACTCAACCTTTTATTCCAAATTTTAATTTTGGAGGACCTAAGGGGCTGTCAAAATTTAGGCTCATTTCGAGGTGTCGGTTTTCGGGTTTTAACATTTTATTTTGGGGGTTCTAAACCCATTTCTAGCAAACGTGCCTTCACAAAAGTTGTTTAAAGCATGCCAAAAACAGTACCTATGGTTTTTTATATGTCAAATTTGGACTTTGAGTTTTGGGTCAAAACCTAGCATGAGTATGGGGGTTTAAACATGGTTTAGACTATGATTAGCTATTCTAAAGCCATGGATCTTAGTGTTCATTCAACATAGCATTTATAACATAAAAATCAACATAAATGTTGATCTATATTCTCATGGAAAGTAAACATGTTAACTAAACAAGATTAACAAAGATTAGTGTTTTCTTATACTTTTAACCACCAAAGATCATCATAGACTTTAAGACTTGTTAAGGGAGTGCTTGGGTTATGAAAATAGACATAGATAAGTGATCTAACAATATTATCATGAAAGAAAGTTCATAAAACTTACTTGTTTCTTGATGGAAATCTAAAATAGAAGGAAAATGAGGATGATGATGATTCCTTGATGTTCCTAGAGAGCTTTGATCACTAAGAGGAGACTTACTCTTGAGAAAAATGTAGAGAGAGAGAGAGATCCGTAAAGAGGGAGGGAGAAGAGAGTAGTGGCGGGTTGTGTTAGGGTTAGAAATGAGAGAAAAGTGAGTCAAGGTATTTATATATGGGAGGGTAAGTGAACTAGGGTGTGTGCTTGGGGGTGTAGAAACCGGCTTGGGGGGAGGGGGGGGTTCTTGTGGTTCGGTTGGTAGAAAAGAAAGGGACAAGAGTGTTTGTGTTATTAAGTGATCTAGGGAACAAAATGTTGTGTGTGTTACGTGAACCGAAACAAGAGGGGGGGGGGGTCGGTTTGATGGCCGACGCGACAAGGGAGAGGGGTGGTGAGGTGATGGGGTATGGGGATGAGGGTGGTTAGTTGATAATGGGGTATGGTAGGGTGTAAGATGATTGGTATGGGACTAGAAAAGGTGGTGGTTGTACTTTGCATGGGGGGTGGGGTCGGCTAGGTGGTGGTGACTGAGGGTGGTGGTCGGGTGGTGGTGATCAACGGTGGCGGGTGGTGGTTTGCATGCAACATGAAAAGGTGACGGGTTCGGTTTTAACGAAAATAGATACAGTTAGGTTCGGTTATTGTCGCGATCAAATGCGATTAACCAGTTGGTTTCGAAATTTTGACACGAGTGATGATCGGTGATAATGTCTAGATAAAAATATTGCATTTTTATTTAAAACATTAAATAAACATTTAACGAAAATGGTTTAAGTAGTGGACGTTATGGTTTATATTTACCACGCGTTGGGTTTACATAAATATTAGACGTCCGAGTTAACAAGTTTGTATGTATATAATTATACTACAAAGGTGACGGAAATAATAAATAAAAATATTAGTTTATTTTTCTTGTTATTAAAGTTCCACCGATAATAAATATATTATTTCACAATTTAAGGTAGACGCTTATCGTTTTTATCGCGGGGTCACGTCAAGACTATAATGATGTTGGCATAATACGTTATCTAAGTTAACAAACATAGATTATAGGCACAAATAACTGTTAAATATGCAGTTAAAAGGAGATTATTTGTAACATCCCAAAATTTGACAATACGTAAAGAATACGTGACTAATGTGATTAATGCATATGATATATGTGTTAGATAGCTAAACATGATAAAATATGTAGAAAATGCATGTTTACCCATTACCGGTAATAAATTGATAAAAGATGGTAATATACGTGTTGATTGGTAAAAGGAATTAAGGAAATAAGAGAGATGTGTGTTTTATATCAAAGATAATTGATATATATGATGGATATATACGTGGAAATAAGTGTTTGAATAGTTATACGTATGAAGAATGCATGCTTAATAATTAACAAGAAAATAAAGGGGTAGAAAGTGTAATTTATGAAAATATACAAATATATGTGTATGTATATTATCATACGTATCCCGAGCCTTTAAAAGTATTAGAAATATATCCAAAAGTGATTCGGAACATAAAATAATAAGTGTTGTAAAGTTAGAGGGGCCAAAGTGTAACTTAGTGAAAGATATATATATATATATATATATATATATATATATATATATATACGTATATCATCGAGCGTGTCCCGAGCCTTAGAAACTTTTATAAATATGTCCTATAATGATTTGATGCATAAAAAGATAGAACAGTTGAAGTTTAGGGGTTAAAATGCAATTAAAAAATTGAGGGACCATTTCTGCCAATACCCCAAAGTAGCTCGCGGGACGCGAGGCTCTCCTTAGACACTGTCACGATACACGATATATTCCAGACGCAGAAAATGCCACGTTTCGAACATGCAGCCCAAGTTTGATCCGTATACGCGTCCAATTCGATCTGTTAGTCACTATATTACGTGTCCACACCCTGGGGCGACCTTGATCAGTATAAATACGGGACCGAATCTTCCAAATCAACTCGCCAATTCATGATTTTATACATAGAAAACTCTAACGCGTCCCAGAAACTTCGCAACTGAAATTTGGTTGATCCAAGAGGAATTAGAAGGCCATCTCCTGCGGTCCCACGTTTTTAGGTATGATCTACAATTACCCCATGTTAATTTCAGTTACTTTCATGTCTAGATTAGAGATTTAAAACTATGCAGAAATTAGGGTTCATAATCTTGTTTTGCCAAAATTGGGTGATCGGGTGGGAATTAGGGTCTGAATTTTTGTAGGTAATCCTAAAATAATATATTTTAAGAAAGCCCTAAGTTTTTTTCACAATTGGAAAAGGTTTGGTAAAGATTTTGTTAATGGGTCAAAGTTAGGGTTTTCGTAACGTTGTTCCGCCCAAATTGAGTAAACGGTGTTGAATTAAGCTTTGATATTTCAAAACATATTATAAAATGTTATAATAGATAATACCCTAAGTTGGTTTGAAAAGAAAATGAGTTTTGATAAAGAAACGAGAAAAACGGGAAATTAGGGTTTGTAAATATGATTATTTAATATAAAATAATCCGGAGGGTATGGGGACTTGATTTTTGGTAGGGTAACATGTTTATATATATAATAAACATATATGAGTTTAAAATGGGTAAATAACAAAGTATTAAAGATACCAAGTTAATCGGATATTTAGAAGTTCGTACGGACCGGAAGGGTAAGCGCTTGTACTCTTGGGTTTCTGGCAAAGTGGGGGTGTGGTATAAATCCCAACTGCGACCTGGCATACCTCACTGGGCGATCCCGGGGTGAGCGTTTACTTATAGGAATGCGCGTCTTCGTATTACCGTTAAAAGAAATGGATAACTTCCTAAAGGGCATTTTGGTTATTTTTACCTTTAAAATGGATAAACTTAATAATTGAATATTATTAAGATAATAAGATATTAAAATAAGCATAGGAAGTGTTTATTGTATAAAACCTTACGTTAAAGCCATACGATACGCAAATTAGGTTAAATCGGGAATCGTTGCGGGAGTTGTATCCAAGTAAACCGATTAAAGAGATAAGGTGAGTTCTATGAGCCCACTCTTAAACGTTTTAAGAGTTTTTGGTCTGATATACATACAAATGTTATAAAATGCTTTTAAATGATTTATAACTGAAATGTTGCCTATCTGAATTGTTAGAATGTTCAAATGTTATATTGCCTTTGAGTGAATATATATTAACTACTAAGGTGTTAATTATTAAATGGATATATATATATATATATATATATTAATCTGTTAAATTGTTGATTAGATTGATATATATACATGAACTGTTATGGAAATGCATTAAAATGCATATACGTGAAATATCTTGAATTGATAAACTGTTAGAAAGCTTTTGGGATAATATATATATATATATATATATATATATATATATATATATATATATATATATATATATAGGGTTAGGATCCTGCGAAAACACATATTTTTGTGAAAACTGCGAAAACACATATTAAAACTCACGTAACTTTTTCATACGTTAACGATTTTTCATAAAATTTACGCCAAAAGTCTTAGAATTACGTTATCTTTAAATCTGGAGCAAAATATTAAAAAAACTGAACTTTTTTTCCCGTGTGATGCACATGTGCATCATATAATTAAAAAAAGTTATAAAATGTTATTTTTTTCCTTTAAATCTAAAGATAACACAACTATAAGATTTAGGGTGCAATTTCTTTTTAAACCTATTAATGTATATCACATGTATGCACGTTTTTTTTTGGTATGATGCACATGTGCATCATTCAATAAAAACGCAAAAAATGATGAAAATATATGACATATGGTGCGACTAAGAAAAAAAATATATTAACTCATACTAAAAGTAAGAGATTTTTTTGTGGTGCACATGTGCACCACAAAAAAAAAAATAAATAAAAAAAAGTGTTAAGTTTTTTTAAAACTATTATAGGATTAAAGATAACATAATTTTAAGACATTTGGTGCAAATTTTTTAAGAAAAATATTGACGTATGAAAAAGTTATGTAGGTTTTAAGATTTGTTTACGCAGTTCTCACAAAAAAATGGTGTTTTCGCAGGATCCTTCCTCTATATATATATATATATATATATATATATATATATATATATATATATATATATATATATATAACAAGATGTTATTGCGAAAACACGAAAACAAATATTAAAACCTCTATAACTTCCCCATACGTTAATATATCTTTTTTAAAATTTGCACCAAAAGTCTTAAAATTATGTCACCTTTAATTCTGGGAAAAAAATTAAACATATAAAATTTCGTGATTTTTTTTATTATTGCATATGTGCAATAATACGTATTAATTATAGGGGTAATCTTGTAGAAACATAATCAACTTTCGATTTTGTTCCAATTAAGTCACTCAATTTTTTTTTGTTCCAATTAGGTACCTTCATGTCATCCCATGACATGGCGTAAGCAAGTTCAGGGCCGAGAGATTCAGCATATGAGTTCCACCAAGAAAGAACGCCTTCACTAAAAGTGCAGGTGGCGTACTTAACCTTGTACCCATCAAGACAGTTGCACATACGGAACACAGACTCAGTCTTGTCGAACCACCAAATCAGTGCCACAACACCTTCAGTGCCTTTGTTTTTTGTGGGCTTGCAACTCATGAAATATTTATAAGTGCATTCATGACCACCTGAAACGTTATTCCAACATTTTAAGGAAAATCCTCCGAAAATTGTAATCAGTGGTCTGATAACACTAAAAAAATCTCCAGCTTACTATTAGGGGGAAGGTTTCGGCCTTTAGAGGCAGTGGAACGGTCTGCTTCTGCGGCAGCTAGGGCATCCACAACGTGCTGGGTGACAAGGGCTTCAATAGTAGCAACATCCATCACAAGGGAGGGGTGTTCCGGTTGACGCGAACTCGTGGTTGTCTTCTTGGCGGCATGTTTCTTAATTCCACTATGGTAAAAGAAAGAATAAGACATGATAAAAGTAAGTCAATACATACACATGACATACATAAATCCAATCACAACATACACAATAATCAATACATCAAATCATAATAAGTAGAGATTACTTGTTTTACAAAATTCATAATGGCTACAAATATTGTTTTGTGGAAATGCAGTTCCACATCAAAATACAAGTCGCATACATTAATAAGCAGGGGTTAACAGATACCCCTGAGTTATAATAATCCCAAACTATGGTGGAGCATGATCAAGTAGAGCCAGGACATCTGCAATCTATGTGATAATCGTCAGCAGCAACTAGAGTGTAACATTCCGGGTTTTCCGATTGTCTGATTTTTATCCGTATTATAACCCGATCCGTTGATTGATAATCGAATTTATGGGTATTGATCGATTTTGATGTTTATTAACCTAATATCATGTTATTGGATCCATTATCATGTTTATTGACCGATTTGATGTTTGATTTGTCTTTAATTTGGATTTTACGCGAACACGTCGCTGAATTACGTTCAACCGGGAATTTGATCAATCTAAACGTGTATGACCCTTGTGTGTAATGTCACACCCCAACCGACGGCGGAATACGTCGGGGCGTGAAGATTGTCCAGAAACTCACAACACTAGATTTGGTTGCGTTAATCATAATAGTTACCCATTTCATAGCAAATAAACAAAACATAGCATCCAAGTCATAACATACGATAAACAACATAAAACATAATCTAAGTTTGAGAGTTCATTATTTAATTTGGTTTCTATAAAGCCGATGCAATCCTACGTTGATGATATCCAAATCAAACTGCATTACCTGCAAGATGTTATAAATAAAGTCAACTAAAATAGTTGGTGAGAATTTATAGGTTTAGTGATAACGTTCAAAAGCATGCGTACAAGTTTAAATAGATGATTCATGATAAAAATGATTAATGATAAAAATGATTAATGATAAAAATGATAAGTTAACGTAATCCAACCCTTGACAATTAGGCTTTCAATCACAAGGCGCCACACGCGAGGCAGGCTAAGTGGGCTTGTCAGGCCAATAGATCTATTATCGTAACCCCGGCATGTTTAATGTTTATAATTACGTTCATCGTTCAATCGTTCAATCGTTCCATCGTTCAAGCGTTCATCGTTCATCGTTCAAACAACCAATCAAAACAATCATACAAGTTTCAAGTAATCATCGAACATAGAATACGCATGTGAAAATAGAATTTGATAAAATGATACATGTTGCACCCCAAAAACATTTATGTAAAAAGGGGCTATGAAAACTCACATGATGGCGAAAGTGTCGAGAGTAAAACCAAAGAATAGCGGCGCGAATCAAACCCGGAGATCACCTTTACGATCGAATGCGATGGAGTAATCACCGACAAATAAATAAATAAATAGATAAGTATTCGAACGAATAAAACGTGCGACTCGTCATGACACGACGGACCCGATCGGATACGAGACTCATTGGTGAAGTATTTAAGTAATGTTATGAGAATATAAGTAATCAAGTGGTGAAACCTATATCTAGGTCAAACGTTAAGCAAAAAAAAATATTTATTTAACCAAAAACTTTACGACGTCCCAAACCTTAATTATTTTCCATAAAATCAACCGAACCAAATTTAGTCTTCAAAATTAATTTGGTGCTGATCTAAATATATATAATTACCAAATAAAATTTCAAGACATAACACAAATGCTAAATCAATAATTTACTCAAAATGATTTATTTTTAGTTCCAAAAAATACTAGTTAATCTAATAATAATTAAACAACCAACATCTCATTCTTAACATGGCATAACCCTAGATCTAGGTCCAAAATCATATTCCATACAAGAATCAATACTCTAGTTTAACATTATCATCATCTAATCAAGATCTAATTAAGATCTAGTCATGAGAGATCAAGAAAAACACATAAAAATCATCCTTTTTCCTAAAAAAATTCAAGATCTATAAACAAACTAGTGGTATCTTCATCCCAAGCCCTAGATCTACCATCAAGATCGTATCCATATCAAGATCCAACAAAGATGTTTGTGTAAAACCTAGAT
>JBCNJP010000025.1:23654026-23704478 GCA_039602395.1 Deinandra increscens subsp. villosa
CGGTTCTTTTCATAAAGAAGAAAGACGGAAGCCTGAGAATGTGTATCGACTACAGGGAACTGAATAAACTGACGGTTAAGAACAGATATCCACTGCCCAGAATCGACGACTTATTCGATCAGTTACAAGGAGCAAGTTGGTTCTCCAAGATCGATTTGCGGTCAGGTTATCACTAGTTGAAGGTCAAAGACGAAGACATTCCAAAGACGGCTTTTCGAACGAGATATGGTCATTACGAATTTCTGGTAATGTCATTCGGGTTGACTAATGCACCTGCTGCATTCATGGACCTCATGAATAGGGTGTGCTGACCCATGTTGGACCGATTCGTAATCGTGTTCATAGATGACATCCTAATCTATTCCAGGAGCGAGTCTGATCACGCTATGCATCTGAAGGAAGTGCTAGAGACCTTGAGGAAGGAGAAATTGTATGCCAAATTTTCCAAATGTGCGTTTTGGCTGAGGGACGTGCAATTCCTTGGTCACGTAATAAATGCAGATGGTGTACTCGTAGACCCTTCCAACATAGAAACGGTAATGAGCTGGAAACCGCCAAAAACACCCTCGGAGATTCGTAGATTCTTGGGTATTACCGGTTATTACCGTAGGTTCATTCAAGATTTCTCAAAAATCGGGACACCTCTAACCAAGTTGACCAAGAAAGACGTAAAATTCATTTGGAGTTCAAGTCAGCAGAAGGCCTTTGAAGAATTAAGAACCAGATTGACTCAGGCACCAGTATTAACTTTGCCGGATGGACCTGATGATTTGGTAGTATACTCCGATGCTTCTTATTTAGGTATAGGTTGTGTGTTGATGCAGCGAGGTAAGGTAATTGCCTACGCGTCACGACAGCTAAAACCTCATGAGACAAACTATCCAACTCACGATCTGGAGTTAGCAGCCGTCGTGTTTGCTCTCAAAATCTGGAGGCATTACTTGTATTGAGTAAAATGCACCATCTAAACTGATCATAAGAGCCTAAAGTACTTCTTCGAGCAGAAGGATCTTAATATGAGGAAGCGTAGGTGGTTAGAATTAATCAAAGACTACGACTGTGAGATCATGTATCATCCAGGAAAAGCAAACGTAGTTGCAGACGCTTTGAGCAGAAAGGATGAACATCCACCTCTTCGAACATTGTCGTATAGATTAATCGTTACTCCTAATTTCCTTATCCAACTTCCTAAGGAGCAGTATGAAGCCCTCAAGGAAGAAAACATCAAGAAGGAAAGAATGGTCGGCCAGGCTGAAAGCTTAGAAGAAAACGAGTACGGAGTGAAGATTCGATTCGGTAGAATGTGGGTACCACTCACTGGTGGATTTCGCGCCAAGATAATGGACGAAGCACACAAATCACGTTACTCAATCCATCCAGGTTCGACGAAGATGTACCAAGATCTGAAGAAAGACTAATGGTGGCCAGGAATGAAGTTCAACGTCATGCAGTACGTCAATAGATGTTTAACCTGCGCGAAGGTTAAAGCCGAACATCAGAAACCATACGGGAAGTTATAACCCTTGGAACTTCCAGAGTGGAAATGGGAACATATTACCATGGATTTCATAACCAAGCTACCAAAAACAGCTAAAGGTTATGACACCATTTGGGTGATAGTGGATAGATTGACAAAGAGTGCTCACTTTTTACCCATTCACGAGAAGCATTCTTTAGAAATGTTAGCCAAAATCTTCATTAAGGAAGTCATCGCACGTCATGGAGTACCAGTGTCTATCGTTTCGGATAAGGACACTCGGTTTACTTCACATTTCTGGAAAAAATTCCACGAGAATATGGGTGCGAGATTGCACATTAGCACGGCGTATCATCCTCAGACAGACGGCCAGAGCGAAAGAATGATTCAAACTCTGGAGGATATGCCACGTGCTTGTATAATCAATTTCGGAGGAAGCTGGGATGATCACTTACCATTAGCAGAGTTCTTCTACAACAACAGTTATCATTCAAGTATAGGTATGCCGCCTTACGAGATGTTGTATGGTAGGAAATGCAGAACTCCTGTATGTTGGGGTGAAGTCGGCCAGCGTGAAATAGGAAGCAAAGAATCAGTTGAGAATATGGCTCACGATCTCGACATAATCAAAGCACGACTGAAGGTTGCACAGGATCGACAGAAGTCCTATGCTGATAAGAGACGAAGGCCAATTGAATTCCAAGTTGGAGACTATGTTCTATTAAAGGTTTCTCCATGGAAGAACATTATCCGTTTTCACAAGAGGGGTAAGCTAGGTCCAAGGTATGTTGGACCTTTCAAAATCTCCAAACATGTTGGAGAGGTCGCTTATCGTTTAGATCTGCCCGAGGAATTGTCTGGGATCCACCCAACATTCCATGTATCACATTTGAGAAAGTGCGTGGCAGATGAGTCAGAAATCGTGCCACTAGAGGAAATAGAAGTAAACGACAAATTATCTTATATAGAACGACCAGTTGCGATTCTAGATCGCAGCGAGAGGAAACTTCAAAATAAAGTAGTTCCTATAGTTAGAGTGCAGTGGATGCACAGGAAGGGTTCTGAGTCAACCTGGGAAAGAGAGGATAAAATGAGAGAGTCTCATCCCGAATTATTCTCGAGTTGAGCAAGTTTCGAGGACGAAACCCTTTTAAGGGTGTAAGGAATATTGCGCTTGGAAGATTTCCGGCTGAATGCCAATTTTACTATGTTCCAGCTGAAGTTGAAGTTGAAGCGGAATTCTCACTTCAAGCGGAACTGGCAATTCAAGCGGAAAGATGCAGTTTTGTCTTTTAGCGAATATTTCGGGTGAACTCGATTATCCACCAGATAATGAGTTCAACCGGACTTTTCCTGAGATGTCTTTTCAGCAAGTCCAATCCTGCAAAAGCTTCTCGTATGCTTCTATATCTGATTCAAGACACTCTCTTAAAGTAGTATGTTGCTGCAAACACGCAAGATATTCCAATTGCCGATGTTTATTATTTTAGTAGTTTGTATTTGACTTTTTAGTTTACGGTCTAGATTAGATCGCATGAGATCAATGGCTGTGATTGATCTCATCTGCACTATATATAGCTTGTTAGCTCTCAGTTTACATAACAGTCGTCATCACTTGTAATAGTGTAGCTTTGAGTTAATGCAAATAGTGCCGAGTATTTGATACTTTGTAGTTACTACTATTCTGCAAATCAAGCATTTACATTATACAAGAACTTAACATTGCTTAAAAAAAGTGAAATATAACTTAATTCCGCAGGGTTATATTTGCAAGTAAAGGGCTTTGTTTAAGTTTAACTCTGACTTATATCGATCCTACAATTGTTATCAGAGCTTTGGCTCTTTACTTTGAAGACTTCTAGTGCTTCAAAGTTGATACTTTACTTGCTTACTTGATTTCTACAGGCTTTTTCTGTTTTACAAAACTGTTTTTCACAATGACTGACTTAACTCTTGGTTCACTTAATGGTAGCTCTAACAAACCACCAATTTTCACTCCTGATGACTTTGATACTTGGAAACTCAGGATGGAAGGTTTTGTTAGAAGCCTAGACAGACGCATTTGGAACAGGTTGACTGTAGGTCCTTACAATCCAACTGTTCAATCTGCTGATGATGCCCAAGTGCAAATACCAAAACCACTAGACAAATATGTTGAAGCTGATTATACTGAGCTTGAATATGATCACAAGGCCTACTGGACTCTCCAGGCTGCATTACCCAACTCTATACTGGTAGGGTTCAAGGGATATAAGACAACACATGGCTTGTGGAATGCTCTCAGTGAAATGTATGAAGGGTCTAGTGAAGTTAAGGAAAACAAGAAAGATGTTTTGAAAAAAAAATATGAAAACTTTACTTACAAAACTGGTGAATCTATTACCAACCAGTACCTTAGATTTGTTTCACTTCTTGATGAATTGAAAAAGGTAGAAGTAAAAACTGAACAGGCTGATGCCAATAGGAAGTTCTTGAGATACTTACCTCCAGCCTGGACTGTCTACACAGTCAGCATAAGGGAGTGCAAGGACCTCAAAAAGCTTAAACTAAGTGAACTCCATGGAGTCCTTAGTGCTTATGAAATGGAGCTTAATTTTAAGCAGAACAACTTTCCTGAAGCATCACCACAGTTGCAAACCACTGCTTTGGTTACAACTGATTTTCAAAAGATCTCAAATTCATCTCAATATCACTCACCCTCAGTTAGTTTCATTGAGTCACCTAGAGGCTCAGAGAGTTCTTCAACACTGTTTGACAACTCTCACTCTGCGTATGTGGCAACTGACTCATCTCAAGGCTTCACACGTGAAGACTTGGAATGCATAGGGGCAGATGATCTAGAAGAGATGGACATTTTAACTCAATTAGCTATGGTTTCTGTAAGGGCCCAAAGATTTTATAAAAGAACTGGAAGAACTTATAAAGGGTCAAAGGGATCATCTATTGGGTTGGATAAATCTAAAGCTAAATGTTATAATTGTCACCAACTTAGCCATTTTTTCCAGGGAATGCAAGCAGCCAAGGAGAGATGGACAGAACAATAACAACAATGTCCAACAGAGATCAAATCATGGAAGCAACAACAGCAGCAGTCAACACAACAACAACAACAGCAACCAACAGCCAACTCAACCAAAACCACTTGGAAATCAAAATACGGTGGCAGCTGTAGCTAACCAGACTGAATGCTATGAGTGGGATGACTTTATCACTAAGTTTGAGCCAATCAACCATGCTTTAATGGCCAAAGAAGATTCAACTGAACAGGTAAATGAGATTCCTAAAAAGTTTTGGAAAATCTGTGCAGCCCTGCCTGCATGGAACAAGTGTCAAAATACAGGAAACATAACACTGATCTGATTGATGAAGTTTCTAACTTGAATGAGTTAAAGAATTGCTTTAAGAAAACTGAAACTGCATACATCACCAAAATTGAAAATTTAAACAAAGAATTTGATGCTTTAAAGCAAACTAACACTATTTTGGAAACACAATTAGAGGATTTGTTGAACAAACTAACTATTTCAAGACAAGAAACAAAAGATGCAAAAGCAGAAAATGATGTTCTCGGAATTAAGTTAAAAGATGCCTTGTTCACCTGTGACAAATTCCAAACAGCTAACAAGAAAGCTGAGAAACTTTGGAATGGAGCAATGCATGGGAAAACAGGTATTGGGTACAACAATGTTGAACCACCCAAGGAATACTCACCTGTTATTGCTCCAATCCAAGCACTTCGGAAGGAGTGCACCTGTTAACTACAAGAACATGAACAGAATAGTGAATCTCAACTTGGTTAAGGGTCTTCCTAACAAGCAGTTCTACTGTTCTGAACACTGTGTTTCTTGCCTCAAGGGTAAGCAACACAAGATCTCTTTCAAACCCAAAACTGAGTCTTCTATCACTCAACCTCTAGAACTTTGGCATATGGATTTGTTGGGTCCAACTAGAGTGATGAGCATAGGGAAAAGGTCATACTGCTTTGTCATAATAGATGATTACACTAGATATACATGGGTGTTTTTCTTAAAAACAAAAGATGAAACTGGTGATTTGTTGAAAACACTAATTGTATCTTTAGAAAATCAAGTGAAACTGAAAGTCAGGATAATCAGAAGTGACAATGGCACTAAGTTTAAAAATCATGTTTTGAACTCATTTTGTGAGGAAAAGGGAATCCTTAGACAATTCAGTGCTCCTAGAAGTACACAGCAAAATGGTGTTGTTGAAAGGAGAAACCAGACATTGATTGAGGCTGCTAGAGCAATGTTAGCAGATTCTAAGTTACCTGTGATATTTTGGGCAGAAGCAGTGAACACTGCCTGCTATGTCCAAAATAGGACTTTGATTGTTAAGGGTAAAAATAAAACTGCTTATGAGCTTTGGAAAGGTAGAAAACCTAACATTTACTTCTTTAAATCTTTCGGCTGTCCTGTTACTATTTTGATAACTAATAGGTTGTTGCCTAAGTTTGCTGAAAAGGCAGATGAAGGATATTTTGTTGGATATTCTGGGGTGTCAAAAGCATTCAGGGTATACAATAAAAGTACTAAAATTGTTGAGGAAACCATTAATGTTACTTTTAATGAGAAATCTCTAAACAGTTTTGTATCTCAACCAGACTGGTTATTTGACATAGATGCACTAACCACTGCTTTCAATTTTACCATTGAGAAGCCATTGAGTTCAACAGTGCAGGAACAGGAACATAAGCAAAATCACATAAGATCAGCTGATGATATCTGGCAGATAAGCGCCAAGGAACTGCAAATGCAACCTACCTTCTTTTCATCCATCAGCACCAAGCCTGTGAAACCCAACAACTCAAAGAAAACCTCTGAAATTGTTCTTGCTGATGCAGAAGTTTATCCGGGTGAACTTCCGGTTGAAGTTCAAGCGGATCCTGTAGCAGCAGAATCTCCAGTTGAAATTCAACCGGAAAACAATTTTTTAGTAAATTCTGAGAACAATGAATCTAACGACTCAACTGATGCTGGTTCAAATGAGTATAGTTTTGAGCATCTAATTTCAGATTCTGTTCCCAGTTCTCATGAAGCAACTGAAAGTTCAGAACCTGTATCACAAACCAACAATATTGAGTTATTACCTCAACTCAATATTCCTCACAATGGGAGAAGCCATGATTTCCCACTATTTCCTGATAGAAGAGTTGGTAAGAATCATCCAAGGGAGAATATTATTGGAGACTTGTCAGCTCCTGTGCTGACAAGAAGCAAGTCTATTGATGCAAACATTTGCCTGCATGCTGCATATCTGTTTCAAGAAGTACCCACAAAGATCAATGATGCTTTGGAAGATGAAAGCTGGGTAGAGGCAATGCAAGAGGAATTGTTTCAGATCAATAAACAGAAGGTTTGGGAATTGGTAGACTTACCTGAAGGTGAAGAACCAATTGGAACTAAATGGGTATTCAGAAACAAGAAGGATGATAGAGGAATAATGATCAAAAACAAGGCCAGACTTGTAGCTCAAGGCTACACACAGGAAGAGGTCATTGATTATGATGAAGTTTTTGCTCCTGTGGCCAGGCTTGAAGCAATCAGAATATTTCTTGCCTATGCTGCATTCAAAAACTTTCTGGTATTTCAAATGGATGTTAAATGTGCTTTTCTGTATGGTCTTTTGGAACAGGATGTGTATGTCAAGCAACCTCCAGGCTTTGAAGACCCTTATTATCACAACAAGGTTTGCAAGCTGATTAAAGCCTTATATGGTCTCAAGCAAGCTCCTAGGACATGGTATGAGACACTCTCAAACTATCTCTTAGTGAATGGCTACAAGAGGGGTGCTATTGACAAAACACTGTTTGTGAAATCTGATGGCAAAGATACTTTGATGGTACAAATCTATGTTGATGACATCATCTTTGGTTCATCCAGTGCTGCCTTATGCAAAGATTTTGAGGGATTGATGCAATCTAAGTTTGAGATGAGTTCAATGGGAGAACTGAACTTCTTCTTAGGCTTGCAAGTGAAGCAAACTGCAAATGGAATTTTCTTGAATCAGTCCAAATACATCCAAGATATGCTAAAAAGGTTTGATATGCAGTCTGTTTCAACCTCAAGAACTCCCATCTCCACTTCTCACAAATTACAAAGTGACTTAAGTGGCAAATCAGTGGATGTTCACCTCTACAGGGCAATGATTGGATCACTGCTCTATCTCACAGCCAGCAGACCTGACATCATGTTCAGTGTCTGTTTATGTGCTAGATACCGGTGTCAACCAAAGGAATCACACATGTTAGCTGTGAAGCGAATCTTTAGATACCTTAAAGGACAACCAAAGCTTGGGTTGTGGTATCCAAAGAACTCAGATTTCTCCTTCAAAGCTTACACTGATAGTGATTATGCTCGTTGCAACTTGGACGAAAAGTCTACTTCAGGAGGATGTCAATTTTTAGGAGAAAGACTTGTGTCTTGACAATGCAAGAAGCAAACCTGCATGTCTACTTCTACTGCTGAGGCTGAATACATTGCTGCATCAAGCTACTGCAGTCAAGTCTTATGGATCCAGAATCAAATATTGGATTTTGGCATCAAGTTCATGGAGACTCCTATCCTTGCAGACAACAACAGTGCTATTTCAATCACAAACAACCCCGTTCAACACTCAAAAGCAAAACACATTGATATCAGGTACCATTTTATTAGAGATTGTGCTGAGAAACATTTAATTAGAATGGTTAAAGTTCATACAGATCAACAATTGGCTGACTTGTTTACCAAAGCATTTGATGAAGCTAGATTTTTCTATCTCATTAGTGCCATTGCTATGATGAACTTTGACTGATTAATCTATTTTCACAATTCTAATAAAAGAGAGACATGTGCTCAAAGAGCTCGTCTCTTGATACAAAAAGAAAATGAAAATGAAAATATTTAGTGTTAATCAGACGACATTTCAGTTCATAGTCAGTAACTGCTGATAAAGCTATGGATAATTAACACAAATTTTCAAAAATCATGTGTTTTGGATTTCCGGTTCAAGTTCAGGTTCAACCTGAGAAGACAACTCTTGAAATTCACCAGGTGAACTTCAACCGGAAAAATTCTTTAAAAAGATGTGGAAATTTATTTTGAAAAACAATTCTTTCAAGCGGAAAAATTGTCCGCTTGATGTTCAGACGGAAGAATTTTTGTTTTTAAAATAAAGGAGAAAATGGGTTCCGCTCGAACTTCCGGGTCAACAAAGTCAAAGTCTCATTTAATTACCCGGAAGGCACAATTTTCTAAGCGGATATACATTTATTTACCCATTAAGTTTTTAACTGTTTTAAATCCGAGGTTTCAGTAAATTAACTTTTGGATAAGGACATGCTTTAATCAGTTGTACCGTATAACCCATAAAGCACCTATCCCATAAGTCACTGAACCGTCGATTTTTAACCTCTCTCCTCCACGTCAGCACTGAAAAAGGTAAAAAGCCCTAATTTACCGTCAGTTTCCCCATTTCTATCATCCCCACTCCGAAATTACTCCCAATTTCTCTCAAACCCTCTCTAGTTAACTTCCGATTAACCGTCAACATTCTCAAATCTGTGTCAACAATGGCTCCCAAAGCGAAGGCAAGTGGCAAGAAGCCAATCGGTGACTCAAAGTTTCCCGTAGAGCATAACTTGGTGGCATACCTAGAACCACCAACAAAAACTGATATCTACAACGGCATGATAAACTTCATCAAAAGTTCTCATCTCCATCATGCGCTTACTGTTGAAGCCGAAATTTTTGAAGAAGTGATGGAAGACTTTTGGGTCCATGGTAGGGTTACCGAAGGCGAAAACGGTGGTGACAAAATTGTGTCAACTGTTCAAGGGAAGGAAGTGGAAATCGATGAGGCCAAGGTGCGAAGACTGTTGAAATTAAGGGATGAAGGTGGATATGAAACGGTTGATCACACCGAATATCTCTGTTTGTTCAGAAATCTTGGTTACGGTGGTTCACTGCAGAGCAAAACCATCAAGAAAGGGCAGTTACCATACAAGTGGAGGTTCCTAGCACACACAATTCTGGTGTGTTTGTCTCCAAAGAAGGGCGGATTTGACGAGCTCTCCAGCGAACAAGCTTCTGCCTTCTATGCTATGGTAAAAGGTGAAAATATTAATTTTTCCAAACTCATTTTTCAAGCCCTAAAATCAAATGTCAATTCTGAATATATTTACCTATATCCTAGATTTTTAACTTACATTCTTAAAGAAGAGTACCCCCAAATAGTTTGGCTTGGTACAATTTTGCATCAGAAACTTCTGAATGAGAAAACTTTTTCCAACCTTGCTTTAAACAAGTCTGCATTTCTTGGAAGGGACACTGACTACCCCTTACCAACTCCAAGGCAGTTTCCTGATGAACCTGCTACTACAGAGGTTCAACCGGAAACTGTAGCAGCAACTGAGCCCCAAGCTCAAGATGACAGAACTGTAGACCTAACAGTATCTGATCCCACATCTGTCCCAGCTTCCTCTTCACTCAAAGTCTTTCAATCCAAAAAGAGGAAAGCTCCCACAAACACTATTACTGCCACCTCCTCATCCAACTCACCTCCTGTCATTTTTAAAAGACAGAGAAATGTGGTCACTAGGTCTCCTCCACCTAGCACCACCAGCCAACCCGAAGCTTCTAACCCCGCCCAAGGCAAAAAGCCTAAGCGGAAACTGGTAAAATTGGGATTATCTCTTAGGGATGAACCTTCAATTGAGGGGGAGTCATTAGAAACAGATGTACCATCCCCATCTGAACATTTTTCATCCCTACTACCCCTGTCACCTAGGAGTGACAGTGCTCCCATTCTTGGCTTAAATGAAGGTGTTATTAACTCACCTGCCTCATTACATGAGAACATCCCGATAAGCCAGGACCTTGTAGCACTGCAACCCCACTCCTCACCGGAGGTGAATCTCAGGAGTCATGAAGAGATTAATGCAAAAAGGGCTGCTACTGCCCAAGGATCCCTACTGGATCTTGGTGTCAGTAGTAACATCAATAAGACCCAATTTACGGCAATCTTCTCTGAATCAGCACCCGGAAGTCCTTTATTGGAACCAAGGGCTGTTGAAACAGATGAGGAGAATCCCAGGTGCCAAGAAGCCATGGGTACCAATGCTGATCAATCTCGGATTGATAGTTTGGTTTTTTTCTAAGGATACTGGCAAAAAGCCAGTTGAGGATAGTCTTACACTACCAGAATTGACAAAGTTGTACCTTTCTATGCAAGCACAGGTTGAAACTCTCAACACTACTGTTGCTAAATTGGTTCAAGCTGATCCTATCCAAACTAAAGCAGGTCCTTTAAGCCCTTTCAGAGATGCTGATGAAGTTATTGCAACTGATGAAGCTGATACTGTCAAATTGGGGGAGAAGATGCCATCAAGACCTGTTATCACAGAAATTGAAGAAGTGGAAAGGATACCGGCTGAAGTCAGAGCCACAGCTTTCCAAAGAATCGGTGTGAGTCCCTTCTCAGTTGAAGATTGTTGGGTAAACATGAGATGCAGTCAACTGATTGCCATTTCTCCTTTTGAGGACCCAAATCTTGATGAATTAGTACAGTCACCCATGCTGGTTGCTGGTGCTCTTCCTGAGCACATCAACATGATCATGACACTCCTCAAGGATGTCATTTTTCTGGCTGAAAGAGCCAGTGATCAAGTGGTAGGAACTATTGCCTCCACCAGCAAGGCAGCACTTGATATTGATGAAAGCACTGTAACAGTTGTAGTTGCTACAAGGACTGAAGGGGAAGATGAAAATTTGATTGGTGAAGGAGAAGGAACTGAGGTACTGGAAATAGTTGATAAAGAACCTGAAGTCACCAAACCCCAGGTGGTGACTGAAGGGCAAATTCATGTTCAACCGGAAGTTCAACCGGAACTTCAACCGGAAGTTCAACCGAAAGAACACAGGAGTGAAGAAGCAGAAGGTATAGCCGAAACCTTGATAGCCTTAAGGAGCTCAGAACCAGTTCAAGCGGAAACACCTGTTCAAGCTGATGTTCCAAAAACTATTCAACAGGTGGTTCAGACTCCAGAAGCTGAGGCTATAGTAAAAATGGTGGAAAATGCCAAAAGAATAGCAGAGGATGAAAGGCTAGCAAAAGAACTTCAGAAGGAATATGATTTGTATCTGCAAGATGGAGTGTTTGAAAACTTATTTGAAGAGGCCAAGACTAGGTCTTTCAACTGGAGATTGAAGGATTATGATTTGGATGCAGTGTCTGATGTTGATAGGGAGAGGCTAATCACTATTGCTTCTCAATTTCCTAACAAGCTGGTAAAGAATGATGAGAATTACCTACTGCTGAAAAAGGTAAAAAGGGCATTTGTGGTTAGAAATTTGAGGAAAGAGGAAGAGATAGCTCAGATGAAAGTTAGGGGACTTTGTAGCTTAATTGATGAAATTTTCTATGAACTGAAAGGAGAAAATGCTGCTGTCAATCCTAATTTGGTGATGCCTTCACCTTCAGAGCTAATCTCAGGTACAACAACTTCTGATGTTAAACCTGAATCTATTGATTTTGCAGATATACCACCTCCACCTTCATTTATTTACAACCCAAACCCAATGCCTACAACAGTTCCATCTATCTTACAGTCACTAGCTATCACACCTTACAAACTACCCTCCATCTCCAAGAAAGTAGCCACCAAGCTTGCCAACCCCAAGTACAGAACCGACAACTTTACACCCATCATTCCTTTCAAGAAGAAGCCTCCACCTACCATGAATTTTTCTGATAATTTCCCACCTACTCCACCTTCTAGCCCAACTCCTGAAGCCAGTAAACCACCCTCACAAACCTCCCTTCCTCCACTCATCATCAATGAACCCTCCACCACCATCACCAAACCTACTGAAGTCCAAACTGGCCCTTCTTCATCTGACAGAGGCAAGAGACCCATTGTGCCAGAAACTACAGTTCATTCTGATGAAGAAAGATTGGTCAGAAAAAGAAAACTAATGCATGCCAAGAACAAACGAAATCAAAGACAAAAGAGAAAAGCTCCACCCAGTAAAAGACAAATTGTGGGTTGGACAGTGGATGAAACCACATTTGATTTCACCTTTACTATGGCCAGCGGCATAACTCAAGTGGTAAACGTTCACAAGGCCACTTCACAACTCACTCTGCTGCAGATGACAGACATCATCCTAAAACTTAGAGAAATTTTGAATCCTTCAAGAGCAGAGCACATGTTAAGGCTTGTCATTGAGCCAACTGTGCTGAAATGTGGAATGCTCTACAGAAGTAGTTTAGATGGTGACTCAGCAGAAGAAGAAGATGAAGTGCCTACCAGTGAAATTAAATTTATCATTTGGGAAGAGGAGGAGAAGCTCTTTTATGTTCACAGAGCTGATGGCACCTTTATAATTCATGAGTCCAATTCTGTTAAAGAAGAATGGAGCGAAATGGACTGGGATTCAATTAAACATGTGAAGGTGACCAAAACAAACACCAAAGAGCTGTCTCAGAACCTTGATGCCAGCATCAGAACCACGGACAAGTAGAACAAGGTGAAGAAGATTTTTGGGTACAAGTCAATTTTTGAAGATAAACATTGGAATTTGACAGCATCAGCTTAGGGGGAGATTATAAGGAATATTGCGCTTGGAAGATTTCCGGCTGAATTCCAATTTTACTATGTTCCGGCTGAAGTTGAAGTTGAAGCGGAATTCTCACTTCAAGCGGAACTGGCAATTCAAGCGGAAAGAAGCAGTTTTGTCTTTTAGCGAATATTTCGGGTGAACTCGATTATCCACCAGATAATGAGTTCAACCGGACTTTTCCTGGGATGTCTTTTCAGCAAGTCCAATCCTGCAAAAGCTTCTCGTATGCTTCTATATCTGATTCAAGCCGCTCTCTTAAAGTAGTATGTTGCTGCAAACACGCAAGATATTCCAATTGCCGATGTTTATTCTTTTAGTAGTTTGTATTTGACTTTTTAGTTTACGGTCTAGATTAGATCGCATGAGATCATTGGCTGTGATTGATCTCATCTGCACTATATATAGCTTGTTAGCTCTCAGTTTACATAACAGTCGTCATCACTTGTAATAGTGTAGCTTTGAGTTAATGCAAATAGTGCCGAGTATTTGATACTTTGTAGTTACTACTATTCTGCAAATCAAGCATTTACATTATACAAGAACTTAACATTGCTTAAGAAAAGTGAAATATAACTTAATTCCGCAGGGTTATATTTGCAACTAAAGGGCTTTGTTTAAGTTTAACTCTGACTTATATCGATCCTACAAAGGGGGAGAGAGTTGTAACACCCCGATATTCACGTACTAGGTAATGACTTATATGAATATGTTTACCTATGTGTTTTTATTATAAATATGTGTTAGAAAATGATATTATATGAATAAACACATGTTTATATGATGAAAATGATGAACGTGTTTAGAAATGGTTAAACGTGAATAATTACATGTTTTAATTAAGGATATATGTGCAAATATGTGTTCAAATAGTAGATGAATGAATCATAAGTGTCTCGACACGTAGAAGTTGTTCATAACATGAAATGATAAGTGTACTAGAGTATGAGGGGGTAAAACGTAATTTAGCAATAGTAACTAAATAAATATATATAAGTATATATATATATATTATCGAACGTATCCCGAGCCTTAGAAACCCTAGAAAATGTTAGAAATATGTTCCATAATGTTTTGGGGTATAAAATAATAAAACTATAGAAGTTTAGGGAGGGTTAAATCGCACTTTATAGAAGTTTAGGGGGCTGAATGGCAAAATTTCAAATTCTGGCCGATAAACCACTAGCTCGCGTATCGCGAGCCACACCTACAACCTTTGCGCGATACGCGTGGACCCCAGATACGACAGAAACATAATTGGTTCGTTTTTTTAGCCACGGATCCGACTTGTTCCTCAAGTTTGGTTCACCTACACGTCGAATTAGCATGATTAGTCACCATAGACACATGGGGCATCCTCCCACGATCCTAGTGACTATAAATAAAGCCCCAATCGTCCATTCTATCTCACCAATTCACCATCTTTCTCCCTCAAAAACCCTAAACCCGTACCAGAAACTTCGCGACTGAAATTTGGCCAAACAACGAGGGACTTTGAAGCCATCTTCTGCAGTTCTACATATTTTGATATGATCTTTAAAAGCCTTCAATCAATTTTGATTAATATCGTTGTTTTGATCGATTTCTAAAAATGTATAAAATTAGGGTTCTTAGATTTGTTTCGTCAAAATCGGGGGATCGGGTGGGAACTAGGGTCTAAATTTTTGTAGGTAATCCTAATTTAATGTGTTTTAAGAAATCCCTAAGTTTATTTCACAATTAGAAAAGGTTTGCTAAAGGTTTTATTAACGGATCAAAATTAGGGTTTTCATAATGTTGTTCTGCCCGAATTGACTAAACGATGTTGAAATAAGCTTCGGTCTTTTGAAGGATATTATAAAATGTTATAATGAACAATACCCTAAGTTGGTTTTGAATAAAAATAAGTTTTGATAATAAAACAAGAATTTCATGAAATTAGGGTTTCTATATAAGATTATTTAATATAAAATAATCCGGAGGGTTTGGGGACTTGATTTTTGGTATAGTGACATGTTTATACATATAATAAGTGTATATGAAGTTAAAATGAATAAATAATGAAGTATTGAACATACCGAGTTAATCAGATATTAGAAGTTCGTGCGAACCGGAAGGGTAGGCGCCTGTACACTGGGGTTTCTGGCATAGCGAGGGTGTCGCATAAATCCCAACTGGGAAATGGCATCCCTCCCTGGGCGATCCCGTAGTGAGTGTCTACTTATAGGAATGCACGTCTTCATACTTATCAATAAAATAAGATAATATGCCTCCAGGGGCATTTTGGTCATTTTGACCCTTAAAAGTAAATAAACTTAATAATATATATTATTAAGTAAATAAATAAACATAAGAAGTGTTTATTATATAAAACATTGCGTTAACGTCATACAATACGCAATTAGGTTTAATCGGAAGGGATAACGGAGGTTCTGTCTGAAAATACTACCTAAGAGCATAAGGTGAGTTATATGAGCCCACTTTTAAATGTTTTAAATGTTTTATTGTTTTCGGGCTGATATACATCCAACGATATATATTCAACTGTTACTTGAAAAGTATTTGAGATGCCTTTACTTGTTTTGTGTTGATACACATACATGAAAATGTTATAATGCCTATAACTGTTTTAAATTGTTATTACCTGTTATAAACTTTTTTCGGGAAGGTTATAATAAACGGGTAATAAAGAAGTTAAACTTTTAAAGAAAAGTTAAAAAAGAGGAAATTGAGTTTTTGAGGATAAAGGAAATGACCCTTGGGGTTATTTTAATGAAGTTTTAATCTAAGGAAATATTGTCTTAAGGAGGGTTGAGGGGAATTGTACAACTAAAGCAGTGGATATAAAAGCTACTGGAGTAGCGACGGTTACTCAGGAGGTCGGGAGGCGACGGCCAACCGAATGGACTAAGCTTAGTCCCAGTAAGACAATGCTTAGTAGAAGAGGTTTTGCTTATAATGTTTTGTATGACTTTCTTTATGCAAAATGATTATTAGCAGCGAAGATGATTTAGAGTATTAAATGATTTTTAATACTGAAGGTTTAAATGTTATGTTTGGTATAATTCTGTTATGTCTTATATCCATTAAACCTTTATAAAGAAGGGGCCGTTAGGCCCAAATGTTTGAAGTAACCTTTCAAGGTTAAGGTAAAGTTTTAATACTTAGAACTCACCAGCGTAAGCTGACCTTTTAAAGTATGTATATTAGGTGAGGTTAAAGATCCAAGCATCAAGGTAAAGGCTCATGTTTGAGCAGAGTGGATGGGCAAGCTATTAGGAGAAGACTATACGGGCATGCTGGCTTAAGTAATGTAGATAGATGCTTATCTATTAATCGTTGTCTTTTATAGTTATCGTTAACCGTTGTAGAAATTTTATCTTACTTGTACTTGGCATTATAAATAAATAAAAGTTTTTAATTTCCGTTGCTTTAGCTATCTCTGTTATACCTTGCGTTCATGAGTAAATCCGACACGTGACCCCTCCTAGAGCCAAGTCTGGGAGTGGGCGTCACAAAAAGCCAAAGGATGGATCGAAATGCTATATATTTCGATCGAAAACACGAGACTAAGCCAAAGTTTTCGATCGAAAGGCTTTGTGCTACGATTCTGTACCTCCTATTTGGTTCGAACCTGCAACAACTCACTTGTTTCTTCCATTTTCGAACTAAAGAACTGGAACACCACAAAAACCTTAAATCGTTAGTCACAAAACTCTTGAATCAGATATTACGAGAGCCTCAAAACGAAGTTTCTTGGCTCTGATACCAATTGTAATGATCAATCTAGTCCCTCACGTGATATCAAATCCTATAATCACCGTGTGGAATCCAGTGATTAGAGGTTATTCAATAAATAATAAGTAATAAACCAAATAAAGATTAAAACCAATAAAGTAAACACAAACCGATTGAAGAATGAAAGCTTTACTATTAAAAAACGGTTGCACCACCACACAAGAAATCGAAAACCCAATGGAGGTTTTCGAATTACACCTTAGATGTTATACCCACGATCAACAACCTATTCTAGTAACACAAGGTTTCTATATATAGGAGATGATAGACTTGCAAAACAATCTATCTCTTATCCCTAATCCTAATTCTCGGCCCTATACACCATAAAACTAACCGGGCCCTACAACCCATTAAACCCCACGAATGTTAGCCCATTTACATTTATATTGTAGCCCAAAACAAATCAAAACAACTCTAATGCAAAAGCCTCATAATCTAGGTCTCTACACATACAGTTATAATTGTCATGCGGTAATCCTGGACATAATACCATGAGTGGGTAATTAGTTAGTTTTAAAATTCAAGGCTCATGGTATAATAATATGCAATATCTTAAGAAATTGTCAAAGGGGTGATAATTCTTATGCCAAACTTTTTTGTTGTAACACCTCGCACAAAAACCAGGTCAACCCCAATACTTTGACTTTAATTAGTAATAATTAATACATGCTTAATCGTTATTATGTGTTAATTATGTGTTTATTTGTATATATATATATATTGGTACATATATATATATATTAATTTCATCCGTAGAATAATTCCCGAGTTTGTAGTTCCATCGTCCAAACTTTATGCAATCAAGAAAATCCATTTAGTGATAGATGGAATTTTAATAACAAGAAATTTAGATAAAAATTTAACTTTTTATATATTTTAGCTAGCATCGTCACGACGTTCTCGTCACGACAAAACTTTTAGAAAATTTGAATTTTCTCCTTAATGTTTATCAAGACTTGTCTATCCAAACCCTTTTGTCTGGATACTTTTCCCAAACTGTCCACCGTTAGTCTCGTTAACTAACCGAAAACCTTTATTGGGCCTCGTGAGCCCAACTTTCACATACGAACCCGGATGGTCACCAAATTTTACAGGAACGCTCGTGATGTCACTACGAACGATTTGGTACCACACGTCAACCCGTAACCCGCCCCGTTTACCGGCCCATTTACCGGCCTAATACCCAAACTACCCTCCCCTTGCGGCCCGTTAACCTAACCCGCGAGCCCACCCGGCTGGCCCGGCCCTTGCCCAGCCCGCCCGACCCGCCCGGCCCGCCTGACCCGACCCGGTCCTCTTCTCGGCCCAGAACCAAACCCGGCCCACATCCCTATTCTTTTGGATTTTTGACCCAACTCTTAAGCCCAAAATTCTTTATGTTTTTAACCTAAATCTTTTATAGATTTTAGCCCACTATTTTTATAAAATAAACTCATCACCTTTGTAGTTTTATAAAAATCTCAAAACCCCTTTAACTAGTGATCTTAACTTAACCTTTTATAAAATCCCTTGAACTTTTATAAAAGTTGTCATCTTTTTATAAAAAGTAGAGATCAACCTACAACTTATTTTTCATGGATTATTTTTTATCAAAAATGGGTTGAGTGAGTTAGTTGCCATAAGCTAATTAACCAAGGGTTAATACTCAAAATTTCTAGTATAAAAGTAACACTTGGGTTTCATTTTTCCTTGCACCTTTACCACAACACTAGATAATTACTCTCTTCCTCCTCCCTCACTCTCCAAAAAGCTGCCCCCCCTCCTCCTCCTTGGAGCCACCGTCGGCCACCGCCGGACCGCCCCACCGCCGCCATCCAACCGCCGGACCAGCTCCTCTCTTTTCCTTCTCATCTCGGTTCAAGCCAAACCCCCCATTGTGGGTCTTTTGAACCCCTTTTTCCATATGATTTTCACCCAAAGTCACCAACAAGTCTTGATATGAAAAACCTATCTTTTATGCAAGACACTTGGTCCCTCAAGAGTCTAGACCAACCATTTTTTCTCTAATCCTCAAATCACAAACACTTGGGTGGAATAATACAAGTGACTTGATCTAACAAGTCTTGATGTTCTTGAAGAATTTAAACTAGCCAAGACTTGGGGTTTTACATTTAGAGAAACCTTATGGAAGTATCATGTGATACCTAGATCATTTTAACCATCAAAGATCTATTTATGTTTACTTACTTGTTCTTTACCTTCATGCAATTTAAATTCTTGTTATTTATTTTCCATGCATTTACATTTATGTTATTTATGTTATTTTGTCCTAACAACTAAGTTGTTAGTGGATTTGTTCAAGATCCTTGAACATAAATGTCCTAGCTTTGCTAGTTGATTATCTATATTTACTTATGTTTATTTTGCTTAACATATGTTAAGAAACCAACTAGTAACCTTTAAACTTGGACAAAGGGCTTATGTAGCTAGTTAAAACATAATATCTTGATCTTTAAAAACTTATATATCATAAGGCTTACATTGGACATAATGGATGATCATGGACCTAAGTTTTATAAAACAAAGACTTATAAAACTTAACCAGTGAAAAACCTTGTAAAAAGACATGGAACTTTTGTAAATAAAAGCAATTTTGTAAAACAAAAATCTTCTCATTAATAAAAATCATTTGGACTTAAATGCTTAGATTTTTATACTCAAAATGACTAGTCATAAATGTTCAAACTTTCCCTAAAAAGACTAGTTATAAATTAGATGTTTTTTATAAGTTATAGGAAAATTGGATTTAAATAATACGAGTTATGCCTTATTGGCGAATAATAATATGAGTTTTGACTTTTCCTCACAATAATATCAATTAAACACCCGGGTGCTATCAGTGATACGCCGTTTAAATTGATTTAACGGTGTTAATGAAATGGATGTTTTTGTCATTTGTGAAAGTGGAGGGGCTGGTTTTGTAATTTTTTTTTTATAAACATAAAAAAAAAGTGGAGAAGGAGGGTCCGTCTCCGGTTACCTCCACGCATCCCGCCATCCCTCTCCTCTTCGCCGACACCACCGATCCGCCGTCTCTCCGCCGCATGGCGTCCCAAGCGAAGCTCGTACTCAACTGCGTCGGACCTTTCCGCCACCACGGCGGCGCTGTGGTGGACGCGTGTGTCGACGCCGGGTGCGATTACTTGGATATTTGCGGCGAGACGGAGTTTATGGAGAGGGTGGAGGCGGATTACGGTGAACGGGCGGCGGAGAAGGGGAGTTTGGTGGTATCGGCGTGTGGAGTGGATTCGGTTCCGGCGGAGTTAGGGTTTTTGTTTAATGCGAAGCAATGGGTTGCGCCGGCTGTGGTGAATCGGGTCGGAAATTATGCGCCGGCTGTGGTTGAATTCTGCAACGTATGAGTCGGAGGTTTTGGGGGTCGCTAACGCCGGCGAGTTGAAGGAGTTACGGCGGTCCAGTCGGCGGTTTTGGGGGTCGCTCCACTTTTATTTATTTTATTTTTTTTATGTTTATAAAAAAAATTACAAAACCAGCCCCTCCACTTTCACAAATGACAAAAACATCCATTTCATTAACACCATTAAATCAATTTAAACGGCGTATCACTGATAGCACCCGGGTGTTTAATTGATATTATTGTGAGGAAAGGTCAAAACTCATATTATTATTCGCCAATAAGACATAACTCGTATTATTTAAATCCAATTTTCCTAAGTTATAACATGTTTTAAGATATAAAAATCATGGAAATAAGTCCACGGATCAGATCTGACCCCGTCGACATTTTTTTAAAATATTTTCAAGTTTCTAAATGAACCAAAGTGATCTAAACGTTGAAACGTCGCTTAGGGAGAAAACCGGGATCAAAACAGTTAACTACGCGACGAGAAAACGTAATTTTGGTAACGTTATTTAAAACCGACCAAGAAACTATTTCTAAACTTATAAACGAATTTAGGGAAATATATTAACAAAATCTTGAACTTGTAAAAAGGCCTAAATGCATTAAAAACTATTTTACAAACTTAAACCGGTGACTACGATCTCTAAAAATTATAAATAAATATTTTGTCTTAAAATATTTATGGAACTTTCCAAGTAATCGTTTTAACTTGAGAAGTTATTGTTTACAATTATTAAACGCCATCAAATTGTTTTATTTAAATTCCCTTATATTTATTTAGAAGTAAATATAAACTTGACTTTATATATTTGTTTGAACAATAAATATTAACCGGATGGACTTTTCCTAAATATACAAACGGGACATTATTATCAAGACTTGACCGGTGTCGTTGGGTGATGAAAACGTTACACAATAATCAGAGACCTTATACATGCAACTTGTTTATTTATACTTATTAGGACGTTACATGCTTTCGTCCGGACTTTCCATATCATGTGCATTATCAATTCACCTTGCTTGAGGTGAGTCTCACGGCCCCTTTCTTTTAAACTATTTTAATACATTGGGGGAGAAAATCATGAACTGAACTGTTTTATACTTGATATCTTGGTCGAACTGTACTCTGCCATATGAATAAATGTTCTTTGCTTACCCTACAAATGAGTACATTTCGTTATATAACGAATTGTCACAAATCCTACTATTAATTGAATTTGATTAGTTCTGTTCGAAACGGTAACTAGTGAATACATCTATTTGGGTTAACAACCCTACTTGATTGGTAGCTCCAATCCCGACGTGTGCATTTGTCAAGTAGTACACGCCAGTTATTATTGTTTCATTGCAGTATCTTTAGGGAAGATGCTATGAGTGGGTAAATCTGTTAGTTTCAAATTCAAAGTTCATTGCTAATCATTACATCACGGTGACCATATTATTATCTTGTATATCTTAAACCATTTACAAATTATTTGTAGAGTCTTAAACCTGCAAACGGGGCCATCACTCATAAACGGACCTGCTACTGATGGAGTCATAGTCCCGATTTATCCACCTAACATTTTCAATCATTTTGGGAACTATCTTAACTTTTAAGAACTATTTCCATCTTTATTATTAATTGTAAGACAATGTCATTTCACCACTATTTCCGCTGTAATCCAAATGACGTTTTGTTTAGCAATTGTTTTACTATTTATTGTTCTAAGTATCCACGACTATAATTTCATGACGTCACACGCCTCCGTTCCCGAAAGTCCAGGGTGTGACAATTGTCAATCACAGTTTTGATTTTACATAACCTGTGAACTCACCAACTTTATGTTGATCTTTTAGTATGTGAATTCTCAGGTACTTGATCGGCCGCTTGCTTGTATGGAACTCTATTTGTGCATATCATTAGGACCTGTCGTATCTTTCTGGAGTCATGGTCACACTACTACAAAAACTGGCTTTCTTGACGTGCATTGCGCGTCAAGAAAGGGCCTTCTTGACACGCAAATGCGCGTCAAGGATGCGGGGGTCAAGAAGCTTCTTGACGCGCAAAATGCGTGTCAAGAAGCTCTTGACGCGCGAACGATGACGCGCATTTTATGACGCGCATTGCGTGTCAAGAAATGGTCTTCTTGACAAGCAAATGCGCGTCAAGGAAGCCGGGGTCAAGAAGCTTCTTGACGCGCAAAATGCGTGTCAAGAAGTTCTTGACGCGCAAACAATGACGCGAATTTTTGCGCGTCAAGATTGTTTTTAAAAATAAAAAAAAAAACATTTGTTTGTAAATCAGTAATTTCCACATTAAATGACAATTAACCTCAATACAAAATACAATACACTTACAACAAAATAATGCATTTTATATATATAGTAAGCATTACAAACTTAACATGAGTTTACATAAAAAAAAATAAACTATGAACTAATTAATACATAATATAAACACAATACTATCAATACTTTACTACTTGTTGCTGCTGCTGCTGTCATTAGTTGCACATCTGCAAAAATATAGTTCAAATTCATAAAATTTCATTTTAAAACTGACATGATTATCAAGTGACAGAATACTGACTTTTATCATATGGAAGAGTTAAAACTAGGGTAGTGATAGTTTGATTTTTGATATCCTAGTGACAGAATACTGACTTTTATCATATGGAACAATTTAAATAGTATGAAAATGATTTATTGAGTTTGAGAACAAAAGAAAAGATTTATTGCTACTGATGATTAGTAGTTGCAATCTAGAAGTTTGTCACCTTTGCTCACTCTGCCAATTTCCACTTGGATTTACTGAATTGAAGAGTACAAAATATACCTCAGTAACCCCTGCTCGTGCCTGCATAAACACAATTAATATTCATATAAGATATCATGAATAATAAGAATATTACTACTACTGTTTGTAAACAAAACACAAATGTAAAAAACAGTCCTAAATATCTCATGTATGTATATAAAGACTACATACTCTTGTCATATTTGATGCTAAGGATACATGCAACTCTGGCTTAGCGAGTACTTAGATTTGGGCTTTTAAAAGTGGTTATATGATTACCGTGACTCGAAACCGCAAATTAGTTTTTAGTGTTTGAATAAACAAGTTCTGTTTGTAATTTTTTTATCTTAAGGTTTAAATAATCAGTTTTATACCTAAATAAATACAACTTGAGGAGTACAAGTTTGTAATCAACATTCAGATTGTTACCAAACCTTTGTAAAATGGTCTGTTCAGGCTGTAATGCTAGCTCAACATCATCTCCTCTACTAGCATATTGCTCACCATATCTTCTTGTGTCTAGCTGTCCAGGTCCATAATCAGGAGGTCCAGATAGAAAAGTGAATATTCTGGCTGCAAAATATTTCAATTAAAACCGGCAAAACTGTAATTTCTTTCATAATATTTTTTACTAATGCAAGTAGTAAAGCATAGGCAAATGATTGCTCAACTAAACATACCTAATATGGACTTGTGACAACTTCCTTGTCGTGTTTCATGGATTTGCATCAGACATATGATTACTCAACTAAACAACATACCTAAGGCCAAAACATAAAACTAGATTTCATATATAGCAAAATAAATGAAGGGGATGGTTTTCATGTTATAATGAAGGTGCTAGGGGCTGTTTTACAGCCACAAACTGATAGGTTTGGGACTGCTACACAGGTTGCGAATCAGGGGGGTAATAAGAGGGTTTGAGAGTGTACTTGCGTGAGCTGGGGGCTGAGAGGGCTTAATTTTGGTTGAAAATTCATGGGTTTGGGGCTGTGAAGTTAAACCAAAACAGAAGAGGAATGGTGGGACTAAACCTCTTTGAAAATGGGGATGATTGGTCGTGTTTTGGTGCTGCAAATTAAACCATTTTACAATAAAAATGAATAACTAATAAAATAGAAGGCCCTCACACAATAAAAATAAAAGTGGTGCAAAACAGATTATTATGCAGCAAAAACCTGACCAAACAAATTATTATGCAGCAGATTATTATTATTATTCAACTTCTACAAAGCCTTTATGAACCAAACAGATTATTATGCAGAAAAAACCTGACCAATCCAGATAAACAATTATATCAGCCATATCACAAAATTGACATAATGATGAAGCATAAGAATGTAGTTTTAATGACATAATATAAATGGCAGTACTGTTATGGCCATTGAAATAGACAAAATCATACCTAGGTTCGAAAACGAGTACGGGCGAATTCACACCTGTGAACAGTAAACACATAAATAAAAAAGAAAGTCAAAAGTCATAGAAGTTTCATAGATGCAACTTACCTAATGCTGATAGTCCAAAATAAATACTTGAAATATATATTTTAGACAACTTCATGTATCTTTCGTATATAGGAACAAAGGTGGGTTATTTGAAATAAAAAAAAATACCAACATAAAAAATTAGAACAGAACTCACAATTAAAAGAAAGCCCAAAAAACAAATAAGAAGGAAAAAGAAAGCAGGAAACAAGCATAGAAACAGAGAACATGAAAATAAGAAAAAATTGCAATGACAAAAGGATAACTCAAATATATATATAAAAATCAAGAAAGAGTTGGGTGCTAACCTGGATATTCAAGATATATTTCAGAAGAACACACAATCAAGATATATTTCAGAAGAACACACCATCAGTAGAGTTTAGCACCTGTTAAGCAAAAACAGTCTCATTCAAACAAGATGGTAGCAACACTTTGTTCACTTTTAAGAAAAAACAATCCTCTACCATTCAAATAAGACGCCATTATCATCATCTCCCATCACAATTCACATAATGAGGTAGGAATCTTTACCGTTAACCAAATCAGATTATGAGAATTAACATGTAACTGAATTAACATGTAATCAACCACCAATTTAACACCCAAAACTGTCCAAAATGCTAACTTGATGGACCCAGGAACATTCTGTTGATCCCATAAGGTTCTCATCAAAACAGGCGTTGGACAACATATGTGTCTTTCATTATATACAATTTGGCATGAGAAGTGTGGGCAATGTGCAATTTGACTTTTGACTTAAGAGAAATTGGGTGCCCACAAGAACAGTTCTTTAACAACACACAGGGTTCACAACAAACACAATTCTGGAAGGAAAGTGTCTGAAATTTGAAAATTGAAATAAAGTGGATAACCTATGGAACCCTAATCAGGATTTAAATACCAAAATTAATAACCTTTTCTTACAATTTCTGTATACAGCAATAAACTGGTACAAACCACACCAGGTTTGACCAGATAACATATTCAAGTAGATACAAGTAGATTGATGCAAGCATTTTTGGAGAAAGTGAGGTTAGAAATACTGTCGGACGGAGGTTAAGAAATCAAAACGTCAAAATCTGACCTCAATTTCAAGATGAAAAGGAGGTATGCTCACCGGAGACAAACGTGGAGGGTCTGTATCGGAGAAACGATGGCGGTGAGTCGGGCGCCGTAGGAGAGAAACTGGACGGCAATGACTCTAACGCAGCGGCCAGGTGCTGGCGTGGTTCTGTTGACGGTGGTTGTGGAATCCCAAGGCGCCATCAGTCTCGAACTGTTGAGCCCTAATTTCAGTAATGACAGTTTATGCCCTAATTTCGGCCATGGTGGTGGCGGTGGTTCTATTGACGGATTGACGGTGGTCATTTGCCCTAAACAGAAGAAAGGGTCGGAGGAACCAAGAAGAAAGGGTCGGAGGTGGAGAAGGTCAACCTCCCGTGGTTTTTTTAGCGAGAGCGGGTATGGGGTGATTTTGAGGAAAATGTTGAAGGCGGCTGAAAAATTAGGGGAAAAATTTGGCGGAATTTTTTGGCGGGAAAAAAAATTAAAAAACGACATGGATTTCTTGACGCGCAATTTTGAAGTGTCCTCCGTGTTTTTTTTTCTATAAATTATGACAGAAATTTATGACGCGTAAAAATGCGCGTCATCTTGGCTTAGGATTTTTCAATTCCTGACAGTTTTTTAATGACACGCTTTTTTGCGCGTCAAGAAAGTACCGAGTGTCATCGTTCGCGCGTCAAGAAAGGCCCTGTTTCTAGTAGTGTCATACTAGCCATTTTGGAGATTTCATTACATAACACCTAACAGAGTCATGTCTTTAAATCTTTTTGATACGTGTTTTGTAAACAAAGAAACATATGAAACTTATTATTAATTTCCGCTGCAAAACCTAAATTGAAATGATTTTTTGACTCCTTAAACAACTCTAGTTGTTTAACCATCCAGAGGTCGTTTCGTGTAACCATGACCGTTATTCCATCTCGCTCACGCCCGACATAGATTTTACAGGGTGTGACAAATTGGTGTCAGAGCGAAGGTTATAGGGAACTAGGTTGCATTAGTAGGACCTAGACTATAGCCTAAGCTCTGCTAGTCTCATTTTGCATGTGCCATACGTGATGCATCTTCCTGTTTGTCATACTTGTTTATAACTAACCTATAGCTATTATTATGACTTGGAAACTTTTGTCATAGCATGTCTTCTTCTAAGCCTATGGAGATATCATTGGATTCTGACGACAAGTTGGAGATCATCCCTGGCCCGCTAGAGCCCATGCCGCCGTCTCCTATGTATATGTAGGTCCAAACTCAGTCATACACGATATCAAGAAAAAATAAAGGTGCGGAATCCCTTTAGAGGTTGATTCAAGAAGTAAGTTCATTAAGAATTAGGCAATACGATTAACTAAATGAACATTACCAATCAAGGAGATGTATTAATCAACAATCACCAAAGAACACCAAACAAGCAGGGTTCCTCACCCTGAGGAGGCCGGCTGAACTCTCTATCATCAACAACCCTACACCGATGTGATGAGTTTGTTTTGTACAAAAACTCATCACACGCATACTACATAGTTCGACCCACCCAAGCACCCACTAGTCCATTATGTACAAGCACAAAGACTAATACCAGACCCATTATTTAAGGAATATCGCTTTTGATATTTCCGGTTGAATACTAATTTTAAAGAGGTTACGGCTGAACTAGGTTCAAGCGGAAGTCTTAGTCCAAGCGGAAGAGATACTTCAACCGGAAGAAGCCCAGTTGTACCAGAAGCGAATATTCCGGGTGAACTCTGTTAACCATCAGATAAAGTGTTCAACCGGACTTGTCCTGCAACATCAAATCAGTTGTCACATTGCTGAAAAGCTTTCTGGTTGCTTCTTTTGTTATCAAATCCTCGTCAATCGAAGATTATTGTTTTGGTAGTTAGTTTGACTTTTTTAATCAACGGTCAAGATGATCGTATAGAAATCAACGACTTCATTGATTTCCCTTAGCACTATATATAGCATAGTTAGCTCTCAACATTTTGTATGCATGAACACTGTGTAATATTGTTGAGTTAGTGCAAATAGTGTCGAGTAAAGTTTACTTCGTGTGTTACTATATTTATACAAACAACTAATATTCACAAGTGTTAACCCGATAAGTAGAGTGAAGGTTAACTTAATTCCGCAAGGTTATTCTTACAAGTAAATCTTGTTAAAAGTAATCTAAAAGGGTTTAGATCTCGATCCTAGAAGTGGTATCAGAGCTTTAGCTCTCACTTTGAAGACTTTAAGTGCTTCAAAGTTGATATTTACTTCTCAACTCTACTGCTTTAAGCTTTTCTTTTTTCTGAAAATTTTCAAAATGAATGATCTCAGTGTTGTTTCTTCAAATGGTAGCACAAACAAACCACCCATGTTCACACCTGATGATTATGATACATGGAAACTCCGTACGGAGGGGTTTGTTCGAAGTATAGATCACCGTATTTAGAAGTCACTAACTGTTGGTCTCACTATTGTAACCATACCATTTGTTGATGATGAAAGTGTAAAAATTCCAAAATTAGTTGATAAATACACTGATCTTGACTACAAAGCTCTTGAGCATGACTTCAAGGCCTATTGTACCTTGCGAGCAGCGTTACCCAATTCCACTCTTGTTGGGTTTAAAGGGTACAAAACTGCATTTGACTTGTGGAATGCTCTAAATGAGATGTATGAAGGAACAACTTAAGTTAAGGAAAAAAAAAGGACATTTGAAACAAAAAATATGAAAATTTTAGTTACAAAACTGGTGAATCAATGACAAACCAGCATCTTCGTTTTGTTTCACTGCTTGATGAATTGTAAAAATCTGTTGTCACTCTTGAACAAGCTGATGTTAACAGAAAATTCTTAAGGTCACTACCCTCTATGTGGACCATTTACTCTGTAAGCATAAGGGAGTGCAAAAATCTTAAGAAACTGAAACCAAGTGAACTTCATGGAATTTTATGTGCTTATAAAATGGAGATTTATCTCAAACAAAACTCAGTTTCTGAACAAACTCAGCCACAATCAATTGTTCGCATTACTACTGATTTTCAAAACCAAAGAAATGTGACCTCTACCTTTTCAAATCAGTCAGTTTTTTCCGAAAATGTCTCACACAACTTTGAAAAACTCACAATGCTTTTGTATCCACTGACTCACATTCTAGCTTCACTTCTGAAGATCTTTAATGCATTGGTGTAGATGACTTCGAAGAAATGGATATTCTCACTCAACTTGCAATGGTCTCAGTAAGAGCCCAACGCTTCTACAAGCGTACAGGGAGAACTTACAATGGACACAAAAATGCTCCTATTGGTCTTGACAAAAGCAAACTGAAATGCTACAATTGTCATCAACTAGGACACTTTGCAAGATAATGTCCAAATCCCAGAAGAGAAGGTCAATAACAAAACCAAACTCATGCTAAAGCTCAGGGAAGCCATCATCAAAGTAGCGACAACAACAAAAGCAATAACACTCATGATGCTTCAATCTCACAACCAACTCAGCCAAAACCAAGCGGAAGTGGAAGCAACAACAGCAGCAACTCTACTACAGCTATAGCAAATCAAATGAAATATGTTGACTGGGAAGAAGTCATTGTTGAGTTTGAACCAACAAATCATGCACTCATGGCAAAGGAGAAGTCTCCATCTGTTTAGGTAAATTCTATTCCTGAGAAAGTGTTAGAACATTTATGCACTTGTTCATGTGATAAACAAGTGAACAGATATAGAAATCATAATACTGAGTTGATTGAAGAGTTGTCAAATCATAAAGAGTTAAAGGAATGATTTAGAAAAACTTAAAGCTCATACATTTCAAAAGTCACCAATATAAATGAAGAAATTTAGTTCTTAAAGCAAACTAACTCAAGATTAGAAACTCAGATAGATGATTTAATATTTTAACTGAATGCTTCAAGGAAAGAAACCCAACATGCTAAGGCAAATATGGATGCACTTGAAGTAAAATTAACTGAAGCACAGTTCACTTGTGATAAAGTCAAAAAACCAAATGAAAAGGCTGAAAACTATGGAAGGGTGCAATGTATAGGAAAACTGGGATTGGTTACACATTCGTTAAACCACCTAGTGATTATTCACCATTGATTGAACCAATTCCAACCCTCCAAACTGACAACACTGTTAGTCTTATTGTTAATGACATTGCTTCACCTATTTCACTAGTCGTTGTTGAAGAGTCATGTGAGTCTAATAATACTGAAATCATTGATACAAGCACCTCTGCATCAGCTGATTAATCAACGATTTTGAAACCAAAGTTCGTCGTTCATCCATCTACTTTCTATGAACCCAAAGATTCAAAAATTGGTGGAAAACATGTTGAGGAAGTCAAAGTGAGTCAAAATCAGATGTTTGGTAAGGTGTTTTACAATCATGAAAATAGTGAAAAATGCCCTAGATACACTCAATCCTATGACTCATCCAGGGTTCCTGAGTGTATAGTTTGCGGTAAAATTCGACACTTGGCAGCAGTTTATTACTACAATCCTTTGAACACAAATGAATCTTCAAAATCAAAAACTGTGAAAGGTCAAAACTTGTCAAAGAAGTTAATAGGAAAAGTTTCACCTATTTAAAGTCACACGCTTAAGTATTTTGAATCTGATTCGAACAAAGTTCTCATTGGAAATGAAAGAAAGAGAAGTTTTTCTGTATTTAAGCAAAACAGTTTTCCTGATGAACATCAAGCGGAACCTTTTTCCGCTCGAACTCAGCTTCAACCGAAAAACAAGAAAAATTTCAGATTAGCTACTGCTTAAAAACAAAGAGCATCTGTTAAATTCAGTGACTGTTTTGATCTTTTGGAAAACCAAGGAAGAAGGAATCCTTTAGGAGGAAAGGTTAATTCCCGTAACATTTTTCAAACGGACAAAAAACTTTGGTGAAAATTAGTTCATTTCTAGTTCAATCGGAAGTTCATCTTCTCCGCTTCAAAGTGAAAAAACTTTTCAAAAATAGCTTTGCACCTCGAAAGTATGCTGCATCACCTGAAAGAACTAGAGTTTCTGGTCAAAATCAATTTCCAACCAGTGAATTTGTAAAAACTGAATCAAACAAACAGAGAAAATTCAAAGAATCTAGGGAAAGAAAAGCACTTGAAAGAAAAATAAGAACAGGAAGTAAGAGTTCTCATCAGTCAAGTCAACCTCGAGATTTAGATTTTGAAAATGATGATTTGCTCACAGAACAGCCTATTTTGAATACTCTAGTACTTAAATAGTACAAGTATAATGATGCTTTAGGAAGACCCAAGACCACAAAGGCTTGGGTCGCCTACAAAAATTAATGAATTTTTTATATGTGCAGGTGCAAAATAAAAGACAAGATCAAATGTGGATCGTTGATAGTGGGTGCATTAGCCATATGACAGGGAATAAGCACATTTTAGAAAATACAAAAATACACAATGAAGGATCTGTTGCATTTGGAAGCAACAAAGGGTACATCTCAGCTCAAGGAGATGTTACAAATGGTTTGGTAAGATTTGATAAAGTCAATCTTGTTGGTACTTTGAACTTTAACATGCTTAGTGTCTCACAAATGTGTGATAAGAGGTTAAATGTTTTGTTTAATGAGAGAGAGACAATCATGCTCAAATTTGAAATCAAAATTCATAAGGAAATGATCTTGCTAAAAGCACCCAGGAAAGAAGGTTTGTATGTCTTGGATATGTCAGTTGCTGCACCTACGAGTGGCACTGCATGCTTTATATCCAAAGCTTCTATTGGTGAGTTTGATCTTTGGCATAGAAGGCTAGGACATGTGAATTACAAGAATATGAACAAAATTTTGAATCTTGGTTTTGTCAAGGGTGTACCTATCAAACAATTCACATGTTCTAAGCACTGGGTGCCTTGCCTCAAGGGTAAGCAACACAAGTCATCCTTCAAACCAAAAACTAAAAGTTCTATCTCACAACCCTTAGAATTGCTACACATGGATCTTTCTGGGCCAACAAGGGTTATGAGCTTGAGAAAGAAGTCATACCTGTTTTGTAATTATTTATAATTTTACAAGATATACTTCGGTTTTCTTCTTAAAAACAAAAGATGAAACAACTAATTTGTTAAAAACTCTTGTGATCATATTGTAAAATTAACCAAAGTTTAAAGTAAAAAAAATAAGGTGTAACAATGGCACAGAATTTTAGAATTTTGTTTTAAATTCTTTTTGTGAGGAGAAGGGAATAACAGGGCAGTTTAGTGCTCCCAGAACTCCACAACAGAATGGAGTTGTAGAAAGGAGAAACAAAACACTAATTGAAGCTGCAAGGGCAATGTTGGCTGATTTAAAACTTCTTGTTATAGTTTGGGCAGAGGCAGTAAATACTGCATGCTATGTTCAAAACAGAATTTGATTGTTAAAGGCAAGAATAAAACACCTTATGAACTTTGGCGAAATAGGAAACCAAACATTTATTTCTTTAAATCCTTTGGGTGTCCTGTTACAATTCTGATAACCAATGAGCTATTGCCAAAATTTGCTAAAAAGGCAGATGATGGATATTTTGTTGGATATTCTAGAGTGCCAAAGGCATACAGAGTATACAACAAGAGAACAAAAGTTGTTGAAGAGACTCTAAATGTTTAATGAGAAATAAAAGAACAACTTCACTTCTCAGCCCACTTGGCTATATGATATTGATGCGCTAACTACTGCTTTCAACATAATTATTGAGAAGCCTATCAGTAATTTTGTTAAGGAACAGGAAATCAAAACCTCAGCTGATGCACAGTGGAGGATGAACACAAAGAACTTTATAATTGACCCTCAATTCTTTTCATCAATCAGTTCTAATCCTTTGAAGCCAACGGTTGTAAATAGCACTACTGAAGTCATCTCAATTGAAGCAGATGCTCTTCCGGTTCAAGTTCAAACGGAAGCATCTCCGTCTCAAGTTCAAACGGAACCCGCTTCAACTGAATCTCCAGTTCAACTTCAACCGGAAAATGGCATCTCAGGTTCTTTGGAAAACTATGACTCTGGATTTACTAATCCCTCAAACTCAAATGATTATGTATCAAATGAGCTTAGTTGTGATCATAAATCCTATGAATCAATGCCTATTTCTCAAGAGTTAAAGACAACACCCGATCCCATCTCACCTGTTGGTAATGTTGAGCTTGATATGATGCTCCCTTAACTTAACTTTCCCACCAATGGAAGAAGCCATGAGTTCCCAATGTTTTAAGATAGAAGAATCAACAAGTATCATCCTTCGGAGAATGTTATTGGAGATGTGTCAGCTTCTGTGCTGACAAGGAGTAAATCTGTTGATGCAAACATCTGCTTGCATGCTGCATTTCTGTCAGAAGAAGTTCCTACCCAAGTTACTAAAGCATTAAGAGATAACAGTTGGTAGAAGCCATGCAGGAAGAATTGTTTCAGATCAACAAACAAAAGGTATGGATATTGGTTAATTTTCCAGAAGGGACAGAACTAAAAGGCACTAAATGTGTATTTAGGAATAAGAAGGATAATAGTGGTATTGTGATCAATAACAAAGCTAGGTTTGTGGTTCAAGGGTATGCTCAAGAGGAAGGGATAGATTATAATGAAGTTTTTGCTCCTGTAGCCAGACTTGAAGACATTAGAATCTTCTTGGCCTATGCTGCATTCAAGAACTTCCAAGTGTTTCAAATGGATGTTAAAAGTGCCTTTCTCTATGGGTTGTTAGATCAAGATGTGTATGTGTGTTAACCTCCAGATTTTGAGAACCCACACTATCCAAACAGAGTGTGTAAGCTCATAAAAGCTTTGTATGGTCTCAAACAAGCTCCTAGAACTTGGTATGAAACTCTTATGAATTATCTTCTAGAAAATGGTTATAGGAGAGAAGCTATTGAAAAAAAAAACTCTTTATCAAGAAAGTTGGTAAAGATATGTTGATGGTGCAGATATATGTGGATGATAGGTTCCTCTAATTCTGCACTATGTAAAGAATTTGAAGCTCTTATGCAGGAAAAGTTTGAAATAAGCTCAATATACATTCAAGATATGCTTAAAAGATTTGAACCACTCAAAATACATTCAAGATATGCTTAAAAGATTTGAAATGCAGTCAGCTTTAAGTGCCAAGACTCCCATCTCCAAATTCCACAAGCTTTCAAGTGACTCAAGTGGTGAACCAGTGGATGAGCATATGTATAGAGCGATAATTGGATCATTAATGTACCTCACAACAAGTAGGCCAAACATTATGTTTAGTGTTTTCATATGTGCAAGGTATCAATCATCACTAAAGGAATCCCACATATTGGCAGTAAAAAGGATATTCAGATATTTGAAGGGTCAACCTAAGCTAGGTTTATGGTATCCTAAGAATTCTGATTTCACCTTCAAAGCATTCACTGATAGTGATTATGGAGGATATAACCTGGATAAGAAACTAACTTCAGGCAGATGTCATTTTCTGGGGAAGAAACTTGTTTCATGGAAATGCAAGAAACATACATGTGTTTGTACTTCTACTACTGAAGCTGAGTATATTGTTGCTTCAAGCTGCTGTGGTCAAGTTCTGGGGATCCATAATCAGATGTTGGACTACGGTATCACCTTAATGGAAACTCCCGTCTTTGCTAACAACAACAATTCCATCTCAGTCACCAACAACCCTGTGATGAACTCAAAAACAAAGAGCATTGACATCAGGTATCATTTTATTAGAGATTGTGCTGAAAAGAATTTGATTAAATTGCTTAAAGTTCACACTGATCACCAATTGGCTGATTTATATCACAAAAGCTTTTGATGAGGCAAGATTCTTCTACCTCATTACAGCAATTGGGATAATAAACTTTGATTAAAATGTTTTCAGAAACCTTTAATAAAAAAGACCATTGTGTCAAAGAGCCCGTCTCTTGATACAAAAAGAAAAAGAAAAAGAAAATCTTTGTGTTAATTAAAATAAATCTTAATTCATAGTCAGTAACTCCCTGGCAAACTATGAAAATTAACACCAGTTATTTTCAAAATTCATGTGTTTTGCTTTTCTGTTTCAAGTTTCCGGTTCAACCTGCGAGAAAACATTTTTCAAAATCTCCGGGTGAACTTCAACCGGAAATATGCTTTATCATCACTATTGGAAAGGGGTCATAAAACAATTCTTCCAAGCGGAAACAAAGTCCGCTTGAAGTTCAAATGGAAGAAATTTGGTTTTAAAAGGAGGAAATGGGTCCCGCTTGAACTTCCGGTTCAAACTTTAAAAATCTTTACATTTAATTAACCGGAAAGCACTTTTCTCGAAGCGGATGTGCATTTAATTACCATTGAATTTTTAACCATTAAGTATCTGAGGTTCAGTCAATTATCTTTAAGTCCGAGACATACTTAAATGTGTTGTACCATACAAACACCTAAAGCCTCCATCACATCAAATACTGAACGGTTATGTCAAATTATCTCTCCTCCACGTCACCCCATGTCAAAGTAAATACCCTAAATTACCGTCATTTCTTCACATCCTCACAACTGCCATACCTAAATTCTCTCAACTTCTCCAAAAACCCCAAGAAACTTCTCAAAATTTCTCTGTAAATCCAACAATTTAATGGCTCCGATAGCTAGTACCAGTGGCAAAGGCCGGTCGGAGGTTCAAACTTTGCTATTGAACATAACCTGGTGGCCTACTTAGAGAGTCCAAGCAAAACTGACCAATATGCCGAAATGATCAGTCTCCTAAAGAACTCCCATCTTCATCATGCTCTCACAGTTGAAGCGATTATATATGAAGAAATCATGGAGGAATTTTGGTCAAATGCTAAGATTCTTGAAGATGAAATGGTGTTGAAAATGTTTATTCAAAGTTGAAGGACACAGAAGTGATAATAGATGAGGCAAAATTTAGAAGGGTGCTGAAACTTAGAGATGATGATGGTTATATCATGATGGAAGCTAAGTACCACCTACCACTGTTCAAGGCAATCGGCTATGGCGGTTCCACCACAAGCAAAACAATAAAAAGGGGCAATTACCGCACAAATGGAGATTTCTTACCCACATATTGCTGGTGTGCCTCACCTCTAAAAAGGGAGGTTTTGATAAACTAGCCGAACAAGCATCTTCTTTTTATGCAATGGTTAACGGTGAGAACTTCAACCTCTCAAAACTGATTTTTCATGCCCTAAAATGCAATGTTGAAACTTTTTTCTTTATATGTATCGGAGGTTTTTAATCTATATTTTACAAAAGGAATACCTTTGCAACAAAAACTCTTAAATGAGAAAACTTCTTCAAATTTGGTTGTAAACAAGTCAGCATTTCTTGGAAGAGACACTGACCATCCCATGCCTATTTTGAGGCAATTTCCTTATGAGCCCTCACAAGTTAAGGATCAAACAAAAGCTGCAACTGCAGGTGAGCAACTGGCTCAAGGTGACAGTGTTATTCATCCCATAGTTACTGATCCCACACCTGTCCCCACTTCCTCTACCATACGAACATACTCATCCAAAAACAGGAAGGCATCTGATGAACCCACAAACATCACTGCCATATCACCATCCAAATCCCTACTGCTCTTTCCAAAAAGTAGAAAATTGTGGTTGCTAGGTCTCCTCCACCTATGCCAACCAAGGCCACCCAAGCTTCTAGACTTGCAAAAGTCAAAAAGCCCAATCAAAAACCAACCAAATTGGGATTATATTTCATTGATGAACCTTCATTTGAGGGTGAGTCATTAGAAAAGGATGCACAATCCCCATCCAATAGGTTTTCACACCTTACTTCCTTATCACCCAGGAGTGACAATGCACTCAATCTATATCCAAATGATGGTGTTATTAACTCAAACACCACATTACAAGAGAACATTCTGATGGATCTTGACCATGTTGCATTGAACCAACACTCTTCTTCGGAGGTGAATATCATAAGTATTGAAGAGATTCATATAGAAATGGTTGCTGCTGCCCAAGGATCCCTACTGGAACTTGGTGCTAGCAACAACATAGCTAAGACCCAATCCATGGTAATCCTCACTGAATCAACTCCTAAGGGTCCTTCATTGGAACCAAGGGAAACTGAGAAAGTGATGGAAAATCCCAGGTGCCAAGAAGCCGAGGGTACTGAGCATGATCAATCTAGGATTAATGACTTAGTTTCGTCCAAGGATACTAGCAAACAACCAGTTGAGGACATTCTTACACTATCTGAATTGACGGTTAAATACAATTCTCAACAACAACAGGTGGATGCTCTTAATGCAACAGTTTCCAGTCTTGTAAAATCTGAGATTGTGCCTGTAGCACCTATCACTGAACAGCAAAATGAAGCTCTTGAGGTTAGTTCATCAAACCCATACATGTTCAAACCAATGGAAGCTGAAACTGTCAAATTAGGGAAGAAAATTGTCTCATCATCTGCTGAAATCTCAACATCTGCTGCTAATAACCAGTAAATAATGGAAACGGAGAGGATTCCAGTTGAAGTGAGGATGACTGCTTTTAAGAAGGAAAATGTTCATCCATTTACTGTGGATGAGGCATGGGAAACTGCCAAGAACAACGAACTTATTCTTGTGTCTCCGTTTGAAGATCCCTCTCTTACCCAACTAGTCCAATCTTCATTACTGATTGCTGGTGCACTACTTAAGAATATTAACATGGTGGTAAAATTGATGAAAGAAGTGGTTATCCCAAGGCAAAAGGCTTATGCCCAATCATCCAAGGATGTTGCAACCACCAGTCGGGTAATTGTAGAAAAAGAAGTGATAGAAGAGCCTATAACGAAAAGTGGAAATGCATTTGGTGAAGCTGAAAATGGTGAACAAACTCTAGGTGAGGATGAGAAAACTAAACTAATTGAGTCAGCTGACAATGAAACTGAAATTTTCAAACCACATGTGATGATAGAAGATGAAATTCTCTCCGGGTATTGTTATTCAATCGGAAGTTCAAACAGAAGTGATTGAAATTGCTGACAATGAACCAGAAGTGGTTAAAACAAAGGAAATTAAAGAAAACATCTATATCTTTGGCACTGATCAATTGGAAATCCAACCAAAAGATAAACTGGATAATCAACCAAAAGATGAAGCAGAAGATGTTGCTCAAACTCTTGTTTCCCTGCAAGATGCTGGAAAACTGCCTGTTCAAACGGATGAACCTACTCAAGAGGAAAATTCTCTACAAAATGCTCTGGTTATCCAACAGACTATTCAAATGGATGAAGCTATTACACTCAGCAGTTTGTAGAAGCTGCCAGAGTTGATGCGGAAAATGAAAGGCTGGAAAAGGAATATCAGGAAGAATTAAAACTTTATTCCATAGATTTTGTGGTAGAAGGAGTGTTTAAGGAAGCAAAGAAAAGGTCACCTGAATGGAGAATGCAGATATATGACTTGGTGAAAATGGATGACAATGAAAAAGACATGTTGCTGTGTATAGCCTCAAGGATACCTACAAAGTTGGTAAAGAATGATGACAACTATGAACTTCTCAGAAAAGTCAAGAGATTCTAGTTGTAAGAAATTGGAAAACAAAAGAAGAGGTGTTCAACATGAGAGTGAAAGAGCTCTACAGCTACATTGATTTCTTATATCAAAAGCTGAAAGGTGATGCATTTGCTGTTCACACTAGCTTGGTTATGCCTGATCGATCTGAAACAATCTCAGGTATGTCAAAAGTTCCTTTCATTAAACCTGAAATAGAGGACACCATTGCTGCAATGCTACTGCCTCCCTTCATAACAGAACTCTTCCCTCCACTAAAACAAACCCAATTCTCATCATTACCAAAAGGCCCAACTAGTTACAAACCTTTCCAACCAAGAAAATCAAAATATCTCCATCCAAAATTCAGAACTGATAATTTCACCCCATACACTCCATATGACCTAAAACCAATGCCTACTTCTATCCTGGATATGTCTAACATATTTCCAGAATCTCCATCCTCAAACCTTACACCTGAAACCAGTAAACCACCTCCAAAATCTCAGCCATTACCTCCTCTCACCATAAAAGATCCATCACCAACAATCATAAATGGACCTCCACCACCACCAAAATTTGCATCTGTTGAGCCTTCTTCTTCCTCAGTCGAGGGAACAGGTAAAATAACTCCTATTGAAGAATCTGATGAAGGAAAGAAGAAGAAAGTTATTCACAGAAGAAGAAACAATCCTAGTGATAACTCATCTGAGTCTGGAAGTTGTTGAAGATTTCTGATACAAGTCCATTTTGTGAATAGCTTCGATGATGAGGAAATAATTTGACAGCATCAGCTTATGGGGAGATTGTAAGGAATATCGCTTTTGATATTTCTGGTTGAATACTAATTTTGAAGAAGTTTCGGCTGAACTAGGTTCAAGCGGAAGTCTTGGTCCAAGCAGAAGAGATACTTCAACCGAAAGAAGCCCAGTTGTACCAGAAGCGAATATTTCGGGTTAGCTCTGTTATCCATTAGATGAAGAGTTCACCCAAAAGTTTCCTGCAACATCAAATCAGTTGTCACATTCCTGAAAAGCTTTATGGCTGCTTCTTTTATTATCAAAGCCGCTCTCCTTTAATAGTATGTTGCTGATCACACGCCATCCACCTCATCAATCAAATATTATTCTTTTGGTAGTTATTTTGACTTTTGTAATCAGCGGTCAAGATGATTGTATGGAAATCAATGGCTATCATTGATTTCCCTTAGCACTATATATAGCATAGTTAGCTCTCAACATTTTGTATGCATGAACACTGTGTAATATTATTGATTTAATTCAGATGGTGCCGAGTAAAGTTTACTTCGTGTGTTACTATATTTATGAAAACAACTAATATTCACAAGTGATAACCCAATAAATAGAGTGAACTTTAACTTAATTCCGCAAGGTTATTCTTACAAGTAAATCTTATTAAGTAATCTAAAAGGGTTTAGATCTCGATCCTACACATTAACTAGTACAAAAGATAACCAAGACAAAAGATAATTTTAATGCATAAGCCTTAACAAAAATAGGGCTTTAGAATTTTCCCCTATGCTTATGATATTAGAATTATCTTTTGTATTGGTTATCTTTTGTTCTAGTTAATGGGTATTGTATTACTCTCTTGTGCTTCTATGTAATGGACTAGTGGGTGCTTGGGTGGGTCGAAGTATGTAGTATGTGAGTGATGAGTTTGTGTATAAACAAACTCATCTTATCGGTTTTGTGCTGTTGATGATAGAGAGGTCGGTCGGCCTCCTCAGGGTGTCGAACCTTGCTTGTGTGGTGTTCTTTGGTGATTGTTGATTATTACATCCTCCTTGATTGGTAATGTGCATTTAGTTAATCGTATTGCTTAATTCTTATTGATCTTACGTCTTGAATCAACCACTAAAGAGATTCCACACCTTTAGTTGTTATTGATATCGTGTAGGACTGATTTTGGACCTACAATTGGTATCAGAGCTAAGAAACGTTGTTTTAAGGCTCACACGATATCGGTTCAAGAAACTAACTAATGATTGAGTTATGTTTTAGTACTTTCACATTTTTAAGGTTTCTGCTGCTGCTTGTTTTTGTGTTTTGAGAGTATTTTTGCAGGTTGATTGAAAAGATCTCTTAAGATTGCTTGCTCCTTAAAAAATCAAAAGATTAGGAAAATTAGTTCTAGATTTGCGGTTTTCTTGCCTTTTTAATTTTTCGGTCTAATCCGTAGGGTTCTTGGTTCATTTATGTGGGTCTTCGCTGGGGTTTTCAATCAAAGAATGCTTCTCGGTTTGGTGATATAGCTCTTCGGTTGGGAATTCGATCATAGACAGGGTTCTTGGTTCAGTTCTGCAGGTCTTCGGTAAGCTTTTCGATCAAAGATAGCCTCTTGGTCTGTCTCTATCGCATTTTGGTTGAGATCATAAGCTTTTTGGTTCGGCAGGTTTCTTGGCCCTCTGTTATCGGTTTGGCTGTCTTCTCGGTTCGGCCCTGTGTTTTCGTCTCGACAAGGTTTTCGGTTCAGCTCTACCTTTTCGGTTTGGTTGGTCTTTTTGGTTTGGCCGAATACTGTATTTTCGGTCAAGCTTCAAGTTTTTCTTTGGTTTCGTTTGCTGCAATGGAGTTTGAAGCTACTTTATATCAGAAACTTGATGGTCGATATTGGTACTACAACTCGCCCTCCCCGTCTACTTTCTCCTGATAATTTCCAAGAATGGAAACATCGTTTTACCAATCATCTGAAGTGTGTGGATCCGACTATGGAGATCTATTGTTTCTGGTCCATTCAAGCCCATGCATACCTCAGGAGCAAAAGAAGGAACTGCCAAAACCTGGGATGAGTATATTGATGATGACTGGGAAAGAATAAATAAAGAAGAAAAGGCATAGGCTATCATGACTATGGCACTATCTCCTAAAATTGCACAAAGATTCAGGAAATGTTTAACTGCTAAAGATCTTTGGGATGCCTTGCTCAATGCTTTTGAAGGAAATGAAGACATGAAAGAAAGCAGAAAAGAGATTCTAAAGCAAAGGTTTAATATGTTCAATCATGGCTGAATTAATCTCAACTCTGAGGTCTAAAACATTGGATGACAAACAACGTGCTCTAAATCATTTGAGCATCATGAGCAAGGATGGAAAAGTGAATCAAGCACTTCTGACTGAACAAACTGCAGAACGTTCTGAAACAAATATAACTTTTGTATCTCAACAACCAACTACCAGCAATTCATCCAATGCATCTATGAATGCTCCTAATGTTATTAATGACCCCAATTTTTCTTTAGGAGATGGATTTATGTCTTGTTACAATGATTTCATGATAGGTACTTTGGTGCCTACAGATATCTTGGCAGGTGAATTAAACCAGATAAATCCTGAAGATGTGGATATGCTTGATGTGTCATGGCAAATGCCTATGGCAGTGTCTAGAGCAAAGAAATTCATTGACAAGACAGGAAAGAATGTTTGGAAAGATCATGACAGAATCAGGATGGGCTTTGATAAAACTAAACTAAGGTGTTTTAACTATGATGAATATGGTCATTTTGCCAGAGAATGCCAGAAACCAAAGAAGGAGAAATCAGGAGAAAATCCCAAAGTTGAAGACAATCAGAAAAAGGCTGAAAATGAAAAGGCATTGACAGTGCAACAATTTGGTTGCTATGACTGGATTGATCAACTGAATGAAGTTGTGTTAAGTCATGCATTTCATGCTTAGATGAAAGAAGAAGAAGAAGAAGAGGTCGAGACGCATGAACATGCATTTATGGCTCAAGAAGACGATTCTGAAACTCCCGTATGTTCTAAGCCCACTTGTTCTCGTTTAATTCCTGGTCTTAGACAGATTCGTAAGAATCTCAAAGTATAATTGTTTGATGCTAAATATGCCAGTAGTTCTGTTAGGGGTAGATTAACTAAGTGTGAGGAGAAGGTGAAAGCCCAGAGTGAGGACATTAAGAAATATTATGAACTTGCCACTAAGAAATCTATTTTATATGATCGTTCCAGATTAGAAAGAAGTGAACTGAAGAAACAGTTAGATGACCTTCAACATAAATATGATGAGTTATTAGTTAAGGTTAATGCTGATAAGTTTAGAGGTAATCAATGGATTAATGCCGATAAGAACTTGTCTGTTGTTATTGTAGAAGAACGATCTGGGAGAGATAAATCAGGAATTGGAAGAGAACCATCTGAATTTAGTAAGAAAATGATACCCAAACGTGTTCCTAGGGATGTTGTGGGTTGGTTTTAGTAGAAGCAGGTGTAAATCAAATGCCACCGCAAATAGATAGTGTGTGGGTTCCTAACCCAATACCCCTTGAGAAAATAGTATAGGAATCTAAGGTGACAGATAGTGCATCATCATCTAGTGTTGTTACGTCTCATTATGATGAAACACAGGTAAAATTGAATTCAAATGTTGATTTATCTAACACTTCTGTTTCATGTGCAGGTGACAGGACGTGACGGTGAATGCATATGGGCTGATGAATGTTATAAATCAGGTCCTTTAGATGTTTGTGTACCTGAGGATGATGTTTTAGTTTATGTTTCTAATTTACAAAAGTCTGTGTCCGTGTCCAATAATTTGGAAAAACTTGACTCTTCTAAACTGATTTGAAATTGTTGAATGATGGTGTTGTTAAAGGTTTTAAAATGCATGTAATGAATGTAAAAAAGGAACGTGACTCTAGGCCCAAAGAGTTCCTTCGTTACCCAGAAATTGTGACCGCCTTTGATCGAACCGATAAAACCAAATTGGATTAGTTTTGTCTGCTCACTCAGCCTGAAAAGGACAAGAATAAAATCTACAAGTGGGCTGAATACCAACTTGGGCATCTTCTTATCCAAGATGATCTTATGAATGTGGTGGTGTCAATGGCCCGTGAAAAATAAATTGTTTTAATTGTGGGTAACCTGGTCATTTTGCTCCCAAATGCTTGAACAGGCCTTATCAGCCCTACTACCCTCAAAGCCAATAGGGTAGTAAATGGTCAAAAATGTTTCATGGTGGATCAAATGACATTAATCAGAGAGCCTTGACTCAGGGGAAGCAAGTCTCCTTCCAATGATGGCATCAATGCCTAAGGTAGTGTTGAGCATCTCCCCCAAGACAAGACCCTCTTATGAAAGGTGGAATGTGGTTGAATCGAAAAAAATATAGTTTTGTTCAAAGAGGTGTGTATCAAAAGAATCGCAATTCTGCTAAGTAGCGAATTTTTCAAAATAAAACTAAACATGTTTTGGAAAAGATCAATCAATCAGTTCAAATGAAAAATGCACCTCAGCCAAAATACGTTCCACCTCATCAAAGGACCACATCTGTTTGGAGACCAAAACAATATCCACAGCCTCCTACTGTACCCATTTCAAAGAATGGTATGTATTGGCAAAAGGTTACTTATGTTGATTCAAAAGGTGTACCCAGATCGGTAATGGCATGGGTACCCATCGCTAACTAATCTCCTGTATCATGCACGGACAACCAAGGAGGAATGTTAACAATATCTAGTACGTTGATAGTGGTTGTTCCAGGAATATGATCGGAGACATATCCCATCTTCAAGATTTTGAGGATTTCAAAGGGGGATATGTGTCTTTTTCCGGGGATGTAGGAGGTCAAATTAGCAAAAAGGGAACTGTGAAGAATGGTTGTCTCTGCTTCTCAAACGTACATTATGTTCGCGAATTGAATCATAGTTTGCTCTGTGTATCCCAAATTTGTGTTCGTTAATATACAGTCTTGTTCAAAAACAAATAGTGTCTGATTTTGAGACCTAGAATTCAAGTCCCTAAGGACTGGATTTTATTAAGAACTCCTCGATGAGGAAATTCCTATGTGCTTGATATGAATAAACCTCCAGCTTCTGAGGTTTCCCCTCTTATTTCTGAGACAAATGAGAACCTTGCACTATTGTGACATCGTCATCTTGGTCATGGTAACCTAAAGAATCTATACAAGCTGGTCAAAGGAAATCATGTTCTAAATCTGCATGTTTCTGAATTTGTGTCTATTGAGAAATGCATAGCTTGTCCTAATAGGAAGCAACACAAACTGCCTCAACAAGCCAAATATGTACAACTCAGTCTCCTCGTGTCTTCAATTGCTTCACATGAATTTGTTTGGGCCTATGTAGGTTAAAAGCGTGAGTCAATACCTATATTGTCTTGTGATCACTGATGACTACTCACGATTCACCTAGGTGTTCTTTCTGGGAAATAAACATGAAGCTCTAAAGTTAATCAAGCGATTCATAGTGCTTATTGAAAATCGGTCCAATCTGAAGGTGAAGGCGATTAGAAGTGACAATGGGACTGATTTCAAAAATGAAAATCTTAATATGTTTTGTGCTGAGAAAGGAATTGCTCGTCAGTACAGTGCTCCATACACTCCCCAGTAGAATGGAGTTGCTGAACGAAGAAATCGCACATTAATAGAAGCCGCACGTACCATGCTGTGTGATTCAAAGTTGCCAATATTCTTCATGTTATGTGCTGAACGTGTTCTCATCAATAAACGACTATAGAAAACTCCCTATGAGATCTTCTATAATGAACAACCCAAAGTGGGCCATTTTAGGGCTTTTGGGTGTCCTTGCATAATTCTCATTCAATCTGATGTTGGAAAGTTTGATGCTCAATCTGATGAATGTTATTTTGTAGGTTATTCTGCAAGCAGCGCATATAGAGTGTACAACAAGACTACAATGACAGTGATTGAATCAACTAATGTTGATTGGCTTAAAGACAATCCGACAGATGCAGGAACTGGCCCTGATTGGATCTTTATTTACAGCTCATTATTTGAAACTTTCAACATCGGTGAGTTTACCCTGAATGAGGAAGAAGAAGTTCTCCTACAGCATCTCCGCAATCAAGTTCAAGGAATTATGATAGCACGCTTTCAGAAAAAATAGAATGTGCAGAGCTCGAGTACTAAAGATGATGCAGGAAATGCTCCAGTAATAGATGATTAGGCCGGAGTTAATCATGTTGCTGACGCAAAAAAAAATGAATCCTCAACTTCCAATGAGGTATCCAACCCGCCTTCTGTAACTGCAGTGCCAGATATTCCTGAACAGAGAATTCACAAGGACAATCCTCTCAGTAACATTATTAGTCCCGTATCCGAAGGTGTTGTGACAAGAAGCCATGCGGGACACGTTAACAGATGTTTGTTCTCCTGTTTTATTTCTCAGATTGAGCCTCCCATATTCAGATGGCGGTAAAGGATCCCGGTTGGGTTGAAGCAATGCATGATGATCTCAATCAGTTTTCAAAGTTAGGGGTGTGGAAGTTAATGGAGAAAACGGAAGATAAGAAGGTCATTCCTACTCGATGGCTGTATAAAAATAAAAAATAATGATTGTGGAGTGATTGTCAGAAACAAGGCCAGATTAATTGTACAAGGTTATAAACAGGTGCATGGTATTGACTATGATGAGGTGTATGCACCGGTAGCTATACTGGAAGCCATTTGAATCTTTCTTGTTGTTGCATCGTATATGAATTTCATGGTACATCAGATGGACGTGAAAATGGCCTTTTTGTATGCAGAAATAGATGATGAAGTCTACGTGGCTCAGCCTCCACGTTTCATTGATATTGATCATCCCGATCATGTTTATCGTCTAGATCAAGCATTGTATGGATTGCATCAGGCGCCTCGATCATGGTATGAGACTTTGACAAAACATCTTCTAGACAATGGTTACTCTCGAGGAGTGATTGATCAGATACTGTTTCGAAAAACTGTGAAGGAAGATATCACCATGGTGCAGATCTATGTTGATGATATCATATTTGGTTCTACAAATGAGGCACTATGTACTGAATTTGAGTAGGTGATGAAACAAAAGTTTGAGATGAGTGGTCAGGGTGAAATGACTTTATTCTTGGCTCTACAAGTAACGCAGGATAAGACAGGAATTTTGATTCATCAAGGAAAGTATGTGGACGAAATTCTCGAGAAATACAAAATGCAAGATTTAAAGACAATGTCCACTCTCATGGCTTCAAGGCCCGCTCTGTCATTAGATGAAGATGGAGAAGTTATGTGTGAGCACATGTACCGCTCCATGATTGGCTCACTCATGTATCTTACAGCAAGTCGTCCTAACATTATGTTTGCTGTCTGTCAGTGTGCACTATTTCAGGCTAATCCTAAACTCTCTCATCTTCTTGCTGTTAAACGAATCTTTCGATATCTAAAATGAAAGCCTAGGCTTGGACTTTGGTACCCTAAAAATTCTGATTTTGATTTATATGCATTTATTGATAGCAATTATGGGGGAACTGAACTTGACAGGAAATCAGCATCTGCTGGATGCCAATTTCTAGGTGATAGACTCATTTCCTGGCAGTGTAAAAAGCAGCACACGGTTTCTAAATCAACAGCTGAGGCAAAATATGTGGCAGCCTCAGCATGCTGTTCTCAGGTGGTTTGGATTCAAAATCAGCTCGCTGATTATGGTATGAATTTCATGAACACCCCCATTTAGTGTGATAACACTACAGCCCTTCAGATTGACAAAATCCTGGTATGCCCTCTCAAACAAAGCACATCGACATAAAGGTACATTTTATTCGTGATTGTTCTGAGAGAAAATTGATTCATCTTGAGCGGGTTCACACTTATCAGAATCAGAATGTGTCTCATTTTCCACTAAGGCTCTCGATCGAGCAAACTTTGAAATGTGTGTTGAAGGCCTCAAGATGATTGCCTTCGAGGAATAATCTGACAGACAAACTATTTTCATTTTTTTCTTTTTGTGTTTTTGAATAGTTGTGTTTTTGTGTCCTTTCTTGGTTAAAAAACTATCATTAAAAATATAAAAGCAGGGGAAGAATAGTTTGTGACTTCCTATAATGTGGCTTTTAAATTTTTAATTTTTAATTTTTAACTTTTCTTCTTCTTCTTTTTGTGGTTGGGTTTTTGTGTTAGACAGGGAAGTGAAATAAATTTCCGACATCTTATTACTGACACGTATAAGGCAGATGCGAAAGACAAGCTCTAAGGTGATGTGCTTATAAGCTCTGCTGTTAGCTAGCTGAAAAGGTATGTGTCATACACTTGAACATAAAGTATTATGTATAGTGGGTAACATCACTTGGATACTTATGCATTTCTATTTGACTGCATGATTAAGTTCCCGATACACACGCCTGACTCCAAGAGTATGGGACTAAGCTCAAAAAGTCGGCGTCCCCTCTGTTTTGTGAAAGCGAAGCTAGGGATGTCTAAGATGTTAGTCAGACTCTCATCTGTTTTGTATGAGCAAAGACCTGGAGTTGACTATACTGATGTGCTTGTAAATCACTCTACATAAAATAAAAAAAAAATTATATATATACACCCCAAAAGATGCCTAAGAGCACATCAAAAGAGAACCTCAAGTGTCCAAATCATTTAGCCTTTGTCACTAATGTGTACTACGTGTCACACGTCAGGTTGCATCTTGATTGAAACACCACAGGGAAGTTAGTTGACTTGTATATTTACCCAAAATCTATGTGATCTATTCTTTCTCTTCTTATCTAACTCTCGAGCAAGGTTACAGACTTCTGGACAGGGTTGTGAAAATACGTGCTAGGGAATTTTTGTGCTTAATAGAATGCATAGTATCTTACCTAGGATTTGTGTGGGACCTATTATATGTTCATAACTAATTCACTGAAAAGATACTTAAGTGACATACAGCCTGATTAGGTTCTAGAGTGTGAGTTTAAAGTAGACCAATATATTGACAATCACCTGGACTTGATCAAGTAGCAGACGCTGAAAAGGGTTCCTCAGTTTAGAAGTTGTCGGTATGATCCTGAAATTGTCTTTCCAAAACTGACCCCTTTTTAATTGATGGTATTTTTTTATTTTTATTTGTTGATTATTCCTTTGTGTTCTTTTTCGAAATTTTCTTGCTTAGTTGTTTGTCGGATTAGTCCTCATTATGCTCGGGTTGAAGGGATGTTCGGTATCAAATGATTAAGGGTGAAATTGTTAATTGTTAAGTTTTGTTTTATGTTTTGGGGTAAAATGTCAATTTTCGAAAATAGGGGGGTGGGGGGGGGGGCTGTTTGAAAATTTTGGGGGCGGCTTGACCTAGGTCAATATCCGCAATCCCCGTATTCCTTTCTCCTTTCTTTTCTTCGCCGTCTACTCCCCTCTCCTCTTTACTTCATCGCCGACCACCAATCGCCTCCTTCAACCACCACTTCACCTCCGCCAGCTGTCGCCTCCTTTAACCACCACTTCACCGATCTTCACTCGACACCGCCCCGTAATCACAAATCACAATCTGTCCCTTTCCTCATTTAGCTCCCGTCCCCGACAATTCGTTTTCTATGGAGGACGCACGGTTTGTTGATTTTGCTTATACTTTGGTTGATTGCTAATGTGTATCGTGAGAATTTGCAGGTTTTTTTATTTGTTTTAGAATTTTGCAGGTTTTTGGCAGCCTGACCGAAGAAGACGGATGGTTCTTGGTCCAGCGCATGGGTTTTTCAGTTCGATCGAGTGGCCTGCTAGGCTTTCGGTTCAACTAGGTGGCTTCTCGGTCCAGTAGAAGGTTTTCGGTTCGGTCGAATGTCTCCTTGGTGTTCGGTTCGACTGACTGGATTCTTGGTCTTATCTTCGGTTCGACTCAAAGGGTTTTCGGTTATAGCCTTTGGCTAACCGAAAACCTCGACCAAATACCCCTTCTTGGACCAAAGACCTCAACTGAATCCTATATTTTGAATCGAAAACCTCCTTGATTTGATTCGTTTCTCATGTATACATTATTGTTTAATCATTTGTGCTTTCTGATGTGTTTGTTTGAGTTTGTGTAGTGAAATGGAGTTTGCTATGGATCACAACATTGTTGCATTCTTGATCGATCCTCCTGCTGACCACTATGAGCTATTCAGATCTTTGATTGTTGGTTTAAACAAATATTGTAAACGTGTTGCTTTAAGAAGTACTCCTATGGTGTGCTAGCAAATGATTAAAGACTTCCGGGGTACTGCATAAGTGAGTGATGACAAGAAACAAATCGTTGCTGAAATTCAGGATAAACAGATCATTATAACTGAAGAGGTCATCCGTCAAGCTCTTGGTTTTAAAGATAGTTCTGAGGATCCTACTGAGTACTCTAAGGATAAAGTTTTGGAGGTGTTAAGAGATATGGGATATCGTGGAAATACTCCTCCTACTATGAAGAAAGTGTTGTCGATTTACTGGAAAATGTTGGCACATTATTTGCAAAAATGTGTGTTTGCAAAGAAAAGCATCATTGATGAACTGAACAAGACACACACTGCGGCATTTGTTGCTCTTGCTAAGGGATGGAAGTATAACTTTTCAAGATGATGCTTAATGATTACCTCACTATAGAATAAGTTGAATGAAAAACCATCTTCTTCGAATCCAAAATCAGATGATGAAGGTGATCATCTTGAAAATGAAGAAGAAAGGCATGAAGAAGGTGGTACTGGTTCTCATGATCATGCTGGATCATCATGCCAGCTGCTGTCACACCCTTAAATTTCCACATGCGGGGTTTATACCACGAGGCGTGTGACAAACCATGATCCGAGTCATTAGTCATACTAAACCATGCAAACACATCAAAATAGTTTAAGAAATATGGAAGCGTAAAGGTAAGTGAGAGTGTTGCGCAAAATACGCACCCTTAAACCAACACGAAAGTAAACTCAAACGTAAAAGTTGAAATGCAAATAAAAATGTTCAAACTTTCATGCAATATGCGTCCTAGCATGCTCGTACCTCAAAGACCTGCGAAAGACATGCTATGTGGGTCAGCGCAAGGCTGGTGAGTTCATAAATGTCAATTCAAGAAAAAAAAATGTTTGTAAAATATTTTTGCCATGGTAATCATAATAGTCATTGTAGCTAGCAAGGCCAATAACGCTATCACTATGTGGTTCGCAACCGAAGCGTGTTGTTTGTGTTTGTAATGCCTTCCACCATCGCCTAAAACGGACGATGATGATACTGTCTAGGCTAATATTACACCCGTTCGACATCCAGTCGAGTTAGAGCTAGTAACGTGGGTGGGGTTTGTCAAACCCATTAGTACTACCAAATATTACCTCGCTTTCTCATAAACTAACGGTTCGAAATGTAAGCACTTGAATTCGTGTTATATGTTCATGCATACGTGATCTGATATACAATTATATTACCGGTACTGTTTGTAGCATGTTCTTTTCTCTAAATGAAATACTCAGATAATAATGTTCGAGAACTCACCTTTGGGAGCTCGGCAAGAAAGTTTAATGAAAGTGTTGATGAATCCATACGAATCACCTATATGTTTGTAACTGTGTAAGACTACTGTGTATGAATGACTGTACTGACTCAATCGACCATGACGACTCGTTGGTGACTCGTTAATAATTGGATTTGTTTGTCTGGTTAAACTTTCCAATTCTGAAAAGGTTATAGTTTAGGAAAGTTTCCATATATAGCAAGCTT
>JBCNJP010000025.1:23704978-23763310 GCA_039602395.1 Deinandra increscens subsp. villosa
CCATGACTCCAGAAAGATACGACAGGTCCTAATGATATGCACAAAGAGAGTTCCATACAAGCAAGCGGCCGATCAAGTACATGAGAATTCACATACTAAAAGATCAACATAAAGTTGGTGAGTTCACAGGTTTAAGTAAAATCAAAACTGTGATTGACAACTGTGACGTCATGAAATCATAGTCGTGGATACTTAGAACAATAAATAGTAAAACAATTGATAAACAAAACGTCATTTGGATTGCAGTGGAAATAGTGATGAAATGACATTGTCTTACAATTAATAATAAAGATGGAAATAGTTCTTAAAAGTTAAGATAGTTCCCAAAATGATTGAAAATGTCAGGTGGATAAATCGGGACTATGACTCCATCAGTAGCAGGTCCGTTTATAAGTGATGGCCCTGTTTGCAGGTTTAAGACTCTACAAATAGTTTGTAAATGGTTTAAGATATACAAGATAATAATATGGTCACCGTGATGTAATGATTAGCAATGAACTTTGAATTTGAAACTAACAGATTTACCCACTCATAGCATCTCCCCTAAAGATACTGCAATGGAACAATAATAACTGGCGTGTACTACTCGACAATTGCACACGTCGGGATTGGAGCTACCAATCAAGTAGGGTTGTTAACCCAAATAGATCGATTCACTAGTTACCGTTTTGAACAGAACTAATCAAATTCAATAATAGCAGGATTTGTGACAATTCGTTATGTAACGAAATGTACTCATTTGTAGGGTAAGTAAAGAACATTTAATCATATGGCAGAGTACAGTTCGACCAGGATATCAAGTATAAAACAGTTCAGTTCATGATTTTCTCCCCCAATGTATTAAAATAGTTTAAAAGAAAGGGGCCGTGAGACTCACCTCAAGCAAGGTGAATTGATAATGCACATGATATGGAAAGTCCGGACAAAAGCACGTAACGTCCTAATAAGTATAAATAAACAAGTTGCATGTATAAGGTCTCTGATCATTGAGTAACGTTTCCGTCACCCAACGACACCGGTCAAGTCTTGATAATAATGTCCCGTTTGTATATTTAGGAAAAGTCCATCCGGTTAATATTTATTGTTCAAACAAATATATAAAGTCAAGTTTATATTTACTTCCAAATAAATATAAGGGAATTTAAATAAAACAATTTGATGGCGTTTAATAATTGTAAACAATAACTTCTCAAGTTAAAACGATTACTTGGAAAGTTCCATAAATATTTTTAAGACAAAATATTTATTTATAATTTTTAGAGATCGTAGTCACCGGTTTAAGTTTGTAAAATAGTTTTTAATGCATTTAGACCTTTTTACAAGTTCAAGATTATGTTAATATATTTCCCCAAATTCGTTTATAAGTTTAGAAATATTTTCTTGGTCGGTTTTAAATAACGTTACCAAAATTACGTTTTCTCGTCGCGTAGTTAACCGTTTTGATCCCGGTTTTCTCCCTAAGCGACGTTTCAACGTTTAGATCACTTTGGTTCATTTAGAAACTTGAAAATATTTTAAAAAAATGTCAACGGGGTCAGATCTGATCCGTGGACTTATTTCCGTGATTTTTATGTCTTAAAACATGTTATAACTTATAAAAATCATCTAGTTTATAACTAGTCTTTTTAGGGAAAGTTTGAACATTTATGACTAGTCATTTTGAGTATAAAAATCTATGAATTTAAGTCCAAATGATTGTTATTAATGAGAAGATTTTTGTTTTACAAAATGGCTTTTATTTATAAAAGTTCCATGTCTTTTTACAAGGTTTTTCACTGGTTAAGTTTTATAAGTCTTTGTTTTATAAAACTTAGGTCCATGATCGTCCATTATGTCCAATGTAAGCCTTATGATATATAAGTTTTTAAAGATCAAGATATTATGTTTTAACTAGCTACATAAGCCCTTTGTCCAAGTTTAAAGGTTACTAGTTGGTTTCTTAACATATGTTAAGCAAAATAAACATAAGTAAATATAGATCATCAACTAGCAAAGCTAGGACATTTATGTTCAAGGATCTTGAACAAATCCACTAACAACTTAGTTGTTAGGACAAAATAACATAAATAAAATAAATGTAAATGCAAGGAAAATAAATAACAAGAATTTAAATTGCATGAAGGTAAAGAACAGGTAAGTAAACATAAATAGATCTTTGATGGTTAAAATGATCTAGGTTTCACATGATACTTCCATAAGGTTTCTCTAAATGTAAAACCCCAAGTCTTGGCTAGTTTAAGTTCTTCAAGAACACAAAGACTTGTTAGATCAAGTCACTTGTATTATTCCACCCAAGTGTTTGTGATTTGAGGATTAGAGAAAGAATGGTTGGTCTAGACTCTTGAAGGACCAAGTGTCTTGCATAAAATAGAGAAAGAAAAGATAGGTTTTTCATATCAAGACTTGTTGGTGACTTTGGGTGAAAATCATATGGAAAAAGGGGTTCAAAAGACTCACAATGGGGGGTTTGGCTTGAACCGAGATGAGAAGGAAAAGAGAGGAGGTGGTCCGGCGGTTGGATGGCGGCGGTGGGGCGGTCCGGCAGTGGCTCCAAGGAGGAGGAGGGGGGCCGGCTTTTTGGAGAGTGAGGGAGGAGGAAGAGAGTAATTCTTTAGTGTTGTGGTGAAGGTGCAAGGAAAAATGAAACCCAAGTGTTTCTTTTATACTAGAAATTTTGAGTATTAACCCTTGGTTAATTAGCTTATGGCAACTAACTCAATCAACCCATTTTTGATTAAAAATAATCCATGAAAAATAAGTTGTAGGTTGATCTCTAGTTTTTATAAAAAGATGACAACTTTTATAAAAGATTTTTATAAAAGTTCAAGGGATTTTATAAAAGGTTAAGTTAAGATCACTAGTTAAAGGGGTTTTGAGATTTTTATAAAACTACAAAGGTGATGAGTTTATTTTATAAAAATAGTGGGCTAAAATCTATAAAAGATTTGGGTTAAAAACATAAAGAATTTTGGGCTTGAGAGTTGGGTCAAAAATCCATAAGAATAGGGATGTGGGCCGGGTTCGGTTCTGGGCCGAGAAGGGGACCGGGTCGGGTCGGGTCAGGCAGGCCGGGCGGGTCGGGCGGGCTGGGCAAGGGCCGGGCCAGCCGGGTGGGCTCGCGGGTTAGGTTAACGGGCCGCAAGGGGAGGGTGGTTTGGGTATTGGGCCGGTAAATGGGCCGGTAAACGAGACGGGTTACGGGTTGACGTGTGGTACCGAATCGTTCGTAGTGACATCACGAGCGTTCCTGTAAAATTTGGTGACCATCCGGGTTCGTATGTGAAAGTTGGGCTCACGAGGCCCAATAAAGGTTTTCGGTTAGTTAACGAGACTAACGGTGGACAGTTTGGGAAAAGTATCCAGACAAAAGGGTTTGGATAGACAAGTCTTGATAAAAATTAAGGAGAAAATTCAAATTTTATAAAAGTTTTGTCATGACCAGAACGTCGTGACGATGCTAGCTAAAATATATAAAAAGTTAAATTTTTATATAAATTTCTTGTTATTAAAATTCCATCTATCACTAAATGGATTTTCTTTATTGCAAAAACTTTGGACGATGGAACTACAAACTCGGGAATTATTCTACGGATAAAATTAATATATATATATATATATATATATATATATGTACCAATATATATATATGCAAATAAACACATAATTAGCACATAGTAACGATTAAGCATGTATAAATTATTACTAATTAAAGTCAAAGTATTGGGGTTGACCTGGTTTTTGTGCGAGGTGTTACAACAACAAAGTTTGGCATAAGATTTATCACCCCTTTGACAATTTCTTAAGATACTGCATATTATTATACCATGAGCCTTGAATTCTGAAACTAACTAATTACCCACTCATGGTATTATGTCCAGGATTACCGCATGGCAATTATAACTGTATGTGTAGAGACCTAGATTATGAGGCTTTTGCATTAGAGTTGTTTTGATTTGTTTTGGGCTACAATATACATGTAAATGGGCTAACATTCGTGGGGGTTAATGGGTTGTAGGGCCCGGTCGGTTTTATGGTGTATAGGGTCGAGAATTAGGATTAGGGATAGGAGATAGATTGTTTTGCAAGTCTATCATCTCCTATATATAGAAACCTTGTGTTACTAGAATAGGTTGTTGATCGTGGGTATAACATCTAAGGTGTAATTCGAAAACCTCCATTGGGTTTTCGATTTCTTATGTGGTGCTGCAACCGTTTTTTAATAGTAAAGCTTTCATTCTTCAATCGGTTTGTGTTTACTTTATTGGTTTTAATCTTTATTTGGTTTATTACTTATTATTTCTTGAATAACCTCTAATCACTAGATTCCACACGGTGATTATAGGATTTGATATCACGTGAGGGACTAGATTGATCATTACAATTGGTATCAGAGCCAAGAAACTTCGTTTTGAGGCTCTCGCAATATCCGATTCAAGAGTTTTGTGACTAACGATTTAAGGTTTTTGTGGTGTTCGAGTTCTTTAGTTTGAAAAAAGAAGAAACAAGTAAGTTGTTGCAGGTTCGAACCAAATAGGAGGTACAGAATCGTAGCACAAAGCCTTTCGATCGAAAACTTTGGCTTAGTCTCGTGTTTTCGATCGAAATATATAGCTTTTCGATCCATCCTTTGGCTTTTTGTGACGCCCACTCCCAGACTTGGCTCCAGGAGGGGTCACGTGTCGGATTTACTCATGAACGCAAGGTATAACTGTTAGGACAAGTTTCTGTGTGTGGTCGTTACTGTACGAATAGAATAGATTGAATGTATAGGGTTTATTGTATATGGTGATGTCAACATATCAACCAGCGTACCAGTTGGTACGCCGGACCAACTGGTCCGGCGGATCATGTGGTACGCCAGCTGGTTTCCTATAAATAGGATTGGTATGTTGATCATCTCCAAGTTTGTTCATTTCATTCTGTGTGGTCTGTGTGAGAGAGAGGAGGTTCTGTCCAAACCTCCTCCAGAGCTTAATTGATGTATACTCTCTCGGTATTGTAATCATTTGACTATAATTGAATGACAAACTTCCGTCTCTATCATTCTATGATCTGGAAACGATCCATATACGGTTTTACAACTGGTATCAGAGCCGTTGGTTCAATTTCCAGATCACATTCTTGCGTTTTTGAAGTTTTTTGAGACGTTAAATGGCTGATTAGGTGTGATTCAGTGTCGTTTTGCTTGATTTTTGTTCAAACGAACCTTCCTGAGTCATTTTCGCACCTAACAGTGGTGTTTGATTGAAGAAATTCGACAACATTTTGAATCTGGAGTGAAATTTGAAGAATTTCACGTTTTTGAGGTCTGATCCGCCGCTGGTCCGCAGCTCATCCGCCAGGCAATCTTCAACCGCCGGATCAATTGATTCATCCGCCGGATCAGATGGTCAGGAAGACAATCTTCAACGTGGTCCGGAGCAGTTTCAGCGTATCACATCTGGTCCGCCGTACCACATCTGGTCCGCCGTACCAAATCTGATCCGCCGTACCATATCTGGTCCGCACCTGGTCCGCCGGTACGAGTCTGATCCGCTGGTAAAGTTGGTCCGGATTTTGGTCCGCTGATAACGATTTGGTCCGCTGAAGCTTCTGATCTGCCGCAAATTTTCGGCCCCAGCCAGGGGCTCTTGCCCCTTGGACCCCGCCAGGGGCTGCCGCCCCTTGGACCCCGCTTCTCGGGGGCGCTGCCCCCGAACCCCCGTTAATCTGTAATCAACATCTGGGGGTTGTTTTCGGGAATGGGGAGAGGTCGTGGGAATTTCATTGATTTAAATCAGTTATCGAGTTTACCCTTGATTCGATAGCTGTGGGTTATTATAATTGAAGAATTACCAGATTCTTATGCTTATCATGAATTAGTCGTCGAATTTCAAGATTGTGTTGTTTGTTGGTAGTCATTGTTTTTGAGGATGGACAGAGATCCAAAAACACGTGTTTTCTGATGATGGACAGAGATTCAGAGACATGGATATGATTACACAAACGGAAAAATATGGAAGAATTGAATATGTCACTTGTTTAGGGGGAAATTGAGACCCTTGAAAATTTCAAAGTTTCACAGTTGAAAAAGTGAATATTCAAAAGCAATCAATTCGGGGATGATGGTGATTTTTGATCTTCATGGAAAGGTGGTGTATTCTGATGTTCGTGCAAACCGATATGTCAAAGTTTTCGATGATGGTTTGGAACTCTCTAATCAAATGCCCGATACATTGTTAAGTCATGAAGTTGACGTTATAGCCTTTGATTGTTGATATATTGGGATGGATTTCATTCTGAGGGGGAATTTCTATGATTGAAGATGCTGATCGTGTCTGTTTTCATCAAGATCAGAATGTATTACAATTCGGTGAAGATTGAAGATTTCTGTCAAAATGTAGTGATGTTTAAGAGATCTTAAACAATTGCCGGGAACGACTAATGAAGTGAACCGTTATCTTTTGCCTGATGTGGAAGTGTTTGAAGCGAGGGGGAACTTTATTGATTGTGGTGATTGTACAAGATTCTGAACTGTGTCCTGCATACCTGAAGTTTCGGTCAAGGGGAGTTTGCTGAAGATAGAGGCGTCTACAGCAGACTGACTGAAGATTGCTTGAAGTTAAAGATTTACATTCGACAGTAACGTCCAAGGGGGAATTTGTTAGGACAAGTTTCTGTGTGTGGTCGTTACTGTACGAATAGAATAGATTGAATGTATAGGGTTTATTGTATATGGTGATGTCAACATATCAACCAGCGTACCAGTTGGTACGCCGGACCAACTGGTCCGGCGGATCATGTGGTACGCCAGCTGGTTTCCTATAAATAGGATTGGTATGTTGATCATCTCCAAGTTTGTTCATTTCATTCTGTGTGGTCTGTGTGAGAGAGAGGAGGTTCTGTCCAAACCTTCTCCAGAGCTTAATTGATGTATACTCTCTCGGTATTGTAATCATTTGACTATAATTGAATGACAAACTTCCGTCTCTATCATTCTATGATCTGGAAACGATCCATATACGGTTTTACAATAACAGAGATAGCTAAAGCAGCGGATATTAAAAACTTTTATTTATTTATAATGCCAAGAACAAGTAAGATAAAATTTCTACAACGGTTAACGATAACTATAAAAGACAACGATTAATAGATATGCATCTATCTACATTACTTAAGCCAGTATGCCCGTATAGTCTTCTCCTAATAGTTTGGCCATCCACTCTGCTCAAACATGAGCCTTTCCCTTGATGCTTGGATCTTTAACCTCACCTAATATACATACTTTAAAAGGTCAGCTTACGCTGGTGAGTTCTAAGTATTAAAAGTCTACCTTAACCTTGAAAGGTTACTTCAAAAATTTGGGCCTAACGGCCCCTTCTTTATAAACGTTTAATGGATATAAGACATAACATAATTATACCAAACATAAAACCTTCAGTATTAAAAATCATTTAATACTCTAAATCATCTTCCCTGCTAATAATCATTTTGCATAAAGAAAGTCATACAAAACATTATAAGCAAAACCTCTTCTACTAAGCATTGTCTTACTGGGACTAAGCTTAGTCCATTCGGTTGGCCGTCGCCTCCCGACCTCCTGAGTAACCGTCGCTACTCCAGTGGCTTTTATATCCACTGCTTGAATTGTACAATTCCCCTCAACCCTCCTTAAGACAATATTTGCTTAGCTTAAAACTTCTTTAAAATAACCCCAAGGGTCATTTCCTTTATCCTCAAAAACTCAATTTCCTCTTTTTGAACTTTTATTTAAAAGTTTAACTTCTTTATTACCCGTTTATTATAACCATCCCGAAAAAAGTTTATAACAGGTAATAACAATTTAGAACAGTTATAGGCATTGTAACATTTTCATGTATGTGTATCAACACAAAACAAGTAAAGGCATCTCAAATACTTTTCAAGTAACAGTTGAATATATATCGTTGCATGTATATCAGCCCGAAAACAATAAAACATTTAAAACATTTAAAAGTGGGCTCATAGAACTCACCTTATGCTCTTAGGTAGTATTTTCAGACAGAACCTCCGTTATCCCTTCCGATTAAACCTAATTGCGTATTGTATGACGTTAACGCAATGTTTTATATAATAAACACTTCTTATGTTTATTTATTTACTTAATAATATATATTATTAAGTTTATTTACTTTTAAGGGTCAAAATGACCAAAATGCCCCTGGAGGCTTATTATCTTATTTTATTGATAGATATGAAGACGTGCATTCCTATAAGTAGACACTCACTCAGGGATCGCCCAGGGAGGGATGCCATTTCCCAGTTGGGATTTATGCGACACCCTCGCTATGCCAGAAACCCCAGTGTACAGGCGCCTACCCTTCCGGTCCGCACGAACTTCTAATATCCGATTAACTCAGTATTTTCAATACTTCATTATTTATTCATTTTAACTTCATATACACTTATTATATGTATAAACATGTCACTATACCAAAAATCAAGTCCCCAAACCCTCCGAATTATTTTATATTAAATAATCTTATTTAGAAACCCTAATTTAATGAAATTCTCGTTTTATTATCAAAACTCATTTTTATTCAAAACAAACTTAGCGTATTGTTCATTATAACATTTTATAATATCCTTCAAAATACCGAAGCTTATTTCAACATCGTTTAGTCAATTCGGGTAGAACAACGTTATGAAAACCCTAATTTTGATCCGTTAATAAAACCTTTACCTAACCTTTTATAATTGTGAAATAAACTTAGGGTTTTCTTAAAACACATTAAATTAGGATTACCTACAAAAATTTAGACCTTAGTTCCCACCCGATCTCCCGATTTTGACGAAACAAATCTAAGAACCCTAATTTTATACTTTAGAAATCGATCAAAATAACGATATTAATCAGTCGTAAAGTTTCTGGTACGGGTTTAGGGTTTTTGAGGGAGAAAGATGGTGAATTTGTGAGATAGAATGGACGATTGGGGCATAATTTATAGTCACTAGGATCGTGGGAGGATGCCCCAGGTGTCTATGGTGACTAATTATGCTAATTCGACGCGTAGGTGAACCAAACTTGAGGAACAAGTCGGATCCGTGGCTAAAAAAACGAACCAATTATGTTTCTGCCGTATCTGGGGTCCACGTGTATCGCGCAAAGGTTGTAGGTGTGGCTCGCGATACGCGAGCTAGTGGTTTTTCGGCCAGAATTTGAAATTTTGCTATTCAGCCCCCTAATCTTCTATAAAGTGCGATGTAACCCCCCCAAACTTCTATAGTTTTATTATTTTATGCCCCAAAACATTATGGAACATATTTATAACATTTTCTAGGGTTTCTAAGGCTCGGGATACGTTCGATAATATATATATATATATATACTTATATATATTTATTTATTTACTATTGCTAAATTACGTTTTAGCCCCTCATACTCTAGTACACTTATCATTTCATGTTATGAACAACTTCTAAGTGATGAGACACTTATTATTCATTCATCTACTATTTGAACACATATTTGCACATATATCCTTAATTAAAACATGTAATTATTCACGTTTTACCATTTCTAAACACGTTCATCATTTTCATCACATAAACATGTGTTTATTCATATAATATCATTTTCTAACACATATTTATAATAAAAACACATAGGTAAACATATTCATATAAGTCGTTACCTAGTACGTGAATATCGGGGTGTTACAACTCTCCCCCCCCCCCTAAAAGGGTTTCGTCCTCGAAACTTGCTTAACTCGAGAATAATTCGGGATGAGACTCTCTCATTTTATCCTCTCTTTCCCAGGTTGACTCAGAACCCTTCCTGTGCATCCACTGCACTCTAACTATAGGAACTACTTTATTTTGAAGTTTCCTCTCGCTGCGATCTAGAATCGCAACTGGTCGTCCTATATAAGATAATTTGTCGTTTACTTCTATTTCCTCTAGTGGCACGATTTTTGACTCATCTGCCAGGCACTTTCTCAAATGTGATACATGGAATGTTGGGTGGATCCCAGACAATTCCTCGGGTAGATCTAAATGATAAGCGACCTCTCCAACACGTTTGGAGATTTTGAAAGGTCCAACATACCTTGGACCTAGCTTACCCCTCTTGCGAAAACGGATAATGTTCTTCCATGGAGAAACCTTTAATAGAACATAGTCTCCAACTTGGAATTCAATTGGCCTTCGTCTCTTATCAGCATAGGACTTCTGTCGATCCTGTGCAGCCTTCAGTCGTGCTTTGATTATGTCGAGATCGTGAGCCATATTCTCAACTGATTCTTTGCTTCCTATTTCACGCTGGCCGACTTCACCCCAACATACAGGAGTTCTGCATTTCCTACCATACAACATCTCGTAAGGCGGCATACCTATACTTGAATGATAACTGTTGTTGTAGGAGAACACTGCTAATGGTAAGTGATCATCCCAGCTTCCTCCGAAATCGATTATACAAGCACGTGGCATATCCTCCACAGTTTGAATCGTTCTTTCGCTCTGGCCGTCTGTCTGAGGATGATACGGCGTGCTAATGTGCAATCTCGCACCTATATTCTCGTGGAATTTTTTCCAGAAACGTGAAGTAAACCGAGTGTCCCTATCCGAAACGATAGAAACTGGTACTCCGTGACGTGCGATGACTTCATTAATGAAGATTTTGGCTAACATTTCTGAAGAATGCTTCTCGTGAATGGGTAAAAAGTGAGCACTCTTTGTCAATCTATCCACTATCACCCAAATGGTGTCATAACCTTTAGCTGTTTTTGGTAGCTTGGTTATGAAATCCATGGTAATATGTTCCCATTTCCACTCTGGAAGTTCCAAGGGTTGTAACTTCCCGTATGGTTTCTGATGTTCGGCTTTAACCTTCGCACAGGTTAAACATCTATTGACGTACTGCATGACGTTGAACTTCATTCCTGGCCACCAGTAGTCTTTCTTCAGATCTTGGTACATCTTCGTCGAACCTGGATGGATTGAGTAATGTGATTTGTGTGCTTCGTCCATTATCTTGGCGCGAAATCCACCAGTGAGTGGTACCCACAATCTACCGAATCGAATCTTCACTCCGTACTCCTTTTCTTCTAAGCTTTCAGCCTGGCCGACCATTCTTTCCTTCTTGATGTTTTCTTCCTCGAGGGCTTCATACTGCTCCTTACGAAGTTGGATAAGGAAATCAGGAGTAAGGATTAATCTATACGACAGTGTTCGAAGAGGTGGATGTTCATCCTTTCTGCTCAAAGCGTCTGCAACTACGTTTGCTTTTCCTGGATGATACGTGATCTCACAGTCATAGTCTTTGATTAATTCTAACCACCTACGCTGCCTCATATTAAGATCCTTCTGCTCGAAGAAGTACTTTAGGCTCTTATGATCAGTTTAGATGGTGCATTTTACTCCATACAAGTAATGTCTCCAGATTTTGAGAGCAAACACGACGGCTGCTAACTCCAGATCCTGAGTTGGATAGTTTGTCTCATGAGGTTTTAGCTGTCGTGACGCGTAGGCAATTACCTTACCTCGTTGCATCAACACACAACCTAGACCTAAATAAGAAGCATCGGAGTATACTACCAAATCATTAGGTCCATCCGGCAAAGTTAATACCGGTGCCTGAGTCAATCTGGTTCTTAATTCTTCAAAGGCCTTCTGCTGACTTGAACTCCAAATGAATTTTACGTCTTTCTTGGTTAACTTGGTTAGAGGTGTCCTGATTTTTGAGAAATCTTGAATGAACCTACGGTAATAACCGGCAAGACCCAAGAATCTACGAATCTCCGAGGGTGTTTTTGGCGGTTTCCAGCACATTACCGTTTCTATGTTGGAAGGGTCTACGAGTACACCATCTGCATTTATTACGTGACCAAGGAATTGCACGTCCCTCAGCCAAAACGCACATTTGGAAAATTTGGCATACAATTTCTCCTTCCTCAAGGTCTCTAGCACTTCCTTCAGATGCATAGCGTGATCAGACTCGCTCCTGGAATAGATTAGGATGTCATCTATGAACACGATTACGAATCGGTCCAACATGGGTCAGCACACCCTATTCATGAGGTCCATGAATGCAGCAGGTGCATTAGTCAACCCGAATGACATTACCAGAAATTCGTAATGACCATATCTCGTTTGAAAAGCCGTATTCGGAATGTCTTCGTCTTTGACCTTCAACTGGTGATAACCTGACCGCAAATCGATCTTGGAGAACCAACTTGCTCCTTGTAATTGATCGAATAAGTCGTCGATTCTGGGCAGTGGATATCTGTTCTTAACCGTCAGTTTATTCATTTCCCTGTAGTCGATACACATTCTCAGGCTTCCGTCTTTCTTCTTTACGAAAAGAACCGGAGCACCCCAAGGCGAGATACTCGGTCTGATGAAACCCGTGTGAAGCAACTCTTGTAGCTGTGACATAAGTTCCTTCATTTCGGATGGAGCTAATCGATATGGTGTCTTGGCTACGGGTTTGGCTCCCGGAACCAAGTCGATTCCGAACTTTATTTCGCATTCAGGAGGAATGCCCGGTAGGTCTTCTGGGAATACGTCTGGAAATTGGTTTACTACCGGCACATCCTTTAACTCCTTCGGTTTTAAATTCGAGTCAATGGCGTAAGCTAAGAATGACTCACACCCGTGCTTCAATAATTTTCGCGCTTTGATCATGGAAATGATCTTTACTGCAGAACTGTTGCGATCTCCATAAACGGATAAGACGTCTCCAGTCGGCGCTTGAATTTGAACTTTCTTCTGATTGCAAATAATCTGCTTGTCGTGTTCCGCGAGCCAATCCATTCCCAATACAATATCGAAACCGGCTAACGTCATAAGGAATAATCTAACAGGCAATTTATGTTCTTCTAATTCTATCAGGCAATCATCTATCATGTCAGAAATTATAAAATTCTTTCCTGAGGCAGTTTCGACTTCGAAAGGTTTCTCGGCCCTAATAGTCGGTCTATCGAGTAATACACAGAAATCATGTGATACAAAGCTTCTACTGGCACCAGAATCAAATAACACAGATGCAAGCACATTATTAACTAAGAACGTACCTGAAACTGCATCAGGTGTTAACTTAGCCTCGGCAGCAGTTATGGTATATGCTCTTCCCTTCGCCTTCGGAATCTCACTCGCACGTAGTGGTCCTGGATTGTTGACTAATTTGGCACAGTTAGGCCTAATGTGTCCTGGCTCGCCGCATTGAAAACACTTCCTCATATCTGGACAATTGTTGGAGTAATGACCTTCTTTCTTGCATATGAAACAACTATTCGACCCTGATTTACACTCTCCAGAATGGTTTCGATTACACTTGCGGCATTTGGGTTTGCCGCCTCGGGGATCGTTCTCCAGTCTCTTAAAGTGACCTCCGGTATTCTTCTTTGAACTTCCTCCTGCCTCAGACCAACTCCTTTTAAGCCCTTCTGGCCTTCCTCCTGCTCCAAACATCTCGCTATACAGATTTGAACTCAGATTCACCGTTGCTTTAAACATCTTGGGTTCAGTTGCCTTGATCAATTCTCGGACTCTTGGTGGAAAACCTTGAACATAAAGCTTCACTCTTTCAGACTCGAGGGTGACTAGATTGGTTAACAGCCTTGCCATAGCATTGTACTTTGATGTGTACTCACGGTGCGTCATCGTTCCAGCTTCCAATACTAAGAAGCTCCTTTCTAACTGGTCCAGGTCTCCCTTAGGGCAGAAATCTTCTAGAACCACCCTCAAATCATTCCACCTCATTGCAGCAACTGCTTCCGCACCCTCAGACTGCTTAATCATTCCCCACCAGTGTAATGCTTCTGTGACGAATGAGTGGGCAGCATATTTTACAGCCTGGGCTTCGCTGCATTCGCTGATATCGATAACAGCCTCCATCTCGTGAATCCATTGGAATGTGGCTAACGCATCCCTCCTGCCATCGAATGAAGGAGGTTTGCAACCACAGAATGTTTTGAACGAGCATCCAATTCTAGGTTGAGCAACCTCGGCTTCCTCATTTACGGGTCCACCGCCTCCCCTTCCAGAACTACCACCGCCACCACCTCTGCCAGCGGCTCTTCGTGCACCACCTCTACCAGCGGCTCCTCCTATACCGGCTCCACCGACATCTCTAGCAGCGGCTCCGATGGCTCCTTGAAGCTGAGCTATCATGTTAGGCTTTGCTGCCTGAAACATGTTAGCCATTTCCGCAGCCATAGCGGCTAGTTGTTCTTTAGTAAGCATGTTTCCTTCCTCAACATTATTGGGTTCAGGGTCTGGTTGCGCACGCCTTCCAGAACCTACTGGCCTACCGACTGGTCTACCGATTCTTCTGTCGCCTTGTCCTTTTCTCACCATGATCTACAGACATTTCAGAATTCATGTGATATCGAGCTTCTAAATTTTGGAAGCATGATAATTAGATAGGTGCAGACATCATACAATTATATATTCATGATGCGTCCAAAACTCAGTTACTTTCGTCACACTCCTCCTTAGTGTCTATTCCTCTCCTTTCTAACTTTACCGGTGATTCTAATTCAAACTGGTCTACCTCCCGCATTTTGGCCACATAAGAGTTAGTACCCTAGATACATAAATATGATTAATACCTAACGGCAGTAGCTAATTGCAATTGGGTACGTACCAGATTTACATATCCTAGGTCCTACTTATTATGCTCCTAACCTCGTCCTTTTATGGGCGCAAGCTATTCTAGCTAGCATTCTATCTTACCTTACTGTTTATCCGGAGTCCTAGTTTAAGTCTAGATACCACTTTTAGTATCTAAATCTCTTAAACCAAGGCTTTGATACCAACGTGTGATGCCCACTCCCAGACTTGGCTCCAGGAGGGGTCACGTGTCCGATTTACTCATGAACGCAAGGTATAACAGAGATAGCTAAAGCAGCGGAAATTAAAAACTTTTATTTATTTATAATGCCAAGTACAAGTAAGATAAAATTTCTACAATGGTTAACGATAACTATAAAAGACAACGATTAATAGATATGCATCTATCTACATTACTTAAGCCAGTATGCCCGTATAGTCTTCTCCTAATAGTTTGGCCATCCACTCTGCTCAAACGTGAGCCTTTCCCTTGATGCTTGGATCTTTAACCTCACCTAATATACATACTTTAAAAGGTCAGCTTACGCTGGTGAGTTCTAAGTATTAAAAGTTTACCTTAACCTTGAAAGGTTACTTCAAAAATTTGGGCCTAACGGCCCCTTCTTTATAAACGTTTAATGGATATAAGACATAACAGAATTATACCAAACATAACATTTAAACCTTCAGTATTAAAAATCATTTAATACTCTAAATCATCTTCCCTGCTAATAATCATTTTGCATAAAGAAAGTCATACAAAACATTATAAGCAAAACCTCTTCTACTAAGCATTGTCTTACTGGGACTAAGCTTAGTCCATTCGGTTGGCCGTCGCCTCCCGACCTCCTGAGTAACCGTCGCTACTCCAGTGGCTTTTATATCCACTGCTTGAATTGTACAATTCCCCTCAACCCTCCTTAAGACAATATTTGCTTAGATTAAAACTTCTTTAAAATAACCCCAAGGGTTATTTCCTTTATCCTCAAAAACTCAGTTTCCTCTTTTTGAACTTTTCTTTAAAAGTTTAACTTCTTTATTACCCGTTTATTATAACATTCCCGAAAAGAGTTTATAACAGGTAATAACAATTTAAAACAGTTATAGGCATTATAACATTTTCATGTATATGTATCAACACAAAACAAGTAAGGCATCTGAAATACTTTTCAAGTAACAGTTGAATATATATCGTTGCATGTATATCAGCCCGAAAACAATAAAACATTTAAAACATTTAAAAGTGGGCTCATAGAACTCACCTTATGCTCTTAGGTAGTATTTTCAGACAGAACCTCCGTTATCCCTTCCAATTAAACCTAATTGCGTATTGTATGACGTTAACGCAATGTTTTATATAATAAACACTTCTTATGTTTATTTATTTACTTAATAATATATATTATTAAGTTTATTTACTTTTAAGGGTCAAAATGACCAAAATGCCCCTGGAGGCATATTATCTTATTTTATTGATAGATATGAAGACGTGCATTCCTATAAGTAGACACTCACTCAGGGATCGCCCAGGAAGGGATGCCATTTCCCAGTTGGGATTTATTCGACCCCCTCGCTATGCCAGAAACCCCAGTGTACAGGCGCCTACCCTTCCGGTCCGCACGAACTTCTAATATCTGATTAACTCGGTATTTTCAATACTTCATTATTTATTCATTTTAATTTCATATACACTTATTATATGTATAAACATGTCACTATACCAAAAATCAAGTCCCCAAACCCTCCGGATTATTTTATATTAAATAATCTTATTTAGAAACCCTAATTTAATGAAATTCTCGTTTTATTATCAAAACTCATTTTTATTCAAAACCAACTTAGGGTATTGTTCATTATAACATTTTTTAATATCCTTCAAAAGACCGAAGCTTATTTCAACATCGTTTAGTCAATTCGGGTAGAACAACGTTATGAAAACCCTAATTTTGATCCGTTAATAAAACCTTTACCTAACCTTTTATAATTGTGAAATAAATTTAGGGTTTTCTTAAAACACATTAAATTAGGATTACCTACAAAAATTTAGACCCTAGTTCCCACCCGATCTCCCGATTTTGACGAAACAAATCTAAGAACCCTAATTTTATAGATTTTTAGAAATCGATCAAAACAACGATATTAATCAAAATTGATTGAGGGCTTTTAAATATCATACCAAAATATGTAGAACTGCAGAAGATGGCTTCAGAATCCCTCGTCGTTTGGCCTAATTTTAGTCGCGAAGTTTCTTGTACGGGTTTAGGGTTTTTGAGGGAGAAAGATGGTGAACTGGTGAGATAGAATGGACGATTGGGGCTTTATTTATTGTCACTAGGATCGTGGGAGGATGCCCCAGGTGTCTATGGTGACTAATCATGCTAATTCGACGCGTAAGTGAACCAAACTTGAGGAACAAGTCGGATCCGTGGCTAAAAAAATGAACCAATTATGTTTCTGCCGTATCTGGGGTCCACGGGTATCGCGCAAAGGTTGTAGGTGTGGCTCGCGATACGCGAGCTAGTGGTTTTTCGGCCAGAATTTGAGATTTTGCTATTCAGCCCCCTAAACTTCTATAAAGTGCGATTTAACCCCCCCCCCCCCCCAAACTTCTATAGTTTTATTATTTTATGCCCCAAAACATTATGGAACATATTTCTAACATTTTCTAGGGTTTCTAAGGCTTGGGATACGTTTGATAATATATATATATATATATATACTTATTTATATTTATTTAGTTACTATTGCTAAATTACGTTTTAGCCCCTCATACTCTAGTACACTTATCATTTCATGTTATGAATAACTTCTAAGTGTCGAGACACTTATGATTCATTCATCTACTATTTGAACACATATTTGCACATATATCCTTAATTAAAACATGTAATTATTCACGTTTTACCATTTCTAACACGTTCATCATTTTCATCATATAAACATGTGTTTATTCATATAATATCATTTTCTAACACATATTTATAATAAAAACACATAGGTAAACATATTCATATACGTCGTTACCTAGTACGTGAATATCGGGGTGTTACACTTTTCGATCACCTTTTCGATCAGGCATTGCCAGCTTTTTGATCGAGAAGTACTTTTCGGTTCGCCAAGTGCTTTGCCTAGCCTTAACCCTGCCCGATCGGAAAGTATACTTTCCGATCAGCTTGCACTTTTCGTGTTACGCCTTTTCGATCACTAAAGGCCTTTCGATCGAACTCAGTGGCTAGTCCCAGGTTTACGATTCGATCGAAAAGTATACTTTTCGGCTCGTCATCGCTCTTTGCTTAAGCCGTTACTCTACCCGATCGAAAAGTCCACTTTTCGATCCATCCAGCTTTTTGATCGAAAAGTCCACTTTTCGATCCATCCAGCTTTTAGATTGAAAATTCCACATTTCGATCTATCCAGCTCGATCGAAAAGTCCACTTTTCGCAACCTTCCAATCAATAAGTCCACTTTTTGATCCATCCAACTTTTCGATCGAAAAGTCCAATTTTGATCCATTCAGCTTTTCGATCCATTCAGCTTTTCGATCAAAAAGTCCACTTTTCTATCCATTCGGCTTTTTGATCAAAAAGTCCACTTTTCGATCTAGTGACACTTTTCGATCCAAAAATACCTTTCTGATCCAGTGACACTTTTCGATCCAAAGAAAACAAAAAAAAAATTACGTTAGGATTTCATCCAAAGAAGTTCACGGCACACGTTCTACCAGGTACCACTATATCTTCCAACAACAATGAGGTATGTTTAAACCCTAAGTGTCATGCATTAATTAAAGAATGGGAATGTAAGTTCACTAATGAGAGTTTAAACCATGAGTCAACTGCTAGAGATGTTAGGGAATTTAAAGACCAGACTAGAATATACAAAGAGAAATTAGAGGGAGTTAAGTTAGATGTTAGGAGCCTTGAAAATCAGTTGAGTGATAAGAGTACCTATCTTAGGCTTGCTAGAACTAAGGTAGAAGAGCTAACTAAGGAAGTAGAAGAACTAAAAGCTAAACTGGGTACAACTCAATCCAAATTAGAGCGTCATGAAACAATTCAATCAAAGATGATGCAAGCTAGCTCTTTATTTTATAACACTGATCCTATGCCATTAATGCATGAAATCATACCTGAACCTAAGACATCAAAGATCACAATTGAAGTTAAAGGTGAGATCGAATAGAAGCTTGCCTCATGTCCTATTAGAATTTCTGCTCCTATTACTAACCATACTGATAAACCTACCTCCTTTGCAGATAAAGTAAATAAAGAAGCTGGTTCAAAGGGAGAAAGTGTTTATTTTGAGATTCAAAAGTTTCCAGATTTTAAAACTGATAATTTTGTGTCAAATAAGTCTGAGTCTGAGTTAGCCTTTGCTAAGTCAACTGTTTTTAATGGATCTGTTTCTCGTGGCGTGTTTGCATTTGGAAAATCAGATGTCAAAACTGTGAAAACTATGAAAACTGTGAAAATTTTGAAAAAGGGTAAAAGACCACGGGTTGCTGGTCCTAAACCCACCAAAGCTTGTGTGGCTGATAAATCTAATTGTGAGCTAAATGTGAAAAAGGAAAGGGACAACAAACCTCACAACTTTGTCCCTTATCCTAAAGTCAATTCAGCCTATGACCAATACCAGCAGATACAGCGGGAGTATGTTTTGTCCACCCGACCCAAAGGAAAAACATATTGGATTCACATAAATTATTCAAAACCCTTATGGCAATCCACTGGGTGCAACTATACCCAGACTCCAACGTATCCAAAGAAACAGTCTTGCCATGTGTGTGGAAAGCCTGGTCACTTGGCAAGAAGTTGTTTACACAGACCATATAAGCCTTATTACCCTAAGAAGTTTTTGCATCACCCTGTCCCAAAAGGCCAAACTACATGCTGGCTCAAAACAAAAGTCTGCACCTTCAAACCCTAAGGTGCATAAGCCTGTACCTCAACAACCAAAGGTACAGAAGGTGAATCAAAAGGCCAAGTCATTGCTGAAGAAATTTTTGAGGATACAATTTCTGGACCTTCAATTACTCATTCCATCTCGAAATCCTCTCCGGTTCCTGTCACCGACCCAGTGACCATACCAGAGACAGAGACAAGTAAAGTTGGAGAAGATGATGAGGCAGATCCAGACCCTAGCATAGGAGCAGTTCAAGCACATGGAGCTGAGGCAGAGGCAGAAACATAAACTACTATAAAACTTACACATATGGACTTACCTCCAGAAATCCCAGTTCAAGCAGTTGGTGAAACAAGAATTCACAAATATCATCCCTTGGATAACATAATTGGCCCCTTAGCATCTGGTGTGATCACAAGAAGCAAATCAGGTGATATCAACAACCACTGTATGTATTCATGCTTCATATCTCAAATTGAGCCACCAAACATCGCAATGGCTCTGACGGATCCAAGCTGGGTGGAAGCTATGCATGCAGAGTTAAACCAGTTTTCAAAGCTTCAGGTGTGGAGGTTAGTAGAGAAGAAAGCTGATAAGAAGGTCATCACAACTCATTGGCCTTACAATAATAAGAAAGATGACAATGGAATTATTGTCAGAAATATAGCAAGGCTGGTAGTCTAGGGGCACAAGTAGATTGCAGGCATTGACTATGATGAAGTGTATGCACCAGTTGCTCGTTTAGAAGCAATCAAAGTTTTTCTAGCATATGCCTCCGACATGAATTTCACTTTCTATCTGCTGGATGTGAACACTGCATTCCTTATGCAGACATGGATGAAGAGGTGTATGTGAGCCTCCATGTTTCATTGATGAAGAACATCCCTACCATGTGTATAAGCTAGATAAAGCCCTTTATGGATTGCATCAGACCCCATGGTCTTGGTACAAAACCTTGACTATGTTGGATTAGGTGTCTAAGCCTATAACTTAAATTGATAGCAGCACAGTCCTTTTGGGTTGCCCTCAAGACTCGGCATATGGAGAATTAATAAAAAGCGGAAAAAGAAATGGTTTATTAATTATTATGGTTTAATAATTAATTAGACAAAAACTATTTGGGAGGTTAATCAATAGTTTGGTTAATTGAAAGGGATAATTAACAATTAATCAATAGTTGGTTAAATTAGGAATGTTGTTATCCCACATGGAAGATTTCGAAATCCCTTATGCAAAGGGAATTTTTGAAAATTCTATGTATCCCACATTGGTGGGATTACAAAGTAAGGAGGTGGTCCAAGGCTATAAATAAAGGCCTTAGGGATTCATTCCAATTCGCTCATCAAGGCTTGAGTATTCGCCTCCTTCTTTCTCCCTCCTTGTGGAAGAACTCTTTATAGTTCATCCCACCCTTAGTTTATATTCTTCTTCGAGTCCTTGGGTGTGATCCCATTAGAGGCACGACGATTGTGGTGCTTGCTTCCTTGAAGTCAAGAAGGATTATTATAGTTGTTTACTATAACAACTAAGAGGTATGTAACCCTATCTGTCTTAGTAATTTATTTATTTTGATTGTTTGCTAGGGTTTATTATATGTTCATAGTTATAGGTTCAATAGTGAAAACATAGATCATGTTTTAGGTTGCATGCACCCTTAATTGTTTAAGTTTGCTTGTAGTGCCTGAAACACATCAGTGGTATCAGAGCATAAGGTTTGTTTTTAATTGAATTAGCTATAATTGTTGAACTATTAGGAGGCTCACATTCGATTTTAGGTATTAGGATTTTTTGAAACCCTAATCTTGCCCCCTAAGTTTCGAATGCCTTTAGGATAAGGATTAATTTAATAGTTTAAATTTATTATCCTATTATTATTATTAATGATATATAATATTGGTATTTTTAATAGTTTTAAAGATACACCTTATACTATATGTATGATAAAAAGCTTAATTGTTATTATATGTATAAGAACAAAAGTCAGTCAAATCAATAGTAGGCCTCATTCACGAAGCTAGTCTATAAGGGGGTATAAGGAAACTGCCTATAAAAATGGTAGTTGAATGGGTGTCCATTCTCACCCACCGCTTCCTTGATTAGTGGAGGGTCGTTAGCCGAACGGGTTTGATAGGACTAAATTTAATTCCCAATAAAAGTATAATGACAATAAAAGTAACTAAACCTTTTATTATAAATTCCTAGTTACTTTAGGAAAAATGTGAATTTGTATGCTAACCCATGAAATTGCACATTACACTTTATAAGTCATTAGTGGGGCGTGTGTGGTTAACTGGCACACTAATAGGGACTAATAAAGACTTGTAATGGGTATCTCAAAAATTATTATTGTTGATGGAGCGTGTGTGGTTAACCAGCACATCAATTGAGATGATAAATGACATTGAGGTTACCAAACACATTTGCATGGTTATTCACATCTTATTTGTGATCCTCGGTATCCTAGTCACAAATGGAAGAGCATAATCCGAGATTAAACATGCCAATGAATAGTTTCAATGAATCTCTGAAACCCACCTTTATGAAATTTGCAATTAGATTACGGCATCCCTTCTCTAAGTTGTAAATTTCATAGTTGGATCAAACTCGGTTTTCTTATATAACTATAACTTTTTTTAAAGTGAAAATGTATGCTCCTACCGATGCTTCTGGTTCCTCCTCCTCCACCCACAACAACTTCTCCCTGTTAGACATCTGTTGAAAGTGATATTGGACGGCTCTAACTACAACGACTGGATGCGTAACATCAAAATGACCCTTCGTTATGAAGACAAGGAGTATGTCCTTGAAAAGGAGCTAGTTGAAATTGACCAAGAGAAAGCCACTGCTGATGAATTAGCCGCCTATAAGCAACATGAAAAGGATGCAACAAAATTTGTTTGCATCATGGTTGCCACTATGATCCCTGAACTGCAAAGATTCTATGAGGATTACTGGTCGTACGAGATCAATAAGGACCTTATGGAAAAGTACCATAAGCGAGCTCGTCAAGAAAAGTACGACTTAGTAAAGTCCCTCATATCAAGCAAGATGAAGGACGGGGAATCTGTTAGCGCCCACGTGCATAGGATGCAATGTTACGTGGATCAACTTCTGAGGTTGGGTGTGCACTTTGATGAGGAATTGGCTATTGACATAGTCCTGAACTCCTTACCAAGTTGTTATGATCAGTTCATCTTGACCTATCATTTGAACAACATTGAGACCACATTGGCTCAGTTGCACAACCTCCTAAGAACATCTGAGACAGGAATGAAGGGAAAGAGTGTTGCCACTACTCCTGCTAATACTCCCGTTCTAGCCATTGGTCAAGGAAAGGGGAAGAAGAGGAAAGGTCCTCCCAAACAAAACTGGAAGGGAAAGTCTCATGTCAAATCCAGTTCTGATGTTACCCCTGTCTCTGTTCCTAAATAGGCCACTTGATTTTATTGCAATGAAAAAGGGCATTGGAAACGAAGCTGCCCAAAGTATCTGCAAGATCTTAAGGATGGCAAAGTGAAGCCATCTTCTGCAGGTACATACACTATTTCATCTAATAACTCATTATCTTCTAATTCTTGGGTCCTTGATACAGTATGTGGATTCCACATCTGCTCTGTTTTGCAGGGACTAAGAAAAAGTGAGGATGTGGAGCATGGTAGAATGAACTTGATCATGGGGAATAGGCGATCTTCACCTGTCACCAAGATTGGAGTTTATAGTCTAGTGCTTAGTAATGGTTTTAGTTTGGATTTATTGAATTGTTGCTACTCGTCAGAAATGACACGAAACATTATCTCTTTTCATGCATTATTCAAACAAGGTTTTAGATATTCTTTCAATGATGAGAATGGTTCTATTTCTGCTTATAAAAATGGTGTTTTTTATTTTGAAGCTTTACCTTGTAATGGTGTGTATGAAACTGTGATGTGTGTAGACAATTTAGGCAATAGTGTATTTCAAATTGATTCTTCTAATGGTATAGACAAAGCATGTTTGTGGCATTGCCGTCTTGGACACATTAACAAGAAACGCATGGAACAACTCCAAAAGGATGGGGTGTTGGAATCATTTGACCTAAGGCCAGATGAGACATGCGAATCTTGTCTTTTGCGTAAGATGACAAAATCGCCTTTCACTGGATCTTGTGAAATAGGTAAAGGTTTGTTGGATCTCATACACACAGACGTGGGTGGGCCCTTCAGATCATCCACAAAAGATGCTAATCGATTCTATGTAACTTTTACTAATGATTATAGAAGATATGGTTATATCTACTTAATCAAGCATAAGTCGGAAACCTTTGAAAAATTCAAAGAGTCTAAGAAAGAAGTCGAGAATCAATTAGGCAGGAAGATAAAGATGCTCCACTCAGATAGAGGCGGAGAGTATCTTAGTATCGAATTCCACGACTATCTCAAGGAATGTGGAATAGTTTCACAATTGACACCTCCTAGAACACCACAACTCAATGGTGTGACTGAGAGACGCAATCGAACCTTGTTGGACATGGTTCGTTCCATGATGAGTCGAGCTTCACTTCCAATCTCATTCTCGGGGTATGCCTTAGAGACTGCTGCCCACATTCTTAATCTTGTCCCAACAAAGAAGGTTGCCAAAACACCGCACGAAATGTGGACAGGAAGAGTTCCCTCGTTAGCACATATTAAAGTTTGGGGTTGTGAAGCTTTCCTTAGACGAGAAACTCACGATAAGCTTGAACCTCGTAGTGAGCGATGTAATTTCATCGGTTATCCACAGAAGTCCTTTGGATATTTGTTCTACAGACCTAGTGAAAACGTGGTCTTTGTAGCACGAAGAGGAGTCTTTCTAGAGAGAGAGCTCATATGTAAAGAGGACAATGGGAGCACCATTGACCTTGAAGAGATTCAAGAGTCAGGCGATAAAGGAACCTCTGAAACCACTAGGGTTCAACCAGAGGAAGAGATTCCAGTTGAACCGGTTGACACTTCATTACCTCTTAGGCGTTCTGGTAGAGTTAGCATGCGACCTGAGTTCTATGGTTTCCATATAACTACAGACGAGGACACATTTATCAGTGATAATACACTGGTAAATTTGGATGAGCCAGCTAACTACAAGGAAGCCATGGCAGGCCCTGAGGCAGCAAAATGGAAAGAGGCAATGGACATCGAGATCAAGTCCATGTACGACAATCAAGTTTGGAATTTGATTTATCAACAACCCGGTCGGAAGATGGTTGGTTGTAAATGGATCTTCAAGAAGAAGACAGATATGCATGGTAATGTAAGCACATTCAAAGCCCGACTGGTGGCGAAGGGATTTACTCAAACCCCAGGGATTGACTATGATGAGACCTTCTCACCAGTGGCTAAGATAAAATCTATTAGGATAATGCTAGCCTTAGCTGCGTTTCATGACTATGAAATTTGGCAGATGGATGTCAAAACCGCCTTCCTAAACGGGACGTTAGCTGAAGATGTTTACATGAGTCAGCCAGAAGGTTTTGTAGATGCTAAGTTCCCAAATAGTGTGTGCAAGCTTGAAAATCCATTTATGGATTAAAACAAGCGTCTCGCAATTGGAATCTTTGCTTTGATGAGAAAATCAAAGAGTGTGGCTTCTCTAGAAGTGAAGATGAGTCCAGTGTATATGTCAAAGCTAGTGGGAATGTAGTCACCTTCCTTGTATTATATGTTGATGACATACTTCTTATAGGAAATGACATTCTAACCTTGCAAGATGTTAAGTCTTGGCTTGGAAAGTGTTTCGCTATGAAGGATCTAGGAGAGGCGGCATATATTCTGGGAATAAAGATTTCAAGGGATAGGAGTAAAAGGCTAATTGGACTGAATCAGAGTACCTACTTGGACAATTAATGAAACGATTCTGTATGGAGAACTCCAAGAAAGGAGATTAGCCCATCCAGAGTAATACCAAACTGAGTAAAATTCAGAGCCCGAGTACAGATGAAGAGATAGCAGAAATGAGTAGAGTTCCATATGCTTCCGCCGTTGGATCTATCATGCATGCTATGACATGTACTCGTCCAGATGTGTCTTTTGCTTTGAGCATGGTTAGTCGTTATCAGGGAAATTTAGGTAAAGCTCATTGGGTAGCGGTTAAGAATATTCTCAAGTATCTGCGAAGGACTAAGGACTGGTGGCTGTGATACATTGAGAGTGACTGGGTATAGTGACGCCAGCTTTCAAACAGATAGGGATAATTTTCATTCTCAAACTGGATGGATCTTTACCTTAAATGGAGGAGCAGTTACTTGGAAAAGTTCCAAGCAAGAGACAGTGGCTGATTCTACTTGTGAATCAGAGTACATAGCGGCAAGCGAAGCATCAAAGGAGGCAATTTGGCTGAAGAATTTCATCGGAGATCTTGGAGTCGTGCCAACCATCAAGGAGCCAGTGGAACTTTTCTGTGATAATGAAGGAGTGGTTGCCTTGACAAAGGATGTAAGGGACAATCGCCATTCAAGACATATCGACAGAAAGTACCATTTCATCAGACATAAGGTAGAAGAAGGGTACCTCGTTGTGAAGAGGATATCATCTGAAGAGAATCCTGCAGATCCTTTCATAAAGGGTCTGAGTAGGATCCGACACCATCAGCATGCTAGGGGCATTGGTCTGAAGGATGATGTTATTTTTAGTAGTTAGGTTGAAACTTATAACAAAGTAAATGTAACTGACTTTTAGTGATTAAATAATGGAGAATTATTTATATGTTTATTTACTACCTTTTGTCAAATGTTGTTGTTGTGTTTCATTTTTGCATGTTTTACTTCCCGAATGATTAGATTATTCAAAACTCCACAGTCAATCATACTTTTGGAAGTAAGTAGTGAATTAAGACTGTCATGAATGGAATTGTAGATTGTCTAAGGAGTGTTAGACATGGCAATGGCATTGCTGCAATATTCATGAGTACTTTGAAATAGAGATTAAAGTATTGGATTAACCCACGCTCAGAGACTTACTTCATGGAATTCATCACGGGTAATTCTGAGATGATAATATCTTATAATCTTTAAACGGAGATATATGAGTTGTGGTTTACAAGTCAGTTGTGCATTGATGACACGTAAACGCATTGGTAACTCGATGTTATAAAACGTGTTGTTGTGCATGATTTGATGAGTAGATGGTGCAAGCATATAAGTCAAAGTTTATTCGTTCCTTTTGCCCTAACGGGAAAAGCGATATTGTCAGGACTGATTTTCACATCAAGAATCCCGATCATGAGCAAGAACAATGTTCGTATTCGAAAACTCAAAACAAATGAAGAAGATGATGATGATGAATCATGAATAATCATAAACAAGAAAGATGAAGAACATATCGAATGATTTCATATAACCGAATGATTAGTTACAAGAAATCATGAAGAACACTTTCTCTCTCTAGAATCCATGACTCACTCTCTCTCTAGAATGGAAATCTCACACTCTACAAGAAATTCATCATCTCCACATTCGGAGACTCCTTTTCTTGTAATGGGCACCCTCACTATATATAGTGAGGGTGACTAACGACAGAAAAACATAACTGAATAAATGAAATTACAAGTAAAGTAAATAACATAAATTGATAATTAAATCAAAGCTGATTAACTTAATCCGAAGCTTGACTCGCTCGAACCGATCTTCCGTTGACTTTTACGTTGACCGTTGACCGTTGACCCGAATGGTTGACTTTTCCAGAAAACGCTCTCCGGTCAAATCTCGCAAGCCTCGATCATCACAACCCGTGTCTCTGAATCAATTCACATGGATTCTTTAGTCGAATGCTTCGGTAAACAGATTTGATGGCGTCAGTCACATAGATTTTAAGTTCCAACAGATATCTTTGGGCCCCTCAGTGATTTGATGTTGACTTATAGTGCCGGGCCCGGTCAAAACTGAATTGATGTGTTCAATTGGAAGTTCTAAGTCATTACAAATCGAAAATCGGGAAACAAAGTACTGAACAATGAGATTGATTATATTCCATGTCTCATGTTCGAATGATATCTTGTAGAACGGAGGATTATATGATCTCTTATCTTAGGGCACATAATTGACTAGATCAGAGTTCGACAGCGTTCATTGGAAGCTACAATTTGCTGATCAATTAGGAAGTTACAATGGCAATAATAGTTATTAGACTTATCCAAGTGGGAGACTGTTGGATTAGGTGTCTAAGCCTATAACTAAAATTGATAGCAGCACAGTCCTTTTGGGTTGCCCTCAAGACGCGGCATATGGAGAATTAATAAAAAGGGGAAAAAGAAATGGTTTATTAATTATTATGGTTTAATAATTAATTAGACAAAAACTATTTGGGAGGTTAATTAACAGTTTGGTTAATTGAAAGGGATAATTAACAATTAATCAATAGTTGGTTAAATTAGGAATGTTGTTATCCCACATGGAAGATTTCGAAATCCCTTATGCAAAGGGAATTTTCAAAAATTCCATGTATCCCACATTGGTGGGATTACAAAGTAAGGAGGTTGTCCAAGGCTATAAAGGCCTTAGGGATTCATTCCAATTCGCTCATCAAGGCTTGAGTATTCGCCTCCTTCTTTCTCCCTCCTTATGGAAGAACTCCTTATAGTTCATCCCACCCTTAGTTTATATTCTTCTTCGAGTCCTTGGGTGTGATCCCATTAGAGGCACGACAATTGTGGTGCTTGCTTCCTTGAAGTCAAGAAGGATTATTATAGTTGTTTACTATAACAACTAAGAGGTATGTAACCCTATCTGTCTTAGTAATTTATTTATTTTGAATGTTTGCTAGGGTTTATTATATGTTCATAGTTATAGGTTCAATAGTGAAAACATAGATCATGTTTTAGGTTGCATGCACCCTTAATTGTTTAAGTTTGCTTGTAGTGCCTGAAACCCATCAGACTGATCACCTTCTAGCTCATGGGTACACAAGTGGAATAGTGGATCAGACACTGTTCAGGAAAGAGGTTGACAATGACATCATCATGGTGCAAGTATATGTGGACGACATCATTTTCGGGTCCACCAATGAAGAGTTATGCAAAGAATTTAAAAAAGTGATTAGGACAAAGTTTGAGATGAGCCACATAGGGGACATGGAGTTCTTCTTAGCATTACAGGTGAAGTAGAGTGAAAGCGGTATCTTGATACACCAGGAAAAGTATGTGACGGAAATTCTGGAGAAGTATAAAATGGCAGATTCAAAGCCTGCTGTGTTGGATATTGGATGTCCAGACACGACAACACCAAGAACCCGACCCCGTTTGACCCGTAAAGACTACACTGAGGGAAACAAGATAAAAATCTGCTTAATTGGTTAACCGGTACATCACGGAAACTAGTAATTAATTAATGTTTATCCATGATTAATAAACATGTGTTTAATTACGAATAACTATCAATGCGATAATAAACGGAGAAATAGCATTATATTATTAACGCTAGCGTTGAATAGAATAAATCAAATAAATAGTCATTTGAGTTTATTGGTTCTCGGATTTACGATCTTTTGTTAATAAAATTGTTTATTAATTAATCGTAAAACATCGATGGTTCGATTGGACGATTAAGATTGACAAGGGACTTGATTCGAAAAATACGAAGGCTTAAATAAGCAAGCAAGGATTAGGAGAACCCTAATCCTCATTTGCGCCCCCCTCCCCTGGCGACTCCTCCCTCTCTCTCTCTCTTTCTCTCTCCATTCTCCCTCTCTCACGCCACCATCATCGCCGCCCTTTGCCGCCGGTGATCTTTGCGATAGCGTGTTGTTTGGAGATATCATCATCATCATCATCCGAGATCATAGTCGCCGCTACCTCCTTGGGAGTCGCCGCCGCCGCCACCACCTTGTGGACCATCGCCATCGCCACCGCGCTCTAGGCCACCGCCGTCGCCCCTTCTCGCTTGGGCCGTCGCCATTCAAACCCTAGGTCGCCGTCGCGACCTAGCGTGTCTCCGTTTCACCGTGACGCTTTCCACCACTCACTAATTAATCGTCGATGTCACGATTTTATGAGTGCGATCCTCCGTCGCCGTAATCGTCATAATCGCCTCGGCTAAAATCTTAGCCGCCGTCATGGTCTTGATTAGTTGGTGCTTGCTAGTTGCCACCATAAACCGAATCTTTTCTTTTTCCAATGAATCAGTTCAAGACGGTTCTAGCGATTTGCGAAACGATTTGATCCGAACGTCGAATCGGTTTTTCCGTGAAACCCTAGCATCATCACGTTGTCCCTCGGTGTCTCTAACGTTTTTTAGTTCACCGCGAAGGTATATCTAAACTTCGTTTTAGTTTAGATGTTTAATTTCGATTAATGTAAGCGTTAGTGTTTTTCACGTTAACCGGTTTAACGCGAAATGGTGTTTGCGTGATCATTTTGGTGATCATGATCATGTTGACACGTTTTCGACTCCAACACAGGGATGTTGCATTAGTGTCACTGTAAAGGGTTACACAACGACACAAGCTGGAAACCGAATTATCTGAACTTGTCTTGAAGATGACAAAATGTTCATGATGAGTACTTGGGTATACTCACCGAACAAAAAGCCATCTAAAGTAAAAGTTATGAATGGCGAATGTAAGGGTACATTCGAAGAAGGTTAACTTGATTATGTTGATAATCAATTAACATGCCATTGTGATAACACAGTAATCCATGTGCATACCAAGGGCACAAGTTTTATCACACATTCAAATTCACTTAAGTATTTTTGCTGGTCATTAGAAACAACAAAACTAATGAAACAACTTAAACGGGCAAAACGAAAACACAGGCAAAGAACCTAACACAAGAATTCACAGTTCCATTGATCAAGTTTGATCAATAAGCTAATACTGTTACGTTTTACCTGAATTCTACGCTACATTGATTTTCTAATTTAGTGTTGGGATGTCGAACTCTAACGTTTGCACCAAATCATTCAATCTGATTTAAGGGGTTAGATGCAAATTTTGAATTCTGCGAAACATGTTCGAATTTTATACGTTTTAAACATCCATGAATATTTAGTGAAATATTCTAAAGTCGTCCGTAGTCGATCTAATTTGTGGGAACAAAACTGATCTATGACTATTCTGACTCTGGAATGAAAGCGTTGACTCTCCAGACTCACAGACCTCATTAGGGAATGACGTTGTGATGTAATTCGTATCAAATTATCTTCATTGATTTAATCATAAGGCGAATTTGATTGAATGGTATACTCAATAAGTGTCCTTTGACCTAAGATACATATGCTACCTTCTGTTTGCCAAAGACTGTTCTTTGATTGTAGTCTAACGCTGTCGCGTAACTGCCAATAATAAGGGCTACTTTTGGGAATGGATCCGAAGCTTAGTGGGAGCTGTATGTAGTCAAGATGGAATTCTGTACTCTTGGACTAATAGTGCTACAGCTATACATCGTGGGCCCCCTCGTGAGTTCCAAGTATTAAGTGTAAGGCCTTCCCTAAACTTACTGTGTGTTTGATTAGATTACTTTAAACTACTGACATGATAAATAGAATGATTGAAAATTAAAGAGAAAAAATTAAATCCACGTCTCTTGTTCAATTGATGTCTTGTACGGAAAGGAACTAATGAGTTAGCATTACCATAAGTCAAGACTACAACGCGAGTTTGTAGATATACCTTCGTTACTGACTTGAAGTGTCATAACTGGTTGGGACAACCATGTGTAACTAGAGCACCTCTGACTGTTTCTTCTAATGTTGTCAAATTCTGTCCAAGTGGGAGATTATTGGATATTGGATATCCAGACCCGACAACACCAAGAACCCGACCCGGTTTGACTCGTAAAGAGTTACACTGAGGGCAACGAGATAAAACTCCGCTTAATTGGTTAACCGATACATCACGGAATAGTAATTAATTAATGTTTATTCATGATTAATAAACATGTATTTAATTACGAATAATTATCAATGTGATAATAAACGGAGAAATAACACTATATTATTAACGCTAGCGGTGAATAGAATAAATCAAATAAATAGTTATTTGAGTTTATTGGTTCTCAGATTTACGATCTTTTGTTAATAAAATTGTTTATTAATTAATCGTAAAACATCGATGGTTCGATTGGACGATTGAGATTGACGAGGGACTTGATCGGAAAAATGCGAGGGCTTAAATAAGCAAGCAAGGATTAGGAGAACCCTAATCCTCATTTGCACCCACTCCCCTCTCTCTCGATTCTCCCTCTCTCACGCCAGCACCATCGCCTCCCTTTGCCGCCGGTGATCTTCGCGATAACGTGTGTTTGGAGATATCATTATCATCATCATCATCCGAGATCGCAGCCACCGCCACCTCCTTGGGAGTCGCCGTCGCCGCCACCTCTTTTTGGACCATCGCCATCGCCGTCGCCGTCTCCGTCGCCTCTTCTCGCTTGGGCCGTCGCCATTCAAACCCTAGGTCGCTGTCGCGACCTAGCGTATCTCCATTTCACCATGACGCTTTCCACCACTCACCGATTAATCATCGTCGTCACGATTTTGTGAGTGCGAGCCTCTTTCTCCGTATCGTCATAATCGCCTCGGCTAAAATCTTAGCCGCCGTCATTGTCTTGATTCGTTGGTGCTCGCTAGTCGCCACCATAAACTGAATCATTGCTTTTTCCAACGAATCAGTTCAAGACGGTTCTAGCGATTTGCAAAATGATTTGATCCAAACGTCAGATCGGTTTTTCCGTGAAACCCTAGCGTCATCACGTTGTCCCTCGGTGTCTCTAACGTTTGTTAGTTCACCGCGAAGGGTATATCTAAACTCCGTTTTAGTTTAGATGTTTAATTTCGATTAATGTAATCGTTAGTGTTTTTTGCATTAACCGGTTTAACGTGAAATGGTGTTTGCGTGATATTTTGGTGACCGTGATCATGTTGACACGTTTTCGACTCCAGCGGTTTACGCGTCTAATATTAGTTAATTTATTAATTCCGCCGCATAACGGATTACCGGTTAATCTGTTTTAACTCTTAATTAACTAAACCCGGTCGGTAATGTTTTAATTATAACGGGCAAGTTTTTTTTAACGGTACCGGGCACCCGTTTACCACTGTCGAAACCCAACATGCTGCTACACCCATGGCAGTTAGGCCAGCACTAACCAAAGATCCACAGGTCAACCAGTCAGCGAGCACATGTACCGGCGCTCAATGATCGGATCTGTAAGGAATATCGCTTTGGAGATTTCCGGCTGAAAGCCAGTTTTGATGTTTTCTGGTTGAAGTTGAAGATCAAGCGGAAGTCTCAACTTCAAACGGAACCGGCAGTTCAAGCAGAAGAATCATTTTTTGTCTAATAGCGAATATTCCGGGTGAACTCGTTTATCCACCAGATAAAAAGTTCAACCGGACTTTTCCTGAGATGTCTTTTCAGTAGTCCAATCCTGCAAAAGCTTCTCGCTTGCTTCTAAATCTATCAAAGCCGCTCTCCTAAAATAGGTTGTTGCTGTCAACACTCAAGATATTCCGATTGTCGAAGTTTATTCTTTTGGTAGTTTGTATTTGACTTTGTAGTTAACTGTTTAGATTAAATCGTTCGAGATCAATGGCTGTCATTGATCTCATCTGCACTATATATAGCATTAGTTAGCTCTAGTTTACACACGGTTCTTAATCACCTTGTAATAGTGTAACTTTGAGTTAATGCAAATAGTGCCGAGTATTTCTTACTTCGTTGTTGCTATACTTATGCAAATCAAACACTACCTAATATAAGATGTCTAAAATCAGCTCAAGTAAAGTGATATATAACTTTAATTCCGCAGGGTTATATTTACAAGTAAAGGGTTCTTGTTTAGTTAAAGACTAACTAATTTTCGATCCTACAAGTGGTATCAGAGCTTTGGCTCTCACTTTGAAGACTTCTAGTGCTTCAAAGTTGATACTTTACTTGTTTACTTTACAAGCTTTGTTGTTTTTGTCTTACAAAAGCTTTTCAAAATGAATGAACTCGGTTTGTGATGTTCAAACGATAGTGCTAACAAACCGCCAATGTTCACTCCTGTTGACTTTGGTACCTGGAAACTCAGTATGGAAGGTTTTGTTAGGATCTTAGATCGCCGTACATGGAACTATTTAACTGAAGGAATTTATTCACCCATAGTTCAATCTGTTGATGACGTTGAAGTCAGAATACCAAAACCTTTAGATAATATGTTGATTCTGACTATGCTACTCTCGAATTTGACTATAAGGCATATTGGACTCCTACAGGCTACACTTCCCAACTCCATTTTAAGTGGGTTTAAGGGTTACAAAACTGCACATAGCCTGTGGACTGCCTTAAGTGAAATGTATGAAGGCACCAGTGAAGTTAAAGAAAACAAGAAAGATGTTTTAAAACAGAAATATGAGAACTTTACCTACAAATCTGGTGAATCTAGGACCAACCAGTATTTGAGATTTGTTTCCTTACTTGATGAACTGCAAAAGGTAGATGTAAAACTAGATCAGGTTGATGTAAACATAAAGTTTTTACGCTCTTTGCCTTCTGTGTGTACAGTTTACACTGTAAGCATAAGAGAATGTAGAAATTTGAAAAATATGAGGCTTAGTGAACTTCATGGCATACTCAGTGCTTATGAAATGGAACTAGATCTTAATCAAAACTCATCTTCTGAGTCAACTCAGTTGTTTTCAACTGCTCTAGTAACTACTGATTTTCAAAACCAGAGATCTTCAAACTCTTCTTCATATTAGTCACCTATAGTCAGTTTCTCTGAGACACCAAGGTGTGACTCATACCAAGGCTTCATTCCTGAAGACTTAAATTATATAAGTGATGATGATTTAGAAGAAATGGATATTTTGACCCAACTTGCTATGGTATCTGTAAGAGCCCAAAGATTTTATAAAAGAACAGGTAGATCTTACAAAGGAGCAAAGGGTGCTCACATTGGCCTAGACAAAAGCAAGGTCAAATGCTATAACTTTCACTATTGGGTCACTTTGCAAGAGAATGCTCCCAGCCAAGAAGGGATGGACAGAATCAGGTTCAAACTCAGATGAAGAATCATGGTGGAAACAATCACAACAACTCAAGAAACAATGCTGCTCATAGTTCAGGAAAACAACCCACCCAACCAAAACCAGCCGGAAGTCAAAACCATCAGAATGTGGTTGCTGCTGTAGCTAACCAAATTAAATGTGTTTAATGGAGGGACTTCCTAGCTGAGTTCGAGCCTATCAACCATGCTTTGATGGCTAAGCAAGATTCTCCTTCTGATCAGGTAAATTCAATTCCCGAAAAAGTTCTTGAAAACTTATGCAGCCCTGCCTGCATTGGACAAGTGACAAAGTACAGAAATCACAATTCAGATCTGATTAGTGAAATTTCAAATTTAAATGAGTTAAAGGAATGCTTTAAGAAAACTGAGTCATCTTACATCACTAAGATTGACAATTTGAACAAAGAATTTGAACAACTGAGGTAAACCAACTCCATTCTTGAAACACAATTGGATGACTTGTTGTTAAAACTTGATAAATCAAGAAAAGAAACTAAAGAAGCTAAGGCTGAGGTTGATGTTCTTGAAATAAAGCTAAAAGATGCTTTGTTCACTTGTGATAAATTTCAAACTGCTAACAAGAAAGCTGAGAAACTGTGGATGGGAGGTATGTATGGGAAAACTGGTGTTGGCTACAACAATGTTGAGCCACCAATTGAATATTCACCCGCAATTGAACCAATCAAAGCCCTGTCAACAGACTGTAAAATTAGTCTCACTGTTGATGATATCTCATCACAGTCAAGTACTGAGAAATTTGTTGAAACCAAGAAGCTTGAAGTCAACAATGCTAGCACATCTGCATCTGTTGACCAATCAAATATTTTGAAACCTTCAATTGCTGTCCCACCTCCAACTATTTATGAATCCAAGGAGTAAAAAGTTGGAGGAAAACAACCTGAACAACAAAAGGGAAGTCAAACTCAGATACTTGGTCAATTAAATTACAAACAAGTTACCAACATTGAGTCTCTCAGGAAAAATGAGTTTTATGAAGCATAAAGTCTTGAATGTGTTCTCTGTGGTGAAAAAGGGCACCTTGCTGCCATGTGTTTATCAACCCACTGAGTAAAGTTGAACATATTCCAAAACCAAAATTTGCTCAAAAACCAAAACCTGATTTTCAAATAAAGCTCACAGGAAGAATCTCACCTGTGAAAAGTCAAACAATGAAGTATTTTGGACCTGAGTCTAATAGAACTTTGGTAGGAAATGAAAGAAATGCATGTTTTTCTATTTTAAAGCAAAATCGTTTTCCGGTCGAAGTTCAACCGGGACAACCTTCCGCTCTAACTTCAGTTCAACCGGAAAACCAAAAACAACCCAGATCAGCTACTGCTCCCAAGCAGAGACCGAAAGTACACTTTGCTGAAGGGTTGGAACTTTTTGAAAGCCAAGGAAGGATAAATCCCTCAAGAGGAAAGACCACCTCAAGGGAAAGTTTTTCAAAAAGCAAGAAAACTAACCAACCGGAATTCTTTGGTAGTTTAAGTGGAAGTTCCTGTTTCATTCCACATCAGGTTGAAAATTTTTCTCAAAAGTTTCCTCAATCACCTGAAAGAACTAAATTGGTCAATCGGCTCAGTTTTCATCAAATGAAATACCAAAGAAAGTGACTAATAAACAGAAAAAATTATGGGAATACCGTGAAAGAAAAATTGCTGAGAGGAAAAACAACAAGAGTGAGAGATCAAGTCAAACAAGCACTCCCTATGAGAGCTTTAACTTTGATAATGATGATTTTCTTAATGATGCTCCAGTGGTAAATACTTTAGTACTCAAGTAGTACAAGTATAACGATGCTTATGGCATACCCAAGACCACTCAGGCTTGGGTCCCCTATAGAAAATGATCAAATCTGATGTGTGCATGTGTAAAATAAAGGCGGACATAGCCTATGGGTAGTAGATAGTGGATGCACTTGCCACATGACAGGGAATAAGCATATACTGGAAAACACAAAAAGAGTCAATGGAGGACCAGTTGCCTTTGGTAGCACTAAAGGCCACATCTCAGCACAAGGAGATGTGAGCAATGGACTGGTAAGTTTTGATAGAGTCAATTTTGTTGACACATTAAATTTCAATCTTCTCAGAGTCTCACAAATGTGTGACAAGAACTTGATTTTAATATTTAATGAGAGGGAGGCTGTAGTTCTCAAACCTGGTGTGAAAATCCCTGATGAGCTAATCATGCTTAAAGCATCCAGTAGAGATGGGCTATACATTTTGCATATCTCAGTTGCTGCACCTTCTTGTGGCACTGCTTGCTTCATATCCAAAGCCTCTTTGGATGAATCTGATTTGTGGCATAGGAGGCTAGGACATGTAAACTGTAAGAACATGAACTGAATTGTCAATCTTGGCTTGGTTAAGGGTCTTACTAACAAGCAATTTACATGTTCTGAACATTGTGTGCCATGTCTCAAGGGAAAGCAACACAAAACCTCCTTCAAGCCCAAAGTTGAATCTTCTATTTCACATCCTCTAGAGCTATTGCACATGGATCTCTTTGGTCCAACTAGAGTGATGAGTTTGGGAAAAAGGTCATACTTTTTTGTCATTATTGATGATTTTTCTAGATACACATGGGTTTTCTTTCTTAAAACAAAAGATGAAACTGCTGAATTGTTAAAAACTCTTGTGATAATTTTAGAAAACCAATCCAATTTTAAAGTGAAAACAATCAGATGTGACAATGACACAGAATTTAAAAATCATGTGTTAAATTATTTTTTGTGAGGAAAAGGGAATTGTGAGACAATTCAGTGCTCCTAGAACTCCACAACAAAATGGTGTTGCTGAAAGGAGAAATAGGACATTGATTGAAGCTGCTAGGTCAATGTTAGCAGACTCCAAGCTCCCTGTGATATTTTGGGCAGAAGCAATGAACACTGCCTGTTATGTCCAAAACAGGATTTTAATTGTTAAAGGCAAGAACAAGACACCATATGAGCTTTGGAGAAAAAGAAAGCCAAACATTTACTTCTTTAAGCCATTTGGTTGTCTTGTCACAATATTAAAAACCAATGAGCTATTGCCTAAATTTGCAGAAAAGGCAGATGAAGGATATTTTGTTGGATATTCTGGTGTGTCTAAGGCATACAGAGTATACAACAAGAGAACCAAAATTGTTGAAGAAACCATAAATGTGTCTTTTAATGAAAAATCTCCCAACAATTTTGAGTCTCAACCCACCTGGTTATTTGATATTGACGCACTAACTACTTCTCTCAACTTAAATGTTGATAATCCTGTGAGTATATCAGTGCAGGGACAAAATTCTTACAGGTCAACTGATGATCATTGGAAAAGCAACCAAGCTGGAATCAAGAAGCCAATATTCTTCTCTTCAATGAGTGTCAAGCCTATCTTGAAAAACAATGGAAAGAAACCAACTAAAATAGTTCAAATCGATGATGAAATAGTTCCAGTTGAAGTTCAAACGGAACCAGTTTCTCCGGTTCAATTTCAACCAGAAAACTCCATTTCAGAAACTGAGAAGAATACTGTGTCAGGGTCAAATGAACCCAAAATTTCAGAAAATGCCACATCTAATGAGCATAATTTAGAGCATCTGGCCTACAATTCAGACACAAATTCTCATGAAACAGTTGAAGTTTCTGATCCTGTATCACAATTTGGTAAGTTTGAGCTTGAACACATACTTCCTAGGCTCAACATACCATCAAATAGAAGAAGGTATGAGTTCCCCATGCAAGTAGATAGAAGAACCAACAAGAATCATCCTTGGGAGAATGTTATTGGAGATATATCTGCACCTGTGTTAACAGGAAGTAAATCTGCTAATGCAAACATCTGTTTGCATGCTGCATTTCTGTCTCAAGAAGTACCCAAGAAGGTGGCTGAAGCCTTAGAAGATAACAGCTGGGTAGAGGCAATGCAAGAAGAATTATTTCAGATTAACAAGCAGAAAGTTTGGGAATTGGTTGATTTGCCCGCTAATGCATAACTAATTGGCATCAAGTCGGTATTCAAAAACAAAAAGGACGACAGGGGCATTGTCATCAAGAACAAAGCCGGACTGGTGGTTCAAGGATATGTACAGGAATAAGGCATTGATTATGATGAAGTGTTTGCACCAGTGGCTAGATTGGAGGCAATCAGAATTTTTCTAGCTTATGCTGCCTTCAAGGACTACCAAGTGTTCCAAATGGATGTCAAAAGTGTCATCCTGTATGGCCTACTAGAACAAGAAGTGTATGTCAAGAAACCTCGTGGTTTTGAGGACCCTCATCACCCAAATAGGGCTTGCAAGCTAATCAAAGCCCTATATGGTCTCAAACAAGCACCTAGAACCTGGTATGAAACTCTTGCAAACTATCTTCTAGAGAATGGCTACAGGAGAGGAGCTATTGATAAAACACTGTTTACCAAAACTGTTGGTAAAGATATGTTGATGGTACAAATTTATGTAGATGATATTATTTTTGGTTCATCTAATACTTTGTTGTGCAAGGAATTTGAAACCTTGATGCAGTTTAAATTTAAAATGAGTTCCAAGGGAGAATTAAATTTCTTCTTAGGACTTCAAGTGAAGCAAACTGCAGCAGGGATCTTTCTAAACTAGTCAAAGTACATTCAAGACATGCTAAAGAGATTTGACATGCTGTCATGTTCAAGTGCCAAAACTCCCATCTCCACTTCCCATAAGTTAACCAATGACTTAAGTGGCAAGCCAGTGGATGTACACATGTACAGAGCAATGATAGGATCACTGATGTATCTAACTGCAAGTAGATCTGACATCATGTTCAGTGTTTGCTTATGTGCAAGATATCAGTCATCACCAAAGGAGTCACACATGTTAGCTATCAAGAGAATTTTCAAATACTTGAAGGGTCAACCAAAACTAGGTCTTTGGTATCCCAAAAATTCTGACTTCTCTTTCAAGGCATTTACTGATAGTGACTATGGAGGGTGTGACATAGACAAGAAATCAACATCAGGCAGATGTCAATTTTTGTGTGAAAGACTTGTTTCCTGGCAGTGCAAGAAACAAACTTATGTTTCTACATCAACTCCTGAAGCTGAGTATATTGTTGCTTCAAGCTGCTGCAGTCAAGTTCTTTGGATCCAAAATCAAAAGCTTGATTATGGAATCACCTTCATGGAAACTTCCAATCTTTACAGACAACAACAGTGCCATCTCCATCATCAACAACCAAGTCAAACACTCCAAAACAAAGCACGTTGATATCAGGTATCATTTTATTAAAGATTGTGCAGAAAAGAATCTGATTAAGTAGTTCAAAGTTCATATTGATCATCAAATGGCTGATTTGTTTACCAAAGCTTTTGATGAGGCAAGATTCTTCTACCTCATCACAACCATTAGTATGATGAACTTTGATTAACACAAAGCATTTCACAATTTTAATAAAAGAAAGCCATGTGCTCAAGAGCCCGTCTCTTGATACAAAAAGAAAAGAAAAATGAAAATATCTTGTGTTAATTAGAAAACATTTCAGTTCATAGTCAGCAATTGCTTTAAACTATGAAAAATTAACACAAATTTTCAAAATTCATGTGTTTTGGATTTCCAATCCAAGTTCAGGTTCAACCTGTGAGAAGAAAACTTTTGAAAATCTCCGGGTGAACTTCAACCGGAAAAATGCTTTGTAAATTGTGTGGAAAAAGTATTTGAAAACAATTCTTCCAAGCGGAAAATTATCCGCTTGAAGTTCAAACGGAAGGAATTTAGTTTTTAAAATAAACGAGAAAATGGTTTCGCCTGAACTTCCGGGTCAACAAGTCAAAGATTTTTTTCATTAAATTACCCGGAAGGCACAGTTTTTCAAGCGGATACACATTTAATTACCCATTCAATTTATAACCATTAAATATCCGAGGTTTCAGTAAATATCCTTTTGGATAATGACATGCTTTAACATGTTGTACCGTATAACCCATAAAGCACCAGTCACCTCAGTTACTGAACGGGTTGTTAAAACCTCTCTCCTCCACGTTACCGACGGAAAAGGTAAAAAGCCCTAAATTACCGTCACTTCCCCATTTCTCTCAAACCCCACTCTGAAATTACTCCCAAATTCTCCCATATAACTTCCCAAAAACCGTCAACTCTCTCAAAATCCTGCAACAACAATGGCTCCGAAGGCGAGCACGAGTGGCAAGAAGCCGACCAGTGACTCAAGGTTCCCTGTGTAACACAACCTGGTGGCTTACTTGAAAGCACCCAGCAAGACCAACATCTACAACGGCATGATATACTTCCTTAAAAGTAGTCATCTTCATCACGCGCTGACGGCCAAAGCGGTGATATTCGAAGAGATCATGGAAGAATTTTGGTCGCATGCTAGGGTTGCTGACAGCGATGATGGTGGTGAAAAGATTGTGTCGACTGTTCAGGGCACAACTGTGGAAATCGATGAAGCCAAAATCAGAAAGGTGTTAAAATTAAGGGATGAAGACGGTTATGTGTTTGTTAAATCTTCGGTTTATCTACCTCTTTTTAGAGATATTGGCTACGGTGGTTCAATGGAAAGCAAAACCATAAACAAGGGGCAACTGCCTTATAAGTGGAGATTCTTGGCCCATACCCTTCTGGTTTGTCTAACTCCCAAGAAAGGCGGCTTTGATGAGCTTGCTAGTGAACAGGCCTCAGCATTCTTTGCTGTGGTCAAAGGTCAAAGCTTTAATTTCTCCAAACTGATTTTCAAGGGTGTTAAAACAAACATTTCACCAGACTTTGTCTATTTATACCCAAGGTTTTTAACTTGTATTCTCAGAGAAGAATACCCCCAAATTGTTTTGGGTGGTACAATTTTGCAACCTAAACTTCTCAATGAGAAAACTTTCTCAAATTTAGCTTTAAACAAGACTGTTTTTCTTGGAAGGGATACTGACCATCCCTGCTAATTCCAAGGCAGTTTCCTAATGAACCTGCTCAAGTTGAGGTTCCGACGGAAACTGTAGCAGCAACTGAGCAACCTGCTCAAGATGACAGGACTACTAACCCAATAGCTCATGATCCCACATATGTCCCAGCTTCCTCTACCATTAAAACATATCGTTCTAAAAAGAGGAAAGCTACCACTAAAACCACCACTGCCACCTCCTCATCTGAAACCCCTCTTGTCGTTTTCAAAAGATAGCGAAATATGGTCATTAGTTTTCCTCTACCTACTACCACCAACCCACCCGAAACTTCAAACCAAGCAAAAGGCAAAAAGCCCAAGCGGAAACTGGTAAAAGTGGGATATTCTCTTAGGGATGAACCTTCTTCTAAGGGGGAGTCATTAGAAACGGATGTACAATCCCCATCCTCAAGGTTTTCACCCCTGCAACCCCTATCCCCTAGGAGTAACAGTGCACCCATTCCCGGTCCAAATGAGGGTGTTATTAACTCACCCACCTTATTACATGAGAACATTCCAATGGACCTGAACCCTGCTGCACTGAACCCCCACTCCTCACTGGTGAATCTCGGGAGTTTAGAAGAGATTCATGCAGAGAGGGCTACTGCTGCTCATGTGTCCTCATTGGGCCTTGATGTCAGCAGTAACATTAATAAGGCCCAAACTACGACAATCTTCTCTGAATCAGCACCCACGGGTCCTTCATTGGAACCAAGGGCTGCTGGAACAATTGAAGAGAATCCCAGGTTCCAAGAAGCCATGGGTACCACAGTTGATCAATCTCGGATTGATAACTTGGTTATGTCCAGGGATACTGGTAAAATGCCAGTTAAGGACAGCTATACACTACCCGAATTGACGAAACTATATCTTAATCTCCAAACACAGGTTGATCACTTGAACTCGACTGTTGCTACCTTGGTGAAGGCTGCTCATACTGAAGCTGAGGGAGGTCCTTCAAACCCTAACAGAGAAGCTGATGAAGCTAAGACTGTCAAATTGGGGAAAAAGTTGACTTCAACACCTGCTATTCTTGAAATTGAAGAAATTGATAGGATTCCGGCTGAAGTTAGAGCCTCTGCCTGCAAGAAAATTGGTCTCAAGCCCTTTACAGTGGAAGAAAGTTGGGTAAACATGAAGAGTAGTCAACCGATTTCTATTTCTCCTTTTAAAGACCCCAACCTCACTGAGTTAGTTCAATCTTCTAAGTTGATTGCTGGTGCTCTTCCGGAGCACATCAACATGATCACTAGGCTACTAAAAGATGTTATCTTTCCGGCTGAAAAAGCTAGTGATCAAACCGAACAAAATATTGCTTCTACCAGCAAGGCAACAGCTGAAATTTAAGATAGTACTGATACTGTTGCAGTGGCAACCTTGACTGAAGGAGAAGATGAGAACCTAATCGGTGGAGAAGGAACCGTGGTGTTAGAGCTGACAGACAAAGAACCTGAATTCTCCAAACATCAGGTGGTGACTGAAGGTCTACAAACAGTTCAACCGAAAGTTCAACCGCTAGTTCAACCAGAAACTGAAACCCAGGTTGAAGTTATTCAAATCAGTGAAAACACTCCTGATCCAATATATGGCCCTGGCCAATCAATTTTTGGGTCTGATTAACCACCTGTGGTTCAACCGGAAGAACAATTGAGTGAAGAGGCCGAAGACATAGTTGAAACTTTAATAGCTATGAAGTGTACAGAGCCAGTTCAAGCTGAAGAGCTAGTTCAAGCTGCATCTATCAGAACCATTCAGCAGGTTGTTCAAACTCGTGAACTAGAGACTATAAAAAAAATGGTGGAAGATGCCAGATTGATTGCTAAAGATGAGAGACTAGCAAAAGAGCTTCAAGAAGAATTGGACCTGTTCTCACAAGATGGAGTTGTTGAAAGTTTATTGGATGAAGATAAAAAGAGATCCTTCAACTGGAGGCTGAGGGAATACAACATAGATGCAATGAGTGATGCTAAAAGGCAAAGGCTAATTTCAATTGCCTCTCAAATGCCTACCAAATTGATAAAGAATGATGAGAACTATCTACTGTTGAAGAATGTAAAAAGGGTCCTGGTTGTCAGAAGCTTGAAATCAGAGGAACTGGTTGAACAGATGAATGTTAGGGAGTTATGCCAACTAATTGACTCAATTTTTCATGAACTCAAAGGAGATATAGCTTCTGTGAACCCAAAGCTGGTGGTGCCTTCACTGATGATGCAGATATCCTACCTCCACCTTCCTTCATCTATAACCCAAGACTTACACCTACAATAGTTCCATCAATCTTCCAGTCACTTGCCATCATACCCTACAAACCTCCCTCACTATCCAAGAAGGTAGCCACCAAACTTTCCAACCCAAAGTATAGAACAGACAACTTCACTCCAATTATCCCCTTTAAAAGAAGCCTGCTCCCACCATTGACTTCTCAGATATCTTCCCACCTACTCCTCCTTCCAGCCTTACACCCGAAGCCAGTAGACCACCAACTCAAACACCCTTGCCTCCACTCACCATCAGAGAACCCACTGCTCTTATACCATCTGCTAAACCAACAGAAGTTCAAACTGCTCCCTCTTCTCCCTCATCAAAGGGCAAAGCCCCAATTAAAAAGGAATCAGCAGATGAATCCAATGAGGAAAGCAAAATGAGAATGAGGAGACTGATGCATCACAAAAGAAACAAAGAACAAAGGCTCAGGAAGAAAGGCCCCCCAAGGAAAAACAAAAATGTTGGGTGGACAGTAAATGAAGATACCTTTGACTTCAAATTTCAACTCCTGAACGGCACTTCCAGAGTGGTCAATGCCCATCTTGCCACTAGAATGCTTGATATCTTCCAACTGGCAGACATCTATACCAAACTGAGAGACATCATGAGTCCTACCAGAGCTGAGATGCTACTGAGAATGAGCATAGAAACCAAAGTGCTTGAGCATGGAATGCCTTCTGAAGCTCAAGAAGATGATGATACTGAAGAAGTGTTTGCCAGTCCAATAAAATTCGTTATTTGGGAAGAAGAAAAGTTGTTCTATGTGCACAGGGCTGATAGCACATTTACTACTCATGAAGCAATAAATGTTCAAGAACAGTGGACAGAACGAGATTGGGATGATCTAATGTGAAAGTCACCATGACTAACATGAAAGTTCTTTCAAAGGATGTGAATGCAAGTATTAAATCCTTTGACAAGTAAGTAAAGGAGAAGATAATTTTTGGGTACAAGTCAGTTTTTGAAGATAGACTTCGAAGTTGAAGAATAATTTGACAGTATCAGCTTAGGGGGGAGATTGTAAGGAATATCGCTTTGGGAATTTCCGGCTAAAAGCCAGTTTTGATGTTTTCCGGCTAAAGTTGAAGATCAAGCGGAAGTCTCAACTTCAATTGGAACCGGAAGTTCAAGCGGAAGAATCATTTTTTGTGTTTGATAGCGAATATTCCGGGTGAACTCGGTTATCCACCAGATAAAGAGTTTAACCGGACTTTTCCTGAGATGTCTTTTAAGTAGTCCAATCCTGCAAAAGCTTCTCGGTTTCTTCTAAATCTATCAAAGCCGCTCTCCTAAAATAGGTTGTTTCTATCAACACTCAAGATATTCCGATTGTCGAAGTTTGTTCTTTTGGTAGTTTGTATTTGACTTTGTAGTTAACGATTTAGATTAAATCGTTCAAGATCATTGGCTTTCATTGATCTCATCTGCACTATATATAGCATTAGTTAGCTCTAGTTTACACATGGTTCTTAATCACCTTGTAATAGTGTAACTTTGAGTTGATTCAAATAGTGCCGAGTATTTCTTACTTCGTTGTTGCTATACTTATGCAAATGAAACACTACCTAATACAAGAGAACTAAAATCAGCTCAAGTAAAGTGAAATATAACTTTAATTCCGCAGGGTTATATTTACAAGTAAAGGGTTCTTGTTTAGTTAAAGACTAACTAATTTTCGATCCTACAGGGTCACTAATGTATCTGACGGCCAGCAGACGAGACATCATGTTTGCAGTGTGCCAATGTGCACGATATCAAGCTAACCCTAAACTCTCTTATTTAACTGCTGTTAAAAGAATCTTTAAATATTTGAAGGGTAGGCCTAGGCTAGGCCTCTGGTACCCTAAAGAGTTTGCTTTTAATTTATATGCTTTTACTGACAGTGATTATGGTGGCTGTGAGCTTGACATGAAATCTACATCTGCTGGAACACAGTCCTTGGGAGACAGATTGGTGGTGTGGCAGAGCAAGAAGCAGCACACGGTGTCACAATCCACAGCTGAAGCAGAATACATGGCTGCATCTGCATGTTTCTCACAGGTGGTGTGGCTGTAGCACCAATTGGGAGATTACGGTTTGAATGTCTTTGACACTCCCATTTACTGTGATAAATTCTGCTGCTTTGCAAATTGTTAAAAATCCAGTGCAACATTAAAAAACTAAGCACATAGATATCAAAGTGCACTTCATTCGGGATTGCTTCGATCGCATGCTCATTCACTTAGTACAGGTGCAATCGGATGACAACGTGGCGGATATGTTTACCAAACCCCTCTGTATTGCCAACTTTGAAATATGCCTTAAAGGCCTTAGAATGATAGCCTTTGAAGAGTAATCTGACAACTTCTATCTGTTTTATTATTAAAAAACTACAAAAATAGTGTTTATTTTCAGTTGTGTCTGTTTTGTAAAAATCTAAAAAGCAAGGGGAAGGATAAAATAAACATCTTGATGTTTCCCTTAAATTATTTGCTTTTTAAAATTTTTTTACTGGTTTTGTTTGGCCAGGTTGTGAAGTGATATAAACTTCCAGGTTTTTGCTGACTGACACGTGTAAGGTGGATGTGAAAAGCAGTGATTCACGGTTGATATGATTAGTAGGCTCTATTGTCAATTAATCAAAAGGTATGATTTGTCACAACACTTGAACATAACTTATGATGCTTGATAGGAAACACACACTTAGGTTAGTACAACATATACTTGACTGTGTACTATGGATCCCGAGACACACGCCTGATTCTGAGTTCTATGATGTCATACTCAAAAATCCCATCCCCTCTGCTTTGCGTGAGCAATGACCTGGGATGTTATACGTGAGTCAGGCCTCCTCTGTTCTGTGGTAGCAGAGACCTGGAGTCTCCTTGATCCACGGATGTCTAAGATCACATTGTACAGAATTATTAAACCCAAAAGATGCCTTTGGGCACAACTAAAAGAGACCTTCAAGAGTCCAAAACACTCAACCTTTGTCACTGATGAGAGCTTTAAAAATGTTTCAAAAATTCAGTTGACTTGTATATTATCCCCAAAAATATCCGTGATCTATTCTTTCTCTTCTCAATCCAGTCTCAAGCTCAGTTCCAGACTTTGGTTCAAGTTGTGAAAATATGTGGTAGGGAATTTATGTGCTTGATAGTGAACAAAGATTAGATGAAGGAGACGGGATGATGAGAATCAAAGATAATCTATAACGAGAAATAATAAATCAAACGATTCATTGATTATTACTGAATGATTACAACGAACCGAATGATTACAAACTCGTCATAGGAAATCCATGGTCACATTGGGTTGAGCTCAAACCCAATGTGAGACTCCCTCTCTCTCTAGAATGGTGCTCACTCAATCTAAGAATCATCACTCTTACAAATGAGCACACTCACCCTATATATAGGAGAGCCCATGTGCTCACTAGCCCACTAACTAGCAAGACACAAAAATAAAATGAGCTTATTACAAATAAACAACTAAAATAAATTATTAATTAAATCAAAGTTGATTTAATTAATATGAAGCTTGACTCGCTCGAACCGATCTTCTGTTGACTTTTATGTTGACCGTTGACTCGAATAGTTGACTTTCAAGAAAACGTCTTCGGTCCAAACTTGCAAGTCTCGAGCATCACAACCCGCGTCTCTGAATGAAATCACAATGGATTCTTCAACCGAATTATTCGAGAATTGATTTGATGGCGTCAGTCACACTTATTATTAGTTCCAACATTAATGCACCTTAAAAGATAATAAAGTGACAAACAGCCTGACTAAGAAAAGGGTTTGAGTTTAAAATGGATCAGTATATTGGCAATTACCTGGACGTGTTCGAGTAATAGAAGCTGAAAAGGGTTCCTCGTTCAGATTCATACGGTTTGATCCGATAGAAACCTTTTCTTGTTTGATTTGAATGATATTTGTTTAATTTTAATTTTTTCTAGTGTGAGTGTTTAAGTTACTTTGTTGGGTGTACGAATTGGCCAGGTTGATTTGAGAAGTTTAAATAAGTTTTTATGGGTTTTATGCAAGAAAGTATGACCCCCCTCAGAATCTCAAGGGGAGATAATGTGAAGAGTCTGCGGGTTCAGGGGAAGTATTTATAGGAAACCCATAACCTATGTTAGGGTTTTTGGTTAAATAATGCTAACCCGATAGCCATTCATCATTTTCTGGTTAGTTTCTGTTCCATGTTGTGCTTGACGGGTTAAGTCAGAAAAAGACAAGTCATGGATAAGAAAGTCAAGGAATCAGTTGTCCAAAGCACTGATGCTACTACTGATCAAGTTGATGAAAACCAGCCGGAAAAGGACTTACCCTATGCTTAGGGGAATTCTGTTGGTTTTTCAAGTGAAGCTTCTGAATACTCAAAAGACATCATTCACAAGTTTAGGGGAAGCTAAATGAAGAAAAGATGCAGTGCCGTCAGAACAATAAATTTTTCAAATCAATAAATTCAAGAATGCCAAGACAGGGGTTTTCAAAATCTTTATCCTCTAAAGACACCAGCAAGTCAAGACAGTTACTGATGATTCAGCAAGGACTCAACACGTTTAATGAAGAAGCAAGTATTTGAGAATCCTCCTCTCATTACTTGGTCATCATGTGCAGTTCAAGCTGATGCTAATTGAGAGAATACTTCCAAAAGTTGTCCGTTGTTGCCCAATGAAGATTGTTAAAGAAAAAGAATCTTCACCAACCCATGCTCAAGCCAAGGAGAAGATTACAACTCTGAAGATTAAAAGTAGAGGACATTTAATATCACAAGCCAAGAGGAAGATTGTAAGGGAATAATTTTTGGCTTGTGTATTAAATTATCTATTGTCTGACTATTTTAAAGGCCCATGCATTAGAATAGGTGAAAAATAGAAGACATTTAATATCACACCACCATTCGTAGCCCACCAGCCATTATCACAACCATTGACATCCGCCTTGTTGTCCTAGAGGCCCATGTGACCTCTCAGGACCAGGCACTGGATACCCTGCATGTTCACTTGTTTGACGCTTATGGAGTCGCCGTTGAGGCCAGTCAGGCCGTTCGTGCTATCAGTGGTTATCCAGATCCGTGACATCCTCGACATGATTGATCGAGCACCGTTTCATTAGAGTTGTGATTTCATGGAGTGACTGTTACTCTTGTATGGTATTATGATGTATTCAAAACTTGTAATATTGGTGAATCTGTTTTATCACCGGACAAATGTTTATGTTGGTCTGAATAATTGTGGACGAGAATTGAATTACTTTGTAGCATGTACCTTTATTATCAACTCTATTGTACTTTGTAATGTAATGTGTTGCTATGTTATGTTATATTGTGGTGATTGTTATGAATTTTGGCATGTCATATTTTGATTGCATTCACTTATACTATGTGTAATGTCTTACTTTATTTTATCTTATACAATTTAAAGTAGAATGTCACAACGCATAAACCGTGATAGTGACCCTAATGAATCCTCAACCCTGGACGCCGCGGCTATTGAAACCCTGATTAACCAGCGTATAGCTGATGCACTTGTAGCCACCGAAGCAGATCGAGCCTCTGCCTCAAACGGAAGGAGATCAGGATCCCCTAGTGGTAAGACTAAGACTTTTCTTTTACGACTGGAAGATTTATGACTACAATGGTACGAGTTGTATTCAAGGTTTTAAGTAACTTACAGGTGTTGGAGAATGCTCTTACAAGGATTTCATGAATAGTAAGCCCCTACACTTCAAGGGCACCGAAGGACCCGTTGGACACATCCGTTGGTTCGAAAAGATAGAATCTGTTTTTCACATGTGTAACTGTCCCGGTGGTTACAAGGTCAAGTATGCCACTAGCATTTTTGGAGAAGGAGTTATGAATTGGTGGAACTCTCATGAAGCCCTCGGATAAGACCTGGCCTACGCCATGGCTTGGGACGAACTGAAACTACTCATGCGTGATGAGTACTGTCCTCGTGAGGAACTGCAACGATTGGAAGTCGAATTCTGGAACTTGACCATGAATGGATCAGACATAGCTGCTTAGACCCGCGGATTTCACGAATTAGCACACATCTACCCTACTATGGTGACCACTCTGCACAAGAATGTGGGGTCTTGCTCCCACCATTCAGGGAAGTGTTATGGCTTCTAACCCCGCAACACTCCAAGCTGCTATCCGTCTGGACCATAATCTGACCTATCAGGCAAACCGCTAAGGCTTGTCTTTCTTTTGTAAGGTTGTTGAATCCAAGGCTGTACGCGCATTGTCTGTTCCCTCTAACCAGCTGAAATCTGAACGCAAGCGCAAACGCGACCATGATGGAAAGAGGAAGAAATCATCTGGATTTACCAAGAAAACATCTGAAGCCGTGAAGGCTTATGTTTTAACAACTCCCGCACCAGATGCAAGAAAACTTGGATACACAGGAAACCAGACCCTGTGTGAAAAAGGAAACCTGCACCATACACTGGATTGCAGCAATGTCTACTGTGAAAAAGCATATACGGATCGATTCTATGGTAGATAATACCGAGACGTGTTGGGAATAGAGATTCCGACCCAACATGATTTGGATAGAAGATTCCGACCCAACATGATTTGGATAGATGTGATAATACTCAACGGCCATTTAACGTTTACCGACCCGACAACACGGTAAAGAAACATGACAACTCAAGCTACAAGACTCAACTAAAGAAGACGGCTCTAGTGAATATTATTTATTGATTAAATATTGTCACTAGTTGGTAGTTTTACTATTTTGCCCTTAGTGAGTTTGTAGTATATATATAGTAAGTCTTTCTCATGTGAAAGACTTGATGATGTATGTTTAGTGAGAGAGTTAGTCATGGTTCCTTGAAGCTTGTCAAGGGTTCTTGAACTTACCTAGTAAGCTTAAGAAACCCGGGAATGCGTGGGGTAGGTAATGTAATCATTCGGTTATTGTTAATCATTTGGTTATCTTTTGTTATCTATCTTTCATGTTGTTTATCGTTGATCTATCTTGCTATTCATATCCATGTTTCTACTAACTTTGTTCTTCATCATCATCACATCTCAAACACCATAAACTCTATATCTCGGTGTTATTTGTTTTCTCAAAAACGAGTCACACAAAGACTCGATCCGCTTCCGCAACCAAGGTAAAGGTAGCATTATTTATATATTTGCCCACCACCTCGGTTTTTCAATTGGTATCAGAGCCATGGTCGAGATTATGCAACCTCACGGTTGATATCTCAACTTTGTGTTCAAATGCTTGTTTTTGTAAACGAATGGAGATGTTAAACTTTTTAGAAAGATTTTGAAATCCCCTCCATGTCTTTCAAAGTTTTCGTGAAAAAGATCCTTGAATTTTTCTCATTTAGAATAGTCAAGATCTATTTATTCATATTTATTATTCTTGAGTCGTCGAAAGTAATTATTTTGAGTGTTTGTGTTTTGCCAGTGAACACAATTAGATTTATTTGATATTTCCATTATATCAAAATCTAGCCTAAAAAATGACACATGAAACTTTCTGCATATTTTACGTATGCAATTTCCTAAATTCAAATTCATGGTCAACTTTATTTTTATAGATCTCAAGAAAAATCTTGAAAGGTGTGAATATTCTATTCACATCACACTTTGTCTGTTTGTGTATAGAATTCAAATTGCTTTTTAGCTTTTTGAGTTTACTTTATCTAGAGTCCCACAAAACAAGTGTACTTTTTACCAAAATCATCCTATTATCCGTTTCCTTTTTCTGTCACAAGCAACCTACATGTCACATTCACATGTTTCAAGTCAACCATTGTACTCTCTCTCTCTCTTGAAAATTAGAAGAACAAAAATATACACAAATATTAAGTGAGTTACAGGTTTGATTAATGAAGACGATGAACTCAGAAACACGAACACGAGACTGCAGCTCGAGATCGTTCGCATACTAGTTTCTCTTCAGTTCAAAGATGTTGGCAAAGGTAAAATCAACGGTGACATGTTTCTGCAACATGGTCACGCGATCTGGGTTCGTGATAAAGGTTGACGAAGGCAACAGGGGGTAGATCTGGGTCAAGGGACGAGGTAGTTTCGTGATATGTTCGAGAATGAAGGCGGCATGTTCGGAATCTGGGTAACAGTGATGATGTCGACGGTGACAGGTCAGCCGGAGCTTCATCAGTTCAACCTATACAGCAAGCTGTTCGCCGGAAACCGAACTTGAAACGGAAAAACAGTTCTAACCGGAGAACAACGTTCAACCGGAAATTTGGAGTTCAACCGGAACTTGACTTCAACCAAAAAAAAAAAAAAAAAAACGTGAACCATCCGGAAAACTGATCTCAACCGGAGATTTGATGAGTTCAGACGGAAATCTCTGTTCAACCGGAAATCTCGAGTTCAACCGGAACTCAAACTTGAACCGGATCTGTGTTCAACCGGAAGATTTCAACCGGAGATTTCTGTTCAACCGGAACTCAGATTTGAACCGGGAAACCCAAGTTCAGCCGGAACGGATACTTCAACCGGAGTTTCAAACTTGAACCGGAAATAGGTTTTCAAGCGGAAATCTCAACTGGAAACCATATTTTGTTCAGAGTTCAGGCGGTATCCGTCTCCGTTCGCAATCGAAGCCGCCGGTATCCAAATTTATTCACGTTCACGGCGCCGGCTTTTGGTTCCGTTCACTATCAGGCCGTCGAGTTCACTTCTTCACAGCATCGGTCACCGGAAATTGCCATCAAAAGGTCGCCGGTTTCTGTTGTTTCTTGTCGACAGAAAAGAGGCGCAGATGAGAAGAAGTCCATGATACAGTTCATCTCTTTAGGGTTCAATCTTCTTTAAAGGATGGAATGGGCTGATTATTTCATGTAATACCGATTGGGCCTGATTTTTTTTGGGTTGCTAATCGATTTTTAACATGAAGACAGATTGGGATGAATATAACAGTATGCTACTGCTATATATTTTTTTTTGTTGTCAACACATAGTAGCAACCAAATCGCAGCCATGAGGATCCACATCAACCACTTCATTTTTCTAACACTTTTAATATTCTCGAGAACCCAATGTTCATCAAACATTTCAGGTACACCTACAACTATACTTTTATATCAAGATTACTTCGTTATGGCAGACGTGCTATGGGGTAAAAAGGTTATGATAGTTATGCGCAAGTTTGGGTCGATTTGTTAAAGATGAAAGGGATTTATTATTGGTTGGATTATGAAGATTAACCGGTTGATATTGCAAGGCTGATTTTTGTTTGTGATATGCTACTTGGATGTGTTTTGTCTACAACAACATGCTTATTTATTTTGCTACGGATTGCAAAAGTCTAGGGGGAGAAAACGTGATGATTTGATGAGACTTTTGGCAACGTGTTTAGCAAAAGAAAGCAACGTGAATTTTAATCTTCGAAGCGTCCTCAAGCCGTAACAGTTGCAACATTGCCATTGCTGTAAAAATCGAAGGCAAGATTATTAGCACAAAGAAGTGGTTTATCTTCGTGCAAAGCATTGGTTTGGTATTCGGCCAAGTATTTCAAGATGGTTGAATTGTGGAATTAATTCTCGAGTTTTTCATAGATCCTTTATATTGTTTACTTTCAACAATATTGGTACCTTGAGTTATGACTTAGTCCTCAAGTAGCTTGCCATTGTGTTGAAGTTTGTGAACACCCTATGCATTACAGCCTATGGTTTGGGGTTGAAGAATGTTTATTGTAGGGGGAGCTTCACAAAGGAGAATTGAAGAACAAAAGATTTGAAACCACATGAAGATTTTCTTGAAGTCAAGATGCAAGAATACAAGAACCAATGTCACAAGTGTTGAGTATACCATCTACCAAATAGGGGGAGATTGTTGGGAATCGAGATTCCGACCCAACATGATTTGGATAGATGTGATAATACTCAACGGCCATTTAACGTTTATCGTCCCGACAACACGGTGAAGATACATGATAACTCAAGCTACAAGACTCAACTAAAGAAGACGGCTCTAGTGAATATTATTTATTGATTAAATATTGTCACTAGTTGGTAGTTTTACTATTTTGCCCTTAGTGAGTTTGTAGTATATATATAGTAAGTCTTTCTCATGTGAAAGACTTGATGATGTATGTTTAGTGAGAGAGTTAGTCATGGTTCCTTGAAGCTTGTCAAGGGTTCTTGAACTTACCTAGTAAGCTCAAGAAACCCGGGAATGCGTGGGGTAGGTAATGTAATCATTCGGTTATTGTTAATCATTTGGTTATCTTTTGTTATCTATCTTTCATGTTGTTTATCGTTGATCTATCTTGCTATTCATATCCATGTTTCTACTAACTTTGTTCTTCATCATCATCACATCTCAAACACCATAAACTCTATATCTCGGTGTTATTTGTTTTCTCAAAAACGAGTCACACAAAGACTCGATCCGCTTCCGCAACCAAGGTAAAGGTAGCATTATTTATATATTTGCCCACCACCTCGGTTTTTCAAGACGAAAGTTTTGTCATATATTGTGTTGAATGATTACATAAACCAAAGGAGTATACAACGATTAAGGTCCGGGGGAGGTTGGACAGAACTTCCCCTCTCAACACTTGAACTAGAAAGACTCTGGACAAAAACTTTAATGAATTACAAAGACAAAACTATTTATACTCATGTAATTCTGTCCGAACCTGGATACTCCAAACCCTGTCCGAACTCCCTTCGAACTTGGAGTTCATCTAAGGTTCGGATGACTCCGAACTTGGAGTTCGGCGGGGGTTCGCACCCCAGTTCATGTCTCAGTTAACTCAGTCTGTTTGACGATTCGAACAGTAATGGCCACAAAAGATTCATGTATCAACAAATTCCCCCTTGGACGTTACTGTCGAATCCAGACTTTGATCTTCTAGCAATCTTCAGCCAGCTTGCTACAAATGCCTAAACTCCCCTTGCCCAAATTATCTGGTATGCGGAAAACAGCACAATCATAACAATCAATAAAATTCTCCCTTTCTTCAAGCACTTCCATGACAAGAACATTCCAATCACATAGACGGATACTTCAAACCACCAGATATGACATCAAGATGCAGGATCACTTCCTTTAATCATCAGGAATAAAAAACAAAATCCACAAACATTACTACATTTGACAAAAATCTTCAATCTTTACCGAATTGTAATACATTCAGATCTTTATGAAAACAGACACAATCAACATCTTCAATCGTAGAAATTCCCCCTCAGAATGAAATCCATCCCAATATATCAACAATTAAAGGTTATAACGTCAACTTCATGACTTAACACTGTATCGGGCATTTGACAGAAGGTTCCAAACCAATAACCGAAAACTTTAACATATCGGTTCGCACGAACATCAGAATACACCACCTTTCCATGAAGATCAAAAATTACCATCATCCCTGAATTAATTGCTTTTGAATATTCACTTTTTCAATTATGAAACTTTGAAAGTTTTAGGGTTCCCATTTCCCCCTAAATAAGTGACGTATTCAAATCTTCAATTTCTCTAGTTTGTGTAGACTAATAAACTCTGATAAACTCAATCACAAAGACGTAGTTTCTCAGAATTCAAACAATCGCCTCAAAGTAATCATATCCATGTCTCCGAATCTCTATCCATCATCAGAAACACTCGTTCATGAATCTCTGTCCATCATCAAGAACAATAACTACCCATAAATTCATTTCTTGAAATTCATCACTAACTCGTAACAAATACCGTGATCTGGATTTTCTTCAAACATAACACCCCACAGCTACCAAATCAAGGGTAAACCCGATTACTTATTGTGTGTCTTATAATTATTTAGGGCTACACTTTCGTTGACCGTGCTACCGATTTCCTGTTACTGAATCATGTGAGTTTTTCACGGCCCCTTTTTCCCTTCAACTACTTTTGTCTTTGGGGGAGAATTCATACATACATTTTTCCATGTTAGACAATTAGACGTTGTTATCATATCTGTTACATGTGCTTTTCCATTGTCCAAACCTATTATCTAATGTTCATTCAGGCTACAACCCAAACCCCACTATTAACTGAATCCGATTAATTATCATTTGCAAACGGTAACGTTTGAATAGATCTATTTGGGTTAACGCTCCTGCTCTGATTAGTAGCTCCAATCGTGACTCCGTCTTATGGTCAAAAGAGTACAAATTGTTATGTCATATCTATGCGGTATCAACCGGACAATAGGTACCAAGAGTGGGTCAACAGTCAGTTTCGGTATTCAGGGTACATGGTAACATTTCAACTAGTCTTATCCGATATTGTCTAATTGTTAACATGAAATGTTTTCAATTACTATTTTCATTCAACCTTTAACTGCTAGCACTTTAAACCTGTTAAACTCACCAATAATTATTTGTTGACCGTTTTCTCGTATGAATTCTCAGGTACTTGATCTTATTTGCTGTGCATGCATTGGACCTGCTTGTTTCCTGTCATTGCATTTTAGGACTTTCATTTGCTTTCTGGAGTATGGTTTAGTCTTTGGAGATTTTCCCAACATAACACCTAACAGTGTCATCTCCTAAAAATCTTTTGAAACTTATGTGTTGTAAACTTAAACAATTTACTTTTTCTCATTACAATTAATCCGCTGCGTAATGATATTGGAAAAACTCCTATTTACTCCAACAACTTAACAATTTCCAAACGGCTCTTGTTGTTGAACAATCCAGAGTACGTTCGTAACCTTGACTGTGATAACCTTTTTCGCATCCCGACATAAATCTTACAGGGTGTGACACGGTTTGTGTTTTTTATTTAGTTACTTTCAATCGTTATTTAATTCTTATTGCTTTATTGTTTATTCTTGAATCACCATTAACACCGGATTCCACACGGTATTCGTGGGTTTTGATATCGCGTGTGGGATTAGATCGATCCTTACAACCCCCTTTCTTGAAATTCTTCCCCTTAAAATGAAATAATCTATTGTTGGATTTTTCATTTTATAAAACAAGACACTATTTTTGGCTTTTTCAATTTTCTCCCCTTAAGTTACAAACAAAATGTACAGAAAGAAAATTGATCAATCAACACGGATACCTTTCGGTTTAAAGTTTTAGAAAACTTTCAGGTGAGATAAATATATCAGGAAATTTAAGTTAAGCAGAATACACCTCCACCTACAACTTTTCAATCGTCGATAAGTCTTCTTAGAAGTACCTGTACACTGGTCAAACTCATCAGTTCATAAATGACCCGAAGTGGAGTGCTTCTGGTCGACCAGTATCCTGGTATTGCTTTGAAACCACCTTAGGTTTCCATAGTTATTGCTTTGGTAATTCAGTTTTTGATGAACCAATCACATGTGACTGTGACGAACAACCTACATTTTGAACCTTTGAAAAGATTGGAACACATCGTTCTTGCTTTTTGAAAAATTTAGGTTGAAATTCATCAAAACTCTGCCATGTTCATCAATGAACTTAGGTATGACAGTTTTACCAAAAACTGGAACTTTTTGAGTCCCTGGAATAGAAGCAGTAGGAACCGAACCTTTTTTGGCCATATGTCCTTTTTGGCGACAAATTTAACACAGACGATTGTTTATGTTTTTCCATTTCTGAACTTGCAATGCTTCAGAAAAATGAATATCTCCAAAATGATCATAAAAGGAATCATATACCTGATGCCGATGATCATGAACCCATTTGGATGTTGGGGTTTTTGGAGTAGGACTTCCAGAAGAAAATTATTCATTCGGATTCTTCTTGTTCTTTGAAGCGGCATCTTTCACAAAAACTTTTGAAATATTTTGAGCATCAACGCAATGAAGTGGGAATTCTTTGTCAGAAAATATTTGTTCCGAACCCTTAAGTTTGTAAAATCGTTCGGGTTGAACTTTCTCAGCCTTGAACACTTCCTTCTTGACTTGCTTCAGTTTCATTTTCTTCAGATTTTGTGGTTTTGGACCTTGAACGTCACACTCTATCTTTGACTTGAACCCCAAACCAACATGTTTACCAGAAACCTTGTCTCTAGAACTTGACGGTTTATGCCCATTCTTCACCAAACGAGAAAACTCAGCTTTGACTTCATTTACATTCTTCTTGGCATAGAAAATCGTCTCATCAAAATCAGATTGAGAGCGAATCTTCTCAGAAGAAGTAAATGACTTCTCATTTTCTGTTGGCTTCGAACTAGACACAAATTGTTAGGTCCAAACCTGAGCCTTTACTCATCCAATACACAGATTCAAGTGCGGAAATCATGAATCCATGATCAAATCATAGTGTTTCCTTGTTGAAATCCTTAGATTTCGCCTCTGAAACTCAAGAACACAAGGGTTTTCACACACAAGTTCTCTCTATCTTCAAACAGCCGTCCAGAAGCTTCTTTAGGGTTATTTTAGTGTGGCCATTTATACTAGAGAGAGCACAGGTCGTGATTGCACTGAAATCAAGAGAATGTTATTGAAGTTAGTGAAATTTATGACATCAGACTGACGAGATCGCCAAGAACAACTCCGAAGTCGCCAAGGCTGGTTGGTGACCTTGCCAAGGCTTGGTGAGGTCGCCAACCTTGGTGAGGTCGCCAAGGTTTGGCGAGGTCGCCAAACCCAGATCACCAAGAGCAAGTCTGGTTAGGTCGCCAGCTTGGTGAGGTCACCAAGGGCAAAGCCCAAATCGCCAAGCCCAACTCCAGATCGCCAAGACCACATCCAGACCGCCAAGACCAAATCCAGATCGCCAACATTCTTGGTGAGGTCGCCAAGAATGTTGGTG
>JBCNJP010000025.1:23763810-23835126 GCA_039602395.1 Deinandra increscens subsp. villosa
TGTGTGTGGTTTTAGATATCAAAAATGATGATTTTCGGGCCAAATACGTGGGAAAGATATGTTAAAATTGTTAAAATGTGAACGTTTCTGACAAATATCATGAGTTACAGGTGAAAACGGGCTTGGCATGAAGAACGAGACAAGAAAACGAAGAAAATTAGGAAAAAGTCAAAAAGTCAAAGTTCGGGTCAAAAAGTCAACCGTAAAAGTCAAAGTCAAAATCTGGTCAAAATTGACCCAGGGCACGACTCTCATCCCGCGGCCAAGCTAAGACCACGAGTATGACCTGATCAGATCGTCACAGGAAACCCAGGCCACGACCCTTATCTCACGACCGCGACCTTATCCCACGGCCGCGACCTTCATCCCACGGCTTGACCTAGGCCGTGAGGTTCATCCCGCGGCCGTGTGAATCAAAGATCCAGACCAGCAGAATCCCGCGGCTTGACCTAGCCCGTGTGATCCATCCCGCAGCCGTGTAATCCAGATCAAGGCCACGACCCATTTTTGGCAGTTTTGTGAATTCGTCCTCTATAAATAGAGGGCTCATTTCCACCATTCAAGACACCTTGGAGAGCAGAGAAGAAGCTAGAGAAAGACCCCGTTGAAGCCTTTGAAGATTCGAAGCATTCGACGCGTCTTGGATTGTCGTTTTTCACCATTTCAAGCTACTTTTTGGTATTGTATTTATTTTTAGCCATGAATTCTTGTTTAGATCTGATTTATTCTTGTTTAAACATTAATATGGTTGGCTAAACTCATCGTACCGCTTAGGCGAGGCGAATCCAACCATGGTTTGACTTTAATTTTGTATCGGTTTTGCTTATATTTTGCATTTATGAAGTAAACGTTATTATTGCTTTGAGTTGGTTGATGAATTAAATTCCTATATTGTGTCTAGTAATCTTTGGTTTTGTTGAACCCTAACCCTAGCTTGAAAGCCATCTATCGTTAGGAGACTATTGTATAGCCGAACAACAGAATCTTCGGCGTACGCGTGAACTAGAAATAGTCACGATCATCAGGGAAACCCTAGAATTCGATTAGGAGTCCACCATAGAGTTTGAGTGAGAAATCACCTTACCCTTAGCTAGTAGATACCCTTGCCATTGTCAAGTAGTCAAGCATTCACCGATAGCTTGGGTCTGTTCCTGCTTAGTCGAGTCTAGGACCTACTAGGTCAACCTATCAACCGAATTGTAATCGCTTCACAACTATAGAACCGTTAGGGCCATACCTATCATAACCCTTCGACCAGTTGTGAGTTGAGCCACCGATAACTCGGGACCCAGTCTAGGGCACTTCATAAACCGCAACCTTATCAGTACTTCACCATGGACGAGTAGTAACCGTGTAGGGCGTGTCTATAACCCTAAACGTGAACCTATCCATAGGAACTAGGTAATCCTTGTCTTAGGACCCCAGTTCATCCTAGAGATAACTTAAACGCATTACCGATGCACTTGTCAAACCTAAGTTGGAGGAGCCATGCCTAAGTGATCCTTTACCAGATATCTGTTTTCCAAACGACATTTTAATTACTGTCATTTTCAGTTTCCTAAATTAAAATCAATCTTCAAAATAAAAACAAAAACCGGCTGAAATATAAATTGACTGTTTTCAACAAGTTCGTGTCCTTGTGGTTCGACAACCCGGTGTTTACCAATACTGTGCTACGCACGACAGGTATACTTGCCTTAGTGTGTTGGTATAGTCCCCTGGTGAATAACCAGTTCTATAAATTTAAAATTTGATAGTGTAGGACCCCATTTTTCATATACACTAAACAACACATCACAAGTTTTCCTAATTCAACATGATTTGAGCAATTTGAGACAATCACCAACACATATATTCTATTTAACTACTTGTACAGAACCTATATGAAATATTTCACTTAAGCATATACAAGATGTCAAATGATGAATCAGAATATATGCATGAAGTTCTTACATGCTTTAAATCACATAACCAAAGTCAAATAAAGTCAAGTAAAAGAACCAGAAGCATTCAATATCTAACATGAGCATCAACATCAAGGTCAGTGACAAATAGGATCAATCAGCCCTAAATTCTAACCTTGCTAGCATTTATTTTCTTATAAGTGTGATATGAGCTTCAATAGTTCCTAACCTAACCATTTATTTAGAATAAAAGATAAAGACTCATAAAACAATGACTAATATGCATGTCATTTCATTAAATCAAATATAGTTTTAAACCTTACTCAGAATTGCAGAAATTTAGCATGCTAAGTCATATTTCATGAAATTTATTGAGTTTATTGCATAACCGGCAAGTAGAACAATCCACTTGAATAGACAAAAATCAAATATCCAATAATTTATTTGAGATCAGAAGACATACCTCAAAGAAGATCTAAAGTTTACTAAGATCTAACTGAGAAATATCAAGAAATCAACAGGTTCAAAGCTTGATCCTGTTTGTGATCAATCATACACAGATTAGAAAATTTAACTAAGGTTATTCAAGTTGATTTGAAGAATTTAATGAATTTGCCCCTGTGTAGCTCAATAATTGTGTATCAAACATTGCCAAGAATTCATGAAACATACCTCTTTGATGATCTAAAATTGAGCTAAGATCAATGAAAGAGATGAGAAGATCTTGGAGTGTTTCGGACAGAATCTGTTAAAATCAGGCAAAATTTGTTAAACAATTGATTGATAGCCACCCATAGCCAAAATAGGATCAGATTCATTAAACAGGAATGAAATACACCAGATTTGACTTTAAAAGTTAACTAAGCAAGCATTTATCAGAAACCAAGTCAAGACAAGTCAAACAATGCAGATTTAACCTATATTAAGTTCAAACCTATGTTAGACAATTCGAAGTCTTGAACTTGACTTATTTTATCAATTTAAGTTGCATATCCAGTGAATTTCAATTAAGAAGGAGAAATCCAATAAAATGGTCATAAGTAGCCTTTATGTTGTATTATTTGGTCAATTTTATTCTTAAAGCAACATAAAAGCTACCAATGTTACCATTTCACATCAAAGATTTCATTCCTCGAGTTATTTGAGTCAAATGACTCTTATTGAATGGAGTTTAGTCCTTTTAAAGTCCAACTTTGGTCATGCGAAGTTTACCATTTGGACCAAAAGGATGAGATTTACATCAAGTTCATCTCATTTAGGGCTTAAACTGTTAACTAAACTCATCATTTTTGTTTCTTTTTAAAAATATAACATTCCGACATGGATTGTTCCAAATATTCATCTTATTTTTTTGAAGCATTTGAGACCCTTAATGCATTTAGAAACATCCAATTGCATTACATTGGTGTTTTGGAACTTCCACAATCGAACCAACTTGTTATTCAATCCTTCCCATTCATACTTCTAGTTTTATCCAAAACAGAGAGAGGAACAGTGAGTGTAAACACCAAGAAGATGATCAATTTCAAAATTATATCACAAGTCTAGCAGAATTTTCCAAAACAATCATCAATTTCATGTCATTGTTACAAAACTCTCGTTCTTTTGAATCCAAACCACACAAAACTACATAGTCAATATCTCAAATTTTATTAAAGACTTTTGCCCCTGTTTATGTATAATCACTTATTCAAAACTTGTAGAGATGATTACCTCAAATCGGTGAAGGAAATGATAAAGGAATAGAACAATGGCTCCTAATCTATGAATCCAACAACCAAATCAGAGATAAGAATCCTAGCGTGAATACTTGAACCGTCGGTCGAAAATGTTTACACCTGGAATTAAAACTCTAAGTTAACGTAGAATTTGATTGAGAGACTAACCTGATGGTGCAAAGAGGGTGTGCGGACCAACCCTAAGTGCACGAGGGATAGATTCCGGTTGACGGAGTGAGGGAGATCGGAGGTTCGGCGGTGAAGGGGACGGTAGTCGGAGGTTCGTCGAGATAGAAAGAGGGAGCGTGTGCGTGTATTTGTGTTTGAATGGGTAAAAACAAGCGGGATTCCCTTTTTATTAGACATGCGAGGTCGTAAAAAAACTTAGGGTTTAATTTTTTTGCTAACCGAGATCGCCATGAGTTTGGCGGTGAGTGAAATCGCCAACCCAAGATCGCTAAGGGTTGATTCGGACAAGGCGAGATCGCCAAATTTTACCCTAGCTTAAAACGAAATCGCTAAGTTAAAGCGAGATCGCCAAGATGCTGCTAAAATGAAATCGCCAAGAGGAAAGTCATTTATGGCGAGATCGCCAAGTTAAGTTTCCGGTCTCATGCGAGATCGCCAAGACCTAATTGCCGAGATCGCCAATGACACACTTAGCGAGATCGCCAAGAGTAAACACACATCTCCAAGTATAGACTTGAGATCGCCAAGCATACCCTTGAGATCGCCAAGCGTAAACTTATAAATTATTTAAAATTGGCAAAGGGACCCTGAGATCGCCAAAGGTGATCCGTCTCATAGCGAGATCGCCAAGAGGAAAAATTGATTTAGGTGAGATCGCCAAGTTACACTTATGAGATCGCCAACAGTACAAGATAAACTTAAAAAAATTTAGCAGCAAGTTAAAATTTTGAAAGACTTTTGATTTATGATCAAATTTTCAACCAAAATGAGAACACCCGAAGCAAAAACACTAAAATACTCAATTTTGAACTCAGTGAATTTGCAAATACTTCAATGAACTCATTAAGGGCAATTTGGGAATTTATGAATTTTCTAAGCCCTTAAAATGTTAAAGAACACCAATTTGACTCAGAAAATTTAAAATTCACACACTTGACCTAAAACCTTATTTAATCAAATTAACTTGAGTCAGGTTAGCCCAAACTTACCAAAACGGTTGATTTTTACTTAAAACTGCAAATGGGCCTCAAATTTGACAAATTTCTCCCAAACTTGATGTTTTTAAGCACAAATCACCCAAATTCACTTTTTATGACAAATTTGGTTATATCAAAGGGTAGTGCTTACATTTGCACCGTTAATGAGAAGACAGGATCGATCTTGCTAGTGCATAATGATCACGGATTCGGTAAACAACAAGGTAAATAACACTTCGTTTATTGCTCAAACCTTTAGAGAGAAAGTTACAGGTTACACCTTAGAAAACACACAGTTAACAGCTCAAAACCTCACAACTACAACTCTCTAAACGAGCTAAACATATATATAGGTGCTCTGGCCAGTGGACCAACTAACCAGCGTACCAGATGGTCCGGCGTACCATCTGGTCCGCCCCTGGTCCGCTGGGACCAGAAAACACAAACTAACAATTACAAAGACGCTTCACCTAGACCTAGCACTAGACACTGAAATATGCTTCAACAAACTCCCCCTTGTCTTGAGCTAGTCTTCTGAAGCTCTTGATTAAGTCTCCTTCCAGTGATGTCTTCTGTTGTTCCCCGCATGGATCCCAAAAGCAAAACATACTCTGATCACTCGTTGAAACTGCAAGGCTTGTTCAGCATGCTCAGCCTTATATAGAATATTACAGTGATAGAGTTTGTCTATGTCATCCTTGGATAAGTTGATTAACCACATCGGATCGTACAGTCTGACTACTTTGTTTTCTTCTTTAATCACCACCACTGCTTCACCAGAATTTTCATCATAATACCACCATCTCAATGTTTTGATGAAATCCTGTTCAAGCTTCTTCAAAGGAATTTTCTTCAACTGAACAGGCTTTTTGTACTTCACAATGATCATTGGCTTTCCAGTTTTCGGGTGGATGTCAGTTGGATGTTCAACAAATTTCGGCCTTTGAGGAGTTAGAAATTGAAACTTTCCTTGACATTCTTCAAACAGTTTGTCTCTGAAAACTCCAGCCAACTTATCATTTCCATAATTCAAAAATGGACTTCTGGATAAGTCTCTTACATCACAGACCGACAGTGTACTAAATCTTTTTGTGTACTTCAGATAGATGATTCCAAACTCTTTTCTTGATTGCATAGCATTTGAGCTGTGTCATACATCCAACTGATTATTCTGCCAGACGCTCCTCTACCTTTCCTTTCAAAGAATTTCTTTTGATCAACATCCTTTGTAGACGATTTCACCGGCATCTTCTTCGCCCTTTGCTCTTTCAACCACGCATCAAATAACATCTTTTTCTCTTGTTCTTCAGACAAATCTTCAGATTCGGTTGATGTTGGTTGTTCAGATTGTTTCTCAGAATCTTTCTTCTTTAATTCTTCTTCAATCTTTTCTTCATCGTCTTTACCAAAGAAATTGAAACCTTCCGACTGATCATTATCTGTAAAATTTCCATAAACCTTCGGATCATTAGGATATTGTTCAGCAGTCATATCTTCCACTTCTACCTGCTCTTCTTCATAATCAACATGCTCATCTGAATCTTCTTCTTTATACGGATCAGCAAATGGAACATTATCCACATCTTCCACATTTAGAGCAAAAATTGCAGCAAGTTGCTCTTTCGAATAAGGATTCACAAACTCCCCTTCTCCTAGCTCAACTCTTGTAATTAGGGTCACATCATAAACTTGATCGTCAGACTCCCCCTAAGATGTAGTAGATGGACCAGCAGCAGCAGATGATCCAGCTGCCCCAGTACCCGAACCAGCTCCACCCACACCTCCTTCAGGATCAGGATCATCATTCAGATATTTCAATACATCATCATCTTTACAAACTTCATCAGGATTTGGTCTTGTCTCCCCCTGAGCAGGCAAAGCTTTGAGCAAAAGTTTGAGCTGCCCACCCACAGAAATAGACAATTCTTGTAATTTAGCAATCTCCCGATCTTTGGCTTCATCCCGAGACTTCAATCTAATAATCTCACGATCCTTTTCTTGATCTCTAGAAACCAATTCTTTAACCAAATTTTTCAATCCTGAAATCTCTTCACCTTGTTTTTTATTTGCAGACTCTATCTCAGCAATTTTTGTTTGATGAAGTGCAATCCTCAGATCGACATATGTAATGGTTGATTGAGTAGAAGCAGTAGTGGTAGAAGCAGTAGCAGTAGAAGTAGTAGTAGACGACCTTCTGATGATTAACTTTTTAGCAGGTGGAATAGAAGAACTTTAAACATTCACACTCTTTGTTATTGGTTGCACTGGAGCCGATGACTGAGGCTGAACCTTTTGCTTCTTACTAGGCGGACTTCGACCAGATTTTCTAGCATCAGCCAGAAACGAACCTTGCTTTACTGAAACATTTGGCCGAGCCATTCGTTTAAAACGCTTGCCAGTACTCACCATCGGAGCTTTGCCTTTATCCACTGTCTTAGACGTTGCAACAGGTTCCTCCAACACAGGAGTATATAATGGATCATCATCTTTATCCTCAACCTGTTTGGTTCTAGTCTCATACAGTGAAGTATCCTGATTCTAAGACTTTAAGTAGGCAATGTAAGCCTTAGAACCTTTCTTCACTGGAATTTCTCTGGTATTATGCAAAATTGTGACATAATCACCAGAGTCTGATTCGGTTTCAGATGAACTCCCACTAGCATCATCACCCTTAGAAATATCAGCATCATGAATCATATCATTATCTTGAAGATTAACAGCTTCAGGTTCAACGATATTCTCATGAACAACAGGCTCAGGTTGTTGTTGCTGTACAGGTACTTGGTCTTGATCAACAGGTTGTTGAATATTTTGTGCTTGATCTTCAGGAACATTCTGATTTTCTTCAATCTCAACGGGATAACCGTTATCATTATACTCTAATTCATCATCTGAACTTTCAGGATGTTTTACAGCACCATCAGCCGGAGCTACATAGTCTGGATTAGCAAGATGACCAATCAGCCTTTTCACCAGAGGATGAATATTATTTCCTTTTCTCTTTTGATATACTGGAAGTTTTCCAACCGCAACTTGGTTCATATGCTTCATTACCAAAATAGCATTCTGATTCTTTGGAAGGTTTGGATGAAGATCATTCAAGATCATTTGTATGAACCGCGGATACATAATACTCTTCACTTGTTTTGTCAAGATGTTCTCCTTCATATAACTGAAAATCCACCCAGAAAAATTGAACTGTCTATTCAACACCAAAGCTGTGACACCCGAGAATTTCAAGGTTAACTTCCGTTAGACAAACCCGTTAGTTACGTTATAAGTGTTAACTTAGTAACTAATGCATAACTAGGCCGAATACGTCCACGACCTTTGGTTGATCACCGAACCCGTCCATATGTGTCATGTGTTCATCATTGATTGTCTTTATGTGCAATGTGATTTAAATACATGACTTATCATTGTGAATAGCATGATTAATTGTAAATACTTGATTATGTGAAAATTGACCTGTTTTGGTAGCCAGCGAAACTAACGGGCGAAACTATAGTGTCGCCCGGTAGCCAGCTAAGACAATCCAATATCACGAGACCAGAGCTAGTTTCGCCTGGCCAGCGAAACTGCCAGCGAAACTGGCTCCTGATATAAATAAACTTAATAAACCCTAAGTAGCCTCATTTGCCACATCTCACAACAAACACACACACACACTCTTTTCTCCTGGAGATTCTGGTCAGCCAAGAAACCATCAAGAATCATCATCCCAGCTTTGAGACAACACCCATTTGGATCCTAGATCAAATCGTGAGTCCCAAAAACCTTTATTTATGTGTTTTCTTTGGGTTTTCTTAAAAAGTATGCTCAAACCTTCATGATATTGCTTGATCTCTTAATATGTTGTCTAGGGATGCTAGTTTTACCATAAAGTCAGAAACTTTACGTTTAAAAACAAACCATGATGATGATTTATGCAATTTTGGTCATTTTAGGGTTTAGAAGTGCTTTTTGGTGATTTGATGACAAAATGCATGTTAAACTTGTTAAAGCTGCTTGATTTATGTTGGTAAATGCCTATGAATGATAGATAATGAATTGCATGTATGATCAGAAGCTGTTAAGTTGATTTTTAGGCAAATCCGTATGTTTTTCGCGACCAGCGAAACTGTTGTTCTCTGGGCGAAACTAAGTAGCGAAATTATATCTCCTTCCAGCGACACTGACCAGCGAAACTATAGTGTCGCCGGGAAACCTGACCAGACCAGCTCGAGCGAAACAACCGAGCGAAATACCTGAACGAAAGTTCAAACCAGTTTCCCTGCGAAACTAGGCTAGCGAAACTGCGTCAGCAGTTTCGGGCGAAACTAGCCTAGCGAAACTGTGTCACCGGGCATTGCCTAGCGAAAGTGCTGCCCGTGCACCTAGCGAAACTGCCTAGCGAAACTATGCTAGCGAAACTAAGACTTGACCTAAAAACCAAACTTGTGAAATTTGCTTAAGTGTTATGCCATGACTTACATGATTATACCATGATGAAACATACTTGATATCTGATTTATATGAACCCTTGTTTATGATCAACCATTGGTGTCGTGCGTCGGTATGTCGAGTCATAGTTGCAACGTGCTATGTTATGGGCCATAGTGACGTTAAGTAAAGATTAGACACAAAACTAATACTTAAGACCTAAACGTGTTCTAGGTCCTCGTTAAACAACATACTTGGATACTTAGCAAGTGTAGCAGTGCAACCCAAGGTGAGTGTCACTAACCCGCTTACCGTGAGTCCGTTTGGGCCACACCGAATGACTTAACGAAAAATAATGCTGATTAAACTCGAGAGTGCTAGGCACCTCACTGATAAACTTGAGAACTCGGGATGCTCGACACCCACTTGATGAACTGAAGTGTTTTATGGGAACACTTGTGAACTCTGAACAAACTGTTTTTCTGAAACAAAACTGAAAACGTTTTAATATGGCTAGTGTAGGTTAAAGTCTAAACCATATGATATCACATGTTTTCTAAGGATGCCTTATAACTTAAAAGTCCTCAACTTAAATTGTGCCATTAATTTGTGAAAGCGAGGGGATGTTGGGTAGATCTACTGGAGTTTGACAAACTCCGCCCCGTGGCACGGGGAGTGCACGGAGGAACAATATCAGCCTATTTGACCGTGGTCCCGGGGAGGACACGGGGGAGGCAAAAACCGCGATGACTAGGTCCGCACCGTACGGGATGGCTCGGCCCCCACAAAATAAGTCAGCTTTGGTACAAACTTCCTTAGAGCATGGAACAACGGATTAGCTACCCGCGATATCGGTTGAGTCCTTTAACTTTACGGAACTAGTACATACCCGATGGCGTAGGCCACGGACAAACCATTTATAAACTGAGAATTAATTACGAGCATTGCTTTTCACAAATGAATATTTTGTAAGTACATCTTGACACGAACTGTGATTATGAGACCGGGCCAATGCATGACAAGCCCACTGTGAACTCACCAACCGTTAGGTTGACACTTGCGTGGTTTAAACTTTTGCAGATCGCTAAGGAGTATCCGCTGGAGGTTGGCATGGCACTTGAAGACCTTTGATATTGTTTAAACTAAACTTGGGAATTTTAAAACAATGTTTATGTAAGGCACGTGGTTAGTGCTAAGACAATATTTTATTCCGCTGCGTTGTAATTGAGACTTTATTTATAACTTGCGTTTGAACTAACCCTGATTCGTTTAGTATTTGTAACTATGGTTGTGGATCCTGGTCTAGCCGCGCCCCTTAACGGTATAAACTCCGTTTGTGGTATTTTGGGGGTGTGACAAAAGCCGCAAAGAAAGATAGGACTTTCAAATCAAATTCCTCTTGACCTCTAGTACGATTTCCAAAACATTTGATGATTACGTGCATCAGATACTTTTACAGAGGACTCAAATTGGCCTTGAGATACCATGGAACATATAACTGTCCATCATATTTTATTCTTCGCAATAAGGCAATCAAATCTGCTTCGTCGAATTCTGTTAGAAAATCTGCTTGATCGTTCAATCTCAACACTCGTCGAACATCACCTTCAAAAATAATAACATATGTTTGAAGAATTCTAGCACGAATGACTGAAGGCTCAACAGAACAATCGACTTGTGCTGAGGTCCAAAACATCACAAGTAAATCTTTATAAGGTGTACATTCACGAGTAGCAGCATAGTAAATCCTCGATCTTCTCATAAAGTCAAAAATACCCAGAAAATGAGGTCTCCAACGAGCTGAAGCATCAAGAAATGCACAAACATTATGTTCTCCTTCTGATTTAAACTCAGCCATATCTGTACAAATCATCAAAACAAACTGACGTTAAAATCATAAAATAGAATCAGAATGACCAACGAATAACTCTGATTTTACTTGAAATACTTAAACAATCAACAATTTTCAAAATTTGATCAGTAGACCATCTGCGGACCAATTTTGGTCGCGCGGATCATCTGGTCCGGCGGACCAGAAAATATTGACCGCGGATCACTTTTGGTCAAACGGACCAAATGCGGACCAGTTGTTCTTCAGCGGTTCATATGGTCCGCCGCGGACCATGTGGTCCGGCAGACGATCAGATTACCGAACAGTCACTTTCAATTTTAACGCAACAAATTGATTTTGTTTTGGAATCGAACATTGAGGTGTTGTTCTAGATAGGATTCCGACTCTGTACATGTGCTCATATTGATTTAACATCAAATATAACCAATTGAAACCTTCCAAGTCAGTTTTCTTTAAAAAACCGAGACTTAAAACTGTAAAAATCTAACAATCTAGACCACTGTATCACAAATCAAGACTGTCAATAGATGCGCAATTTGAATACCTACCTGTAGCAACCAGAATCACGAGCTAAAGTTCTGTATCCACAGAGAAATCGATGAAAATCGGCTGAGAGGGTTTTAGGGTTTTTTCAGAGTGAAAGCAGGTGGTCCGCGGTTATGAGAAATGCGGACCAGATTTATCTATTTATACCCAAAGTGGTCCGCCCGGCGTACCACATGGTCCGCCGGATCACTTTGTTACAAATTAGCCCTTTAACTTTCAAATGTTTCATTTTTTAACCCAAAACTTCCTTTTCTTCAAATTTTAAACATGAAGAGCTGATATTTAGCATTGATTGTGGTTCATTTAACAACAAATTGTCGTTTCTGAATTCAGTTGATCAAAAACAACACAGAATGAATTTTTTTTTTTTATTTTTCTCAAATTTATATCAAAACACACTAAAATCTTTTTTATTTTTCAAACTTATGCTAAAACACACTTAAATTTTTTTTTTTGGTATTTTCTAAAATAAGCAAAACAATAACCAACAAAAATTTAAATGCAATAACTTATATTTTGTGAGAAAGATTGCAACATGAGATCATATCAGACATAACGAATCATACACATCGCAATTTCAAAATACTAAGCATGCAAGCCAAGCTGACTGAGAATACAACCATTTGGTTTATTTCAGCTAAAGCAAGTCTTTGTTTATAGCTTTCTGATATGAAATTAAGTATATTAATCGAGCATTTATAACATGGTACCCACACGATCAGGAATACTGGCAAACTGCTTATTTCATATTTTTGTATTTTTCTTTATTCAAGTCAAGTTACTCGCAGCAGATTTCTCATACTGATATTGTAAACTTGCTTATACAGAAGTAAATGCCACAGAGATATCATGTTCATGATGTTTCTTGCAAAAAGAAAGCAGAATCTTAAATAAACAACAATCAGGTCAGCCGGTAGGCACGCAGAGAAAGTCCGATCATTTAGGAAAATAAAAAAATAAAACTAAAGCAGAAGTTGTATAATCCAACAACAATCAGGTCGGTACTCACGTACACGCAGAGAAAGTCCGATGGATGATATGAAACACCAAGAAAATAAAGCAGAACGTCAAACGAACAACAATTAGGTCGATCTTTCGATACGCAAAGAAAGTCCGATCGTTTGACAAAATAAAGAAAATCAAACAAGTTTAAATCTTTCAAAATAAAGCAAGCATACACCAGAACATCTCTTTATTCTGTTTTTTAATTTTTCTCATTTTATTTATGCCAGATATACACATTACCCATCACGGTTTGTAACCACAATTATCAAGCAAGCGTTATCTTTATATCATACTCACGTATATCAGATTACTCAGCACATTCAATCAAGTCAAACAAGTACCTACAGCCTTTCTTTCTACTTTATTCATGGCAGATAACGTATGCTGATGTACTATCATTTCTCACGAGGTTGGATCATATTTCTCAAATTTTCATTTTTCCATTTTTTATGATTTTTGGATTTTTCCATTTTTTTATGCTTTTTCATTTTTCAATACAAAAACACACACTATTTTTGTATTTTTCAAATATTCTCCCCCTAAAAAGCAGAAAAATAAAGCAAAACAAAAACGAAAAAGAAATGATCAACTGAACCAGATTAGTTAGCGTGGAATTTAGTAACCCCATTGATTTGCAACAAAAATTGAAAGCGAGTTTTATCAAAAGCTTTCGTAAACAAATCAGCTCTTTTATAATCCGTGTGAATTTTCTGCAAATCAATTAATTTCTTTTCGTAGCAATCACGGATAAAATGATATCTGATGTCAGTGTGCTTAGTTTTTGAATGCTGAACGGGGTTTCTCGTAATGGAAATAGCAGCTGAATTATCAATGTAAATGGGAGTAGTTAGAAAATTCAAACAGTAGTCACGCAACTGCTGTTGTATTCACAAAACTTGTGAACAACAACTGGAAGCCGCCACATACTCCGCCTCCGCAGTCGACGTGGCAACCGAAGTTTTCTTTTTTGCATTGCCAAGACACTAGTCTGTCTCCCAAAAACTGACACTCGACGGTTGTGGATTTGAAATTTATCTTGCACCCGCCATAATCTGAGTCAGAATAAGTTGATAACTCAAACTTATTATCATTAGGGTACCAGATGCCAAGATCCGGATTACCCTTCAAATAAGCAAAAATCCGTTTTACTGCTATCATGTGTGAAGCCTTTGGTGCTGCCTGATACCTAGCACATAAGCACACAACAAACAGTATATCAGGATGAGATGCAGTTAAATACATAAGAGAACCTATCATAGCCCTAAACAATGTCGGATCAATATTTGCACCAGATTCATCTGGTCCGAGACCATGCGAAACCTGGATAGGTGTACTTGGGATCCGAACATCGCCAATCTTGAACCGTGCCAAAATGTCAGACACATATTTCATTTGATGCAAAAATATGCCTTTGGCAGATTGATGGACTTGAAGACCCAGAAAGAACCCCATCTCTCCCATAGAACTCATTTCAAATTTTGTTTGCATGACACGCTCAAATTCCTTGCATAAGCTGTCATTCGTGCTTCTAAAAATTATATCATCCACGTAAACCTGAACAAGCAATAGATCCTTCCCGAACTTTTTCGTAAACAGTGTACAATCCACCTTGCCACTACGAAAAACGTTGTTGAGCAGATGAGTAGAAAGAGTCTCATACCAAGCTCTCGAGGCTTGGTGCAGACCATATAAAACCTTATCTAATTTGTACACTCTGTCAGGAAACTCTGGATCATAATAACCAGGCGGTTGCTTCACGTAGACTTACTCACGAATCTTCCCGTTCAAAAACGCACTTTTCACATCCATCTGATACACCTTAAATCCATGATATGCCGTGAAAGCAAGAAATATCCGGATAGCTTCTATTCGGGCTACTGGAGCATAAACTTCATTAAAGTCGATGCCTTCAATCTGAGAAAATCCTTGAACCACTAATCGTGCCTTATTTCAGACAATGACGCCGCGAACGTCTTTCTTACATTTAAAGACCCACTTCGTTCCACAAGGCTCTTTAGAGTTTTTGGGTAAATCCACGAAATGCCAAACGCCCAACTTTGTAAATTGCTGCAACTCTTCTTGCATTGCTTCTACCCAAGAAGCATCCTCCAATGCTTTATCAACATTAGAAGGTTCTACCTGAGATAGAAAACAGGAGTGAAAAACTTCATTCTGAACCCCAGATTCTCTGATTTCGGCAATCAAAGCATCAATATTTCCTGCCAATTGATTTCGTGCACGAACTCCCGAAGACGGATCTCCAATAATGTTTTCTTGAGGATGAATATTGTTAATCCTAAGAATTGTTGAATCAGCAACTGCCTGAATATCTTCCAAATTTGTTAAAGATGCCTCTGCCACTTCTGAACTTGATAAATCACCAATCAGTAACGAAATTGGTATGAAAGAACTTGTACTTAGCAAATGAATTTGATCATCTACTGGTGTAGATTCAGCTTCATGAAACATACTTTCATCATCAGAAGAAGAACTCATAGTGTCTAGACTAGAAGCACTCTGACTAGTCGAAGCAACAGCAGTGCTTGAAAGCTTTGGAATCCATGAACCTGGACCAGGAGTTATCAATGAATGTAGCATAGCAGCTAAAATATCAGGATCCTCCTCTTCCTTAGATCCAGATGATGCAACCGTGAACGAATCAATTAGAGACGTATAATCATAAGACTGAGCATCAACCGATTTGGGATGTAGAAAAGTATGCTTCTGACAGTCCACATTCACATGATTCTCAATTGTCTTGGAAGATGGAAAGTAAACACGCTTCATCGGATGATGATATCCAACAAACACACCCTGAACAGCTTTTGAAGCAAACTTCCCACCTTCTTTGAGAACCGTGCAAAGACACCCAAACGGTACGAAGAAATTCAAATTAGGCTTTCGACCTTTAAGTAGTTCATAACTTGTTTTATTGATTCTCTTGACAATCAGAACATGATTGAGTACATAACATGCAGTGTGAACAGCCTCGGACCAAAACTTTATTGGTAGATTTGCATCAGCCAACAAGGTTCGAGCCGTCTCAATCAAAGTTCTATTCTTCCGTTCAGCGACTCCATTTTGTTGCGGAGTATACTCGCACTGAATTCATGAATAATCCCAAGTGAATTACAAAATGCTACCATCTTAGCATTCTTAAACTCAGTTCCATTATCAGTACGAATGCGACAGATTTTGTGCTTGTACATTGATGGAAAATTGGATAACAACTTCTGAATTTGATCAGGAGTTTCATCTTTTGACGCTAGAGACACCACCCATGAAAATCGAGAAAAATCATCCGTAATAACCAAACAATAATAACTACCCTCAATGCTCCGAACATTCACAGGACCAAAAAGATCCATATGAAGTAGCTCTAAAGGAGTCACAGTCGAATTTAATCGTTTAGACGGATGAGACTTTTTCTTTTGCTTACCCTTCTTACAAGACACACAAACATCATGTATAGAAAATTTATTCCTTGAAACGCCTTCAACCAGATTATGATTTACCAAATAATTCATTCTCCGGTAATTGATGTGTCCCATACAACGATGCCACATGATGGAATCCTTTTCTGTAGCCTTAGAAATAAAGCATGTAGCAGAAACCGCAGAACAAGTCTGATTCATGTTCAACACATATAAGTCACGAAATCGAGGAGCTCGTACAACAATCCAATCATCAGGAATTTGGATTCCAGGTCTCAGAATTAAGCACTATGAACTTGTGAAACAGCAGTGTACTGCTTATCACAAATTTGAGAAACACTCAGCAAATTGTGTTGCAACTCTTGTACAAATTGGACTTTGTCAAATGTAATCTTCTCGTTACCCAATTTGCCCTCACCGGTAATCTTACCACATTTATCGCCAGCGAAAGTAACATTTCCTCCTTGAATAGGTTTAACATCTGATAACAAGGAAATATTACCCGTCATGTTCCTGGATGCTCCACTATCAACTACCCAGAAGTTGTTGACAGCTCGCTTGCGAGCACCCTGCACATTTTAGCAATTAATTAGTGAGTATCTGGACCCAAGCTTTCAGCTTTGGGTCGACCGGTGTCTTCAGAAAAGTCCTCAGTGGCTTTTGAGGTCAATTTAGGCAGCCACTTTTGCCTTAACCCAGAAGTAGATGAATCGGTGGTAACATCACTTGAAGATGAACAACCAAATGATTGTTGAGTTTTTAAAAAATTTTCTCTTTTGAAGAATTGTTTTGTGACCACTTTTCCATCTACTTGTTTTGGCTCAGAAATATTTTCAGATTTTTCAAAAGTAACAGCAGAAGCTCTTTTCTCGGCCAAAACCGGACATCTTTTTCTTAGATGACCCTTTCGATGACAATGATAACACCTCCTACGATCAACAAAAACTGCAGGAAAGTTTCCTCCTGATTCAGTTGAGGTGTTACCATCAGTCATATGTTTAACCACTTGACTTGGTTTCTTAGCCCAAAATTTCCGAGATTTATGCTTTGGAAGTGGTTTAAACAGTGGACCAATATAACCAAATTAATTATAAAATCCATACTCATCAACTCCACAGTTTTCAAAATATCTTTTGAATTCACAGTTGCTTTTGTTGTTTTCAAACAATCCAAAATCTTGTTCATAATGACCAAAGTCATCATAAAAATCATAATCCTCACAAAAACCGTATGATTCATAGTCAAAACTGTTTGTGTTAGCAGAAAATTGACCATCGGAATTATAAAAATTCTTAGGTGAATACTTTGAAGTTTTAGACTTTGATGAAAATTTCTGAACTTTTGGAGTGTGAGTCTTGACAGGATTCTGATCATCTGAACTAGTTCTGAGTTTCAGCAAAGAACCAGTTTTTACATGTTCATGATCAGACACAGATTTTTCATCTGAATCAGCATAAAACACTTTAAAAACTTTGGTTGGATCAACACAACATAATGGAAATGCTTCATCCAAAAATATGGTATCACTACCTTTCAGACAATACATTTTCACTTTCTTAGAGGACTCACCAACTTCAGTTTTACCTTTCTAGTTGTCATCAGAATTCCCAACCTTGACATTTTTCTTGTTTTTCTGTTGCAGTTTCTGAGGTTTCTTTTGATTGACCTTAGAAACTTCATCAGGATGTCCAAATCCGATGCCATTAAACTTAGCTGATTTCTGTAAAGGTACCGGAATTGAGTTCACATCCGGTGTGGTGGTGTTACTTACAGTGACAGACTCACGTTCAAAAAACAAATCACGACCTTTTGTAAACTTTGTCGTTTCAAATTCATTCATTGCTTTTTCAGTTTCAATGATTTTCTGTGCAGCCTCTAAAGGTGTAAGTTTGTCATTCACCAAAACACCAGATTCAGATTGTTTGAGAACTTCTTTGTCAGATCTGGACACAAGTTTGACAGGCTTTCTCTTATGAGTGCCCTTATTTTTATCAGATGAACCCTCGGCAAACATAGAATAATCAAACACAACAGCTGGTTTGATCTCAGGTTCAGTTGGTCCTTTACCATGAACAATCGGTGGAGGAACTGAAGTACACCCTGATTCTTTGAGCACTTCTTTTAAATTTTCATCTTTGCAAAGGAAACTTGCAAAGGAAGATGAATTCTTAAAATTCTCTAATTGTCTTTGAAGATCTAATATCTCAATGTTTAATTCAGAAATTTTAGAATTTGCTTCTGCAAGCTTTTTCTCATAAAAAATATAATCTTCAGTTTTGTTGTTTAACTCAATTTTTGTGCTCAGAATCACAGCATGCTCACTTTTTAGTTCAGCTTTAACAGCCTCCCACCTTTGTTTGTAAATGGTGACATTTTCTTCTACTAACATGTGTTTATTATAATACATAACTTTCTCAGCAGAAAGTTCTTTCATTTGATTAGCAGTTGTCATGCAAAATTCACAGATATTAAAGTTAACATGAATATCAGCCATAAAGGCTTGATGACCATCAGCAAAGAAATCTTCTCCCGGAAGATCAGGATCATCTTCAACAGCTACATTTTTCTCTTTAGTGCATAGGAATGCAGACTCATCGGGACAATCTGCAGCCCAGTCATATGCTTCACCGGTTTGAGATACCAAAGCTTTAGAATCTGAGTTTAATCCACCAACATTTGTATTTGAACTTGATGGATTACCACTGCTTCCTGATGCTTTGTTACTCTGAGCAGCATATTTCTGATATAACTTAGAAGTCTCCTGTTTCTTTGCCGAGCTACACTCTTTTGCGAAGTGATCATAATTTTGACAATTGTAACATCTGACTTTGGATTTATCAAATCCAAGTTTACCTTCGGGATTGAGATCTTTTCTGCCTGTTCTCTTCATAAAATTCTTACCTCTTCTAACAATCATAGCCATAGACCAATTGATATCCATCAATTCTAAATCATCCGGGTCTATTTGTTCATAGTCTTCATCGGTCAATTCAGCACTAGTCAATTTTCCTGCTATAACTCCATCATACGACGAAACCATCGCTGAAAATAGTGCCATGAAATCATTTGTTGTTTTAGCTGAAAAAGCACTTTGATTTGATGTTGGAATAGAGGATGATTGACTTGAATAAACCGGGTATGTCACTGCAGCTTTTTGAGTAAAAGTGTCACTTAAAGAACCCCGAGACAAATTTGCTTGGCCACTTGAAGTATTTTCAACATAAAATGCAGTTGTTGGTGGATTTGAATTAGCTTTTGCTTTTGCATGCATAGTAGATGCATTCTCACCAAAATATACACCCGGATTTTGAACTTGAGCTGGTTGAGTTTTAACCCGTTTCATGTCTAATTCCCGAGCCAGCAAGTTTCTTGTAAGATCATCATATGTAATGTCATCAAAACCCTTATCATGTGTCATAAGCAAGATATAACCTTCCCACGATGCAGGTAAAGCATCTAATAGCTTTTCCTTCAGTTCACCCGCTTCTTTACTCACTCCGACTATATCAAGTTCACTTACCAAATGTGATAATCGGGAAATCAGATCATTAATAGTTTCATTTGGAACATGACAAAAATGTCAAATTCCTTCAACAGCAGTTTTTTCTTACTTTTCTTATATTGTGCATTTCCTTCACATCTGTGACATAAAGCATCCCATAAAGCCTTTGACGTTGAATGCATTTTGAATTGATGCAAAATATCTTTTGGTAAAGCCATTGATAAATTTGAATAAGCCTTCTTTTCAAATTTAAAAGCTTCTTTTTCAGCATCATTCATCTTATTGTACGGCTTTACTTGACCAGCCAATTCACCAGTTAGAAATTTTGGAACTTCATAACCATCCAACATTGGTGTCCATACCGTAACATCCGTTGCACCAATGTATGATTCGTAGCGAGTTTTCCAATTATGAAAATCTTCAAATCTCATCTATTTCGGAACTTTGTTTGTAGCTCCCATCTCGTTATCATAATTCAGAATTGCTTGAACAGTTGAATACATCGTTGCAAAAGCCTGGAACGGATCCAGATTGATTTCTTAAAAAACTGTGCTGGCGGACCAAAATAACGATCTTCGGATCAAATTACAACCCGCGGACCAAAATACAATCAGCGGATCAAAATCTTGCCACCAGACCAAATACGGACCAAATCGTCTGCCGGATCAGATTATGCGCGGACCAAGTGATACGCTGGAATAACTGCCACGGACCAGATGTGGTACGCTGAAACCGCCACGGATCAGAATATGAAGAACAACTACGCGGACCAATTCCGGACCAACTCCGGACCAGTTTCCAATTTGACAAAAAAACTCGAAATTTCTGGAAAATTTTGGTTTTCCAGACTTTCAATCACTCCAGAACTCAGCGAAATGATCCAGAAACAATTTGAACGAAGAAAACATACTGAATTCACATGAAAATGAGTCGGATTAGATGCGGAGAGTGGAACCGTTCCGCTTAGTTCCAAAGAGAAAACGGTACTAAAATCCTGAAATCGGACAATCTTGCGAAAAACCGGAAGCCGGGTGCTAACAGTTGTGAATGATATATAAATACTGAACTTGTTCCGCGTGACTGGGTTGGATGCAAAAATAATGTCAAATCGGTGAAAAACTGAGATCCCGAGCGTAAACGCAAAATTTATTCATAACCGGAGTCTTCATAATTTTTGCAAGAAAATCGAGCTCGGAAAAATATTCCGTGAAGAGTTCTGAGTCAAACGGTGCAATTTGGAATGAATCTAAGAAAACCGTCAATTTTATTCAAGTAACGGGCCTTCCGTTAGAGATTTAACGGAATATTCCAATATTTAACTGAGATTCCAGTAAATTCGGTTAGATGACATCAGCACGGCATCAGCTAAACAACTTGGAGTGAGACATAACAAAACAGTCACAAACTTAACCGAGAAGCGAAACCAGTCTGTCAGTGGTCGTTAGCTAACACGGTCTTGACGTCAACAAAAACTAGAAACCCGGTCGAATAAACGGAATAAATCCATGACCAATTAAATATTTCCACAATTTCGTTGAGGCGTTATCTTGTTAAGTCTCGTTGAGAAACTGATAAGAAAATACCCGTATTTGACGAAATAATGCGGAAAATTAATTAAATCAATTAAATCCCTCGAAAAAAAAAAAACCTTAATCCATGTGAATTTAAGCTGACCAATCAGAAAATAGCCTTCAAAGACCACAATCTGTGTGCCTTGAAATGCACCAATCAGCAAAAAGCACAAAATGATCTGACGGCTGAATTTGGTTCAATCTAACGACCAAGAAACAAGGATCCGTGTGAGGATCGTGACAACCAACCAGAAGGCGACAGCAAGAAGGCCTTAAACGGCTCCTTTTCTTAGCTGGGACCCACGTGTTTCCATCCTCCAATAATAATTCGACAACAATTTTAAGAATTGGAGAAAGCCAGTTCCAACGTTGTCTAAGGGGGCCCACATAAATATATTATCCACCAATGAAAATTCAACAACGCAATTTGGGTAAGTGTGATTCTGCGCATGTGACAAAGGAGGAGAGAGAAGGCAGTTGACCTACATTCTCATGCAACCAATAACATACCTCCACGTCATCGTCATCATCACAAACCGCGTACACCACCCAGAAACCCTAAAACACACCGGAAAACACATCGGAAATATGTAACCCCATTGGAAAAGCGTATTATGCTCATATCTTTCTCAAATCTCGACCAAATTTACGAAATTTAGCTCGTTGAGCTCCTTATTCAATCCTCTATCATCCTAGACGATCAAAACTCACTGAAAAACACTTGAACAAAAACCCAAATGTCATATTCAGTCGAGATCGCCAAACTTATTGAGGTCACCAAGGCTACACGAGGTTGCCAAGGCTTATTCGAGGTCGCTAGGTTATGAAATCGCCAAGAAGTAATCGAGATCGCTAAGAATAGTGACCAAATCGCTAAGACAATTTTCGTGGACACATGAAATCAACATGAGCATGTTCAAGCTCTCACGAGGTCGCCAAGAACACCTTCAAACACCTTCCAGATCGCCATGAACATCTTCAACAGCTGCGAAATTACCAAGGCAATCTTCAAGAGAAATGAAGAACACCAAGAACATCGTGAAACACACACTACTGTGTGTTTCTCTAGATCTGCCCAAACCGTTGTGTTTTAGACTAAACTGATGCTCCCAATGGATCCAGAACGCATTTTCCATAAAGATTCATACTTTATTTCATCCAAAAACACTGATTATTACACCAAAAACTCAGAATCAAACTCGAAATCTTCAAGAACACCAAAAAAAACGTGAAAACCCTAACAGCTTCGTTTTTCTTACTCAGATCTCACATTTCTTCACTGATTTTGACATATGGAGCATGAAATCACATCCAAATGAACCCAACAACAAGAATCTATCATTAGATTCATCCAGAAATCGTCCAAACAGCTCCAAAAATGCAGAAAAATAGAATTATTCATCTCCAAAGTGGGTTTTCCAATCAGCACCTCATTCAAGCTCAAAATCAAGATTCGAGTGACCAGATTCGTCGTGAGACGAGATCTGATCGGTACCCGCTCTGATACCATTTGTCAGGACCAATTTCACATCGAGAATCTCGACATTGATCAAGAACAAAGATTAGATGAAGGAGACGGGATGATGAGAATCAAAGATAATCTATAACAAGAAATAATAAATTAAACGATTCATTGATTATACTGAATGATTATAATGAACCGAATGATTACAAATTCGTCATAGGAAATCCATGGTCACATTGGGTTGAGCTCAAACCCAATGTGAGACTCTGTCTCTCTCTAGAATGGTGCTCACTCAATCTAAGAATCATCACTCTTACAAATGAGCACACTCACCATATATATAGGAGAGCCCATGTGCTCACTAGCCCACTAACTAGCAAGACACAAAAATAAAATGAGCTTATTACAAATAAACAACTAAAAATAATTTTTAATTAAATCAAAGTTGATTTAATTAATATGAAGCTTGACTCGCTCGAACCGATCTTCTGTTGACTTTTATGTTGACCGTTGACTCGAACAGTTAACTTTCAAGAAAACGTCTTCGGTCCAAACTTGCAAGGCTCGAGCATCACAACCCGTGTCTCTGAATCAAATCACAATGGATTCTTCAACCAAATTATTTGAGAATAGATTTGATGGCGTTAGTCACACTTATTATTAGTTCTAACACTAAGGCACCAAGGAGAGTGGTTAAACAAATGACTGATGATAACACCTCAACTGATTCAGGAGGTAGTTTTCCTACAGTTTTTATTGATCGTAGGAGGTGTTATCATTGTTACCAAAAGGGTCATCTAAAAAATAGATGTCTGGTTTTGGCAAAGAAACGAGCTTCCACTGTTAGTACTGAAAAATCTGAAAAAGTTTCTGAGCCAAAACAGATAAATGAAAAGGTGGTCACAAAACAATTTTTCAAAAGAGAAAAAAATTTCAAAAATCAAAGGTCATTCGGAAGTTCATCTTCGGGTGATGTTACCACGCACTCATCTACTCCAGTGCTAAGGCAAAAGTGGCTGCCTAAATTGACCTCAAAAGCCACTGAGGATTTTTCTGAAGACATCGGTGGGATCTAGATGCTCACTAATTATTTGCTGAAATGTGCAGGGTGCTCGAAAGCCAGTTGTCAACAACTTCTGGGTCGTTGATAGTGGAGCATCCAGGCACATGACGGGTAATATTTCCTTGCTCTCAGACGTTAAACCAATTCAAGGAGGAAATGTTACTTGGCTTGCAGTAAAGGTGGTAGAATTACCGGTGAAGGAAAGATGGGTAACGAGAAGATTTCATTTGAAAAAGTCCAATTTGTACAAGAGTTGCAACACAACTTGCTGAGTGTATCTCAAATTGGTGATAAGCAGTATACTGCTGCTTTCACAAGGTCCGAGTGCCTGATTCTGAAACCTGGTATTCAAATTCTCGACGATTGGATCGTTATGCGAGCTCCTAGATTTCGTGATTTGTATGTGTTAAATATGAATCAGACTTCATCTATGGTATCTGCTACGTGTTTTATCTCAAAGGCTACAGAAAAATAATCCATCTTGTGGCATCGTTGCATGGGGCACATCAACTACCGAAAGATGAATTACTTGGTCAACCATAATCTGGTAGAAGGAGTTTCAAAGAATAGGTTTTCTATAAATGATGTGTGTGTCTCCTGCAAGAAAGGTAAACAAAGGAAGAAGTCTCATCCGTCTAAGCGTTTGAATTCAATTGTAACTCCTTTGGAACTGCTTAATATGGATCTTTTTGGTCCTGTGAATATTCGCAGTATTGAGGGAAGTTTCTATTTTTTGGTCATTACGAATGATTTTTCTTGGTTTTCATGGGTGGTGTCTCTAGCTTCAAAGGATGAAACTCCAAATTCAATTCAGAAGCTATTATCCAAGTTTGAATCGATATATAAGTTCAAAGTTTATCGCATTCGTATTGATAATGGTACTGAATTCAAGAATGCTAAGTTGACAGCTTTTTGTGATTCCCTTGGAATCAAACAGGAATTCAGCGCGCCGTATACTCCGCAATAAAATGGGGTAACTGAACGAAAGAATCGAACATTGATTGAGATGGCTCGAACTTTGCTGGCCGTTGCACATTTACCGATAAAGTTTTGGTCTGAAGCAGTGCATACTGCATGTTATGTGCTCAATCGTGTTCTGATTGTTAAGCGATTTAACAAAACAAGTTATGAGTTTCTTAAAGGTCGAAAGCCAAATTTAAACTTTTTGGAACCATTTGGGTGCTTATGCACGGTTCTCAAGGAAGGTGGGAAGTTTGCAGCTAAAGCTGTTGACGGCATTTTTGTTGGTTATCATCATCCAATGAAACGTGTTTAATTTCCCTCTTCCAAGACCATTGAGAATCATGTGAATGTGGATTGTAAAAAACATACCTTTCTACAACCCAAATCGGCTGATATTCGGGTTTTCGATTACAAGTCTTTACTTGATTCTTTCACGGTTGCACAACCTGATTCTGATGAAGAGGATCCTGATGTTTTAGCTGCTTTGCTATACATAATGAAGAGTCCTGGACCAGGATCATGGATTCCTAAGCTTCCAAGTAATTTTACTGCTGTTGCTTCATCTAGTCAAAACGTTTCTAATTTAGAAACAATGAGTTCTTCTGATGATGATGAAAGTACTTTTCATGAAGCTGAATCGACACCCGTTGATGATCAAATTCATTTACCAAGTACAAGTTCTTCTGTGCCAAATTCTTTACCAATTGGTGATTTATCAAGTTCAGAAGACGCGATGCAAATTTAAATAATCTGGCAGATAATCTTGAAGTTTCTGATTCAACAATTCTTAGGATTCACAATATTCATCCTCAAGAAAACATAATTGGAGATCCGAATATGGGAGTGCGTACACGACATCAATTGTCAGAGAATGTTGATGCTTTAATTGCAGAAAATAGAGATTCCGGGGTTCAGAATGAAGTTTTTCACTCGTGTTTTCTATCTCAAGTGGAACCTATCAATGTTGATAAAGCGTTGGAAGATGCTTCTTGGGTAGAAGCAATGCAAGAAGAGTTGCAGCAATTTCAAAAATTGGGTGTTTGGCGTCTCGTGGATTTACCTATCAATTCTAAAGAACCTTGTGGAACGAAGTGGGTATTCAAATGTAAGAAAGACGATCACGGTGTCATTGTTAGAAACAAGGCGCGATTAGTGGTTCAAGGTTTTTCCCAGATCGAAGGCATTGATTTCAACGAAGTGTATGCTCCTGTAGCAAGAATTGAAGCTATCAGGATATTTCTAGCTTTCGCGGCACATCACAAATTTAAGGTGTATCAGATGGATGTCAAAAGTGCTTTTCTGAATGGAAAGATTCGTGAATAAGTTTATGTGAAGCAACCACCTGGTTTTTATGATCTGGAGTTTCCTGACAAAGTGTACAAGTTAGCTAAGGCTTTATATGGACTTCACCAGGCACCAAGGGCTTGGTATGAGACACTTTCTACACACTAGCTTGACAACGGGTTTCTACGTGGCAAGGTGGATTGTACATTATTTTCAAAGAAGTTCGGGAAGGATCTGCTGATTGTTCAAGTCTGTGTTGATGATATTATCTTTGGAAGCACAACAGACAGCTTATGCAAAGAATTTGAGCGGGTTATGCAAAGAAAGTTTGAGATGAGCTCTATGGGGGAGATGGTCTTTCTGGGTCTTCAGGTTCATCAATCTACCAAAGGCATATTTTTGCACCAAACAAAATATGTGTCTGATATTTTGGCTCGGTTCAGGATTGACGATGTTCGGATTCCGAGTAGACCAACACTACGTCAAAAAGTGGCTTTGGCCACGGTTTTTTTTACGCATAGGCACTGTTTTGTAAAAAACGTGGCCAAAGGTAAGAAATACTAGTTTTAGCCACACATATTTTGTACCCGTGGCCAAATATATAGCCTTTGGACCCTTTTAGCCATGTATTTTTTTGTTTATGTGACAACAACAAACAGGTGCAGTCGCATTAGTCACTGTTTTACAAAAACATGTGGCACTTATTTGTCACGCTTAATAAAGAGTGGCGAAATGCACCAAACGGCCATGGAATTTTTATGATTTTTAATTCGTGTGACCAAAAGGAATGTATGGCCACGTTTAAATAATGTTGTGTGACGGAAGAGTAGATTTTATTACTTAGAGGTCAAATCTTTATCTACCACCTCGAGTTTCGGATATAAATCATATAATTAATTAATTAATTGTCGATCATCACCATATATGCCGTTAGCTCTCTCAGCTCTCTGTTTTTTGGTTTATCATATGCCACTCTCTGAAAATGTGGCATTTGCGTCCTCTGAATGTGGAAGATAGCCCCGAATACGGTGAGTAATCATCTAAATGACTGAAATTCAAATGCTTTAATGTGGGATTCGCGTCTCTGAAATTTGGTTATTTTTCTTGAACAGGGGAAGAAGATTTTAGTCTGTTTACTTTGATGATCTATCACCTAGGGTATTTTGCGAGCCTCAATGGTCGGATACAATACATCGATGGGAGGGTTCGCTACTTCGACGAGGTTAACATTAACTCCTTCTCGTTCGATGACCTAGGTCAAATGGTGTATGACCTAGGTTATGACTTGAACGATTTCGACCCCTACCTAAGGATCCCAGGGTTGTCTCTGGATTTTGGATTGGTTCCATTCACTGATGATCCGAGGGATGTTAGGGCCTTGGCCCTGCACGTCATGGACGAGGAGGTCATATCCATCTACCTCGATGGAGATGTGGAGGTGTCTTCCTCCTCCTCCTCCTCCTCCTCCCCCTCTGAAGGTAGCTACCCATGGAGAACAGGCCGATATTACGATTCAGACAATTTCTCTCCTGGGAGCGTGTTTTAAGTTTATGTTGTTTTTTATTATATATATTTGTAATTAATTAACTAATATCACATCTTTTGGATTATACATGTAATTAATTGTATGCATCCGATGTGTCTTTTGACTCTTCTTCCTGAAGAATTCTTGTTCATCTAGTTGTCTTCTACATATATTAGGTTGTGTGACTAAATATTAGTGTATTATAAGGAATTTTCTTCAACCACAATGATTTTAATTCACTAGATAATGGCTTTAAATACATGGGAATATCCTATAGACTACGAACAGACATAACAACTTTGGTTATTTATAGTATATATAGTTCATCCTGAAGAACGCTAGTTTATCCGGTTCATCCTGAAGAACTCTAGTTCATCCTGTTCTATTACTGAATAATTAGTCTTGATCCTGAAGAACTCTAGTTCATCCGGTTCTTGTTAGTTCATACGGTTTTGTTCTTGTTCTAATTTACTGAAGAATTAAAATCTATCCAGTTTATAAATCCTGTCATCCACTATTAGACAATCAAAAAATTATAAATTGTAGCAAACAAGGCTTGAACCTGGGTCAGTCAAAGAAAGGAACAAACTACAAGATTAAGAAGAACCATTGAGACAAAAGTGTTAATTGGTTATATTTTAACCAGAACTTATTTAATTACTCGCATCACATAAGAAATAATTGATAAACAAAATTTGCGTTGCTAAAGGTAATAAATAGACACGGTAAAAACAGGATTTGCGTGGTAAAGGTAACAAAATATACACGGTTATCTTGGCCTGACCTTTCCACTTCTTCCCACCATAGCTGGTCGCGTGCCCTGTCTGCCTTTAAAGTTCCACTTTTTCGCCACCAAAATCTTCTATCCTATTCATCAAGAAAAAAACTCCGATCGATCAATGGCTGCCTTTGGTAAACAATGGAGGATTAGGGGTGTTAATGAACCAGCACCCTACTACGGAAAGACTCCCCGTAAGTGTATTTTCACTCAACAATGGCTGTACGTTTTTATTTTTAGGGTTTTATGTTTTTTAGTTACTTACTCTCTACTCTGCATTTGGGTTTTATACAGGTGGTCGGAGGTTCACCCTCAAGGTCCATCACTGTGGCGATTTCCACCAGAATGTCGTCGGCCAGAATGTGTGGAAGGGAAAGGTAGATTATGTCGACTATGTCGACATTCGCACATTTTATTGTCATGATCTGGATCAAATGGTGCAATACCTAAACCACACATCGATTGGCTATTTCCTCATTTACTGGAGGATCCCACCTCTGTCTATCAAATACGGGCTTGAGTACGCTGATTTCATCACTGCTGAAGTTGTAGGGGATATGAAACTTCATCTCCAGGGACCAGAGGGGGAGAGAGAGCTGGATGTGTATTTAATCCGGAACAGGGATTCCACCTACACCTCTGAGTTGGGACCGAGATTGCCGCCTGGTCAAAAGTTGTTTCTTGATGACAGCAGCAGCAGCTTCTTTGATGATGAAGACTATATGTCGGATGCTAGGTCTTAGCTACTTAATTAGATAGATTTTTGTATAGGATCTGATGAAAATCTTTGTATAGAGATCAATATATATATATATATATATGTATGTATGTATATATATATATATATATTAGTTTTTGTTAACTCTTCCTTATGTTTTGTTTTGGTTAACCCCATTAATTATATAGATAGATTTTATCTCAATCATTAAAGTTGATTATATTCTAAATTTGATTGTTGCAAATAGATTTTATTGTGAACTGATGTGATTTTTATTTTATTGTGAACTGGTTAACCATCCTGGAGAACTTTAGAACTCTATTTTACCTGGTTCATCCTGAAGAACTCTAGTGCATCTTCTCTCAATTCTCATGAACTCTTCTTCCTGAGGAATTGTAGTTCACCCGGTTTTGTTCTTCTTCCAATTTAGAAGTAAAATTTATCCTGTTTATAAATCATCTCATCCCACCATATCAAAATGCCAACATATACTAACATAACATATGAATATATACTTCATGTAAGATCACAGTTATGAGTAAAATGGAGTCTGCTATGATTCATTAAAAATGTGTATGTTATTATAATAGAAGAAAACTGGTTAACCATCCTGAAGAACTTTAAAACTCTAGTTTATCCGGTTCATCCTGAAGAACTCTAGTTCATATTTTCTTAATCCTCATGAACTCTTTTTCCTGAGGAATTGTAGTTCATCCGGTTTTCTCTTCTTCCAATTTACTAAAGAAGTAAAATTTATCCTGTTTATAAATTATCTCATCCCACCATATCAAAATGCCAACGTATATACTAACATACCATATAGTTGGGAGTTCCCATTATGGTCATGATATCCATCTGATGCAATTTATCCCAATCATCCATTCTCAAATTATGTTTCTTCCTTACTTCACCATTGCTCATGAAGAAGTAGTGCATGTTTTCACTCTCGTGTAATTCAATCCTTAGAATGCAAGGATGAGTGACATCAACATGTGGGTTGGGAGGATCTGAAGGTTCAGACTCTTCTTCAGATTCACTCACTACTATCTTCTTCCTCTTAGCTACATAACCCTTTCTTGCAGCCATGGTTTTCTTTCTTCCAGAAAAGGAAAGAGGAATGGGTGGTTTTTCTGGTGATTTGGGTGGAGATGAGGGTTTTCGTGGTTTGTTTAGGTGATCATGAGGATATGGAGATGGAAGAGTATGACCACTTCTAGGTTGTGGTATAAAGGGTGTGAAGTTGTCTATTCTAAACTTTGGTGGAAGAGGCTTTAATGTTACAGGCTTAGGCCTTTTTTCTGGTCTACTAGTTCTAGCTGCAGGGTTTCTTCTAGGTTGCTGTGAGGCTAGAGTTCTGTTCAGATCATAAAATTCACCTGGTAATGAGGGAGCAGTGGGTTGTGAGGTTGTGGTGGAGGGTTGAGATGATGAGAGATGAGGATCAGAGACAGTGTCAAACATTTCCTTGATAATGTTGATACTTGGCTTCTTTTGCTGAGTAGTTTGCACAGGAGCTTTACTCTTCTTTTCTTTGAGGTAGTTGAGACCTTCAGGATGTAAGGAGTCAAATAGAGCATGTATACCTGGTGGCCTTTTCACACCAGTAACTCTTTCCTTTTCAATTTGGCGCTTCCTGATAGCATCATAGTCGTTTCTCAGCCTTGGTAATTTACAAGAGTTGATTTTTTTTGGGTCCTCCATCATGATTTCCTTCAAGTACCATTTATGAATCAGGAAGTCATCCTCCTCAAATAGAGTTTGATATCTAGTACCTTGCTTCTCTTGTTGATCCTGTTCTAAAGAGCTATCAACAAATCTCTTTACATTCATCTCCTTGGCTTGATCAGCTTGGATGACTAGGATCATGTACATCCATTTGATCAACTCTTCACCCTTCATCTCATCAACCCATGCATTAGTGAAACACTCCTTGCTTCTGAGCATTACACTGAACTGAGCTAGGAAAATTTTGGTGTCTTCAATCTTTTTCATATGATTTTTCCTATACTCATTTCCCAAGACCCTTTTGTACTTGTCAACCTTGTCTGAAAGACCTTGCTCTTCAGCTCTGGCAATTCTTTCTTCTATGTACAGATCAGATCTTCTCCTTGCTGCATTGATAAAGAACATCAGGTCTGCATTGTTGATGACATACTCATAAATACCTCCTCAAGTTTTGTACATCAAACCGTCAATTTAGTATGTGTCATGCTGCTCTCAACTGGTGTGTTGCCAGTATCTTTGAGCAAAGAAGAGCAAACAACCCGACCTTGTTCATGCTCAGCACCCATGGTTTCTTGGCACCTGGGATTCCTGTTGTCAATCAAAGGTTCCTGAATAGGTTCCCTGACAGAAACAGTTGCCGTGGATCGGGTCTCAATGATGTTGGCACTGTCCTCAGGGTCAAGTGGGACTTCATGAGTAGTGTCAGCCCTTTCCACCTGACTTGCTTCATCACTACTGCAGGTCACCTTATCACCAGAATGTCGGTTGGGTGATTGAACCAAGTCCAGCAGTATATTCCCTGCAATAAGGGTTGGGGAATCTACTTCATGTGGCCTAGGTGATATACCACCCTCATTCTGAGGTAGTCCTGTGGAGGGTCTAGGTAAAGGAGACCTAGTCCTCTTCCTTTTGGGTGATTATGGAGTTCGTGTGGTATTTTTGGGTGTGGTTTTTGATGTGGACATCCTCTTCCTTTTGGTGGGAATTTGTATATCAGTGGAAGAGGATGGTCGGTCTGGTGTGGGCTCAACACTTGTTGGTGTAACAATGTTGTCACCAGGAGCAGTTTGCTCAGGAGCAGTCGTGGCCTTAGGCATAGGGTGTGATGTGTCTTCACCAAGAAAAACAGTTTTGTTCACTTGCATGTTAGAAAATGTTTTACTTGTAAAAGACTTTAGTTCAAGATGTTGATCAGAGATTTGCAGATTTGGAAATTCACAATTGAGAATGTGTTGGATGAATCTGGGGTACATGTAAAAGATCCTTTTAGGTTTTAGATTTTCCAGCATTCCATCAAATATCATTTTTGAAAAGTTAAAGTTGAGCCCATTTACCAATCCATGAAAAGCGGATGATTGAGGTGCAGCAAGTTCATCCCACGCAGTTTTCTTGTGAGATAGGCAGCGGAGAATGGTATGAGCAAGATATCACCAAACATAGGGTAGTTGTCCCTTTTTGACGGTCGCACAAGTTAAGTCACCCCCATACCCAATTGCTTCGTACGTCTTCAAGTACAATTCAGACTTGTAATCAGGATCACCTCCTGCATCATTGAATTTCAGATGCTTCCGGATCATTTCTTCAGTCAAACTAATCTCATTCCCATTGACTCTAGAGTCAATTTTACCAACCCCGTTGCTATCAACAGATTTTTTGGCTGAGTCCCAAAATTCAGCAATTCTCTGCTTGCATATTACAGGATTCACAGTTAAAGCAAAATGAGTGTTGGGTTTCTCGAGGAAATCGTTCATTTCATCAAACAGCTTTGACTTATCAGACTTCTCGAAGTACGCTACAACATTGTGTTCGGCGAAGAACAGTTGAGTAGCCTTTGATGCAGCCTTTCGATTCAATTTGGGTGCCATTTGTGAGAAATTATAGAGTAAGGTTTAGGTTTAAATCGCCAATTAGAAACCTGGAGAGAAAATAGAGGGTAACTGTTTTTCGAAAATGCAGTTTTATACTAACGACAGTTCTTCTGGATCACAATGAACCCTGAGAATTGAAACAGGGGAAGTTATTGGAGTTTGTCCCATTTAGTTGAAATTGGGATGGGGGAAATTTTTGATAATTAAATTTGGTTTAGAAAAATATTATTAATTTATTTTAAATGAATCCACATCAATTAGGGTCGATTAAGACCGATGAGGACAAATGAAGATAAAGTAGGACCAATTAGGACCAACGAAGCCACGAGGCCTAATTAGGGTAAATTGGGGTCAATTTGGGTCAATGAGGATCAATTAGGGTCAATGATGAAGACCAGTTATAACTAACGAGGGTCGATTTTGCTCAATGTCGACGCCTTATGAGGACCAAATATGACCAATTAGGGTCTATTAGGCCGATTGAGGGCCAATTACGCTCAATGAGGACCAGTAGACTGAATTAAGGTCAACCATGGTCATTTGTGACAAATGAGTACCAATGAGGGCCAGTGAACACTCAGTTAGGATGAATTAGGGCCAATGAAGGTCAATTATAGTCTATTCGGCTCGGTTAGGTTCAATGAAGATCACTTACGGTCAATTACGACCAATTAGGCTCATTTAGGACCAATTATAATCAATTGGGGTCAATTAGGCCTAATTGACTCAAATTTGTTGTACTTCAAAGTAAATAGTACTCGATGAGTCTAGTAGGTCCTTATTGAGGCTAACTGACACTAATCGGTCCTAATTGGTCCAATTTGTGCAAATTGATCCTCATTAACCCGAATTGAGCCATATTGGTACTTATTCTGTCTAATTGGCCCTCATCGGTCCTAACTGGCCCTAATAAGTCAGAATTCATCCTTATTGGTCCTAATCGAGCATATTCGACCATCATTGGTCCTAATGGGTCCTCATTGACCCTAATTGAACCTAATTGGTCTTAATCGACCATCACTAACCCTGATTTACCCTTATTGGTATCATTGGTCCTCATTCAAACTAATTGGCCCCAATTAGTCCTAATTGGTCATACTTGATCATCGATCCTCATTAGTCACTTCCTTCATGCTCCGTCCTTATCGGTCCTATGAGCGTAATCGACCTTCTCATTGAACCGGTCCTAATTCGTATTCATTGACCATATTAATTGACCATAACTGGTCTTCACTAAAGTATCCTAAATGACGCTAATTGTCAGTATTTAGTCCTCATTGAGTCTGGTTGGTCCTAATTGCTCCTAATTGCTCCTCACCATCCTAATTGGACGTCGTTTAATATTTTTGGAAACAAAATTATTATACATGAGAAATTCACAACATGGCGGTCTTTTCGTATTTTTGTTCTGAATTGCATAGTAATTTATCATTTTCATTTTTGAGTTGTGTTTTAGTAATGTATCCGTTTTTTGTAGTTGCGTTATCACGGCCACAAGGCACATGTTAATTAAAATCTTGTTTATTATATCTAAAAGAAAATAATAAAATTAATATTAAAACATAATTTTGTTAATTAGGGCTTTTAACTCCGATCGTCATCCAGATCTGCTTAAAGAATCACAGTTATGTCAACCGTAATTGATGTACTCGTACAATTTCAACACCTCATGGAGGAACCTGCAAACCCGCCGGTAGACTTGAAGACTTTTACGAACTGGATGATGAAGTTCATCTTCAAGAAGAACCCGCCGGAAGAGCCACGTGGAGACATTTAATTAATTAATTAATTATGTTTATGTTTAATTTTAGGTTTAATTATGTTTAATATACATATTGTTTATATTAATTTTGGGTTTTATTATCAGTTTGAACAATTCCCCCCCCCCCCTTTTAATTAAAAATTTTCACCAAAAAATTTGAATTTCCCACCATTAGTTCAAACTACACCCAAAATTTCGAACTAAATTTACTTATTATCGATTCATCATATATATACTTTTCCCTCTCACTTTATCAGAAAATTTCTAGCTAGTTAAACGCCTCCAGCGAATAACCAGGTCTTCTTTCTCATCCATATCATTCACATCTTCCATGGAGCTTCAACAACGAATAGCTTCAACAGACAGCGCTAGCGATTCTTCAGAAGTGGGATGTGATTTGGGAGACCAATCAGTCCAGAAAACGGTAATTGTCAAGTTATTCCGTTTCATTAATTACAATCTGTTTTCATAAAATTGTTTCTTTTGTTTATTATTGATACACATTTAACTTGGGATCCCTGTATTTGTGTACAGTTACAGTTACAGATCGATAAAATTTCGTTTCATACAAAATTATTTAGGAAGGGGTATATTTTGCAGAAATCCTCTCCATTCATTTCAACCCATTCATTTTATGCTAAATTAGTTATTTTTATGCTAGGAATGTTGAGGTCAAGCATATGCACATGTTTGTAGATTCATGTTACTGGTGAAACTCCTTTCTTCTTTATGTACACTGCTAGAAATGGTGAACTTTTTGTTTATATCCACTGAAGACATGATGTGTTCCGCTCTTCCCTTTAGATGTCTTTAATTTATGTATAACATATCAAATAATTAGAAATGGTGAACTTTTTATTTATATCCACGTAGTCGTCCACGTAAGCTTCATTAACGTTGGGTTAGAAAAATAGACGGAAAGTATATTAGTAAAAACAGGGTCAATTGATAAGAGTAATAATGTCCAAAAAAATAGGTAGGATTATTTTTATCCAACACCTAATAGTTGGGATTAATAGTGTCCTATTTATGTACTTTGTTAAAAAGCATCTAACTACATTCTGTTAATTGAACAAAATTCAAGGATCGGTCCAACAACACTAATGGTGAATTGGAAAAACTTGAGTTCGAACTTAAAGAGGAGAGACTTCTTCGGGATGCAACAAATGAAAAAGTTAAGGCCCTCTTCTTGAAGATTGAAGAATCGGAGAAAAAAATTGATCTACTTATAGATCATCTATCTGCACTTGGACCACCGTTACCACACCAACTTAATGCTCCGGCATCTGCAGAGGTGAATTCTTTACATCACAACTTAATCATACTATTCTCAAGTACCTTATAATAACATACACTCTTGTTCATGAAGAACACAATCCGGATGAACTCTTGTTCTTGAAGAACACAAATAGATGCAAGTTCCTGGTACATAAGAATATATACTTCATGTAAGAACAAAGTTATGAGTTAAATGGGGCCTTGCTATGATTCATTGAAAATGTATGTTAATATGAAAAAAATAGAATATATACATAATCTGTATGAATAAAACTGGAACAGCTTATGTTAGATTAAAAAAACAGAATAAATACTTTCATGATAGGTCCGCGTCATTATTCTGCTCTAACTTTTTACTAATTCAAAAACATTGTTCTAGGTAAATTCTAAGGAGATTTTTGTTGGATCTAGCCACAGCACTAATCATGATGACATACACACAACGGTTAGTATTTGTCAAACTCATTATCGGTTTCATTGCACATTTACATAAAGTAATTAATTGAACTGTACGTAGGGTGTGAAATCGGTGGTCGATCAACCTCGTCTGAAGCGGTTGAAAAGAAAAAGGTAAATATTTGCCAGTCAAGTTTCATTCCGTTCTATAGTTTCACAGTAATCTGTTTGGTAATTTCATGTAGTCCCATTTTAAATGTTATTTGGTACCTCAAACAAAGTTCAACTGACTTTGATGATGATCCGGAACTTAATGTGATGTTCATCCGGATGTTTTAAGTTCATCTTGATATCTAATGTTCATCTGGAAATCAATTGAATTGTAGGGCCTGATGACCCATACTACTTGCAATAAAATGGCACTCCTCAGTCCATATCTATCATGGTGGTAAGTATTTTAAAATTACTATATATATTATGATCAATTTCCATAACCTAATTATCAGTTATATGTTTTGGTATAGGAAGGAATACAAGAAAAAATGGTCCTAATTAAGTTCAAGTCTGGACAGTTGAAGATGAAGACCACGTGGTAGTGTTGTTGCCTCCCGGATTGAAAATTAGATTGAGAATAATGCTTGTATGCAGTGTAATTTTCTTTAACTTTTTATTTGTATTTCATTTGTAGTTGACTTGTAATTGAATTTTATTTGATATGTAATTAATAATTTGTAATAGCATTTAAATTGGTCACGCGTATAGCAAGGACCCATCTGATTTCAACAACCTTTTGGTTACTTTTTCTTCTTCCCAAATATATGTGGCTAAAACACAAATATACGTGACCATATAATACCGAAGGCCACACTTTTTATATTTTAACGTGGCGGTTGCCACCCTTTGGCCACGCGTATTGGGACAAAATATCTGATTTCAACTACCCTTTGGCCACTTTTTTTCCAAATATATGTGGCTAAAACACAAATATACGTGACCATATAATACCAAAGGCCACACTTTTTATATTTTAACGTGGCCGTTGCCATCCTTTGGCCACGCGAGTTGGGACAACATGTATAATTTAAACTACCCTTTGGCCACTTTCTTTGCAAATATATGTGGCTAAAACAGAAATATACGTGACCATATAATACCAAAGACCACACTTTTTATATTTTCACATGGCCTTTGCCACCATTTGGCCACGCGTATTGGGACAAAATATCTGATTTCAACTACCCTTTGGCCACTTTTTTTTCCAAATATATGTGGCTAAAACACAAATATACGTGACCATATAATACTAAAGGCCACACTTTTTATATTTTAATGTGGTCGTTGCCACCCTTTGGCCACGCGTATTGGGGCAAAATGTATGATTTCAGCAACTCATTTGGCCACGTTTTTTATAACATATGTGGCTAAAACACAAATATACGTGACCATATAATACCAAAGGCAACGCTTTTGATATTATAATGTGGCCGTTGCCACCCTTTGGCCACTCTTATTAGGACAAAATGCATGATTTCAGCAACCCATTTGGCCACGTTTTTTATAACATATGTGGCTAAAACACAAATATACGTGACCATATAATACCAAAGGCCACGTTAAACAAACACATGTGGCCGTTGGGACCCTTTGGCCATGCTTTCCGGAAGAATTGTTTGATTACAACAACAAATATTGGTACCCTTTAGCCACGCTTCTAGGTGGCTTCAGCCACTGATATTGTAACGTGGACGTAGGATACATAAGGTGACGGGACCTTTGGTGTTGATTGGAATGGAAAAAAACGTGACCAAACACCTTTGGTCACGGTTGTTTTCCTTGGCCAAAGGTGAATTTTGATGTAGTGCTATTCAGGTTTCACATGGTCTCTAACCAGATGAATCTGGTGCAAATGTTAATCCGACATTGTTTAGGGCTATGATTGGTTCTCTTATGTATTTGACCGCATCTCGTCCTGATATTATGTTTGCTGTTTGCTTATGTGCTAGGTACCAGGCAGCTCCGAAGGCTTCACATATGGTAACAGTAAAAAGGAATTTTGCTTATTTGAAGGGTAATCCGGATCTTGGCATCTGATACCCTAATGATAATAAGTTCGAGTTATCGGCGTATTCTGACTCGGATTATGGCGGCTGCAAAATCAACTTTAAATCGACTACCGCCGGATGTCAGTTTTTGGGGGAGAGATTAGTGTCTTGGCAATGCAAGAAGCAAACCTCAGTTGCAACATTTACTGATAAGGCAGAATATGTGGCTGCTTCAAGTTGATGTTCACAAGTTTTGTGGATACAACAATAGTTACGCGACTACGGTTTGAATTTTCTAACTACTCCAATTTACATTGATAACTCGGCTGCTATTTCTACAACGAAAAACCCTGTTCAGCATTTCAAACAAAGCATATTGACATAAGATATCATTTTATCCGGGATTGTTATGAGAAGAAATTAATTGATTTGCAGAAAATTCATAAAGATTTTCAACGAGCTGATTTGTTCACAAAAGCTTTTGACAAAACTCGTTTTAAATTTTTGTTGCAAATCAATAGGATTACTAGATTGAATGCCAACTAAACTGTTTCAGTTGATCATTTTTATTTTTTTTGTTAATGTTTTCCTTTGTTTTTTGCTTTTTAGGGGGAGATTTATATGAAACGTGCTTTTCTGAATGGAAAGATTCGTGAAGAAGTTTATGTGAAGCAACCGCCTGGTTTTTATGATCTGGAGTTTCCTGACAAAGTGTACAAGTTAGATAAGGCTTTGTTGGAACTTAAAATCTATGCGACTGACGCCATCAAATCTGTTTACCGAAGCATTCGACTGAAGAATCCATGTGAATTGATTCAGAGACGCGGGTTGTGATGCTCGAGGCTTGCAGTTTGGACCGAAGACCGTTTTCCGAAAAAGTCAACCGTTCGGGTCAACGGTCAACGTAAAAGTCAACGGAAGATCGGTTCGAGCGAGTCAAGCTTCGGATTAATTAAATCAACTTTGATTTAATTAATATTTATGTTATTTACCTTTCTTGTAATTTTTAGTTATGTTTATGTTTCTGTTGTTAGTCACCCTCACTATATATATAGTGAGGGTGCCCATTACAAGAAAGAGTCTCTGAGTGTGGAGATGATGATTTTCTTGTAGAGTGTGAAATTTCCATTCTAGAGAAAGAGATTGAGTCATGGATTTCCATGAGAGAGTGTTTGTCATGATTTCTTGATTGTAAGCATTCAATTAATGAAATCATTCGACTGTATTCATCATCTTTCTTATGTTTATGATTATCCTTTGATTCTTCTCATCTCCATCTTCATTCTTTTTTTGGGTTTTTCGAATCTGATCCTAATTCTTGCTCAAGATCAGGATTCTTGATGTGAGAATCAGTCCTACTGTAGGACCGTTGATTACTCAGAGAAATAATCAAAACAAGAACTCTTTACTTGAAGATCACAACCATGCGGAATAAAGTTGTATCATACTTGTTTTTACTTAAGCTTTGTTTTACTTATACTTGTAGTTTGATTGTATTGATTGCATAAACTAGTGAACACAAGATAATAAATTTCTCGGTACTATTTGCATTAACTCAAGTTCAAACTGTTACAAGTGTAAGCACTGAAACGGGTACTTGTGAATGAACTAGCTAACAACTATAAATAGTACTAAGGAGATCAACTACAGCCGTTGATCTCATACGGGCTAATCTAACCGTACATGAAAGTCAAACAATAAACTTACTAAAAGAACATTAGTAAACATACAAAAGAGGAAATGTGCAAAATGCATTTATCTATAAGTAGGAGACGGCTAGGATGTGACTTTGGAAGAATAGAAGTTGTTGCAGGTCTGAATTCTGCAAAAGTAATCTTTCTGTACTTTTCCGGTTGAACTCTTTATACTGTTGGATAAAAGAGTTCACCCGGAAATGTTCTTCCGGTTGAGCTTCCGGTTGACAAAACTTCCGCTTGAGCGTTCTTCCGCTTGAACATATCTTCAACCGGAAATCTTCGTCTTCATCCGGTTGACTCAGAAAATCATTTCCTTACAATCTCCCCCTAAGATGATGCTGCCAAAATTTGTCCTCTGTATGTTGTTCTTCAAAAATTGACTATCTCCAAGAACTTCATTCTTCAGGAGATGGTGGCCTTTCAAATTGAATCCTTGTTTTGTTCAATTCTCTCATGATCCTCCTGGTCTTAATGTTTCTGGATGCAAGAAGGGGTCGTTTAGCAATGGACTTCTTCCTTCCAGGTGAAGCACCAGAGGCAGGATCAGCAGATGGCTTGACAGTTTCAGTTGGGACTTTTTCTTTCCCTTTATCTGCTTGAGATGAAGCTTGAACAGAACTGGTTGCGGCTGACTCAGTGGGTTCAAAAGATTTTGTTGGAGATATGGTGGGTGGTTTCATGGCTTGTGGTTGTGGGGTTGAAGAAGTGGAGTATTTAGGTGGTGATGAAGGTTGGTTATACTTCCAAGTAGGTGGGCAGGGTTTAGGCTTAGCAGGAGTGATATCAGTCCAGTTATCTAACCTGTATTTTGGATGAATAAACTTAGGTTTGGTAGATCTGGATCCCCTGGGCCTAGGATTCATTCCCCTGGGTCTATGGGAGTAAAATCTGGAAGATGGAATGGGAACACGGGAGGCTGATTGCTTGAGTCTTTCCAACAAGTTGGAGGGGAGAGACTCAGCAAGTAGGTCAGATTCTTCAAAGGGTTCTGGCTTAATGTATGTAGATGAGGGGTTACCTGTGACTGTCTCAGATGGCAAGGGCATTTGGAGACTTGGGATCACAGCAAACTCTGCTCCTTTCACTTGTTTGAGCAGCTCATCTACAATTTTACAAGTATCTTTAGCCTTCATCTTCTCTACTTCAGCAGCAGGCTTGAGACATCTGATGATAGCACATCTCTTGATCCTTTCCAATAGCTCCAGGTTGTCTAAACTCTTGTTTAAGACAGTTGGCATTCTGGAAGCTATGTTGATCAGCCTGTTTTTCTCCTGTTCATCTAATTTAGCAAGGTCGTAGACCTGCATTCTCCATTCAATTGACCTCTTCCTTGCTTCATCTATCATTCCTTCAACCACAAAATCATTAGAGAAAAGATCTAGATCTGCCAAGAATTTGTTGTATTGTATGTTTGATTTGGCTTCTTCTGATCTTATTCTGGATTGATTATTTTCCCAGTCATGGACGAAATCTTCTTCAACTAGATCATCCATAGTCTCTTGCTCTTCTAACTGGTCAGAATCAACCATAGTCTGTAATACCCTTGGTTGAGGAGTTATGCAATCCTTACTCTCCTTCAGTCTGATCATCCTCCTTGGTTTGGTTTGTTTCTTTCTTTTAAAGCTCAGGGGAGGTTCTGAGTCGGAGGTGGAATGCATTTGAATCAATGTTTCAGCAATCTCAGCTTCAGTTGAGTTTTCCGGTTGAGTGTCTTCCGGTTGAGATTTTTCCGGTTGAGACTCTTCCGGTTGAACTTCAGCCGGAGATTTTGTACTTGTATCTTTCAGTACATTGCTGATTATTTCTGTTGTAGCTTCTTCTCCATTTTCACCTTCAACTTCTTCAGTCTGAGTGACTGAAGCATCATCAACCACATCTTCATGAACCATATCAACAACTGGTTCAGAAGCAATGTTAGTTGTGATCTCATCCACTTTAGATTTGGCAAATGCCTCCTCTTGTGGAATAATCACATTGGTCAAGAAATGCTTGACTTGCAAGATGCTCTCTGGCTGAGCACCTGCAACTAACATTGTTGCTTCAATCATTCCCAACAGGCTTGGATCCTGTGGAAATACCTTCATAAGTGAGCTCATCTTCACCTTAGTCAACCCATCAGCAACTGAAAAGGGGTCAACATCAGCCAGTTTGAAGGCTGTATGCCTTACATCTTCAGGTAGAGGCACTGTTTGATCGACTTCTTCTTCTTCAGTTGTGGTTGCAGCAGCAGCAATATCAGGTGTTGGAGGATTAGTCTTCTCCCCCTTTTTGGCAGCATCAGCTTCTACAGCCTGACCTCCAAAAGGAAATGGGTTCAAAGAGCTAACCTCAGCAGAATGCTGTGCAACCGGTTGGAATTTCGGTGCAGGGGAAGTTTCCGGTTGAGCAGTTGGGGCATCAACAGGAACTTCATGAGCTTGAGCAGCAGCAGGAGATGACATTACAAGGCTGGCAACAGTCGAATTGAGACTGGTTACCTGAGCCTGTAGTGATTTGTACAAGGCCGTCAATTCTGTAAGTGTTAAACTATCCTCAACTGGAATTTTACCAGTATCATAGGAAAAAGATGGACCATCAACCCTAGGTTGATCAAGTCCACCACCCTGGTTTTCTTGGCGCCTGGGATTCCCCTCAACTATAGTTTTTCCCTTAGGATCCACTAGGGGATCTTCCGGTTGAACTAAAGTGTGGGTTGCCATGGATTGGGTCTTATGAATGTTACTACCAACATCAAAGTTCAATGAGAAACTTTGAGTGGCAGCAGCCCTTTCCACATGAATCTCATCTAAACTCCTGAGATTCACCTCCTGGGGTGAATGGGGGTTAGATGTAGCAGTGTGAGTGTCACTCAGAATGTTCCCATGTAATGTGGTGCTTGGGTTAATAACACCATCATCTGTGACAACTCTTTCTACATCATCATTCACAGGTGAGAAGTGTGAAGTGTAGGGTGAGAAAGTGGATGGGGATTGTACATCCATATGAAATGACTCCCCCTCAGAAGAAGGTTCATCAACAAGTTTAAATCCCAATTTGGCTGACCCAAATGGCTGTGTGCCAAGGGTTGGTTCAGGGCTGGAGGTAATAGGTTGCAAGAGAGGAGTAGGCTCTTGCACAACCTTTTTGAGCCTTTTGAGCTTTGTAGGCTTTGGGGAAGGGGGGATGATGGGAATTGATGGTGGGTCTGAATCTCTTCTCCTTTTTCTTTTGAAAAGTAAGGTTGACTTATCAGAAGGAGAAGGTGGTTGATCAGTGGTGGGTTCAACAACTGTGGATGGTACAGTGTTGTCCACTGGAGCAAGTTGCTCTTCAGAAGCATGTGTTTCCGGTTGAGAACTAGGTTCTCCCTGTTCAACCGGAATCACCCTTTGGATTGGCATGGGATGGTCAGTGTCCCTCCCAAGGAAAGGCTTCTTGTTGGTGGTTAATTTAGAAAAAGTGTTTTCAGATAATGCTCTTGGAACCAGCATCATGTTTCCTTCTAAATTAAGTTGGGGGTATTTTTCTTGCAAAATGTAAGTTAGAAATCTAGGGTACATGTAAAAAGCAAAATTCTTTGCATTACCCTTTAGAGCATTAAAGATTACAGCAGAAAAGTTGTATACCTCCCCTTTCACCACAGCATAGAATGCAGATGCTTGCTCAGTAGCCATTTCATCAAAACCTGATTTCTTTGGCGAGAGGCACACCATGATAGTGTGAGCCAGAAATCTCCATTTGTAGGGTATTTGACCCTTGTGAACCGTGGCAGTTCCTTCAGTAGCACCACCATAGCCAATTGCGTTGAGCAGGGCCATGTATTGCTTTGGTGTTCTTCGAACATACCCGTTCTGGTCATTTAACTTCAGCAATTCCCTTATCAGCGACTCAGTGATGAGAACAGTTTCCCCCTTTACGGTTGACTTCAGTGTATCTTCCTCCACATCATCAACATCCTTCTCAAGCAGTTGGATGTTCCTCCAAAATTCAGAGAGAATTTCTTCATACATATAAACCGCAACAGTGAGTGCGTGATTCAGATATGACGATTTGAGAAAATTGATCATCCCTGTGAAAGTTTCAGCGTGTGTAGAGTTCACTGGTTCGTCAAGAAACGCAACCAAGTTGTGTTCAAGAGGAAAAGGATCATTCTTTACTGGTTGCTTCCCTTGTGCTTTGGACTTCGGTGCCATTGTTGATTTATTTTGAGAGAGAATTTGGGAGTAGGAAGAAATGGTTCTGAAAATTTCTAGGTTTTCGGATTTTGAATGGTTTCTTGCTTTTGGATTATGAGGAGTGTTGAAGGGGTTGGGGGTATTTAACTGGTGGGTTTAACGGTGAGTGACAGTTAACAGCGATGGATAAAGTGCGCTGAGTCACAGGAGAGAGAAAGGAAAAAGTGCAAGTGGGTCCGCAAAAAGTGTGCTTCAGGTGGTTGTATAGTACAACCGCCTGTTGCGTGTCTTTTGAATTTAATTCAGATATTTTCTCGAGCAATAAATTCAAACACTTTAAATGCACAATCCGCTTGAAAATGTGTGCCTCAACCGGTAAATTAAATAATTCATTTAAAGCAAAAGTTTTCCGGTTGAGATTCAAGCGGAGATTTTTCTCTCCTCACAACAAAATTTCTTTCCGTTTGAAAGTTGATCCAGACAGATTTCCGGTTGAAAATTTTTCCGGTTGAGATTGTCAACAGGAAATAAAATTTCCGTTTGAAAAATTTTCAAAGTTAAACTGATCTTTCAAATAAAGAATTGTTGTTTCGTTTACCAGTTTCAGAAATTGGGATGGTGTGATCAAAACTTGAGTTTCCGGTTGAAGATGACTTTCCGGTTGAGATTCAACCGGATATGTTGAACTGGAAAGTTCAACCGGAAGATAGAAAAACACTTGATTTTAAAGAATTTCATGTATCAGTTATCATAGCTTAACAGTATGACCTGACTATGATTTGAAAAGGTGTCTAACTGATACAGAGACTGTTCTTTTTCTTTTTCTTTTTGTATCAAGAGACGGGCTCTTTGACACAAAATGGTCTCTTTTATTAAGTTTGTGAAAACAGTTTAATCAGTCAAAGTTCATCATACCAATGGCACTAATGAGATAGAAAAATCTAGCTTCATCAAATGCTTTGGTAAACAAATCAGCCAATTGTTGATTAGTATGAACTTTAACCATTCTAATTAAATGTTTCTCAGCACAAGTTCTAATAAAATGGTACCTGATGTCAATGTGTTTTGCTTTTGAGTGTTGAACAGGGTTGTTTGTGATTGAGATGGCACTGTTGTTGTCTGCAAGAATAGGAGTTTCCATGAACTTGATGCCGTAATCCAACATTTGATTCTGAATCCATAAGACTTGACTGCAGCAGCTTGATGCGGCAATATATTCAGCCTCAGCAGTAGAAGTAGATACACAGGTTTGCTTCTTGCATTGCCAAGACACAAGTCTTTCTCCTAAAAATTGGCATCCTCCAGTAGTAGACTTCTTATCTAAGTTGCAGCCAGCATAATCACTATCAGTGTAAGCTTTGAAGGAGAAATCTGAATTCTTTGGATACCACAACCCAAGCTTTGGTTGTCCTTTGAGATATCTAAAAATTCTCTTCACTGCTAACATGTGTGATTCCTTTGGTTGACACTGGTATCTAGCACATAAACAGACACTAAACATGATGTCAGGTCTGCTAGCTGTGAGATAGAGCAGTGATCCAATCATTGCCCTGTAGAGATGAACATCCACTGGCTTTCCACTTAAGTCACTGTTTAACTTGTGGGAAGTGGAGATGGGGTTTCTTGAAGTTGAAACAGACAGCATGTCAAATCTTTTTAGCATATCTTGAATATATTTTGACTGATTCAAGAATATTCCATTGGCAGTTTGCTTCACTTGTAATCCTAAGAAGAAATTCAGTTCACCCATTGAACTCATTTCAAACTTAGATTGCATCAGACCTTCAAACTCTTTGCATAAGGCAGCATTGGATGAACCAAAGATGATGTCATCAACATAGATTTGTACCATCAAAGTATCTTTGCCATCAGATTTCACAAAAAGTGTTTTGTCAATAGCTCCTCTCTTGTAGCCTTTCTCTAGGAGGTAGTTTGAAAGAGTTTCATACCATGTCCTAGGAGCTTGCTTGAGACCATATAAAGCCTTGATTAGCTTGCATACCTTGTTGGGGTGATGAGGGTCTTCAAAGCCTGGTGGTTGCTTGACATACACATCCTGTTCCAAAAGACCATACAGAAAGGCACATTTGACATCCATTTGAAATACCAGAAAGTTTTTGAAAGCAGCATAGGCAAGAAATATTCTGATTGCTTCAAGCCTGGCCACTGGAGCAAAAACTTCATCATAATCAATGCCTTCTTCCTGTGTGTAACCTTGAGCTACAAGTCTTACCTTGTTTTTTATCACTATTCCTCTGTCATCCTTCTTGTTTCTGAATACCCATTTGGTGCCAATTGGTTCTTCACCTTCAGGTAGGTCTACCAATTCCCAAACCTTCTGTTTATTGATCTGAAACAATTCCTCTTGCATTGCCTCTACCCAGCTCTCATCTTTCAGAGCATCATTGATCTTTGTGGGTACTTCTTGAGACAGAAATGCAGCATGTAGGCAAATGTTTGCATCAATAGACTTGCTTCTTGTCAACACAAGAGCTGACAAGTTTCCTATAATATTCTCCCTTGGATGATTCTCACTAACTCTTCTATTAGTGAACATTGGGAATTCATGGCTTCTACCATTGTGAGGAATATTGAGCTGAGGTAATAACTCAATATTGTTGATTTGTGATGTAGGATCTGAAACTTCTTGAGAACTGGGGACTGAATCTGAGATTAGATGCTCAAAACTGTACTCATTTGTCCCAGCATCAGTTGAATCATTGGATTCATTGTTCTCAAAATTTTCTGAAAAATTGTTTTCCGGTTGAGTGACAACCGGAGATTCTACTGTCACAGGATCCGTTTGAACTTCAACCGGAAGTTCAACCGGATGAACTTCTGCATCAGCAATAACAATTTCAGAGACTTTCTTTGAATTGTTGGGTGTCACAGGCTTGGTGCTGATTGATGAAAAGAATTTAGGTCGCATTTGCAGTCCCTTGGTATTCATCTGCCAGATACTCTCAGCTGATCTCATGTGATTCTGCTTATGTTCCTGTTCCTGCACTGTTGAACTTAATGGCTTCTCAATGGTAAAATTGAAAGCAGAGGTTAGTGCATCTATATCAAATAACCAATCCGGTTGAGATACAAAGTTGTTAAGAGATTTCTCATTAAAAGTCACATTAATGGTTTCCTCAACAATTTTGGTACTTTTATTGTATACTCTGAATGCTTTTGACACACCAGAATATCCAACAAAATATCCTTCATCTGCTTTTTCAGCAAACTTAGGTAACAACCTATTAGTTATCAAGATAGTAACAGGACATCCAAATGATTTGAAAAAGTATATGTTAGGTTTTCTACCTCTCCAAAGTTCATAAGCAGTTTTGTTTTTACCCTTAACAATCAAAGTCCTGTTTTGGACGTAGCAAGCAGTATTTACTACTTCTGCCCAAAATATCACAGGTAATTTAGAATCTGCCAACATTGCTCTAGCAGCCTCAATTAATGTCCTATTTCTCCTTTCTGCAACACCATTTTGCTGTGGAGTTCTAGGAGCACTAAATTGTCTAAGAATTCCCTTTTCCTCACAAAATGAGTTCAAAACATGATTTTTAAATTCAGTGCCATTGTCACTTCTGATTGTCTTAACTTTCAGTTTTGCTTGATTTTCCAAAGATACAATTAGTGTTTTTAACAATTCAGCAGTTTCATCTTTTGTTTTTAAGAAAAACACCCAAGTATATCTTGTAAAATCATCAATGATGACAAAACAGTATGACCTTTTTCCCAAACTCATCACTCTAGTTGGACCAAACAAATCCATATGTAAAAGTTCTAGAGGTTGAGTGATAGAAGACTCAGTTTTTGGCTTGAAGGAGGTCTTGTGTTGCTTACCCTTGAGGCAAGAAACACAGTGCTCAGAACAGTTGAACTGCTTGTTAGGAAGACCCTTAACCAAGCCAAGATTCACTATTCTGTTCATGTTCTTGTAGTTAACATGACATAACCTCCTGTGCCATAAATCAGATTCATCCACTGAGGCTTTGGATATAAAGCATGCAATTCCACTTGCTGGAGTGGTAGCAGATAGATCCAAAATATATAGTCCTTCTCTCCTAGGTGCTCTGAGTAACACAAGTTCCTCAGGGATGTTAACACCAGGTTTTAAGACTATTGCCTCTCTCTCAGTAAACATCAAATTCAAATTTTTGTCACACATTTGTGAGACACTAAGTAAATTGAAATTCAATGTATCAACAAAATTTACCTTGTCAAAGGTAAGCTTCCCATTACTAACAGCACCTTGTGCAGTAATGTGTCCTTTTGCACTCCCAAAAGCTACAGAACCTCCATTTATATTTTTGGGGTTTTCCAATACATGCTTATTTCCTGTCATGTGGCAAGTGCATCCACTATTAACAACCCATAGGCTTTGTTGGCCTTTATTATGCACCTACACACAGAGAAAATTGATTAATTTCTAAAGGGAACCCAAGCCTTTGAGGTCTTGGGCTTGCCAGAAGCATCATAATACTTGTACTCTTTAAGTACTAAAGTATTTTGTATTGGATCCTCATTCAACAGATCATCTTGATCAATGTTCAAGTGTTCAGACTGTTCACTTGTTTGATATTGCCTGTTTGTTTTGCTAAGCCTTCTCTCAGCAATTTTCCTCTCTCTGTATTCCCTATATTTCTTTTGTTTGTTAGTCAAAACCTTTGGCACCTCATTGTGTGAGATGTAGGTTTGATCAACACTAGTTACTGGTGAGATTCTAGCCTTTGGATTTGAAAATTTGTTTGACTGGCTAGATCTCTCACTGTGAAATGCAACAGTGGCATTTCCACTTGAACTAGAGGGAATTTCCGGTTGAGAGTTGTGCTTGTTTTTCACAAAATTTTCTCTAGAGGTGGTCTTGCCTCTAGATGGGTTTCTCCTTCCTTGACCTTCAAAATGGTCATTCTCATCAGTAAACTGAAGCCTGGGTCGTTGTTTAGGTGCAGTAACTGATCTCAGTGTTTTGGAGCTTTCCGGTTGAACTTCATTTCCGGTTGAAAATTTTTCCGGTTGAAGTTCAGCCGGAACCCTGTTCAATTTTAAGACTGAAAAACTTCCATTTTTGTTGTTCCCAATTAAAACTTTGTTTGACTCAGTATCAAAATATTTCAAAGTGTTACTTCTTACAGGTGAAGTTTTTCCTGTAGATCTTTTCTGAGTAAGAACAGTTTTGGGTTTTAACAAATTTTGGGTTTTGCTCAAAGGATTGAATTTGCACATTGCAGCCATGTGCCCCTTTTCACCACAGAAAACACATTCAAACATTTTTCTTTGGTAAGTGTTTGTGTTTTTGGCTGAATCTTCATTTGTGACCTGGTGGTAAGTTAACTTACCCATTTTCTCAGTTTCACTGGGTTTTGGCTGCTCAGGTAGTTTTCCTCCAACTTTTGAGTCTTTGGGCTCATAAATAGTTGGTGGTGGAAAAGCAACTTTTGGTTTTAAAACCTTGGATTGGTCAACAGATGCTGATGTGCTAGCATCTTTGACTTCACAGTTTAATAATGATTCAACAGAATTTGTTTCAGAAGAAGAGCATGTGGTGCTATCAACAGTTAGACTCACACCACACTCCTTCTGAAGTGCTTGGATTGGAGCAATAACAGGTGAATATTCCTTGGGTGGTTCAACATTGTTGTACCCAATACCTGTTTTCCCATGCATTACTCCATTCCAAAGTTTCTCAGCTTTCTTGTTAGCTGTTTGAAATTTGTCACAGGTGAACAAAGCATCTTTTAACTTAATTTCAAGAATGTCATTTTCTGCTTTTGCATCTCTTGTTTCTTGTCTTGAAACAGTTAGTTTGTTCAACAAATCTTCCAATTGTGTTTCCAAAATAGAGTTAGTCAGCTTCAATGCATCAAATTCTTTGTTCAAATTTTCAAGTTTGGTGATGTATGCATTTTCAGTTTTCTTAAAGAAATTTTTTAACTCATTCAGATTAGAAACTTCATCAATTAGATCAGTGTTATGTTTCCTGTACTTTGACACTTGTTCTATGCATGCAGGGCTGCATAGATTTTCCAAAACTTTTTCAGGAATCTCATTTACCTGTTCTGTTGAATCTTCTTTGGCCATCAAAGCATGGTTGATTGGCTCAAACTCAGTGATAAAGTCATCCCACTCATAGCATTCAGTCTGGTTAGCTACAACTGCCACTACATTTTGATTTCCAAGTGGTTTTGGTTGAGTTGGCTGTTGGTTGCTGTTGCTGTTGATGTGTTGACTGCTGCTGTTGTTGCTTCCATGATTTGATCTCCGTTGGACATTGTTGTTGTTATTCTGTCCATCTCTCCTTGGCTGCTTGCATTCCCTGGCAAAATGACCAAGTTGGTGACAATTATAACATTTAGCTTTAGATTTATCCAACCCAATTGATGATCCCTTTGACCCTTTATAAGTTCTTCCTGTTCTCTTATAAAACCTTTGGGCTCTTACAGAAACCATAGCTAATTGAGTTAAAATGTCCATTTCCTCTAGATCATCTGCCCCTATGCATTCCAAGTCTTCACGTGTGAATCCTTGAGATGAGTCAGTTGCCACATAGGCAGAGTGAGAGTTGTCAAACAATGTTGAAGAACTCTCTGAGCATCTAGTTGACTCATTGAAACTGACTGAGGGTGAGTGATATTGAGAAGAATTTGAGATCTTTTGAAAATCAGTTGTAACCAAAGCAGTGGTTTGCAACTGTGGTGATGCCTCAGGGAAGTTATTTTGCTTAAGATTAAGCTCCATTTCATAAGCACTAAGGACTCCATGGAGTTCACTTAGTTTAAGCTTTTTGAGGTCCTTGCACTCCCTAATGCTTACTGTGTAAACAGTCCACATTGGAGGTAAGGATCTCAGGAACTTCCTGTTGGCATCAGCCTGTTCTATTGTTACTTCTACCTTTTGCAATTCATCAAGAAGTGAAACAAATCTAAGATACTGGTTGGTCATAGATTCACCAGTTTTGTAAGTGAAGTTTTCATATCTTTGTTTCAAAACATCCTTTTTGTTTTCCTTAACCTCACTAGACCCTTCATACATTTCACTGAGAGCATTCCACAAGCCATTTGCTGTCTTATATCCCTTAAACCCTACCAGTATAGAGTTGGGTAATGCAGCCTGGAGTGTCCAGTAGGCCTTGTGATCATATTCAAGCTCATTATAATCAGTTTCAACATATTTGTCTAGTGGTTTTGGTATGTACACTTCGGCATCATCAGCAGATTGAACAGTTGGACTATAAGGACCTACAGTCAACCTGTTCCAAATGCGTCTGTCTAGGCTTCTAACAAAACCTTCCATCCTGAGTTTCCAAGTATCAAAGTCATCAGGAGTGAAAATTGGTGGTTTGTTAGAGCTACCATTTAGTGAACCAAGAGTTAAGTCAGTCATTGTGAAAAACAGTTTGTAAAACAGAAAAAGCTTGTAAAAACTCAAGTGAGCAAGTAAAGTATCAACTTTGAAGCACTAGAAGTCTTCAAAGTGTAGAGCCAAAGCTCTGATACCACTTGTAGGACCGTTGATTACTCAGAGAAATAATCAAAACAAGAACTCTTTACTTGAAGATCACAACCATGCGGAATAAAGTTGTATCATACTTGTTTTTACTTAAGCTTTGTTTTACTTATACTTGTAGTTTGATTGTATTGATTGCATAAACTAGTGAACACAAGATAATAAATTTCTCGGTACTATTTGCATTAACTCAAGTTCAAACTGTTACAAGTGTAAGCACTGAAACGGGTACTTGTGAATGAACTAGCTAACAACTATAAATAGTACTAAGGAGATCAACTACAGCCGTTGATCTCATACGGGCTAATCTAACCGTACATGAAAGTCAAACAATAAACTTACTAAAAGAACATTAGTAAACATACAAAAGAGGAAATGTGCAAAATGCATTTATCTATAAGTAGGAGACGGCTAGGATGTGACTTTGGAAGAATAGAAGTTGTTGCAGGTCTGAATTCTACAAAAGTAATCTTTCTGTACTTTTCCGGTTGAACTCTTTATACTGTTGGATAAAAGAGTTCACCCGGAAATGTTCTTCCGGTTGAGCTTCCGGTTGACAAAACTTCCGCTTGGGCGTTCTTCCGCTTGAACATATCTTCAACCGGAAATCTTCGTCTTCATCCGGTTGACTCAGAAAATCATTTCCTTACACCTACAAATGGTATCAGAGCGGGTAACCGATCAGATTTCATCTCACGATGAATCTGGTCACTCGAATCTGGATTTTGAGCTTGAATATGGTGAAGACGATGAAAACTCATTTTTGAGACTTTTTCTACTATTTTTCTTGTTTCTGGATGGATTCTGATGATATGGATGCTTGATTCGTGTTTGGGAGTTCATCTAGATGCATTTTTATGTTCTACATGTTGAAATCTGTGAGAAAATTTGAAGATCCGAGCTGTTTTTCGTCACTGTTGAGTTTTTCCCGTTTTTGGGGTTTTTGAAGATTTTTGGGTTTGATTCTCAGTTTTCTGGGCGATTCTTCATGTTTTCGGATGAAGTGAGGTATGATTCTCAGTGGAAAACGCTATCCGGATCCATTGGAAGCATCCGTTTCATCTGAATCTCAACCGTTTGGGCAGATCTGGAAAAACACACACTAGTGTGTGTTTTGTGGTGTTCTTCGTGTTCTTGAAGATTTCCAGAATTTAAGGACTGTTTTGATCCGATTTGCTACTGTTTATAGGTTGTTGGTGGCCACAATAGTCTCGTGAATGGTTTTAGCTTCTTATTTCGTGCATCAGTACAGGTTTTCCTTACGTTTTTGGGCAAATTCAAGTTCAACAAGTAAGGGTTTCTTATGTTCATCATTTTCCAGATTTCTCTAACTGTGTTTGAAGGTTTGAAGATTGCCTTAGCGAACTTGGCTGGTCTTAGCGGACTTCATGCTCAGCTTTAGCGGACTTCTCAGTGTCTTAGCAAACTTCTCTTTATGCTTTGGCGGACTTAAATAAGCTTTAGCGGACTTCTTGAGCTTAGCGTACTTGTTTTATGGGTTTTTGCTCAAAGTCGTTTCAGAGGATTCTGTTCGTATAGACTGTAGAGGATGAGCTTACGAGTCCGTGGGTATAAAATTAGAGCATTTTCGTTGAGTATCATGAAAGTTATGGAGGTTTCACGTTTTTCCGTTGGTTATGCGATTTTCCGGTGATGAATTCCGGCAGATTAGGGTTTCGTGGGGTTGAAGACGGGTTAGTGGATATCAGGTTACGTGGCAGAATCTGGTTCGTCAGCATAGGAATTTCTTTCACCAGGTTGTCGGTGTCGCTTTTCTGTTGTTGGCTTTTGATAGGTGGAGAGACATTCTCGTGGGCCCGCCTGCAAAGGATATATCCGTTGAAAAGTCTTTTGCTGGAGCTTTTTTATTGGCTCTAAGCATTTCACACGGATCATGTCTACAGCCATCAGATCTCACTTTTCTCGACCGTTAGATGAGACTTGGAGCTGATCTATGATTGGCTGGATTCAACTCACGTGGATTATGGTCTTGGCTGCGTGAAATCTGATTGGTCCTCAACTCTTGACAAGGATTATGGTTTTCTTTGAGGATTTAATTCCACTAATTAATTTTTTAGCATTTTCGTTAATACGCGGGTATTTTCTTATCAGTTTCTCAACAAGACTTATGAGATAAGGCCCGAACGGAATTGCGAAAATTTTTATTAGTCTCGGATTTATTCCGTTTTATTGGGGTTCTCGTTTATTGACGTCGCGCGTAATGTTTGCTATCGATCACTGACGGGTTAGCTTTATTATCCGGTTAATTACTCAGCTTTCTCGTTATATCTCACGGTTTATTTTTAGTGGATGCAGCGCGGATGTTAACTAACCGGATTAACTGGAATCTCAGTTAATTATGGAATTTATCCGTTAAATTTCTCGAGAAGCCGTTCCTTGACAAAAATTGACGGAATATTTCGGATTGAGCCGTTTTCGCCGATAATTCTCAGAAATATTCACGGAATTTTATTCCGAGCTCGTTTTTCTTCGCCCAAAATTACGAAGACTCCGGTTATGATCATTTTTCGCTCAGGATCTCAATTTTTCTCCGATTTGACAATTATCTTTATTATCGCATCCAACCTCTGTCACGCGGAACACAAGATTTATTTATGGATCATTCACAACTGTCAGCATCCGGCTTCCGGTTTTTCGCAAGATTGTCCGATTTCAAGATTATTTTATCTGGTTTCTCCAGGCAACCGATCGCGATGGTTCGACTCTCCGCATCTGTTTTTACGCTTCCGACTTGATGTTTTTGGAGAGATTTAGAGAAATAAGAGGAATTATTATGGATTTGGATATCGGGTCTATTATTCGGAGTCAGAGCATTTTCAGTGTTTGATTGGTTTATCTGATTCAGTTTGTTACGGTTATGACTCCGATTTTCAGCATTTTCTTAGTATTCTACCCGACCGTGTGAACCGAGTGAGCGGAACACTTGGATCTCGAACTGGAGCTACGAGAACAGAAGAAGCTTATTCAGAAGGGGAATTTCTACGACAGATTGTCTCCGGTTTATCAGTTTCTCATTAAAGATATACGGCAAAGCGATTCTTCAGCAGCTGAACAAATTTGAAAGCATCAGTCAAGGGGGAATTGTTGGAACTTAAAATCTATGTGACTGACGCCATCAAATCTGTTTACCGAAGCATTCGACTAAAGAATCCATGTGAATTGATTCAGAGACGCGGGTTGTGATGCTCGAGGCTTGCAGTTTGGACCGAAGACCGTTTTCCGGAAAAGTCAACCGTTCGGGTCAACGGTCAACGTAAAAGTCAACGGAAGATCGGTTCGAGCGAGTCAAGCTTCGGATTAATTAAATCAACTTTGATTTAATTAATATTTATGTTATTTACCTTTCTTGTAATTTTTAGTTATGTTTATGTTTCTGTTGTTAGTCACCCTCACTATATATATAGTGAGGGTGCCCATTACAAGAAAGAGTCTCTGAGTGTGGAGATGATGATTTTCTTGTAGAGTGTGAGATTTCCATTCTAGAGAGAGAGAGAGTGAGTCATGGATTTCCATGATAGAGTGTTTGTCATGATTTCTTGATTGTAAGAATTCGATTAATGAAATCATTCGACTCTATTCATCATCTTTCTTATGTTTATGATTATCCTTTGATTCTTCTCATCTTCATCTTCATTCTTTTTTTGGATTTTTCGAATCTGATCCTAATTCTTGCTCAAGATCAGGATTCTTGATGTGACAATCGGTCCTACAGGCTATATATGGACTTCACCAGGCATCAAGGGCTTGGTATGAGACACTTTCTACACACTTGCTTAACAACGGGTTTCAACGTGGTAAGGTGGATTGTACATTATTTTCAAAGAAGTTCGGGAAGGATCTGCTGCTTGTTCAAGTCTATGTTGATGATATTATCTTTGGAAGTACAAAAGACAGCTTATGCAAAGAATTTGAGCGGGTTATGCAAAGAAAGTTTGAGATGAGCTCTATAGGGGATATGGGTTTCTTTCTGGGTCTTCAGCTCCATCAATCTGCCAAAGGCATATTTTTGCACCAAACAAAATATGTGTCTGATATTTTGGCTCGGTTCAGGATTGGCGATGTTAGGATTCCGAGTAGACCTTTTCAGGTTTCACATGGTCTCGAACCAGATGAATCCGGTGCAAATGTTGATCCGACATTGTTTAGGGCTATGATTGGTTCTCTTATGTATTTGACCGCATCTCGTCCTGATATTATGTTTGTTGTTTGCTTATGTGCTAGGTACCAGGCAGCTCCGAAGGCTTCACATATGGTAGCAGTAAAAAGGAATTTTGCTTATTTGAAGGGTAATCCGGATCTTGGCATCTGGTACCCTAATGATAATAAGTTCGAGTTATCGGCGTATTCTGACTCGGATTATGGCGGCTGCAAAATCAACTTTAAATCGACTACCGCCGGATGTCAGTTTTTGGGGGAGAGATTAGTGTCTTGGCAATGCAAGAAGCAAACCTCGGTTGCAACATTTACTGCTGAGGCAGAATATGTGGCTGCTTCAAGTTGTTGTTCACATGTTTTGTGGATACAAGAACAGTTACGCAACTACGGTTTGAATTTTCTAACTACTCCAATTTACATTGATAACTCGGCTGCTATTTCTATCACGAAAAACCCTGTTCAGCATTCCAAAACAAAGCTTATTGACATAAGATATCATTTTGTCCGGGATTGTTATCAGAAGAAATTAATTGATTTGCAGAAAATTCATACAGATTTTCAACAAGCTGATTTGTTCACAAAAGCTTTTGACAAAACTCGTTTTAAATTTTTGTTGCAAATCAATGGGATTACTAGATTGAATGCCAACTAAACATTTTTCAATTGATCATTTTTTTCATTTTTGTTAATGTTTTCCTTTGTTTTCTGCTTTTTAGGGGGAGATTTATATGAAAAAAATACAAAAATATGTGTTTTTCTGTATTGAAAAATGAAGAAGCATAAAATAATTGGAATATCCAAAAACATAAAAAAATGGAAAATAAAAAATTGAGAAATGTGATCCAACCTTGTGAGAAATGATGGTACATCAGTGAATGTTACTGACAATGGATAAAATAGATTGAAAGGCTTTAGGTTCTTGTATGTTTCATTGAATGTGTCAATCAATATCTGATACTTGCCAGTATGATATAAACATAATGCTTGCTTGAAATCTGTGATGTAACATAATTCTCGTGGTTGAGTAATCTTGATAATAGATGAAAAATGCAAAAATAGAATAAATAAGTGTTCTAGTGTACGCATGCGTTCTTTTGAAAGATTTAAACTTGTTTGATTTTATTTATTTTGTCAAACGATCGGATGTTCTCTGCGTATCGAAAGATCGACCTGATTGTTGTTCGTTTGACATTCTGCTTTATTTTTCTTGGTGTTTCGTATAACTCATCGGACTTTAAAAGTGCATGAGTGTGTGAATCTTCTACTTAGTCGTAATGAAATCAATGTAATACGAGATGAAACACAAAGAGTAAATACAAATGAGTTTTGTATTAACCATAGAGAACCACAGAGTACACAGAGAATATATGATGTGGAAGCTTAGACTGTTTTTTTTAATACAACACAAGACACACATATTTATAGTAAAGAAACTCGCTGGTCCGAACCTCTAGTTTGGCCCAAGGTTCGGCCATGTCCGAACTTCAGGTTCGGCCTGAGTTCGTACCTCAGCAAACTTGTGTGAATCCGTCTTGTATTCGATACTTCACATGACAATCAAGGACCATGTATCAACAGACTTTCTCTGCTTGTACGGGAGTACCGACCTGATTGTTGTTGAGTTATACAATTTCAACTTGTTTTTGCTTTCTTATTTTCCTAAACAATCGGACTTTCTCTGCGTATCGAAAGATCGACCTGATTGTTGTTTGTTTAGGGTTCTGCTTTCTATTTGCATGAAACACTACGAATGACTTATATCTGTAAATATTCATGAATGAATAAAAGAAAAAGGAAAATCAAAAATATAATAAAATCAGATTTCTATGCTTGATAAATATACCTAAGTCATATCAGAAAGCAGTAAAAATTGATTTGATTTGACTGAAATAAACATGAAAATGTTGTATTCGTGAACTGCTTGGCTTGCATGCTGAATAGTTTGAGATTGAAATGTGTTAAGTGCATATCACTGGTATGATCTCACATTGTGAACTTTCTCACAAAAATATAAATTATTGCATTTAAATTTCTAGTTTCAGTGGTTTTGTTATTTTTGAAAATTCCAAAAAGATTTTTGGTGTGTTTTAGCTTAAGTTCGAAAAATCAAAAAGATTTTGGTGTGTTTTGACATAAAACTTGATAAAAGTCAAACGATTTACATTCTGCGTTATTTTGGATCAACTGAATTCAGATATGGCAAATTGTTGTTGAAAGAACCACAATCGTTGCTTAAATCAGCTCATCAAATCTCAATTTGACAAAGTGTGATTTTTGGAGAAAAAATTTCAAAGTTAAATGAACAGGGGCCAAACGGTAAAAAGTGGTCCGGCGTACCATATGGTACGTGGGGCGGACCATTTCTCATATAAAAGGAATCTTCTGGTTCGCGATACGCATAACCTGCGTACCAGCTACGAACCTTCTTCCGAAAACCCTAAAATCGCCTCTGTAGTTTATCTTCAATTTCTCAAGATATAACGAACCTCTGCTCGAGATTTTTGTTGCTACATGTAGATCTTGTGATTGCGAATCATCTGGTGGTCTTGGATTGCATTTGTTGCTACAAGTAAATCGAATGGGGTTTTGGTTTAATGGGTTATCAATGATCTTAATCCCTTCTAAGCACATGTACTGGGTCGGTTTTTGGTCTAGAACAAAACCTCATCAATTGATTTCAAAACAAAAACGATTTGGAGTGTCAAAGTCGAAATTGTCTCTTCGGTTAACTGTTCCTCCGCCGTACCACATGATACGCGGCGTACCAGAATTGGTACGTGACCTGATGTGGTCCGTATCTGGTTCATTTGACCTTTCTAGTACGTGGTCAACGATTCTTGTCCGCCGTACCAGATTTGGTTCGTATGACCAATTTGGTCCGTGAATGGTCCGTTGGTAAATTTTTCTAAAAAGTTAATCGTGTGATCATTTTGAATTGAATTAGAATCAGTTGTAAACGGTTTTGGTTTTATCTCATGATTTTAAAGATTGTTCGTGTTTATTTTTTTTCAGAAATGGTGGTGTTAAAATCAAATGATGAACACAATATTTGTGCTTATCTAAGTGCATCTGCTCGATGGAAACCGCATTTTCTTGGCATATTCGACTTTTTGGAAAGATCGAGAATTTACTATGCTGCCACTCACGAATGTACTCCGTACAAGGATTTACTCATAATGTTCTGGAATACTGCACAAGTGGACTGTTCTGTGGAACCTTCTGTAATTTGTGCAAGAATTCTTCAAACTGATGTGACTGTATCTGAAGCAGATGTACGTAGAGTTTTGAGATTAAACGATCAATCGACTTTTCTGACGATATTTGATGAAATTGGTTTGGTGACATTGCTACGAAGAATAAAGTATGATGGATACTTATATGATTCTTGGCTTCTTAAGTCGAATCTGAGTACTCCATACAAATATTTGATGCACGTGGTTATCAAATGTTTTGGAAATCGTTTAACAGGTCATGATGTGTTTGACATGAAGATTCTATCCTTCTTTTATGCTTTGGTGATGAACCGAGAATTCAATTTTTCTGGATGGATCTTCAACTACATGAAAGAGAATATCTTGTCAAAACAAAACAAAAGTGTCATATATCTAAGGTTTCTACAAATGATCTTAAATGATCTACAATCAAATCTTCCAAAGAATCCAGCAGCTGTCTTGGTTTTAAAGCACATGAATGAAGTTGTTGTGGGAAAGCTACCAGTTTATCAAAAGAGGAATGGACCGGCGAATGTACCTCCTCTAGTTAAACATTTGATTAGTCATTTGGCCAAACCTGATTATGTAGCTCCTGCAAATGGTGCTGCAAGACATGATGATAGTTTGGATGATGAATTAGAGTATGATGACAGAGGTTATCCTGTTGAGGAAGATGAGAATGAGGAAGAAAATCAAGATGAACCAGCAAACCAAGAACCCAATGTGCAACAACCTGTAAATCAAGACCCTGTGCCTCACCAAAATCAAGAGCAAGTTAATCAAGAGAATGCTGTTGAACCTGAGGCTGTTAATGTTCAGGATGATGAGATGATTGATGATGCTGATGTTTCTGGAGATGGTGCTAGTAAGAGTTCGTCTGATACTGATTCAGATTCTGATGATTATGTGGAAATCCTGCATAATACCAGAGGTATTCAAGTAAAGAAAGGTTCTAAACAACATATTGAATACTTGAAGTCAAAGAATCTGGATACTCCAAAGTATGAACATAGAACCAAACAGGCTGATGACAGTGATGTTAATGATGATCCGTCTTAGACTCCTACTATGGAGGAGCCTGTTAGGAAGACAAAGACTGCAGATAAAGGGAAAGCTCCTATGGTATTCACTAGCAAGCATGTTAAACACATGGCTTAGAGAAACATGATAGTGAAAAAGGGCTCATTCCTGGCCGATGCTCGGAAAGCAGGTCGCAGTCCACCTAGTAAGAAGCAAAAGGTGACAAATCAGTCTTCAATTCCAGATCAACCAACCACAAAATCTGCTAATGTTTAAAGTTCCAGTATTCCACCTGTTAGAAAGCTGATTATCAGAAAGCGTTCTGTTTATGCTTCTGCATCAATCACTGCTGCTTCTACAACATCTACTATTTCTTCTACTGATTTGAAGCTTCCATTACATCAAACCAGACTTGATGAGTTGGAATCAACAAATCGTCAGCAAGCTGATGAAATTAGAGGCTTAAAGAATCTGGTTAAGGAATTGGTGTCTAGAGATCAGTCAAAAGATCGTGAGATTGCTAAATTACAACAACTTTCTCTTTCTCTGGGTGAGCAGTTAAATCTTTTGCTCAAAGCCTTACCTGCTCAGGGGGGAGAGAAGACCAAATCCTGAGGAAATTTGTCGAGAAGATGATGATGTTTTGAAATATTTGAATGAGGATCCTGACCCTGAAGGAGGTGTTGGTGGAGTTGGTTCTGGTGCTGGTGCAGCTGGAACATCTGCTGCTACCGGAACATCTACTACATCTCAGGGGGAGTCGTCTGAAAAAGAGATTTATGATGTAACTCCGATTACCAGGGTTGAGTTAGGAGAAGGGGAGTTTATAAATCCATATTCGAAAGAGCAACTAGCTACTATCTTTGCTTTGAATGTGGATGATAATGACAAAGTTCTATTTGCTGATCCATTCAAAGAAGAAGATTCAGATGATAATATTGATTATGAAGAGGAACATGTAGAAGTTGAGGATATGACTGCTGAAGAGTATCCAGATGATCCTAAAGTGTATGGAAATTTTTCTGATAATGATCAGTCTGGAGGTTTCAATTTCTTTGGCGAAGAAGATGAAGATAAACTTGATGAAGAATTAAAGAAGAAAGATTCTGAAAAACAACCAGAATCAACCGAGTCTGAGAGTTTGTCAGAAGAACAAGAAAAGAAGATGTTATTTGATGCCTGGTTGAAAGAGCAGAGAGCTAAGAAGCTGCCAGTAGTGAAACCGACAAAAGTTGTTGATCAGAAGAAATTCTTTGACAAGAAAGGTGGAGAAGCTACTGGTAGTATAATTAGTTGGTTTTTGATTCAGAACTTAAGTGCTATGCTATAAAGAAAGAGTTTGGAGTTAGCACTTTGCTGGTTTGTGATGTTCGGGAATTGTCAAGAAAACCATTTTTGAATCATGGAAGTGATAAGTTGGCAGAGTTATTCAAGAACAAATTGATAGAAGAATGTCAAGGCAAATTCAGATTTTTAACTCCTCAAAGGCCGAAGTATTCTGAGCATCCTACTGATATTCATCCAAAAACTGGAAAACCGGTTGTGATTCTGAAGTACAAGAAGTCGGTTCAGATGAAGAAAATACCATTGAAGAAGCTTGAGCAAGATTTTATCAAGACATTAAGATGGTGGTATTATGATGAGAATACTGGAGAAGCAGTGGTGGTGGTCAAAGAGGAGAACAAGGTGGTCAGGTTTTATGATCCAATGTGGTTGATTAACTTGTCCAAAGATGATATAGACAAACTCTATCACAGCAACATTTTGTATAAGGCTAAGCAAGCTGAGCAAGCCTTATAGTTTCAACGAGTGATTAGAGTGTGTTTTGCTTTTGGAATTCATGCTAGAAACAATCGAAGACAGCATTGGAAGAAGACTGAGACAAAAGCTTCTGAAGACTAGCACAAGACAAGGGGGAGTTTGTTAGAGCATGTTTTGATGTCTAGTGCTAGGTCTAGGTGTTTTGTCTATGTATTTGATAGTTTTGTATAAACTGGTACGCATGAACCATCTCGTACGTTGGTTATTTGGTACGCTGGACAGGTTTAGTATAAATAGTTAAGTTCGATTAGAGAGAGTTCAGTTGTGAGAGTTGTGAGTGCTTAAATGTGTGTTTTCAAGTGTGTTCTCTCTGTAATCTCTCTCTCTTGTAAACGAGCTTGTGATCTATTGAAGAATTGTTTATTTACCTTGTTTCCGATTACAATCATGCATTAGCAAGATCATATACGTGTTTTACACTTACATCGTTCGACTCACGGATAAAATAGATAGAAAAGCCATAAGACAATTTGATCGATGTGTAAGGTAGACTCGACAAATCAGAAAGTATTCAAATGTGATATACACTAAATCTGATGCTTGACCTAGTGGACAACATCTTGATGCATATCTCACGATATATCAAGGAAAAGGATATGTGGAAATAAAATGAGAAGTCACTGTGTATACATGTGTTTATTTTGCAAAGATTTAAACTTGTTTGATTTTCTTTATTTTGTCAAGCGATCGGACTTTCTCTGCATATCGAAAGATCGACCTGATTGTTGTTCGTTTGATGTTCTGATTTATTTTATTTGGTGTTTCGTATAACTCATCGGACTTTCTTTCTTCTTGCGTGTCCACAAGACTGACCTGATTGTTGTTGAGTTATACAATTTCAACTTGTTTTATTTTCTTATTTTGTTAAATCCGTGGTATTATTTGCGTATCGAAAGATCAACCTTAAGGTAGACGATTTAACATTCTTATTTCTTTTTGCATGGAACACAGTTGACTATATCATGTATATAATCATTGGGTGATTAAATCACAAATGAAATAAAAAAAAAATGATAAGCAAAGCATATCTGAGTATGTCTGATAGTGTGGGGTACACTGGTCAATGCAAATATAATCGATACTTTAACATATCCAGATGTTATGAGTATGATTTTGCCTGAGTTTAAAGTTGGACAAATTATATCTACAATCAACATGGCTTATGTGCTTCAATAATCGAAATTGAAGTGTAGTTCAGCATGTTATGTTCAATATGATCCCAAGTTTTGATCTTTCTCGCAAAAGTAAAAATTAGCGTCTGATTCTGTATTGCATTTACATTTCATATCAGAAAATATCAAAAAGATTTTAGGTGTGTTTTGATGTAAATTTCCTAAAAATCAAAAAGATTTTATTTCTTATTTCTTTTCGATAGATCAACATGGTATACGAAATCAAATTTCAAAAATCAAAATATCTTGGAGTCTCAAAGAGGCATTTTGTGCCAAGATTATTTATGTTGGCAGGTTTCTAAGTGGAAAGAGACCATCACAACTTCAAGTCTTCTGAATTGTTAAAGAGATTACACACGATGCAATATCGAGTATTCAAGATTGAACTCATCGTAAAGTTGAGGGAGAGTTTGATTGAAGATACAAGATACAAGTTTTAATGGAAGGGTTGATACTGCACATGCCAGGGGGGGGCTTGTTAGTACCTAGTTCCTGATCGTCATGTGAAGTATCGAGTACAAGACAAGATGTGCAAGATCGGTTCTGGCCGAACCTTGGGCGAACCCCAAGTTTGGACACCAGCGAACCTGGTCCGAATCTGAGGTTCGGCTCATCGAGTTTCAGCATTATAAATAGCATGTCTTGTGTTGTTTTCTGTAACGGTCTTATAACTTGAGTGATATTTCTATATGTGTACTCTGTGGTTTCTCTGTGGTCTAATACAAAGCTTTTTGTATTTACATCTCGTGTTCACACTCGTTTAACATTGATTACTATACGATTGAGTAGACGATCATATGCTCACGCATTTTCAATATTTCGTCGACTATTAACCACTTTGACCTATCATGATAGATCTTTATTCCGAGAATATATGCCGCTTCTCCCAGATCTTTCATGGCGAAACACTTTCCAAGCCAGGACTTAACATCTTGTAGCATTGGAATGTTATTTCCCATGAGTAATATGTCGTCGACCTATAAGATAAGAAAGGCAATGACGCTCCCACTAGCTCTCATGTATACACATGGCTCATCAGGGTTTTAAGTGAAACCAAACTTCTTGATTTCCTCATCCAACCTCTTATTCCAGCTTTGGGACACTTGCTTTAATCCATAAATGGATCTTTGAAGTTTCATACCCTTTCTGGATATTTTGGATTGACAAATCCTTCTGGTTGAACCATATAGACTTTTTCATCAAGACGTCCATTTAAGAAGGCAGTTTTGACATCCATTTTCCAAATCTAATAGTCATAGTATGCTACTATGGCCAAGAGAATCCTAATAGCTTTAACGTCTACAACAAGCGAGAAGGTTTCTTCATAGTCAACCCTGTAGGTTTGAGTGTAACCTTTTGCTATAAGACGAGCTTTATATGTGTGCACATTGCCATCCATGTTGGTTTTTTTCTTGAAAGCCACTTGCTCCCATCAGTCTTGCTGTTGGAGGAAAATCAACCAAGATCCAAACTTAATTATCTTTTATGGATTGCATTCCGCATTCATAGCATCAAGCCATTTATCGGATTTTGGATCTTACAACGCCGCTCGATAGTTACCAGTTTCTCCATGATCCCCTAACTCTTGTTCCTCGGCATTGATATAAAAACCATATCTTTCAGGTTCCTGACGTATCCTTGTGGATCTACGAATGGGAACAACATCAGTCAGAGGTAGGGCATCAGTATGTGCTACTTGATTTTGATGTTGACTAGTGTTTGCTGAAGGTTATGCATCTTGGCTTTGAATTTCATCAAATTCTACTAAGATCCCACTTTCTTATTGCAAAATGAGATTTCCACTAAGGAACTCAGCATGCCGACCGACAAACACTTTGTCTTCTGACTGGTAGTAGAAATAGTAACCCATTGTTTCATTTGGGTATCCTACAAGGAAACACTTGACAGATCTGGGTACAAGTTAGTTTGGGGTGTCTCGTTTCACGAGAGCCTTACAACCCCAGATCTTTAAATAAGACAGATCAGGGACTTTCCCATGCCATATTTGTTGGAACAAAAGTCTATGTGACTGACGCCATCAAATCTGTTTACCGAAGCATTCGACTGAAGAATCCATGTGAATTGATTCAGAGACTGGGTTGTAATGCTCGAGGCTTGCAGATTGGACCGAAGACCATTTTCTGGAAAAGTCAATCGTTCGGGTCAACGGTCAACATAAAAGTCAACGGAAGATCGATTCGAGCGAGTCAAGCTTCGGATTAATTAAATCAACTTTGATTTAATTAATATTTATGTTTATTTCATTTATCTGTATTTTGTTCAGTTATTATGTTTTTCACTTGTTAATCACCCTCACTATATATATAGTGACGGTGCCCCATTACAAGAAGAGTCTCTGAGTGTGGAGATGATGATTTCTTGTAGAGTGGTGTGAGCTTCCATTCTAGAGAGAGTCATGGATTTCTAGAGAGAGATTGTGTGGTTGTCAGGATTTCTTGTTCTTGTAGTCATTCGGTTCAATGAAATCATTCGACTAGTTCTTCATATTTCTTGTGTATGATTTTCTAGATTCATCTCCTTGTTCATCTTCTCCGGGTTTTCGGATCCGACCTCCGTTCGAGCTCACGTTCGGGATTCATGAAGTGAAAATCGGTCCTTACAAATGGTATCAGAGCAAGGTAACAGATCAGATTTCGTCTCATGATGAATCTGGTCACTCGAATCTGGATTTTGAGCTTGAATGAGGTGAAGATTTGAAAACTCATTTTGGAGACTTTTTCTTCTTTTTTTGATGATTCTGGATGGATTCTGATAATATGGATGCTTGATTTATGTTATGGAGTTCATCTTGATGATTTTTTATGTTATAAATGTTCAAATCAGTGAGAAAATTGAAGATCCGAGCTGTTTTTTTCGTAACTGTGGAGTTTTCCCGGTTTTGGAGTTTTTGAAGATTTTGGAGCTTTGATTCTACGTTTTTGGGGCTATTCTTCATGGATTTGGATGAAACGGGGTATGATTCTGAGTGGAAAACGCGTTCCTGATCCATTGGAAGCATCCGTTTCGTTTGAATCTCAACCGTTTGGGCAGATCTGGAAAAACACACACTAGTGTATGTTTCGCGGTGTTCTTCGTGTTCTTGAAGATTTCTAGAATTTTTTGAGCTGTTTTTTATCCGATTTGCTACTGTTTATGGAGTGTTGGTGGCCACAACATGGTCGTGAATGGTTTAGCTTCAAATATTATGCATCATAACGGGTTTTCCTTTCGTTTCTGGGCAGATTCAAGATCATCAAGTGTTCTTCGTGTTCATCTTTTTCCAGATTTGTTCATCTGTTTCTGAAGATTTGAAGATGTTATTAGCGGACTTGTTTAAGGCGTAGCGAACTTCTTCTCTCGTTAGCGAACTTCCACTGATTCTTAGCGAACTTGCTCGGTTTTAGCAGGCTTGAACGTTGCTTTAGCGAACTTGAGCCCTTAGCGAACTTCATGTTCATCTTAACGAACTTCTGGTAGCTTTAGCGAACTTGTTTTTGGGCTTTTGTTCGAAGCCATTTTAGAGGATTATGTTCGTATAGTGTTTTAGAGAATTGAAGCACGAGTTCCGGGACATAAAAATCATCAAAATTGGTTGAGAATCGACCGAGATATGAAGGATTTACGCTTTTCCGGTGGCTAGCTCGATTTTCCGGCCAGTATATTAGGGTTTCAGGTTTCGACTGGTTAAGGAAGGAGAAGGATGACAGCTGATGACGTGGCGTTGTTCCATGGGCTGCGTGGAGAATTTTCTCTCTCCTTTATCGTATTCCAGGGTCAACCACCAATGGTTGTCGAGCTCCTATTGGCTGTAAGGAGGAGTGTGGGCCCAGCTACATGTATCCTTTGAGAATTGAATGGATGAAAGAGAAACCGTGAACCTCTTTTGGTTGTTGAACTCTCACTGGTGGAAACATGCGCATGGGGCCCGCAAGCAATAAAAGAGCCGTTGAGGCTGGTCAAGGTGAAACGTGATTGGCTGTGAGAGAATTCCTATGGGACCCATGTTTCTAGGTTTACTAGAATTAAACCTTTGAAAGTTTTTGCTGAGAACAAATTCGTGGGACCCAGAAAAGAAAAAGGATCCGTTGAAGGTCTTTTGGCTGTCAAACCCTCATTGGCTGCCTCATATTTCAAGTGGATCACCCATTTTCAGCCTTTAGATCTCCTTAAGTTCCACTGTTGACGGCTATGGAGATCTCGAATTTGATTGGCTGGATTTCCCTCACGTGGATTATGGTCTTCCAACACTTAAATCTGATTGGCTGGTTATTATTTCACAAGGATTATATGCTTTCTTGGATATTTAGCCACTAATTAATTATTTTTCAGCATTTTCGTTAAATACGGATATTTTCTTATCAGCATCTCAATGAGACTTATAAGATAACGTCCGAACGGAATTATGAAAAAAAATTGGTCAAGGATTTATTCCATTTTATTGGGGTTCTCGTTTATTGGCTTCACGCGCACGTTGGCTATTTACCACTGACGGGTTAACTTCTTTAGCCGGTTAATTTGCAGCTTTCTCGTTATGTCTCACGGTTGTTATTTTTAGCTGATGAAGTGCGGATGTCATTTTACCGAATTAACTAGAATCTCAGTTAATTATTGGAATTATCCGTGAAATCTCTTAGAGAGCCGTTACTTGACGAAAATCGATGAAATTTTTTAGATTGAGCCGTTTTCACCGGTATTTCTCATAAATCTTCATGGAATTTTATTCCGAGCTCTTTTCGCTCGGGATCTCAATTTTTCTTCGATTTGGCATTTTATTTTCACATCCAACCTCAGTCACGCGGATTATTCACAACTGTCAGCATCTGGCTTTCAGTTTTTCGCGAGATTGTCCGATTTCAGGATTTTTGCACTAGCTTCTCTAGGCAATCGATCGCGACAGTTTGACTCTCTGTATCTGATTTTTTGCTTCCGCATCGGATGTTTTTCAGAGGATCTAGAGAAAAAGGGAAATTATTATGGAAATGGATTATCGAGTCGATTATCAGAAGTTGGAGCATTTTCAGTGTTTGATTAGTTTATATGATTCGGTTTGTTGTGGTTTTGACTCCGATGTTCGACATTCTTAGTATTGTACCCGTCCGTATGAACCGAGTGAACTGCAACACTTGGCTCTCAATTGGAGAAACAAGAAAAGAAGAAGCTTATTCAGAGGGGGAATTTCTACGACGGAAAGCCTCGGGCTTATCAGTTTCTCATTGAAGATGTACGACATAGCGGTTCTTCAGCAGTTGAACAAATTTGATAGCATCAGTCAAGGGGGAATATGTTGGAACAAAAATCTATGTGACTGACTCCATCAAATCTGTTTACCGAAGCATTTGACTGAAGAATGCATGTGAATTGATTCAGAGACTGGGTTGTGATGCTCGAGGCTTGCAGATTGGACCGAAGACCGTTTTCTGGATAAGTCAACCGTTCGGGTCAACGGTCAACGTAAAAGTCAACGGAAGATCGGTTCGAGCGAGTCAAGCTTCGGATTAATTAAATCAACTTTGATTTAATTAATATTTATGTTTATTTCATTTATCTGTATTTTGTTCAGTTATTATGTTTTTCACTTGTTAGTCACCATCACTATATATATAGTGAGGGTGCCCCATTACAAGAAGAGTCTCTGAGGTGCTGTTTGTTTTTGAAGAGGTAAAATGTCTGCAGTCTGCGGACCACATCTGCAGACATCTGTAGCAGAAGAGGTGGACTAAACCTCTGCAGTCCGTAAGAAGAAGAGTGTTTGTTTTTTAACTTATGCAGACTCCTAAAATAAACTGAAATTTAAATAAATCATTTTTTAAACTTATACATAATTCAATCATTTTATTTCTTTCCGTATATTTTAGCAAACAATTGTTTTTTAAACAATTTTCTTTTAAATAAAATATCAAAAATATTTTATAAAAACTGCTCAAAAAATGTTTTTTAAACAGTTTAAAAACGTTTTTAAATAAATGTTTAAAAAGTTTTGTTTAATAATTGTTTAAAATATTTTTTCTTAAAATAATTGTTTAAAAACGTTTGTTAAAAACAAAACTTTTTAAAAAACAATTTTAAAAAAAAACTAATTTAAAAAAAAAATTAAAATTTATTTTTTAAAATTAATTGTTTAACATGTTTTTTATACTTTTTTAAACGACGATTTAAAAAAAGTGGTTAAAGAAGTTTCTTAAAAGTTTTTTAATATATTAAAAACTTTTAAAAAAGTTTTTTTAGAAAAAGTTTTTTAAAAAGGACTTAATAAAATGTTTTTTTATAAAAGAATTAAAAAAATTGTTTAAAATGTTTTTTAATGTAAAAACAGTTTAAAGAGAAGGTTAGAAGATGTTAGAAGATGTCAGAAGTGACTGGGTCACATCTGCACCAAGAAGAGCCTGCGCAGACATTTTTTAATGAAATGTCTTCGAGAAAACAAACAGTATGCAGACCTAAATGTCTGCGCGTGGTCTGCGCGGCGCAGACAGAAGAGGACATGAAGAGCTTTTGCAGAAAAACAAACACCACCTGAGTGTGGAGATGATGATTTCTTGTAAAGTGGTGTGAGCTTCCATTCTAGAGAGAGAGAGTCATGGATTTCTAGAGAGAGATTGTGTGGTTGTCATGATTTCTAGTTCTTGTAATCATTCAGTTCAATGAAATCATTCGACTAGTTCTTCATATTTTTTGTGTATGATTTTCTAGATTCATCTCCTTTTTCATCGTCTCCGGGTTTTCGAATCCGACCTCCGTTCGAGCTCATGATCGGGATTCATGAAGTGGAAATCGGTACTTACAATATTTCATATGGTGTTTTATCAACCTTCTTCGTTGGAACCATATTGAGCATGAGAACATCACTCTCTAAAGCATAGTCCCACCAGTAAAAGATAAAGTAGTCAGACTAAACATGGTTCGAACCATGTCAAGCCGGGTTCGGTTTCTCCTTTAAGATACACCATTATGCTGAGGTGTATATGGAGGAGTGAATTGTGAGACAATCCCAAATTTCACCAAGTGGTCTGAAAACTCTTCACTCATATACTCGCCTCCTCGATCAAATCGAAGTGCTTTAATAGTCTTGTTGAGTTGATTTTCTACTTCATTTTGGAAAGTTTTAATCGTTTCAAAGACCTTATGTTTATGTTTACTCAAGTAGACATAACAATAACGACTAAAGTCATCAGTAAAAGTGACGAAGTAGTTAGCACTGGTCTTAGACTTTGTTCTAAATGGGTCGTATACACCAGTATGTATAAGTCCGAGTAGATCATTGACTCTTTCACATACACGAGTAAAAGGCTTTTTCGTCATCTTGCCGCATATACAAGATTCACATTTTTCAAACAACTCATGGTCAGTTGATTTCTAGAAGCCCATCGCGTTGCAGCTTTGAAATACGTTTCTTGTTTATATGGCCTAGACGACAATGCCATAAGAAATTGGAATCTAAATTCCGTCTTGATTTCTTGGTGCTATATGTGTATATAGAATTATTGTTTGAAACTAGATTATACATATCAATTTCAAAAATACCATCACGAGGAATGGTATTAAAATAATGTAAATTATTCTTTGAAACTGAATTACTAAAATCTGTAAAAACATGACAAAAACCATTGTCTTTCAAATGACATAAAGAAACAACACCCCTAGTAATAGTAGGTGCGAAGTGAGAATTGTCTAACACAATAATCAATCCATTAGGGAGGATTAAATCATAGCTCCCTATAGCTTTGACCACTTCACGCATTCCATTGCCTACGTACAGATCCAAAGCTCCTTTCTCCAGTCGCCTACTTCCCCTTAGACCCTGGGTATTATTACAAATGTGAATACCACAACCTGTGTCATAAACCCAAGATTTATAGTTTGGAAAACTATAGAGTTCTATTACGAAGATACCTGATCCGCTAATCCCACTAGCCTTGTTCTTCTTCAACTCTGCCATGTAGGTAGGACAGTTCCTCCTCTAGTGGCCCACCACATTACAGTGACGGCAATCGTTGTTCTTTGCTGGGTGCTCCTTTTTAGCGGGTGGGGGTGGGGATCTTCCCCTTGGGGGAGTGAGCAACGACTTCCCCTTGCCTTTGTAGCCCTTTCCTTGTAGTTTATTCTTTTTGTGGATTTTTACAGTCCTAATTGCTAGAACCTCTAGTGCTTTCTTGGGCATCCCTTTTTCTGCAAGCTTTAGCATAGCATACAACTCAGAGATCGTCTTCCCTATGCTATGTATGTTGTATTTCATCACAAACTGCTCATAATCCTTGGATAGTGAGGTAAGAATCAAGCTCACACCAAGGACTTGAGGCATGGGGTAGCCAAGTCGCTCCATTTGGTCTAGGTATCCCTTCATCTTTATTACATAAGTACTAATAGACTGACCCTCCTCCTGTTTACAAGCATGAAATGCTTTAACTATTTCAAACAGGTCCTACTCCGCTTGTTGTTGAAACATAGTTTTCAACTCAGTTAGTATCTCATATGTTGTGAGTTCCTTTTAGTTCTTTTGGATCTTAGGGGTCATGCTCACTAGCATAAGTGCTTCTATTTCTTGTTGTTCTTTAACCCTTTTTGCATGGGCAG